>SJYO01006649.1:251682-954959 GCA_006410555.1 Capra ibex
CGTTGTCAATCTTGACCTGTACCTTGTTGTCTGACCAAGGTTTATCCTTTTCCTCATGTAGTTCCGACATATAACAGTGGGACGAATAAATTGAAGATACGTCTCATGTAGTACTCTTTGCGACCCGACCTTCTTTGTGTTCGACCTTAATTCTGACGGCCCTCCTTATAGTTATTGGAGTCTATACGTCTACTGTGGTGGGAATACCGTCTTTCACTTCTCCTCGATTTTTCGGAGAACTACTTTCACTTTCTCCTCTCACTTTTTNTCAACCGAATTTCGAGTTGTAAGTCTTTTGTTTCTAGTACCGTAGACCAGGGTAGTGAAGTACCCTTTATCTACCCCTTTGTCATCTTTGTCACGGTCTGAAATTAAAAAACCCGAGGTCTTAGTGACGTCTACCACTGACGTCGGTACTTTAATTTTCTGTGAATGAGGAACCTTCTTTTCAATACTGGTTGGATCTATCATATAAGTTTTCGTCTCTGTAATGAAACGACTGATTCCAGGCGGATCAGTTCCGATACCAAAAAGGACACCAGTACATACCTACACTCTCAACCTGACACTTCTTCCGACTCGTGTCTTCTTAACTACGTAAACTTGACACCACAACCTCTTCTGAGAACTTCCAGGGAACCTGACGTTCCTCTAGGTTGGTCAGGTAAGACTTCCTCTAGTTGAGACCCTAAAGAAACCTTCCTTACTACGATTTCGACTTCGAGGTCATGAAACCGGTGGAGTACGCTTCACAACTGAGTAACCTTTTCTGAGACTACGACCCTCTCAAACCCCCGTCCTCCTCTTCCTCTGGTGGCTCCTACTCTACCGACCTACCGTAGTGCCTGAGCTACCTACACTCAGACTCACTTGAGACCCTCAACCACTACCTGTCCCTCCGGACCCGCACGACGCTAAGTACCCCAGCGTTTCTCAACCTGTGCTGACTCGTTGACTTGACTTGACTTGACTTGGTTTCATCAAAGTGGTTTTATCGGGACAGTTCTTTCTTATTACTATCTAACAGTAAAAACACCACCATAAAGATGTGCTTCGATCTCATTATATATAATTCTAATACCAGACGTCACGAACCCAACCTATAAACGATAACGCCTAGATATAAATACCGTAGATACCCCGGACTTTACCGAAGATCCCCCCAGTTCGGTTCCTAACATTACACCCAAAGTTTAACGTGTTTGGGAATCTTCGTCCTTCCACTCTCACCCATTTCGTATCCTGTCGACTCCCACCGACTCCCTTTCTCAAGTTCTCGGTCCAAGGTGAGGTTGGCCCCTGTGCGGTGGAAACAAGATGAACCCTTTTTGACGGTCGTGTGTTCGCGCACGTCTTGGTCGGGTGTCAGTAGACCGAGGGGGACCTCGGGGACTGTAAAGAACGAGTCGAAGGGGAAACCCGAAGGGACCGGCATATGTGCGAAGGAAATGAAGGAAGTGACAATCAGTGTAGAGGAGTTCCCGTATAAGAGGTTTAAAGAAGGACTCGGAGACAAGAGTAGGATCCCCTCTGGAATTTGGTGGCACGGGAACGAAAGGGGACCCCATCCTTCGTGGAAGTCGTCGAGTCTGAGTGGTAGGGGAGTGAGGTTAAGAACTGGACGAAGCGTACGGGACACTGACAGTTTTAGGGAGTCCGAATCGTAGAGTTGGAGTGGAGACAGGAGATAGGTCAATTGACGGGAGTGGACGGTCAAGACAACGATTAGGGAAAAGGGTAGGAGAGGGCAAAGGACGGTCGTCGGATGAAGTACAGGATCCAGGAGACGGCAACGAATCAACGGGTCGGTACAGGCTGATAAACGACGGGGTACCTGACGTCGTGTGGTCCGGACGGATAGGGAGTGGTAGAGGACTTCGACCGGGTTCAAGTACAGGTAACGTAGTCGCCACGGTAGGTCGGTGGAGTAGGAGATTGCGGGAGTAAGAGGAAGACGGGAATTAGAAAGGGTCGTAGTCCCTGAAAAGTCTACTCAGTCTACAAATGAAGGGAGAGTTGGCATCCTAGATGAGATAGGAAAAAAAACTTTAACCTCATTTTGAGCATATTGTCTTTTACATGGTAACATTGAAAAAATTTTTATCTGACATGAAAATTCTCTTCAAAATCCAAGTATTGTTTTAATTCGTCCTCTATGTTATAGGGTATAGGGGCGATGGGGGTGTATGCGTAGTCAAGTCGAGTCAAGTCAGCGAGTCAGTTCAGACTGAGAAATTCTGGGGTACTTAGCGTCGTGTGGTCCGGAGGGACAGGTAGTGGTTGAGGGTCTCGAATGAGTTTGAGTAGGTAACTCAGTCACTACGGTAGGTTGGTAGAGTAGGAGACAGTAGGGGAAGAGGAGGACGGTAGTTAGAAAGGGTCGTAGTCCTAGAAAAGTTTACTCAGTCAAGAAGTGTAGTCCACCGGTTTCATGACCTCAAAGTCGAAGTCGTAGTCAGAAAGGTTACTGATAGGTCCTGACTAAAGGAAATTCTACCTGACCAACCTAGAGGAACGTCAGGTTCCCTGAGAGTTCTCAGAAGAGGTTGTGGTGTCAAGTTTACGTAGTTAAGAAGCCGCGAGTCCAAAGAAGTGTCAGGTTGAGAGTGTAGGTATGTACTGGTGACCTTTTTGGTATCGAAACTGATCTGTCTGGAAACGACCGTTTCATTGTAGAGACGAAAAATTATACGACAGATCCAACCAGTATCGAAAAGAAGGTTTCTCGATCACAGAAAATTAAAGTACCGACGTCAGTGTTAGACGTGACTAAAACTTCGGGGGATTTTATTTTAGATAGTGACAAAGGTGACAAAAGAGTAGATAAACGGAACTTCACTACCCTGGTCTACGGTACTAGAATCAAAAGACTTACAACTCAAAATTCGGTTGAAAAAGTGAGAGGAGAAAGTGAAAACAGTTCTCTGAGAAACCAAGAAGAAACGAAAGACGGTATTCACACCATAGTCTAAGTCAAAAAAAAAATTATTTATTTTATCGTAAAATACGTAGTGGAACAATGAATCTTAAAGTGTATCTCATTTACAGAGAAGATGTGTATTGCACACAAACTACTTATAATTTAAAGAATTTGAAAAGGATTCCGGGTGGATTACGACTCGTAGTCCCGGTCCAGGAAGATCGGAGAGATAATTACCCAAGTTCGAGACCGTTCGGGAAACTCATGTTTCTTCCCTACACTTGACCCTCCAACCGCCGAGGAGGGTGTCCATGGGCTTGGAGTAGCACATCTGTCAGGAAAGACAAGGTCAGAGGTAGTGAGTTATGAGGGACTCGACCTCTAAGTCCTCTGACGGGCTAGTCTCGGGAATGGGGTCAAGACTCCTCATAGTAACTAAGGGAGTCATCTGTAAACGTCTCATCCATATCTGATCGTTACACGGTCCGAGACCGGTACAAACGGACGTTTTATAAGGGTTCTTACCTCGTCTCACCACATACTCTGTCTATTACCAGGTCCTCAGATGTAGAATGAACGGTGAAAAGAGGGTCTCTCTTTTTGTCACCGACACTACAGACGTCGACGATGTCTTCTACGTAAGGATGGACCCACCCTCTGGGGTCTGTCGGACCGAGGTGCGACACCCTTTAAGAGGATAAAGGTAGATTCGGAGACAAACGAGGAGATGACATAGGGTGTCCTCGGACCGACAGATTTACTAGTGTACAACACACACGGACACACACACACTCATGTACACGTGTCTCAGAGGTGTACGAGGAACGACACCGTGGGTACTATACTACCTGTCCGAGACTTCTTAGGAATTCAATCTTTCTTGTGGGGGTTTTCGTAAAGAGACGGAGGTCCTTCTGACACAGATCCAGTACCTGTTATCGACCCACAAAAGGTCAAAAATTTAGAGTAGTTCCTTCACCTTTATACAGACTAGGGTAGGACCCGGTTTAAAGTTGTATGTAAAAACGTCTGTTGAAGGATCCCACAGTGGACTGAAGGAGGATTGGTGTGACGGAGGGACGTAACTGGTGTACGGGGATGTACGCTCTAAAACGGAAGAACAGTAATGACTTTTTAAAAGTTGAAACGAAGGTCGAGTAAGGAGTATATCCTGATTGAATGTAATTTATCAACTGTTAAGTCAAAACTTTCCTCTTAACGTTCAGTGAAAAGTTTAGGTATCCTTTATAAATAAGTGAAAACAAGTCGAAATTAGAAACGTGTAAGCGTGTAAAAAAAAGCATACACTTAACCACGAGACATTGGGTTGACTACCCGAGGACTCAGTCACGAGGACAAAGATTAATGACTCGTAGATCTTCGTCAAGGTCTGTTGACGAGTCGTAATGCAAGGATGGTGGTTTTGGACTCCCTGTCTTAAGAACCAATGTTCTACGGTCTTAAATCCCAACTTTCTGTTGTAGATAATATTGGGAGACAAAAGAGAGTGAGTATTAACAGGGGTTTAACAGGAAAACGAGGTTTAGTAAGGTACGAGACAAAGGTGGGGTCCCTACTTTGACGAACCTTTCAGACTCGTTTTGCACCAAATCGGTGAAACCTTGGTCCGTAGAACTCTCCTCTTATAGAAAGAGGTCGAAATTTTATTTATCACACAGATACCGGCACTTGTCGGGGATTTGTCGACAGCGGAATGTTGTGACCGAGAGGTTGTACCTACCAATCGAAAAAGGTTCCCTCCTTCGCAGACACTCATCTCGTCTTTAGGTCTTAAAGTTCTCTCTTTAGTATCCGTTACTTTCATACCTAAACGTGAAAGACAAGATACTAAACCGTTGCCCCCCGTCCCTCTGTATAATAGACGTCTTAGTGCGTCAGGAGAAAAGGGTCCTAATCGACAGAATAAACGTTTCCTCCGATGTATCACGACTTACCATACACTAAATTTACTTCCGCAAGAACTCAAACTCGAGGTAAGGAATGATACACCGGACCTCAATCATTATGTTGAAAGGAATCGAAACGATAGGAATAGTAATTTTATTCCGAGTGCCACCATGGGTGGAGTGTCTTCACGGACCTCCTGTCTGACTCACTTCACTTCACTTCAGCGAGTCAGTACAGGCCGAGAAACGCTGGGGTACCTGACATCGGAAGGTCCGAGGAGACAGGTACCCTAAAAGGTCCGTTATCATGACCTCACCTAACGGTAAAGGAGGAGGTCCCCTAGAAGGGCTGAGTCCCTAGTTTGGGCCCAGAGGACGTAAATTTGTCTGTGAAATGGCAGAATATACGTCCTGTCTGACTCCAGGATGTATATTCTGCGGTCCAGGCACAGGTCATCTCGTACACACGTGTCGTATCCACGGACCCTCATGTCGTCTCCCTTAGTGTCTGTTTATGTGTGTCCACTGACGTCGAACTCAAACGGTCGACACAACGGTAGAAAGAGAAACCGGAAAGTCGTAGGTAAGGGTTGGAGAAACCACTGGTATAGAGTCAAAAGTAGGGTTGGAGAAACCACTGGTATAGAGTCAAAAGTAAAGTCAAATTCTTCGATGGGGATGTGTAAGAGTCGGGGACACTGAGTTCACAACGACAAAGATAACCAACCTTGAGCTAAGGTTGGTTAATCTCCGACACGTACTGACGAAGTCCTAAATATGACCTTATCCGCCTCTCTTTTTGTGAGGAGAAAAAGGACCCGAACGACGAGACGGTCCTACGGGTCACTCTCGAGGACCAATCAGTAGAAACCAGTTCGAATGGTTCTTACCAAAGTTATCTTTCTTTCCGTCTGTGTTCTCTACCGTGCCCCTTAAGTTTTCTGTGGTTGGTCCACAGAACTAGGACGATACGGACTTCGACCTGGACGGAAATCCGAAAAGACGAACACCTCTGTTATACAAGGGGGGGGGGGAAAAAAAAAAAAAAAACGAAATTAGTCGAACTCAACCCAGAGACAACAAATATGACCAAGAGAAGTCTCGTTTTTGAGTTCCGATTCTCGTTGGTCGTTACCCACCTTGAAGTAATATACAAACCTTCTGTGAGTAGGAGATGGAGACTAGACGACCGTCGAAGTCTGTTCAGGAAAACGAGAGACTCAAGAGTCGTCATTCTAGTCCGGTGACACTCTTCACTGGTGACTCCGAGGTCATAGGACGTTCCGTCACTAAACTCCCTCTATGTCGTATCTCCCCTAGTCTCAGGTAGGAGGACGAATCCCAGTGTCTCCTCTTTAATTCTCGACCAAAGTTTAAGAACGACACACTGGCACCTGTTCAATGACTGGAGGGGCTCGAAGTCAGAGAAGTTGACGTTACACTTCTATAAGACAGAGAGGTCACTCTCCGTAACGAGAGAAGGATTAGAGTGTAAAGGTAGGGTCGGGTTTCGACTCTCCGAAGACGAAGAACTGGTCTCTACATTTGACCCTTTGGAAAATCGAAGGGAGAGACGGCAGTGGACAAGGAGGAGTACCCTCCCTTCCACTGATCGGCCTGATCACCCTTACTTCGTTCAGTTGTGAGCGAGTCGGAGCAGTGGAGGACCCGCTCCACCTGGTCGTGTCGGGACCGTCCGACGGACCACGACGCATGCAAGTGCACACACTCGGTGCACAAGGGGCCTAGGCACGTTACCTGGAAGCTCGTCCCGGGGAGAGTGGTGGGTCCCACAGGAAACGGTCGAAGAAGTGGACCCTTCCCCGACCCCATTTAGCCCAGTCGGTCGTGACACCCAGACCTGTAGAAATTAAGTTCTTCTTTCCGGACAGCACAGAGATCAGGTTTAGAGGGGGAATGTTTCGTCTATGAACCTAAGAGTGAACCGAGGACCTCAGACACCAATCCAATTAAAAGATGTATGAAGTCTTACTCTTGTACAAAGTGATTGAAACCCTTCTTTCTCTAAAGAGGTTTTTCAGAGGTCTAAACGTGTGGTATTTTACCCTTTATCTGAACGGACGTAGTTTTATTTTCTAAGACAAGTTCCATTATTTACTATGATCTAACCCTCTTACGTGAACATTGTAGATGTCAAAAGTTTCTACATTATAGATTTAATAAATTCCTTGGGGACGGTGAGTCCTTCGTTGTAGCTTTTTGTTTTATCTTGCAACCTACTTCCTGTAGATATAATCCGTGCACGGTCTTTTCTCACTGCGTCTGGTCCGGATTAAAAATTAATTCTATCCTCCGTTTCGTCAAACCTATGAAAGTTTAAAATTCAGTCAAAGGAGGAGTAAGAGATGGGTTGAGTAACAGTAAGTTGGGTGTCTAAATAGTAGACATACAGTCAGGAAAAGAACACTAAATGAAGGGCACGGGTCCGTCTGGACGTGGGAAGGGGGTTTGTCAAAATCCCCGGAATGGACATGGACACACAGGGGAAGTCTTCCACTCCTACTAATGAAGTTATGGGAGAATCCCATCGTTACTGACCGTCACTATTGTTACTCAGTTTTAGGGTGACCAGTGGGCTCCGAGTAATTTGTTCGTCGGAGGAAAGACAAGAAACCGTCGACGCTACTTGTCGTTGGACCAGGTCAAAACTTGGTCTTAAAAGAGTATCCCAAACACGTACGTACTATATAAGACAAACAACGGTTCTACACTTTAAATAGAAAACCTCCTTCAACGTATATTTAGAACAACATTAAATAAATTCATTTTTCTATTGTCTTTGTTGAACGACTCAGGGAACCAAAGGACACTCTTTCTTTTTTTATTAGTTAAAAGTCTTACAACCCCCGGAAACTTAGTGATGCTCCTTAAACCAACGTAGGGAATCTTGTGAACCTCTTCCGTTACCGTGGGGTGGGGTCATGAGAACGGACCTTTTAGGGTACCTACCTCCTCGGACCACCCGACGTCAGGTGCCCCAGAGATCCTCAGCCTGTGTTGACTCACTGAAGTGAAAGTGCGTAACCTCTTCCTTTACCGTTGGGTGAGGTCACAAGAACGGACCTCTTAGGGTCCCTGTCCCCTCGGACCACCCGACGGCAGATACCCCAGCGTGTCTCAGTTTGTGCTGACTTCTCTGAATCGTCGTCGTCGTCGAATCTTGTGACATTTGTCTTTTAAGTGCCATCTCCTTTAGACTTACCGATTATTCTTGTAACTTACCTCGAGTCGAAAAGGTCATTATTTTCTTTCCTTTAAGTCTCTTTCTAGAGTGAACTACACGTTGTATAAACTGTTTTAGTTCTTAAACTGGTTTACTTTCCTTCCTATATATTTTTACCCAGTGAGTTCGAGCCCACCATCGTAAATAACCACTTTAAGCATCTCTTGTTCCATCTTCGTACTCACTTTATTCGTACACTGACGGCACGTTAATCCATTCAGGATGGAGAGCATGTATGGGGTCTCTTTGAGGGTATGTCCATTTGTTCCTCGGAACTCGTTCTCACGAACAGTACCGTTTCCTAAGATCTGGTTACTGCTGAGATGGTCTTATTACACGTCGGTAGTCTTTCTTAACCGATCTCAATGTGTCTTGCAGTAACTGCCTAGAGTTTCTAATTACGGCTCATTTTGTTTCCTCCTACCTAGTTTTCCTCTCACTATCGTTTTTTCGGTAAGTACATGTAAAAATTTTGTATGTTTGTTATGACGTATTAAAGGTATCTACAGTACACATCTGTCTTGTTTTGTTTTTCACCTAAAAGTCTCTGGATGATCTTTATGTCTTCTTCTTCCATGGAAACCCTCCTAAAGATGAACTCTATCGTCTACTCCCCCCTTTCTTCGTTCTCTCCACGGCACTTACCAAGCGAAAAGTTAGCTGACTCTTCCTACTCGTTTTAAGACAGACGACCCTAATCCTTGGTCGATATGGCGAGATAGTAGACTGTCTTGAGATTTGGGTGTCGTCCCTGTCCACAAGTTAATTATTAAATTGTTAGGAATTAGACAAACAAAATATGAAATCTAGGACCTGAAAGATTCTATATTCTAGAAAGTCTTAAAAGAGATCTTATCCACGACTCTCTAGTCCCACTAGAGGATGATGGAATACTCCAGTACCTTATCTTCTAGTTAGTTAAAGATTCTGTAACTAAGTCACTCCATCTTCCTTTGAATCTCAAGTAGCGTACTTTTAGAAACTGAAACGACTCTTCCCTAGACTTCAGGATTCTCCAGGTCACTGAGAGGTTCCAGTCTTGTCCTCGGACGACGGACACTGGTCTTCCCCTGGGGTCGGAAGAATGAAGAACAGGAAACGAAAAAGGCGATCCATCGGACTGTAATCGTAACGACGGAGGTTCGTACGACACTGAAGTCGAACGGGCCTTACGGGTATCGAACCGTGTAAAACCTTCCTCACTAGTTCGTGAAGATGTGACATGTGACGTTGACCGAACACCGTCTCTCTTTTCGTTGTCTAGGATATCGTGTCAGGGTAACTTTTGAGTGTAAGTCAGTGGGAGGTTTTAGAGGTTAAGACGGAGTCTTTCTTCAGACAGTTACGACGGAACGTTTGTAGGCTACAACGTGACTCATCATTGGTCGAAATTTAGTAGAGACTACACCGGAACAGAAACCTGAAGTATACATTATGACCACCGAATCGTTCAATGTCCAGACATTGGGGAAATGGTTCTTCTGCTGAGGAAGGGTCGAATCTACCTGAGGAGACAAAGAGTCGTTAGAGGTCCTCCAAGAGGTCGGAAAGAGGAAACTCTAGAGAGAAGACCCGGATTAAGAGGTTTCGATTTGGAGGTAACTCACTTACAGATAAACTGGAAGACTCAGGTAAACTCCAAGTAAAAAGTTTGTAAACAAAAGAGAAAGTTTTCAGGGCGGGGAGGAGTAACGGCGAAAGGGCCCTTTCACGGACACTACGGGACTCGGTCGTCGTCTCCAGCGGGTCCCGATTTGTTAGAACCGTGGTCGCAGGTTGACCCCGCCTCGATCAACTTTCGCAAGTCTCGTCGAGACTGGCGCTTCTAGGAGGGGACCCCCGGACCTGGACCCGGTCGATTCACACCAACCTCCACCGGACACGTGAGGTTTTGACAGTGCCCTCTCTAAAAGTACCTCAAAAGGTACCTCTCCCCACTTTCGAAGAGAAGGGACCGACCCTTACTCGATCTGGAGAAGCGTTCAAGCGTGTCCCAGGAAAAGGTCTAAGCCGAAAGGACAGACGGAACCCCTATCCCCCTCCTTTCACGAAAGACAAGACGAGCGATCCGTCAGGGAGGGTCCTTGCGGGATTTGATTACGGTATAGACCCCTGGGTTAGAGAGATGACCTCCTTCCGTAAATATCCAAATAACAGACTTCGGGACTCTAGCAAATCCCCTGCCTATTAGGTTCCAGACTTAGGGTCAGAAAACTTAATGTAGTCACCACCGTTTAATTGTAAGTGTCTCCCAAATGAACTAAAAAAAAAAAAAAAAAAAACTTCGTCGGTTTTCTGTAAGTCTGCAGTAAGTCTGGGTTTAGATAATTNGTCAGGGAGGGTCCTTGCGGGATTTGATTACGGTATAGACCCCTGGGTTAGACAGATGACCTCCTTCCGTAAATATCCAAATAACAGACTTCGGGACTCTAGCAAATCCCCTGCCTATTAGGTTCCAGACTTAGGGTCAGAAAACTTAATGTAGTCACCACCGTTTATTGTAAGTGTCTCCCAAATGAACTAAAAAAAAAAAAAAAAACTTCGTCGGTTTTCTGTAAGTCTGGGTTTAGATAATTTATTCCCTACTTTATTTGGACCTCCATACTTTCATGTCTCGGACCACATACTCCTCGAGACCCATCTACTCCCACCGGACACTGAGACCTAAGTGACCATCAATAACATCAACAACAGTAAATCACTCAAAAATTTTCATTCAAATTAAACTCATATCAACGAAATGGGATAACACGGTTAAAGACGACATCTCGTTTCATGCTTATGTAAAGTCAAGTCAAATCAAGTCAGCGAGTCAGTACAGGCTGAGAAACGCTGGGGTACTTAGCGTCGTGTGGTCTGGAGGGACAGGTAGTAGTTGAGGACCTCAAGTGAGTCTTAGTGCAGGTAGCTCGGCCATTACGGTATGTCGGTAGAGTAGGAGACAGTAGGGGAAGAAGAGGACGGGGGTTAGGGAGGATCGTAGTGTCAGAAAAGGTTACTCAGTTGAGAAACGTACTCCACCGGTTTCATGACCTCAAAGTCGAAATCGTAGTCAGGAAGGTTTCTTGTGGGGACTAGAGGAAATCTTACCTGACCAACCTAGAGGAACGTCAGGTTCCCTGAGAGTTCTCAGAAGAGTTTGTGGTGTCAAGTTTTCGTAGTTAAGAAGCCGCGAGTCCAAAGAAGTGTCAGGTTGAGAGTGTAGGTATGTACTGGTGGCCCTTGTGGTATCGAAACTGATCTACCTGGAAACAACCGTTTTATTATAGAGACGAAAACTTATACGATAGATCCAACCAGTATTGAAAAGAAGGTTCGTCATTCGCAGAAAAGTAAAGTACCGACGTTAGTGGTAGACGTCACTAAAACCTCGGGTTTTTTATTTCAGACGGTGACAAAGGTGACAAAGGAGTAAACAAAGGGTACTGCACTACCCTGGTCTACGGTACTAGAAGCAAAAGACTTACAACTCGAACTTCGGTTGAAAAAGAGAGAGGAGAAAGTGAAAGTAGTTCTCCGAAAACTCAAGGAGAAGTGAAAGACGGTATTCCCACCATAGTAGACGTATAGACTCCACTAACTATAAAGAGGGTCGTTAGAACTAAGATCGAACACGAAGAAGGTCGGGTCACAAAGAGTACTACATGAGACGTATCTTCAATTTATTCGTCCCACTGTTATATGTCGGAACTACATGAGGAAAAGGATAAACTTTGGTCAGACAACAAGGTACAGGTCAAGATTGACAACGAAGGACTGGACATATATCCAAAGAGTTCTCCGTCCAGTCCACCAGACCATAAGGGTAGAGAACTTCTTAAAAGGTGTCAAATAACAATAGGTGTGTCAGTTTCCGAAACCGTAAATAGGGGATAGAAAACTGAAAGACAACTAGATTTTTTTATCAGTGTTGGATTTTCCAACTCTCAATACAAAATAAGACACCCTTAAAAATCCTCAAGTTCGGTCCCGCTACCATAGAGTTCATTGAGACTCTTTTGACGAGACTCCTCTACTCTCCCACCCCCCTCGGTCCTATATATCCTCAAGTTGTTTTCCGTCCATCACCCTTGTAGTTTTTCAATAATAATTAATTCCTTTGGTCTATAGAGTTCCATTCCTTAAATCGTGAAAAGATACATACCCTTCTACGTTCACAGACCCGAGTAACTTTATTAAGGAAAGTACACGTAGAGTCGATAGACCCCGATCATAGGGTACAAAAAGTGTAGAACTCGAAACAACCCCGAGTGCCATACCTCACCGACGTCGGACTACCGACAATTTAGTGTCGACAGGTACTAAAGAGGAGGAAGGACTCGCGGGAATCCCGAGTATCACCTCCCGACGTTAGCGATTACTGACAGTGTAGGAACAAATGACTATGCTGTCCTTTGTGAGGTAAAGAATGAAAGGTGACTCCAGTGGCGTCTCGTGATTCGTCTCAAGGGACACGAGAGGTCATCCAAAATAGGTATGTGTGTGACGGTGCATACTTTGTCTATTGACTACTCAAGGGGACCCCGAGTCTACCATTTCTTAGATGAACGTCACGCCCTTTTGGCCCAAGTTAGGGACCTAGTCCTTCTAGGGGACCTCTTCCCGTACCGTCGAACGAGGTCATGAGAACGGACCTCTTAAGATACCTGTCTCCTCGGACCACCCGACGTCAGGTACCCCAGTGTTTCTCAACCTGTGCTGACTCGCTGATTGTCAGATCATATATATACAGTTAGGGTCAGAGGGTTAAGTAGGGAAGAGAAGGGGAAAACCTTTGGTCAAACAAAAGATGGAGACATTGAGATAAAGACGAAACGTTTATTCAAATACACGTGGTAAAGGGATCTAAGATGTATATTCGTTATAATACCGTAGGGTGAGGACATGAGAACGGACCGTTTAGGGTACCCACCTCCGCGGATCATCCGACGTCAGGTACCCCAGCGATTCTCAGCCTGTACTGACTCGCTGAAGTGAAAGCGAAAAACGAAAGTACGTAACCTCTTCCTTTACCGTTGGGTGAGGTCATGAGAACGGACCTCTTAGGGTCCCTACCACCTCGGACCACCCGACGGCAGATACCCCAACGTGTCTCAACCGGTGCTGACTTCACTGAATCGTCGTCGTCGTCGTACGTTATAAACAGAAAGAGAAAGACTGAATGAAGTGAGTCATACTATTAGAGGTCCAGGTAGGTACAGTCATGTTTACCGCAATAAAGTAAGGAAAACTGTCGACTCATTATAAGGTAGCACACATGCATGGTGTAGAAGAAATGGGTAAGGAGACAGTCACCTGTAAACCCAACGAAGACACAGGACCGACAAAATTCATCTCGACGTTACTTGTAGCTCGACGCACGTACTCAAAAACTACATCGTGGTACTCTGGTAAAAAAAAATCACCGGAGCTTTGGTCGTGACTTCTGTTTACATTTTCTATTGCTAGGTTTGCTTTATAGTAAAGTCGTTTTTAAAACTGTTAAAGTTACACTAAACAAACGGGTTCAAGGTGTAAATAATTTTTGTGGGAAGGAATAATAAAAGAAACGAATAACACAAATAATCCCGTGTCGACCATTTCTTAGGTGGACGGTTACGTCCTCTACGTTCTCTACACCCAAGTTAGAGACCCAGTTCTTCTAGGAGACTTCTTCCTTTGACATTTGGTAAGGTCATAAGAACGGACCTTTTAGGGTACCTGTCTCCTCGAACCGTCCGATGTCAGGTACCCCAGTATTTCTCAGTCTGTGCTGACTCGGTGACCCGTGCGTGTAACATAAGTAGTTAGAGAATTAGATGCATCTGAAGAACCGATAGCGTATATTTCCATCACGACTTCTATTTCCTGGTCTCCAGAACCTCAAGTCACCGTGAACGAAACGTAGTAGGAACTCCCACCGACTCCGGGAGTAAGACGGACGGACACCTAGGACCCCGTTCCGTACCCAGATGTCTCAGACAAAGAAGTAGAAATTTTCCCTCGATCGTTCGCGAGGAGACGAACAATGAGACTCTGGTCTAATGGTAGTGTTTAAAAATACACAAAACACTTGAGGTCTCACGATATCCGTAAAGTAAAGAATCATAGGACACCAGGAACGTGATAAAAGAGTTAATGTGTAAGGAACTTCCGTTTTTTGTACGGAGGTGAAGAAACCAGGACACGGTACTTCTCATTGAGTCTTCTGTCCCCCCTGTAATATGGGAGACAATTGTCGGATGGGTTCCGACCAAAAGACCGAACACCGATGTCACTACCCCGAGGACCCGAACGACGTCCTGAAGACGAACGTTACCCGACGGTAGATGACCCTTACTTCAGTTTCCATGGTTAAGGTGATTTGTACATAACTTATCGTGGGAGGTGAGACGAATCTAGGCCATACCTATGTGTCAACTTATTCTGTACTAGAGGTGAGAGTCCCTCAAATGTTCACTTCAACTATCGTGTTTGTTTACCGGTTCATGGTACAATCTACATGAGTCTTCCTCCGTGCTTTATTACTTTTCAACATTTATACCTCACTGGTCCTGTTCGGAGGATCTCTACACCGTAAATTCGACCGAAATGTCCTACTTATCTGAACCTACTCACTCAGACTCTGTCACCAGTACGGTCCGTCTCTTCTGGTAGCCTCGTTCCTGTGGTGGTCGTCTGACAATCTCTTTCCAATGCGACCGACCTCCACTCACGACCCCCTGTGCATTCTTTCTCTTTCGATCGTTCAAAACGAAACCCCGGATCGGAACCCCGTGTAAACAACAGGACGATTTTTCGTACCCGAGTAGAGTTTAGACTTTACTTTAGTAATGTCGATTACACGAACCAGTTTCCCGAGTTCTACCCGGTAGACCCAACTAAGATTGCTCTGAGGCTCCCCCTTCACCGTACCACAACGGTTCCGTTAGTTTTTTTCGTCTGAGTTCCACCACGTGCAGACCCAGGACCAAAACTGGTCACGACACCACAATGTTTCCGAAGGGTCCACTGCGATCACGTCTTTTTGGACGGACGGTTAGGTTCTCTACATTCGATGTACCCAAACTAAGGACCCAACCCTTCTAGAGGACCTCCTCCCGTGTCGTTGAGTGAGGTCATAAGAACGGACTTCTTAGAGTACCTGTCTCCTCGGCCCGCCCGATGTCAGGATCCGAGTGTTTCTCATCCTGTGCTGACTTCACTGAATCGTGTGTGCGTGTAACTTAACGTTTTGGAGATTTCTATCTGTCCCTTTCCAAAAGAAAAGAAGGTCTGTCGGGTGTTTGACAGGACACCGTAGAGGTAAGAAAGGGGTAACTACCACGGGGTCCGTTACGAGTTTTATGGAGTAAAGTCAGCAACTTTGTAGGCCACCTTAGACTCGAACAAAGTGTAACTTGAGTTCGGGGAAGGACATCGGACTGTACTTGTGTCCCTGTGCTCAACCCTCCTTCTACCTCCTTCCGTCCTCCCATCTGAGGACAGAAGTCTCACGAGACCGGTTGTCCTCCCGTAGTCAGACATACAAACGTCCATAAGGAGTCCGGAAGGTCCGTGAGAGAGTGAGCGTAGTCCGACCGAGACACAAAGACGTTGAATCGGTCGTAGGTCGATCCTTGTTCCCTGGTCCGAGGGGGAGAACATACATGGACACAGGTCGGAGTGACTCCCGTAAAAAGAGACAGACAAAGTAATCCAAACCTACACGTCCAGGGAAGGGGGAAGACCCGGGGGACTTCACCACCCCATTTCGGTGTCCTGGTGGGGGCTCATGGGAAATAAGAGTTCTTTAGAGGAGAATTTAAATTTAGATACTTAAATCCGAGTTCTTCATATTTCATTTTCAGTGTCTTAGTCGAGTAGAAAAAAAGAAAATAATGTCATGTCAACGACATATATACACATTTTATGTCACTAAGGGTTAAAAATTTCCAAAATGAGGCAACTAACAATAATATTTTGTGACCGATAAAGGGGACACGACATGTTATTTATGAACATCGAATAAAGTATGGGTTATCAAACATGGAGAATTAGGGGATGGGGATATAACGGGGAGATGGGTTGATCAAACAGGAGATATAGCCACAGACGAAGAAAAAAAACAATATAAGCGATCAAATAAAATGTAAGGTGTATATTCACTATAGTATGTCATGAAAAGAAAGAGACAGACTGAATCGTATGAAGTGAATCGTAATACGGGAGGTTAGGTAAGTACAACGACTTTTACCGTTTTAAAACAAGTAAAATACCGACCCCTCATAAGGGAACATGTCTATATGGTAAAGAAGAAATAGGTAAGTAGACAATACCTGTGAATCCAACGAAGGTCAGTCAGACAAGTCACCGAGTCAGCACAGACTGAGAAACACTGGGGTACCTGATGTTGTGTGGTCCGAAGGGACAGGTAGTGGTTAAGAGTCTCGAACGAGTTCGAGTACAGGTAACTTAGCCACTAGGGTAGGTTGGTAGAGTAGGAGACAGTAGAGGAAGAGAAGGACGGGAGTTAAAAGGGTCGTAGTCCCAGAAAAGTACACTCAGTCAAAAAGGGTAGTCCACCGGTTTCATAACCACAAAGTCGAAGTTGTAGTCAGGAAGGTTACTTATAAGTCCTGACTAGAGGAAATCCTACGTGACCAACCTAGAGAAACGTCAGGTTCCCTGAGAGTTCTCAGAAGACGTTGTGGTGTCCAGTTTTCGTAGTTAAGAAACCACGAGTCGAAAGAAATATCAGGTTGAGAGTGTAGGTATGTACTGATGATCCTTTTGGTAACGAAACTGATTTACCTGGAAACAAACGTTTCATTACAGACGAAAAATTATACGACGGATCCAACCAGTATTGAGAAGAAGGTTCCTCGTTCGCAGAAAATTAAAGTACCAACGTCAGTGGTAGATGCCACTAAAACCTCGGGGGGGTTTTATTTCAGAGAGTGACAAAGCAAAGAGATAGATAAACGGCACTACCCTGGTTTATAACTCAAAATTCGGTTGAAAAAGTGAGAGGAGAAAGTTAAATAGTTCTCCGAGAAGTCAAGGAGAAGTGAAAGACGGTATTCCCACCACATTAGACGTATAGACTCCAATAACTATAAAGAGGGCCGTTAGAACTAAGGTCTAACACGAAGTAGGTTGGGTCGTAGAGTGTATTACGTAAGACGTATATTCGATTTATTCGTCCCACTGTTATATACCGGAACTGGATGAGGAAAGGGCTAAACCTTGGTCAGACAACAAAGTACAGGTCAAAATTGACAACGAAGAACTGGACAGTGTACGTCTAAAGAGTCCTTCTTCCATTCTACCAGACTAGAAGGGTAGAGAACTTCTTAAAAGACGTCAAAGAACACTAGGTGAGTCAGTTTACGAAACCGTATCAGTTATTTCGTCTTCCTCTCAAAAAGACCTTGAGAGAATGAAAAAACGACTAGGTTACCTACAACCGTTAAAACGACCAAGGAGACAGAAAAGATTTAGGTCGAACTTGTAGACCTTCAAATATCAAGTGTATAACAACTTCAGACCGAACCTCTTAAAACTCGTAATGAAGCGATAGTACACTCTACTCACGTTAACACACCGTCAAACTTGTCAGAAACCGTAACGGAAAGAAACCCTAACCTTACTTTTGACTGGAAAAGATCAGGACACCGGTGACGACACAAAAGGTTTAAACGACTGTATAACTCCCGTCGTGAAAGTGTCGTAGTAGAAAATCCTTGACTTTATCGAATTGTCCTTAAGGTAATGGAGGTGATCAGGACGAGCATCACTACGAAGGATTCCGGGGGAACTGAAGTGTAAGGTCCTATGGACCGAAATCCACTCACTAGTGTGGTGACACTAATAGACCCAGTACTTCCAGAAAAAACATATCAAGACACATAAGAACGGTGGAGAAGAATTATAGAAGACGAAGACAATCCAGGGATAGTAAAGACAGGAAATAACTCGGGTAGAAACGTATTCTACAAGGGAACCATAGAGATTAAAAGAACTTCTCTAGACCAACGAAGGTATAGAAGGATTGACATTTATTACGACCATATTGTAATTCCATGTACATAGAACTTAAACACCCACAAAACCCCCTCCTCATATATGGGTCCTCACCTTAACGACCTAGTGAATCACCGAGATAAAAATCAAAAGATTCCTTGCAGGTATGACAAAAGGTGTCACCGACAAATGTAAGGGTGGTTGTCACATGTGGTCGAGTAGATAGAATTCAGGACGCACTTTCGTAAACATCAACAAGAAATCTGATACTCCCTTGAAGGAGTGGTGTGGGACCCTGAAATCGGTTTACAAATTGTCGTCCTTTCAAGGTAAGTTACAAAGTAAGGTAATCGCTACGGACTCCCGTCCCAGAGGTATAGTCACGATAACTGTAAAACCGGGACTGTCGAGAAACAGCGTCCCCGTCAGGATACGTAGTGTCTGCAAATCGTCGTAGGGTCCGTAGACGGGTTGTGTAGAGAAGGTCAACACTGTTAGAGAAGTCTGTAAATTCGGAGGGTAGGAGACCCCCACCCCCACCCACTCTTCTCCGTTTTAACGGGGGACCACTCTTGATGATGGAGTGTCTGTTTTCCTCTAGTAGCCTTCAAAAACTCGTTCCTTCATTCCATTCGAATAGTAGTTGTTGGTAAAACACCCACTAAATAGTAGTTTTTAGTGAACTAACCACTATTCTTGTCCTCGCCAGTTCCGGTTCTATACGAACGACACGTTTACTATAGAAAAATTATTAGGAATTGTGACCTAGTACCTTTTTCGTTCTCTCGAGGTCTTTTTGTAGATGAAGACAAAATAACTGACACGGTTTCGGAAACTGACACACCTAGTGTTATTTGACCTTTTAAGACTTTCTCTACCCTTATGGTCTGGTAGTGGACTGGCCGGAGAACTCTTTAGACATACGTCCAGTCCTTCGTTGTCAATCTTGACCCGTACCTTGTTGTCTGACCAAGGTTTATCCTTTTTCTCATGCAGTTCCGACATATAACAGTGGGACGAATAAATTGAAGATACGTCTCATGTAGTACTCTTTGCGACCTGACCTTCTTTGTGTTCGACCTTAGTTCTAACGACCCTTTTCATAGTTATTGGAGTCTATACGTCTATTGTGGTGGGAATACCGTCTTTCACTTCTCCTTGAGTTTTCGGAGAACTACTTTCACTTTCTCCTCTCACTTTTTCAACCGAATTTCGAATTGTAAGTCTTTTACTTCTAGTACCGTAGACCAGGGTAGTGAAGTACCCTTTGTTTACTCCTTTGTCACCTTTGTCACCGTCTGAAATAAAAAGACCCGAGGTTTTAGTGACGTCTACCACTAACGTCGGTACTTTAATTTTCTGCGAATGAGGAACCTTCCTTTTAATATTGGTTGGATCTATCGTATAACTTTTCGTCTCCGTAATAAAACGGTTGTTTCCAGGTAGATCAGTTCTGATACCAAAAAGGTCACCAGTACATACCTACACTCTCAACCTGACACTTCTTCCGACTCGCGGCTTCTAGTCTCTACCCTAAAATTGGTTCCGACGACCTGACTGAGGTCTCGAGAACAAATATTGGTACGTGAACCCATGATTCAACGAAGTCAGTACAGACTGAGAAACACTGGGGTACCAGATATCGGTTTTAGGAGACAGGTACCCTAAGAGGTCTGTTCTTGTGACCGCACCCGACGGTACGAGAGGAGGTCCCCTAGAAGGGTTAGGTACCTAGTTTGGACACAGAGAAACGGAGGACGTAACCGTCCACCCAGGAAATGGTGGTCACGGTGGGCCCTTCGGGCAAATATTGGTGTCGTTGTAGGATTTGATCAAATGTCGTACACTCTCTGGTCTCCGTGATGTCAAAGGTTTGGAGAAGGTGAAGTAGCAGTCGTGACTATCCATTCACTCCGGAATCGAGGTAAAATGACTACTTCTATGTTGATCTTGTGTTCACAATTTGGTTTTGATCTTTAGTCTTACCAAACTAAGAAATATGTCATGCAACTCACTAGGACTGGTCCTATACCCTATCTTATAATACCATTTAGAGTTTCGGTCTCTATTCCGAAATCGGTGATGTTAGAGTTCGAAACCTTCTTTTAATCATAAAAACGGGTAGAAGATACAACCCACGACACTATTTTCGAAACATGTGTAATAGACATATTAGAACTGTTCTTAGGGTCCTGTTTCTCGTATTAGTAGGGTTAAATGTCTAGTCCAGTGACTCCGAACCACTCTAACTACAGGTAGTGCTTACCGTTTCAGTCCTGAGTTTTGAGTCCATACAGAACGTGGTTCCGTGTACGAGGATGTAACCTGAAAACCACAGTAAATTAGAAAATGGAATGTTCCATCCATAATAATAGACTACAAACGTTTAATCCCTTTCTTTCTTTTCGGTCTCTCCACTCCACTGAGGGGTTTTTGTGTTCTAGTGGTCGACCCCCAGATTCTCGGTCAGAGACCAACTGACACACGTCTCGGATGTGAGGAGTGGGACCTCTGAACCCATTGAGAACCCTTGTGTTTTGACTGAGGAGGTTATAACGACAGACACACTCAGTCTGATCCCTGATACCCCCACATTGAGAGTCCCTTTCAATGAGTTGCAACAACCCTACTAGACAAGAGGGGTTTTCGACTGAAGAGAATTGGAGTTGTACTTGACTTACTCACTTTAGAGAGAGAAGTCACACCTGAGATCTTCGAAGGGTCCGACGACACCTAGTCTTGGAATTCCTTCAAACTTATAGGTGAGTCGACGAGTAGGACCCCACACTCCCCTTGGTCCAATCCTCCCTTCACCGGAATCCCCGGGGTTTACAATGCCCTGGTCGGACTCTTCTCTACGGACGGGTCGAAATCGGTTCAAGTCACCCAAGACACTGTTGCTAAGGTCCTCTGTGGCACACTACCCGTAAATCTGCGGGACGACCCGGAAGTAGTCAGACCTAACACGAGGTTCGTTGTCTGTCCCAAGTTACTCCTTCCCTAGTTTCTAACCTTATCTTGAACTCAATGGTGTGGACCCCGGACCATCCAAAGGTACTTTCGGGGTACAATGGACAATTCGTCGACTTTCACAGGTCACTCAATAAGACCACCTCCTTTCTCCAGTCCCTCGGGTGGTAATTTGACATCAGAGAAGGGTGGGGTTAGCAAAAGTAGTACCAAATGTTTATTTATATCTAATTTTTGTCGTATTAATTCTAAAATTAAGGTAACAAATTACCTTAATTTCCGTTGATTCGTGTGTCTTCCCTAGGGATTTAAAAGAAAGGGCCCTTATTTCGTTAAAAATAAAGAAGTTTTAACGTACTGGTGACTACCCTGTATAGACCTGACCTCTTAATCGGGACCGACAAGAAAAAGAAAAGAAAAAAAAAGACTCTCCTACTCAACGACTACCCCTGACTCCATAGACGGTAGGTGTGTCGGGAAATCCCTTAAGAAAGGTCAACACACCTTGAGTCAAGTTTTGTGTGAAAATGATACACGGACACACGCACACACGATTCAGCGAAGCCAGCTGAGAAACACTGGTATCCCTGACACTGGTCCGAGGAAACAGGTGTCCTAAGAGGTCCGTTCTTACGACCCCACCCAACGGTACGGGAGGAGGTCCCCTCGAAGGACTGGGTCCCTAGCTTCGAGACGGGGGACACCGAGGACGTAACGTCCGTCTAAGAAACGGTGACCCGAAGATGCCTTCGGGGATATGTACGTATGACGTACAGTCTAGGACTCAGTCCAAGACCACCATACTTCTTCCATTCCTCCCGTGGACAAGTCCAACATGTAAGATATTGGGATTCCCCGTGTCTTAGTACATAGATAATTCAAGACAAGGACGTCTACGACCTTCCACTGAACTTCTTCTGCCCCACCGACACTACAGTCAATCTGTACCAAAGAAGGGAGTCACTCGAGTGGTAGGCCGTCTGTCATCCCGACATTCTGTGACCTTCTAGTGTCCGATCTTCGACCTTCTCGGAGAGCGAGAAAATTCTTGTCCGATGTATATATCACAATCTATTACCACCTTTTGTTGAAACCACGTGAGACCAGAGGAATGCTAATAACGACACGCACACGCGAATCGCATACGCGCGAGTCAGTAAGTCAGCACAGACTGAGATGCTGGGGCACCTGACGTCGGGCAGTCCGAGGAGACAGGCACCCTAAAAGATTCGTTCTTATGACCTCCCCCCCGTGGTGCTGGTCCCTAACTTGGACCGAGAGGACATAACGTCCACCCAAGAAATGGCAGACTCGGTGGTCCCTTCGGACGATAATAACGATCAATTCGTGTTTTAGTGACGTCTACCACTGACGTCGGTACTATAATTTTCGGCGAATGAGGAACCTTCTTTTCAATACTGGTTGGATCTATCGTATAAGTTTTCGTCCCTGTAATGAAACGGCTGATCCCAGGCAGATCAGTTTCGATACCAAAAAGGACACCAGTACATACCTACACTCTCAACCCGACACTTCTTCCGACTCACGGCTTCTTAACTACGAAAAGTTGACACCACAACCTCTTCTGAGAACTCCCAGGGAACCTGACGTTCCTCTAGGTTGGTCAGGTAAAACTTCCTCTAGTCGGGACTCTAAAGAAACCTTCCTTACTACGATTTCGACTTTGAGGTCATGAAACCGGTAGAGTACGCTTCTCACCTCAGTAACCTTTTCTGACACTACGACCCTCCCTAACCCCCGTCCTCCTCTTCCCCTGTTGGCTCCTACTCTACCGACCT
The DNA here is from genome assembly GCA_006410555.1 of Capra ibex. Taxonomy (NCBI): domain Eukaryota; kingdom Metazoa; phylum Chordata; class Mammalia; order Artiodactyla; family Bovidae; genus Capra; species Capra ibex. Next base: position 274,507 of record SJYO01006649.1, read on the forward strand.
ACCGTAGTGACTGAACTACCTACACTCAGACTCACTTGAGGCCCTCAACCACTACCTATCCCTCCGGATCGCACGACGCTAAGTACCCCAGCGTTTCTCAGTCTGTTCTGACTCGTTGACTTGACTTGACTTCGTGTTTTTAAGATAAGAAAATGGTAATGGTCTTAGGTAATGGTGGAGGGTGCCTGAGGGTGCTGGGTTCATAGAAGGGGGTAGTTTTCTTGCGGAAGAGATTGGATTTATCCTTTTCTTAGACTTCCTATATACATACATATTGACTTAGTGAAACGACATATGGATTTTGATGGTGTTGTAACAATTTTGTTGATACGAGGTTATGTCTTATATTCAACCTTTATTTTTTTCTTGTAGAAGAGAACAGGAATATAAGGTAACGGGGGTTAGTCCCGTTCCGATAATCATAAATAATAAGAATCCTCACTTTTTCACTTTTTTGTTTTATTGGTTCGACTGAGACTGTCCGCTACAAAGAAGGGTTAGAGAGGTCTCCGATGGGACCCCGTTTCGACCGACACGGGTCGAATCTGAACCCCGTAGATTGACACTTTAAATACCGAAGTCTTGGGGACGGAGTTGGGGATAAGTATTGGAGGTTATGGAAAGGAGGACGTAGACTCTATTGAAGGGACGCACTATTATTAAGTGGGATACGAGGTTCGTCACGGTTATAGTGTATGCAATGAAATAATAAGTAAGTAACCAAAAGGTTCCGTTCACTTTTTTATTAAATTTGGTTAATATACATGTCTCCGAACCAGTCAAAAGGGTTATTGAAGGTCTTTCTAGGGGTAGGGGAATCTACAGTTTCTTCCCAATGCAAATTGTAGATATGTTTTGAGGTGGATATTTTCAGTGTACACATCTTTCCAAAGAAATAATTCGTAGTGCAGACCCCTTACCCGTCCCCAGTCCTGCCTTCCGCCTCCTCGTACACGTCCCACCCCAGGCGTGTGTGGACGGGCCCGATCAGGACACGTCCCCCTCGACCCCCGACCACCCCGAGTCCACCAGACGTCACCCCAGAGGTTGTAGAGGTACTCCTTTCACAGTTACCCACACAGGGGCTACTCGAACTTCTTCTTCTCCACGAGGTCCGTGAAGTTCGGCTATCTTGCGTCCCGACCCTCCGCGTCGTCGTCGAACCGTTTGGACGTCCCTTCGCTCCTCTGGAATTCTTGTCCCCCGGTCGTACGTGCCCCGTCGACGACCGAACTCCGGCGAACAAACCAGAAGAACTGGTTAGACACCAGTCTTCTTTCTCGGACTCCCTCCTTAGATTGCACCGGTCTCTTAGAGATTAGACCCCCTCGGAGTCTTTATCTGAACTCCAGAGTAAATCGAAGAAATCTACCTTCGACCTAGGACACTGGAGAACTCGTCACGAGCTGAAGACACCAGTCTCGGGTCCTAACGGGAGTCGTTGGGGTAAGTACCGTCCACTCTCGATCAGACGAACGCTACTGAGTGTCGCGGTCAGGATTGGTGTCCTACAAGGAATGTAAGACACACGGGTCTCTAGGGACCCTACTAGACGGGTTTGTGAACCTTGTGTCGAGTGTCTACACGACTTGGGTGTTCCCAGCAGTGGTAGCCCCTTCCACGAGGTCCGTAAGTCCGGTAACCTCGCGCCCCGGTCCTCCACGTCGGTGTCGAACCATTCGGTGCGTAGTCCGTAACGTTGTCCGGGACCCTTGGTCCCCCTCGGGGACGAGAGTCCTGGTTGTCAAGACTAGTGGAGTGGTCTGATACGTAAAGGAGTGCTGTGGGAATGGAATTCGTTACACTGGAGTCACACGGAGTCAATGTAAAAACGATGGTGAAATATTGGTGAAACATTAGTCGAAGAATCAGATAACGAATGGAAACGAAATAAAAGACGGATTCTTTACACCGAAAGAAAAATGTTTAAAAAAATTTTAAATAATTTTATATCAACAAAATGTTACGACACAATCAAAGTCCACACTCGTCGTTTTAATGAGTCAATGCGTATACATATGTATGTACATATAAGAAATCGAATAAAAGACAATATCTAATAATATTCCATAAATTATATCAGAGGACAGGATGTGTCATCCAGGAACAACCAATAGATAAAATATACATCATCCCGTATAGACAATTAGGGTCTGAGGACTAAATGGGGAGGAGGGGAAGGGGGAAACCGTTGGTATTCAAACAAAGGATGTAGGCAGTCAGATAAGACAAGATATTCGAGTAACCATAGGGAAAAAATCTAAGATGTACATTCGTCATAGTATACGATAAACGGTAAGAGACAGACTAAATGCAGTGAATCGTGCTATTAGAGATCGGTGGCACCTCTTGTGATACCTCCAAGGAATTTTGTGATTCTTATCTCAATGGTATACTAGGTCGTTAGGGTGAGTACCCGTGCATAGTTCTTTTTTGGTATTAAATTTCTCTATGTACGTGGGGTCACAAGTGTCGTCTTGATATATGTTATCGGTTCTGTTGTATTTACAGGTAGTCGCCTCCTTACCTATTTCTTCCGCACCACGTGTATATGTGGCCCCATAATAAGTCGGTCTTTTTCTTACTTTATTACGGTACACGTAGTTGTACCTACACGAATGATCGATCCTTCTCTCCGTCTATCCACTATCATCAGAGACTGGGAACACCCGGGTGTCAGACAATCCCCTCTATTATGTGTACACGTGCGTGTGTGTGAATGAGTGTGTACGGAGGGAGTGTACGCGTGTGTGTGTGGGAGTAGTGAGAGTGTGTGTCTACACATGTGTGTGTGAGTGAGTGTGACATTGGGTGGGAGCGTGTGTCTTCGAACGTGTGTGTGTATAAGAGGAGGCAAGAGTAGAAGGAAGCGTGTGACCATGTTTGTGAGTCCGTGTGTCCGCACACATCTGTGTGAGTGTGAAATGTTAATTTCTGGAAATCAACGTCCCGAGTTGTTTCCCTCTCTCTGATCGCACACTTCTTAATCGGAGGAAGGATGTACAGGGAGTTAGTTCGGTACAAAGGTTGGACGAAGACACCGGCAAGAAGTAGAGAGTTTCAGGAAAAACGGTTACTTCGAATAAACATTACAATAAATACTATTACTGGTCTTTAATTTATTGAGATGAGTGTTGAAAGTTATTTTTCATGTCCTTGGTTTTAGTACAATTGGTGATGTCGGAATTTAGTCGTTGCAGACCAACCCGACCTAGAAGGGACCGTCAGTGTTGTAATAAAGTACTCTTTAAAAGTTTGACCTTAAAACTATGAGGAACTTTTACGTATATCCAGATATAAACACGGTTTTCTTCAAAATTTCTTTACACCGTCATATTCTTTTTATTTCATCGTGGTAGAATTCCCCAGTCTTAATGGAAGGATATACCTTTTTAATTTCAAGATATAGTTCCGGTCGTGTGTGGAAGTTTTACAAACTAATCCTTCGAAGACTCTCGTAGACTTACCACAGTGGTACGACACTTCTCCGGTAGTCTGTTTCTTGTTCGCCCGACTCGAGGACCAACACCGAGGCTTACCTTCAAAATACCTTAATTCGTTTCCTTTTCCGAAATGTGAAGAAATATTTCACATTTTAATCTGACTCTAATAGAGACTTTCACATAAAAAAAAAATGAGATTTTTCCGGTTTCAAAATGTTATACATTTTATGATTCATAAAATCTACGTTTGATAATATGTGTCTTACCTATTCGTTGGATGACTAATCGTGTCCATTGATATAAGTCATAGAAGACTATTTGGTATTACTTTTTCTTACACACACATATATATATGTGTGTGTGCACATATTGATTTTAGTGACACGACATGTCGTCTTTAATTGTGTCGTAATAGTTATTTTATGTAATTTTTTTTTTACGATTGGTAGGACATTGTACCGACAGACGACAGACGGGGTCCAAATCTTCGCCTCTAGTTCGGACATCTTTATTCGTGTGAGGGATTATCTCGGTGGCCCACCGTCAGTGTAAAGAGCGACTGTTCAGACCGTCGTTCCGGAAACTCCCTCTCTCTCTCTTACAAGGACGTTCGAGACGGGAGAGGACTCAAAACTAGAGACGAAAGACCGATCTCCTTCGTCTTGAACCGGGACGTTCCACATGAAGATTTTTCAGAGGTGCCTCCCCGTCGGGAGGTGGTGGTTCTTTTACCGGCACTGTCCGGGACGCACGGTCTTGTGGCAGACGGTAAAGTGTTTGTTCTCCATTCGTCGGGAACTGTGTGAGGGATGGACCAACTCGGGTCATTGTATGACTACCTGAAGGAACCAGAGTCCCGGTAGTGGCAGACGGGTCCGACATAACCTGTATGGTCTACCTGGGAGACGTGGGTGAAGGACTCGGGGGTCCGGGGCGAAACCCGGTCCGTTGTTCACAACCGTGAAGAGTGAGCACGGACCTCCGTTGAGTTCGGGGACCGTCAGGGAAAGGACCCTTTTGTCCGTTCAAGGTTTCAAAAGTTTCACTGTAAGTAGTCTTTGTTGACTTACAGTTGGTGTCCCGTTACTGATCTGTGTAATCCCAGGTAGATAGGAGACTTTATAATGTTTTAGTGACTTTCGTTCTTAAAACACGATTCCCTCCTTTCGTCATGTGACTTGGTTTACTAAAGTCTAGACATTGATATGTAAAGATTCATATGTATATACGTATTTACTTCGATGATCTTGATATGGAGAGTTTAAATGTTAGTTATAATAGACGAATTAAAAAATTATGTAAGTAAAAATTATGTCAATTACTTAAAAAATCTATGTAAGTAAAAATTATTATTTTTATTTATGTAAAATTTTATGTAAAATCTATGTAAGGAATAAGTTTTTTAGTACGAACCGAAAATAATTTTTTTTTTCAAAAGAAAAAATTTCTCCTTTTCCTACTCATACTCGAAAGGATCAAGATTACGGACCGTGTGTTGTACACGTGTGTGTGTGTGTTGATACACACTACCACGGAGTGTCGACCCTCTAGGTCACTCACAGTGGTCGTAAGACCACTCAAAAGTCAGTCGAGGATTCCCGGTCTCCGACTCGACTACAACCGTCGGTCCGGGACGAACGACCCATCAAAAAAGTTAGAATGGGTGACGTCCATATCCTCTCTGACGGTCCGTGGGTGGTTCTAGGTGAGAGGGGAAGAAAGAACCGTAGATCGACGCATGTAAGAGGTCTACTCGGCACACTGGCTCAAAATCTGTTACCTTCACTCCCTTCCCTCTACCCGGGAAAGGCCCAGTTCCACAACGAGCATCTCAGAGTGGAGACCCGGGGAGGAGAAGACGGGGCAGTTGGTAGTCGCATGTTTGTGTTGCACTGATCCCCTGGTGTCTCGGGGTTCTTCCTCCCTTGGACCCAAGGGCTCCCTACCGCACCTTTTGTCAGTCACGAGATCTGACTAATAGGTGGGTCCTAACTGACCACTCCTCCTTCATGTAAACACAAGTTGATGACTGTAGCCCTTTGGACAACAGTGTTGAATGCGAGGGATTGTGTGTTCCGGACGTGTAAATAACATGGTTGTCCGATCTAGGGTGGGTGAGTCTGAGCAAGTAAAGGACACTATTTTTTTTTTCGTCTCGAGTCGGAGAAGATCTGTTGACTAACACCGAATACTAGGTCCTTTTTACCCGATTATTTTTAGTATCCCCTTATTTTCAGTAGTCACTCTTGACCCTTGTGTATTAATTAAGATTTTTGTTTGATTACGGAAATTGCCTCAACTAAATCCAAAGTAAACGTCAAAAGGTACTCTAACCACTAGAAAAAGAGAGAAAAATTGATCTCAATCGCCTCATGCCTTTGAAAATAAGTCAACATGAAGCCCCTTTGTAAACCCTTTTCATAAGTTGCTGAGTCCTTATGACTGTCTACCGGAGTCTCTGGAAGACTGGGCACAGGAGGAAAAGTCTGTTCTCCAAGTCTGCGTCCTGGAACTGTCTCGGATGTCTACCGTGGGAGTCCCGGTCGCCAGTGGGGAGAACCGACGGTTTCGGACATGGAAGATGACGTCATCCCGAGAGTGACCCCGCTTCGCCTTTCGTCACGTCAGTGTAACCTCTTGTGTCCGAGAAACTTTAGTTTGTGTGAACACAAGTGTCGAGTGATGTGGTACGTGGTCGAGACACTGGGACCCGCTCAAGGAATGGGAAAGCCTCGGAACTCTGGAGAAATCTTTAATCTCTATTCCTGAAGAGGTTAATAAGTGAGTAAACGTACAAGTGAGTTGTAAATTTCTACTCATAGTAAACGGTTCTTACCACTATTCGAGATCTCACGAGTTGACTACGGTGTCACCACTCACCACCTATGTGTTCTCTCTGTTCTGGAGGTCAAAGTACTTCGATTGCAAACTCATTGACACTCGACCAACACTTTTTTAGATCTGTCTCGGACGACTGGTAGTCGGTAAGTGGTTACCGATGCAACAAGTGTAAGAAAGTCCTGGGGGAGTGGACGGACCAACAAGACCTATGAAAACGAACCACATCCGGAGCTCCCACCGTATCTGGAAGAGAGCGTCTCAGAGATGGAGTCTGCCCAACCTCTCTGGGAACCGTAGACTTTTTCTGTCGACTAATTTGGAGACCAATGCGTGGAGACACCTTGTGGGACAATGTCTCCGACAGGGGCACGTATATCCGGTGGAGGACATCTCAATGATCTCTGTGTGACCTACTCCCCGTGACACTTTATGTGTCTCGACCACGAAACACGGACGGTTAGATGGGTTATTTGAGAACTTCGTTTCCATGGGTCGCGACTGAGGTTCCTCCTCTCAAAGGAAAATAAACCCGGTAACATGTATATGCTGGAAATGTGTAACCTCACAAACGAGACACGATTCGTACCCGACTTACTTTTCTGTCCCTTGTTTTTGGTCTGTATGGGTACAGGCCGAAGGTGATTGACTAGTGGATTGGGTTCTCTACTTCACGCACGTAGTCAGTGACACATTAAGACTTATGAGTAGAAAGGACTGGGTACCGCCGGAGACCACTTTCGACTCGAGAGCGAGGAGGAGCGTTACGAAGAGGAGGAACTCTGGGGTCCTGCAGTAAGAGACCAAGAAGGGACAGAGTGGGTGACGAGGGAGCGTCCGTGGAACCGACAAAGAAGGAAAAGAGGTGTTGAAGATTTACACCGGTACGGGGGCCTGGGTTAGGAGTCGGGAGACGAGACGAAGACGAAGGAGGGACCTACTCAAGCGTGGTCAGAGGGATATGAAAGGTACGATCCATATCCGACTGTCGAGAGTTTACATGTAGAGACCAGGACGGAGAGGAGACTTGAGGTCTCAGTGTACTTGTTAACGAAGGACCTGTCGGTGAGAACCTGTAGATGTAGGTAGAGTCTCAAAGTACAGGTTTCTGGACGAAGGATCGGTGGGTGGGAATCTTGGAGGTGAAGTCAGTCACTTTTGACAAAAGGTTAACAAGTCCTTTTGTTTTTATAGATTACGGAGAGAAAGTATTGGATCCATGTTAGATAGTCGTTTTAGGGTATTCAAGGCGGTTTTTTATATACGTCTTGGACTGATGATAAAAAAAACAGAACGTACCTTCATCAAATGAACTCCGTCACTGGTTCCCTTCTCCTCCCTCCCTGGCCTTTTCTTTTTCGTCCCCTCCTTCTTTTCCGTTGTGTACTCGTGAACTGACCTGACTAGTACCGGTACCCGTTGGTCCTGAGTCAGAGTGTCCCTGGGAGATTCCTCCGTACACCCTACCCGGCGTCTTGACAGGTGGTCCCTTCCTTCTACCTTCGTGAATAAATGAGCGATCAAAGACAGTCGGGGACCTCTTGGACTGGTAAAAAAATGGTGGAGGAAATGATAGGATCCGGAGATAGTAGAGGGTGGAAGGGGTGACTGGGGGTTACACGTGTGAGGTGCGGGCAAACTCTGTGAAAAGTTCTACGGAGTTCCTCGTCTCCGGTACGTCTCCACTGAGACAGGAGGGGTGCCTGTCCAGAGGACCGGGACGGAAGAGGGGAGAGACAGAGTCGGCTCGATCTCCCGGTTTATTGTAGTCTCGTGACCCCCGACTGGTCCCTCCTCCCGCTTCGTTCTACGATAGTGGACCCAATTTGTCGTGCTACCGAGCGTCCGTGGGGTCGAGACTGAATAGGTAGACGTACAGGAAGTAAAACCTCTGGTCGAGTCAGTCTTGAGACAAGTGTCCTTTGTTACTGTCCATTACTCTTTTAGTGCTCGTGGTCTGGTTTCCGACTATTTTACTTACGTTAGTCGTAAATAATACATGGGTGGGGCGGGTGCAAAAGGTCAGTTACCCGGTCCATGATCCCCGTGTCTCTACTTAGTCCGCGTCAGGGACTAGGGTTCCTCGAGCGTCAAATTAGTTTCGTTGTCTGTGTCTTTGTCGTGTATCGTTGTTGCGGTTCCGTCACTGGCTGTATTAGTCTCAGGGTCCTCCTCCGTCCCTTGAGTCTGTCCCCCGACCTTTTCGTCGGCTCTCCAAAACCTTTAACCATCTTTACGTTGTCCGACTCGTCCCGCTCCCGTGACGAAAAGACCTTCTCGCGTCGTCTCCTACCACGAGTGACTGTGTCATCTTTAGAGGTCCGTGGTAGTTCTCCTGATTCAGGTGACTTCTGGTGCACACCTTGTACAACACCCTTTTCCGTCCCTTCCTCGTCTCTGTAGAATCCAGCTGTACGTATACCGAGACCTTCTAACAAATACAACCCTAACCCTTCCCCGGTGTCCAGGGGTCGTGATTCGAGTGGGAAGGGAAAGGATCACGCAGAGGTAGGACAGTGGGGCTCAGTAAGTAGAGATGAGGAAAGAGTAGAGGAATTTAGTGGACCGAATTAAAGGGACTCCCGTGTCTTAGGGTCTGACTCCGGCAACGAGGGAGTCGTCCGAACGGGGTCTCTCTACCTCCCAGGTCGTTTTTCGGATCGAGTAGAAAGGACCTGAAGATTTCAGTCTAAGATTCGGAAGTAAGGACAGGGTCGGGAGAGCCTATTCGTCAAGTTTGAGGGGTGGGGATGAGTAAGTCAGTACAGGTTGAGGTCTCTGACATCGGGTGGTCCGAGGACACAGGTACCCTAAGAGGTCCGTTCTGATGACCTCACCCAACGGTAAAGGAAGAGGTTCCCTACAAGGACTGGGTCCTTGACATGGGTCCAGAGGACGTAACGTCCGTCTAAGAAACGGCTACCTCTTTGTCTCCTTCGGTCAGAATGATCCACTACAATCATTGTGGCAGAGAAGGAACCTTTGGCTATCCAAAAGTAGACGGTCATTGAGACAACCGGAGACTGACCGAGACAGAGGAACTTAGTTGTAAAGAAAATTAGTGAAAGAGTAAAGGGTCCAAATACGAAAGTGCACGAATTACCATAGACGAAGGTCGGTATATACATGTCGGCGAACTCGATAGGTAAGATTTGTGTACGTACGTGTGTGCTCATGTGTGTGTGTGTGTACGACCTTCGTCTTCTCTCGGTGGACAGTTTCTACCTCGGTTGGGGTCGCGACACCCGTGATGAAGCCACCTGCACATTAGGGCACCGGTCTTCCTACGGTAGGACGTGTCTTTGGCTCGCCACCCTTTTCCTCCGCTAGTCGTCGAGTAAGGTGGGACGTTCCTATTCCTCCACCGGAACTCCCTTTGGACTGGCGTGAGAGCGAAGTACCTATCAGTAGGTTCCGTACATAATAATAGGAAACCTTATTTTTATCTTAGTCTTTGGGTCAAGGTCTGTTATGACGATTAATCACTTCTTTGTTTACTATGCTGACCCCAGAGGACTGAACCCCGATACGGGTAGGGAGTCAGAGGGGGATACGACGGATCTTACCGTCGAACTCTTGTTCCTGAGAAATAAGGGGTCAGGTAGTTGTCTGTACCTAGCTTGTGAATTGTCCATTATCAGTGCTACAATCGACGGCACCACCTATTTCGTTCGCATGGAACGTCAGAGACGGGGGTCCTGGACTGTTGGATCAAAATAAAGAAACCGTAACAGATCATAGTGGGTCGTACCGTACTTCGAAGGGTAGCTGTGAGTCCCTAGCGAGTAATAAACTATCCTTACTTTACTCACGGGACCGAAGGTTCCGAGTCGGTTAGAAGTACTTTAAAGAGACGACCGAGGCACTGTGTCTCCTCGAAACCGTATACAGTTGGCGTCACAGGGTCTTTACCCTCCGCTCTCTCCAATGTTGTGCATCTGATAATTTTATCCTTCCCTGGGACCTTAGGTAGATCATGGTCAGACTCGTTTTAGAGACCGAAGGGAATCAAGTAGACACTTTACCTTATAGAGATAAAAGGTTAAAGTATTATTATTACTCCGTCTCGAAGTCTAACAGAAGTCATTTTTGATAAATTGAGAGAAGTTTTTAATTTACGTTTAATATTTCCGATACATTTTAAACGTACCTTTTTATCAAGAAAGGACTAGTGAGATTCCTAAGATCCTTCATCAAATTCTTCGGGTTGCCTGTTTTTTCAGAGACGAAGAATGATTGAAGGGAGAAAAACTTAAAAATACACACACAAATTTTCAATAAAAAGAGACTATTATTTTACGTACATCTTTGATTACGTTTAAAGTAACACATTTTTTTTAAATTTATAGTTTTTTCTTTTTAAGAATCAGTAGGTAATTGTTTAACAAAACAAACCCTTACCCGGTAGATTTAAATTCTCTAACATTCATTATATTTTTTTTTGTTAGAGTGTATCCCATTAGGACAGAGTTGTTCTCCGTGGTCGAACTTACCCAAGTTGAGGTAGTCCAGTGAACAAAATCTTAGGGTTCCCGTTTTACCGTTGGGTGCACGAACAGGGTCCTTTTTTCCTAGGAATCAGATGAATGGACGGGCCTCGTCTTACTGGACCAGGAGGTTCCACTCCAGTCTCTTTACCCCTTATGCGAACCGGGTAAGTTGCTCTCATTTTTCGACGAATAGTCGTCGTACTGTATATAACCACTGTCCCAGTAATCAGATTTTTTTCTTGTTTCGTTAGACTTCCCTGTCTAAGATTCTGAGTGTGTGCAGGGAACGGGTACAGATCGGGGTAGATTCTATGCCGTCGACCTACCTCTAGATTCCGGTGGATGGCTTAAGAGGCACAAGTACAGTGGTATCCTAAGACAGAAACCAAGTTGTCGTTCAAGTCGAAGGTCTTAGGAGAGGTGCCCGTATAGAAGTACCGGCGATAACCGTGTGAGACGGAGTGAGAGTCGGGCGAGGGCCGAAGAGACGGAAAGAAGGACGTGTCGACCGTCGCTGTTCCTACACGTCCACAATGGTACACGGGTCCTGTTGTCACCCTTTAAATCAATGGAGGGATTCGGAGGTAAAGGAGTAGACATTTTACCCGTGGTAGTACCATCACTTAGTCCTGTAACAGGAAAATTGTTCTTTCGTCTCAGAAACGAATACGGACACGTCTTGACACCCAAAAAATCAGGTATAAGAAAGGTCAAGTATTACTACTGGAGAGATTCTTCATAAGTAAAGTTCGAAATTAATGGAGGTTGAAACGGGAAAGAAATTTACTTGGTGACAGAGGAACGTACGTCACACGGTACAGGAAAGGGGTGGAAGATGGAGATTATTTGATACTCGTACGTTATCAATTCGTTGTTCGTGTAATGAGATTTTTGGGGGAGACAGTCTAGGATACGCAGTAGGAACCGTAAGTGCAGGGTAATCCAGACGGGGATCACGTGGTCGGACTTGTGTTGTAGTGGACTAGACTGAACAGTCCCTTCTAGAAATCCCTCGGTGCGCCCGTAAATCATTCGTCTTCCCACCTCCTTACAGTGGATCTACTGTAAAGTCTTAGTCATCTACTAAATCTCCCACTCCTTCCCATGTGTCCGTCTCCTCCTCCGAACTTAAAAGAGTCTAAGGGTTTTGAATCCCAAAAGTAGATCTTGGAAGACCCAGACACGTACTCTTATAGTCGGTTATAAGGGGTCAAGACAGGAGAAGTGACCCTCCTGTCAGAGATACTCCAATCAAAGTTAAGAAAGTTTTCGGAATCAAAAGTAGAATAAGGGTCATCGTTATTTGTCTTAAGTTATAATCGTGTGTAGAAAAATTTAGGGTTCTTAGTTCTTTTCATATGAGATTTGTCACCGATTCGTCCTGGCGTCCCTATTGAGGAGGTAGTCGCTGAAGATGCAGAGTAGGGGAAAGGAAGGGAGGGGCAGTAGGTGAAAGGGTCCGTGGAGGATGAGAGACTCCCGTCTTCCTCGACGCCTCCGACGTCTTACTTACCCCTGACCGACGACCTGTAAATCAAACAGTGCGTTCCCTATAATAGCTAGACAGTTTCATCCAGTCTTTTCTCAGACGGAGTGTCTGTGTCGACTATGTAGTGTCAGAGTTTATCTCTGCGTGGTCCTTCGGAGTTCTACTCTTATTATGAGTCCCCAACTCTCCCTTCCTCCCATCCTTCCTTCCTCATTTCGTTCTTTTCCTTCTCTCAGATTTCGTTCCCTAATTCTTTTTCTTCTTTGTCCTCTCTTTCTCTTGTTTCTGCTCTTTTATCGTCTTCCCGTTTTTAGTACATGAACCTCAGTTTAGAAAGAGTTTTACCCGGACTGGTAAAGGATCGATCATCGTAGTCTGTACAATGAGTCGGATGTTTCGGAGTCGGAGGGATATACATTTCACCCCGAACATCGTGAATTGGATCTAACAAAAGACTTCTAATTTACTTCATTATTAAATTTTCAATTTTTTCATCGCAAAAGGGAGGGGAACCAGAGAGAAATGTGAGAACCTGAGACCAGGAGAGAGATAGGGGAGAAACCTGGAGTAGGAGAGAGAGGAACAAAGAGAAAAGGGGAGTAGGAAAGAAAGACAGGTAGGACAATCGGGAGTAAGTGACTGTTGTATGTCTTTGAGAGTATACACAAAAATATAAGTCAACCTAAACGACCAATTTTTCAACTTACGAAGAACATAATTAAAAAATTCTATCCAATTACCCGAAGATAAACAGAATTAAACTTTTCTACCCCTTTCGTTATATTCAAGGAAAACACCAGGAGTTAACTAAAGAAGATATCTAAACATTGTGAGTTCCTTTTATTGAAAGTTCGAAGTTTCTTTTATTGGAACCGAAGTCCCTTAATCTAGGATTAAGGTTAGGACAGTAATTAACTCACTAGAAAAAGATAAGTAAAGAGAAAAAAACACGGTACTTAGAATGACAGCAGTTATCCTCAGGTCATAGAGACCAACCTCCTGTAAGAGATACCTGTCTGTAAAACTCGATGACGATGAGGTATGTAGTCCGATGTAAATCCCCTGTCTCCCTAGATTTTGTCCTAATAAGAACTCAGGTTGTACATAGATAACTCTACATGATTTTATCGGTTTTAAATAGTTCGAAAAAGAGACACAGTCTTAACGCGAGTTGTAAAAAGTATCTAGTATACAGTAAATTGGGAGACTTCTCGATAGTTGGTGTCTCTTCAATCCACTGGACGGATTCTAGTGTCCCGATCTTTTACTACTTCAGTCGTAACATCTATCTGGATCCGACCGCCAGACTCGGATGGAGATTGGGGAGAAATGATGGAGGTTTCGACATCCGACCAACCGAATTATTTGGGTGTCCCTATAGTTTACGACGGATTTAACGGAGTTTTATTAGGTAAGAGAAGGATGGGTTTGGTGTAGTATACTGGGGTTTAACACCTTTGTCTGATGGGGTCTTGGGACTGACAAACCACCGGACCTACGGTCTCCCAGGGTCAGCATGTCATCGAGACGGTAATCGAACGATACATTCGAAACCGTTCTGAGATCGGAGAGTCTTGAGGGCGAAGAAGAAAGTCTTTTAATTACACAATGTAGTCTGTTGTCGTTTACAGGTAAAGTCGAAGTGGGGTCATACATGGGACTAGGGTCTGTCCACTTAAGACTCGGGTGGAGTCAAAATAGAGAAAGATAGACAGGTTGAGAGATCATTGTATTTAAGGTATCATAGTGAGTCAATAGGCAAGGTCTTAAAATAATAATAACAGGTGTTCTTCCACATACTTGACTCGGGATTTAAAACGTTTGTTTCTGGTCTTTACTATCACCGTTTCCCTTCCGACAGGTCAGTGAAAATTTTTCACTGTAAAGTATATCACCCTACTCCTTAACTAAGTAAAGAAACGGAAGAGAAACAGTCCCATTTATCATACTTAAGGAAATCATCGAAGGGTTTGTCGGGAAAAGGTGAGGATTAAAAATTACTAAGTCGAAAAGTAGTGAGAACAAAGTGGTGTAAAAAAAAATTTAAGTCCTTGGTTTTGACCTGGGTTAAAAGATTATTACTTAGTCTTATGATCGAAATTTTCTTAGATCTCGGATAATATGTCTCATTCAGTCTTTCTTTTCCTGTTTATGGTATATAATTGCGTGTATATACCTTAGATCTTTCTACCATGGTTGCTAGGACGTACGTCCGTCGTTTCCTCTGTATCTGTATTTCTTGTCTGAAACCCTGAGTCACCCCCTTCTCGCACCTTACGAAACGCTCTTGTCGTGACTTTGCATATGTAGTGGTGCACTTTTGTCTACCAGTCACGTTCAAACTACGTACTTTGTCCCGTAGGTTTCAGTCACGAGACCCTATTGTGTCTCCTTGTCTCACCCCTCCCTCCACCGTCCTCCCAAGTCCTACCCCCCATGTATACATATGGATACCGGTTAAGTACGACTACATACCGTTTTTGGTAGTGTTATAACCTTTCATTAATAGGAGGTTATTTTTCTTTATTAAAAAAAATCTTTTTCCTGTCGGGTCCGACAATATTAGGTGTACAGGGACAAACTGAATGAAAAAATTTTATTTCTTAGTATAAAGGGTATCAAAAGAGGTACTTGGTGTGACTGGGATTAACTCGGCCTTTATAAATCCAACTCAAAACTCTCTGTCTTAATCTGACACTTCGTTGTCTTAGTTTATATCCACTAAGAGTCAGTAATCATTAGTGTGAGATACGAATACCCTCTGTGTGAAACCCCAGTAATTAAATTAAAAAACTGATAGTGTCACCACCTTCGATGTTTCTCACTCAATGGTTAAGATAGGACCACTTCTCTTCTGTCAGAGATGGTAGACTAAAAAGTGTAGTGTACAAGGTCAGATCTTTTAGCAACTGGGGAGATGTCGTTCATACTGTGTTTGTATTTCATCTGTGGGTCAATTATGTACTACTTACTTACTGACTCGTTTACCTAGTAAATCTTCGTGGACTTAATGATTTTGTAGACTGAGGTTATAAATCAAGTTTGGTGAGTAAGTAAGAGAGTTGCTTATAAAGGATTTATAGAGGATACACGATCAGGGACCACTATGTCGTCACCCTCCATCCCTCCGTCCTTTTTATGGGGACGGAAAAACCTCTGTCCGTCATCTGTTGTAAATTTATACACAGTCTATCATTATATACGATATCCTTTATTTGACCCTTCATCATCCCTACCGACTACACTATACTCAGTCACATCAGTCCGTTTTGAAGTTCTTCAACTGTTCGTTTCTATACTTCCTCTTCACTCGGTGTGTCTGTGGGCCCTCTCCCGTCAGACTCGTCTATCTTATCATTCACATTTCGAGACTCCGACCTCGTCTTTCTGTCCCCCATCGGTCTGGTCCATGTCTGAACTTCAGTATTGGTCCTAAGACGGAAAAAAGATTCATTCTTCACTTCCGTGATCTCGCAAAACCACTTTCTTTCCGAAGCAGACTGGGTGAACAAGTTTCTGAGTGAGACCAACGAAACTATTCCTCTCTGACTTCCTTCTATTTCTACCTTCGTCCGTTTGAAGAATCCTCCGATAAACGTAATGATGTTTTGTTTGTTTGTTTGTTTGTTTTTTTGTCACCGAACCGTTATTGTCATTTTTACCGCTCTGTGTCTTTCTAAGAATTGTGTAAAACTCTTTCTCTGTTCTAAAGGAGTGGGTAACTTACTCCACGTATTTTTTTTTTTTTCTCCACAATTTACCGAAAACTAGACTCATCGACTTTTTACCGATAAAGGATTTTACCCCTCTTGGTATACTACTTGTCCGACTCTCCCGTCCAAACCCAGACAATTAGACTCTAAGAACTATCTATAGTCTCACTCAGGTAGGAATCAAGGTATCGAGGAAGAACGGGACCATCCTCTTGTCTACACTCTACTCGAGACTCGGCCTTCATTCTTCAAGGTCAGACAAATAGTGGATAGGAACCCTGGAACCCTTTGAGAAAGGTGGTTAGATTCAGATAAAGGAGTTGATATCTTACCGATCCATTTCTTCGACGGACGTTACGTCCTCTGGGTCCAGGTTAGGGACACAACCCTTCTAGGGGACCTCTTCCCTTACCGATGGGTGTGGTCATAAGAACGGACCTCTTAAAGTACCTGTCTTCTCGGACCCCCCGATGTCAGATATCCCAGAGTTTCTCAACCTATGTTCAGTCACTGATTGTGAAAGCGAAAGTCTTACCAATCCCAATGATTCAATAAGAATTCCCGGTGGAGGTAGGGTTTGTAAGATTCTCACGACAAAAAGGGAACGACCATCCTAAGAAAGGATATTCCCCAGGTTTGGGAAAAAAGTGACCAGGAAAATCGGTCGGAGGGGAGAGGAATATCTTCTCTTCAAGAAATTCTTATTTATCAGTGGACCCTCTCTGTTTTTTTTTTTTGTGAAACAAGGGTAAAGACTCTCCGAGAACTGAGAACTTAGATAATTCTAAATGGTAAATGTGGGACATGGAGAACTCAAGTGATCGATTAATTGAAGAACTAAACTAAATAAACACAATGAATTACCTTTCTTAAAAACTAGAACATTTATTTGTCTTTCGTACAAGTCTGAAAAAAAGGGATGCTGTTGGGTCGATTGGATGGGACATTTAAACTTTCTACATTGTAAAATTTTCATGTGTTACTACTAGGGAGACTTACTCTTCCGACAGACTAATAACCATTACGGTTATTAGGGGTTTCTGAAACCTTATGTGGTTAGAGTCTCCTAAATATCGTCTGGTTCCAATATTTTCGGGTCTCTCTAATTAGTTTGGTCGTCCGAAGGGGTCCCACTCCTAATGTCCCCTCTCAGTCGAGACGGGTCTTCCAGTCAGACTACGAGGTACCCCCGGTCGTGGGACTCTGGAGTCGAGATTGTGACGGACCTATAACCTTCTCCTTCTCTCACCCAGGACACACCTGGTAGTAGACTCCAGGTCCTGTCCACTCTTACCACTTCCTTCTACAAGGACGAGCGAAACGAATCCCTATGTGTGAATGGTCCCGTCCTCCGGAGGTTAACGTCGTGAACTCTTTAGTACCAAGGGTTTCAGTAAGGGAGGAGACGGAGTTTGAACAAGTGTGTCAGGTCGGATCGTCCTGAGAAAGGATACAGGACGTGAACGAAGATATACGTTTGTCTCGCCTCTCGTCCCTTCGTCCTTCGGAATGGAAGGGAGAAGTACGGGTACTGGTCCGTGAAGACTATCGCCGTCATGACTGTCGCCAACGCGACTGCGAACAGCTACTCCGTCAGAAACAATAGGGCTGTGCACATCTACTCCAGAAAGGAATACCAAGAGAACTTCTTCGGAAACGTCGGAAGTGTCGACATGTGTGGCATCACGAAAGGACCGGTGTTCTCTTCCTGTAAGGTATTCGACAGGGGCACAAATAGACCCAGAAAGTAAGTTTTCTTAGAGAACCGAGAAGGGCCTTTTTGATCGTGTAGTGGAGCCGTTACGCTTGTTTTCGTTTCTTATTGATCGCCTCTTACGTTCGAACTACTGTCCTTGGTGTGGTTCCGTCTCATTTATACGGGAAAGAACACAGATGGGAGATCTTCATTAAGAGACCTTAGTGATTAAGGTCCCTTACAATAATTTTGTCAGGACTGGATTCTGAAGCGAAGGTAAATAAATTGTCCAGTAAAGAATACAAATCAATTCGTTTTACAAGACGGAAGTAAGTTCTGTAATCACAAGTATTTTTTAATTTTATAGATACTAACAACACATAATAGATCGTCCCTTTATTGGAGTCAAAGTGACCATAAAGAGGTATTGACTTCAGACTCCTGAATTCTTAGAGAGAAACTTGATAATAGGAAATAGTATTTGATGCATGTTCTTTGATTGAATATTTAAAAAGTTTATAATAACGGATAGTCTCCTTATTTGATAATGTACTAGAAATGCCGTATTGTACTGTACATTAGAACTTTACACTGTATCTCTAGACTGCCTTCGACGAAAATGAACTAGGTCCTATTAGACAATGGAGAAAGTAACGGGAATAATGGACAAGGTGTGTAGGTCAAAAGGTACTGGGGTCGGTTCCTACCGACTAAACACAGTCCTTTCGGTGGAGTGTGTCCTGGTGTGTCCGTAGTTCTTAGTCAGTGGTACCTGAAGGACCCACCAGGCCACCGAATGCTGAGATGAGCCTTTCGTTCCCCGGACCCAAGTTATGAACCAGTCCCTCGATCTAGGGTATACGACGTTGATTTTTTCTAGGACGTATGGTGTTGATTTTCCTAGGGTGCACGGGTTCATTCTGGGGTGTGTTGGTTTCTTTATTTATAAAAATTTTTCCTCAGAAAGATCCATCTGCAGAAGGGTTATGATGTGTGGTCCGTCGATACGAGTCAACCAACTTTAACACTCTGAACTTGTTATATTACTCTGTTTAATACGTTTTGTTTAAAGACAGACTAAGAACTCACACTGTACACTACGTCAAATCGATATCTGGACTAAACTGAAAGATTAGGCCACTTAGACTTCAGGGACTCTTGATTGGTTACAATTATAGACCTAGAGTCCTCGAATATAAAGTCTCCTTCGGTGAAATTCCACGCTACCACCGATCTCTATCGGACGAACTACTTCAGTCAGACACAGATTAGTCGACTGACGTGGTTAAATGACTTGAGTATCTTACTGTTTATTACGAGAGTCGAGACTTCATAAACAGTAATTCTTTGTACCCTGGTTGAATAGTAAAGGTACCAAGAGGGTGTGTACTTACTTGGTGGGTTGAAGTTAATTTGGTATCGTCTTTTTTTGAGAGATAGTCCCACACCGACCTTAAGACAACGATATCGTTGTCGGTTTAGACGGGTTAAACCCTTGTCGAAAAACTCTTGTTCGTCTGTGATGGGTACATCGATTCGAGGTCCGTGACCCTTGAAAGTTACCTCACTGTAAAACGTCACTGAAATCGCCGTTATTTTTCGTCTCTTTTATAACAGTCGGTAGTATCTGTCTGTATCTTTAGAAGGAGTAGAAGAGAAAGTAATTCAGTCTCTAAGTTAGTAGTAGTTTTAACTCTACCCCTCATCTCCCCGTCCTTAAAACCTCTCCATCCCTTTCTTCAGTGCTTTCTTTATTAAACCCGTTTTCACCTTCTTCTATTTCTCTTATTTTAGTCCCTTTTGTTATTAAAGATGGGTCCCTTTGTACAATTTTCGGATCTTCCAACATCTCCCCTTAAACGATTTTATAGTTTCCTAAAGAGAAACAACCTCTGTAATATCTATTGAAAAAATCAAAAGTGACCATTGAAAGATCAAGAGGGTATAAAGCATGTAATTCTATAATAAAAATCTTAATATTTTTATTAAAAAAATTAATTTCTCTGAGATCTAACTTTATGAACCAGTAGTGTTGTAATTCTATAATAAAAATCTTAATTTTTTTATTAAAAAAATTAATTTCTCTAAGAACTAACTTTATGAACCAGTAGTGTTGGTAAAGACATAGGGTCTATGTGTGCGTTGTGTCATTAAGGTCCCTTCGAAGGACTTTACAAAGGATATTTAGATAGGCGGATTTCACTTTAGTGCGAAATTTAAGTAGTTCTGACACCACTGTCTTTAAATGTCGGACCCGGGGTCGAACCTAGTGGCATTTCCTGAGAAAGAAAGAAAGAATAACCCATGTTTCCTCGGTTGATCCTCCATCTTGTCCACAGAAGAGACCCTGGACGCAACGTACCCCGAGAACCCTCCCCACAGACGGAGACATGTATGGACTCCTAGACAGGGGTGTCTACCGTGTCTACACGAATTGGTCTCTGGGGCCCGACCACCTACCCGTCAAGTACACAGGTTACGGTCCTTCGGGACCATTCCCGAACTACAGGAGACTTTACGACTGTGACAACTGGTGTAAATCGAAGTTTTTTTTTTTTTTTTCTATGTTATTTTGTGTCTCGGTCTCATTTGGGTTTGGGGTTCCGTCTTTGATTGTTCCGGAAGGAACCCCCTTTTTTCGTCCAAGATAAAGTTCTTCATCAAAGGTTCATGTCTCACAGATTTTAACGCATGCTTCTTACACTTAAATTCCCTCTTTTTCTCATTGCATCTCCTTGATTCAGTAAAGATTTACGGTTTTGGATTTGACTTTTAGTGTTGTGTAGATGTAGTCTCGAGAGTTGAAATTGAGTAAAATGAGTACATAATAAACTCGATCTTTAGGTGCGACTTGTCGTGTGAATCCTGTCCAGACACATAAAGATTTAAAAAATAATTGATGGAGAACGGATAAGTCGTCGCGAGGTTCTCCTCTATACCGGGAGTCCGTTTTCTGACTCTGAAACTCTGTTGGTTCGTTTTATACGTTTAGGTAAACAAATCTCTTAGTTGTCTGTAAGTGTTCGTGAGTAATACAGTCCGAGGTGCGGTCCGAGACATCATGTTTCCATTCATTTAACGTGTGAATTCTACATTTTACCTGTTCCTCTGTACACACCACCAGTAGAGTCACTCGGATGAATTCTGTGATTCGGTTTGCGGGGTTAGTGACGTCATCGTGATTTTTAATCGAATTTTCGGGGCTAGTATGAAATCTTGAACAGATATTCCTTTTTTATTGGAGGAACCTTTATATTTTAAAAATCGTGGTTTCTCGTCGTGAAGGGTCGTGGACTGTAGTTGGGTCGTGCACTATCATGACATCCTCCTTCTGCCCGGAGATCCGACCTGTCGACCACAAACAGTTCACCCCATCTTTAGTTCGTAGCAAGAGTGGGTCCGAGGTTCCTGTTTCGATACCGTTGTCGACTTGAGACGATTTCATCTCTCCATTCCACGAGTGAGAACTCTAGTTCCTTCTGAAGGGACAGACGTGTACACGTCCTTCCGAGGAACCCCAGTTTTTCCTCCCCCGAGGTACCCGGCGTGCGGTACTTTTCACACTTCACGCGAGTTGTCGGGAGACGTCACCCTAGGTAGAATCGTGTTTCAACGCTTGTGTAGAACCCCTCGCAGGATCCTCGTCAGTTTATACTTCTTTCATTCTATTAACCGGTCACATTTGTTTCTGTGCGAAGGGTCCACCGCGATCACCATCTCTTAGTAAGACGGTTGCGTCCTCTGTCCTCTCTGTAGGGCCCCCAGTCCTTCTAGGGGACTCCTCCTTTATCGTGGAGTGAGGTCATAAGAACGATCTTCTTAGGGAACGTGTCTCCTCGGATCGACCGATGTCAGGTACCCCAGCGTTTCTCAGTCTGTACCGGTTCGTAGACTCGCGTGCGTGTTTCTGGGTCTTCCTGTCAGGACGTATTCACTAAATTTAGTGGAGAAAGGACGAGACGAGGAGTAAGTCCTACGGGTGTGAGCAGGGGTCCACACATAAAGACGGATCGAAGTCTGAATGACGCGAGGACGAGTGATCTTTCCCACGAGTATGAGAAAGAAAGACCCACACATAAAGAAGGAATGAAGACAGAATTTATTTGACAAAAAGACACACGAGAGGGTATGTACAATGCGACACAGAGATTATTTGAAACATTGATGAAAATTCAAAACGGAGGTACTTTGTAAGAACGAAAGGTTGTCCCCTTTCTCGGTCCCGGTGAAACGAAGATCGGAGATTAGGGGCCACCGATCCTAAGGACCAAAAGTAGGTCCAATGGTCCCAAGTTAAGGACCTCGATTCTAGAGAAACGTTCTAGCAAGTAGCAATAGAGAGACCTCAGTCATCCCTTAACCATCTTGACTTACCGAGTTTTTTCCTTGTAACACACTACGGAAAGGAATGGGGAATCGTGTTCAATCGTAATCGAGGAGTGGTGGTGGTTGAGGTACAGAGAACCACGAGATTACCTCTACTGGCTCCTCGGTGGCCATGGACAAAAGATAAGTAGTTTCTTTTCAATTTATTTGTATGCAGGCAGTAGTTAGTCGTCGTAAAGACATGGTACCCACGTCCAGTTGTAAAGTCTGTGACACTTCCCTTTATATTTTAGATCTAGACAGAGAGTGAGGAGATTTTACCAGTGTTAGAGTCACTCCTCAGTCTTGTGTGTGTTTGTGTTTCTTGTGAAGGTTCATTTACGTTTGTTTCCACTACGACTCACGCGTACGTAGTCCACGGACCACCGTCGTCGACCACTTACGGACCCCCAAAATCCCTCCCGGGTGACTGAAGACGTACCAGATATACTTAAGACTCAGTGCGACGGGTTGGCTTCACTGACGTTGAGGTTTGACTTGGTTTCCATCCCAACAGAAAGATAAGTTCCCGAAACTTTGTGTTCTTTACTAGTTATTTTGTATTTTATATTGTCTCGGACTCAATCCAAGGAAGTTTTAAATGATAGAAAAATTAAGTGATTTGTTTATAAATAACTCGTCCTCCACCCGTCTCCAAGACCTAATTTACGACATTCCCTGCGTTTTTTCTTTTCTATCGCAAGTCCCGGAACGAAACTTTAGTTTCAGTGGTCCTTAAAAATTTTTAATTAAACGCACTCTTTACTTTTGTGTATACACTACTCTCTTAAGAGGGAGGAGAAGGAGGAGGCGGGAGGAAAAACATGTTCCGATTCTGTTCTATAGATCTTAAATACAAGTCATTAAAAAAAGAAAATCATATTATCTCACCAAGAGTAACGGCTTATATGAGGACCCTCGAAACCTTTTTTAAATTAAGGTTTCAGGGTGTGGTTCTTTACTAGACTCCCAGTAACCGCGACCGTAAAGAAATTCAACTAGTCTATTACGATTACCGTCAGGTCCCAAGGTTTTGTGACTACATCTCCTCTTTTGAACGAAACTTTAGTGTGTCGGGACCCTAACTGAGGGGCAGATGGGAATAATCGACGTACTGAAGTTTCTTCAGAACCTAGGGTCCAGTTGTAGGGAGGAATAAATAGAAGGAACTGGAAGACAGAGGAACAGACATTTTACTTGTATCATTATGGATTGAATGTCTCAGTGACCCTCCTAATCTACTCTACTATTACATTTTACGGACAGTGTTACGGACCATGTGTCATCTACAAGGTATTTAATCTCGAGAATAGTAGGGTTATTTTAGACCAATTAAGTCTAAAATTTACAAATAATACTTGGTTGTAAGACGATACACGATCCTTAAGACTCGTAGAGTTCCTTTCAATCTAGGTAGGGTTCTTTTCCTTTATAAAATCTCTCGAGAGATTGACTGGAAACAGACGTATAGGACTTTACCTATTATTTCTAGCACCGTTATTCCTCCTTCTGTCATAGTGGACCCCGAGTCCTCTGGGAGTGGGTGGAAGGGAAGGGTGAGGGTAGAGGTCATCCTGGTCGAGGTGGAAGAGGTCAGACGTCACTAGTGTCTTGTCATTAATAACAAGAACGATGAGTCACGATGGTCGGTTCCTTTCAAACGAGTCTCGGTCAATTGATAAAATTAGGAGTGTTGTTGAGATACTCCAAAAGGATAAAAAGTCGACTCCTTTGACTCTGTTTTTCACCAAGTAAATAAGTAAGTAAGTGTCTAGGATGACCCTATGTTTTCTCTTCAACGTTCGTGACGGAGTCCTTTGACCGGTGTTACTCTATTTTTCGACAAACCCTATTAAATCCTTTCTTTCTAGTGTTCGTTCTAATCCCTTCTACGGAGGTTCCTTCCTCGAAAACTAGACCCTGAACTGTTGAAATTTTTTTCTTACCATAAACTTACTCGGTCACCCACTTTCTAAAATTGTTGTTTCTGGGCCTCTCTTTGGGTTGATAAACACACATACCTACCCTCTATTCTAACTCTCCACTCGACATTGGTTCGGGCTCCGAACTAACGGGTCCCTTTCGTTCACCTGAATTAGACTCTCCGGTCCTCCTCGGTACTCCAAAGGTCGTTTCCTTTTTTCGGGAATTTCATACTCCGTCGTCTTGTTCCTTTTCTTCTCTCTGTGGGTTCCGATACCGTCGACGGGCACATCGTCCAATCCGTGGAAGGGTCTAGATTGTGCAACCCCGACCTTGGGACCCGAAAACCTAGAGTCGAACAGTAAGAAGAAAGGGGTGGAACAGACAGAATACGTCCTCGGGGGCTAACGGGGACGAGACCGACGAAGGTCGGGGGTGGAGTGTCCGTTATTCGGCGGTCTCCTCCTCTGAACCTAGACCAGTGACAGAGGACCGTCGGGGAGAGGTTTTGGGAAGGAAAAGGACCCGACCTACCACCACCCTCCGCCACCATCCCTGTGTACACAACTACGGGAGAGGAGACAGGCAGAGAAACGACCGAACCCCAAACACCCCCGATTCTCGTTACCATCTACTCTAACTTCCGTCGGTGGTCTCGAGTTTGGGTAATCGACGGACCAGGGCCAGGGTGTCGAGGTCGACAGAACAAGGTAATCTTCGTCGAGACGACTTCACTCGTGAAGGCTCGACCCTAAATGGTCCGTCGACCGGCGAGGACTCTTTTTCCTCTTTTTGTGTGAACCGACTGGACAGAAGGTAAACGTCTGAGAGTCGGTTCCTGACTTACGTAGGATCTACGGGAGCTCGGTAGTGGTTTGTAGTCCAGGGTGTAAAGACTCGACGAAAGTCGGGTTTAATAAGGTAAGTTCCGTCTATGCACCGGTCGGTCCGTCTTAAGTCCGTCCGTGAGGAGAAGTCACCCACCTCAGGAATCTCACCGAATAGAAGTCAGTTCACTCCCAGAAGTGGTACTCTTCACGTCTCGGACCTGAACGGTGAAGGAACGACACACTAGAACTGTCCTACTGAAGTGAGTCTCTGAGGTGATTGAATACGTGTCTGATGTCGTCACCAAAAGTTCGACTCTTATACACACCGTCCCCACCCCTCCAACTCATTCTTCAAAAGTGTAGAGGATGGAGCTCAAGTGGTCTGGACAAAAATGAATTACACGTTGCTGAAGGTTTGTACGAAAGTGAACTTCTGAAATACCGAAAAATTTCTAGTAATTTGTTCTACCAGAAGTTCTAGACAAGATCGACATTGTAAAAAATTAAAAATGATATAAAAATAATAAAAAATTAAAAACCAGTGCGGCGTGTCGACACTCTAGAATAAAGGGGTTAGTCCCTAGTTTGCACACAAGGGACGGTACCTTCACGTCTCAGAATTGGTGATCTGGTGACCCCTTCAGAGTGTAAACATTGAAAATAATAGTTTCATTAGAGACATTTTTACGTTCGTAGACTTTCCCGTTGTTAAGTCAATAGTTCCGTCCTTAACAGTCACTGTCTTGCGTCTAGTCCGTCGTCCCAACCCTGTCCGTTTACTCCACCCCCGGAAGGTTTCTGAACGTCCAGGACGAAGTCTTAGGTCGGTTGTCTGTTTCAATGCTTTTATGTCGTAATGTGTGTGTGTGTGTGTGTGTGTGTGTGTGTGTGTCTCCTTTTACATTAGATTTAGTAGACAGTCTTTCGACGTATTTATAGAGGAGTTAATATATGTACAACAAAACCCTTTGTCGAGTGAGGTGAATCTAGGAGGGGTCCGGTCCCTGACTCAGGGCATGTAAAATTTTTAGAGGTCAAGAATCACATTATTTACGAACAACTTTACTTGAAGAGACCTTGGAAAGTTGTTGTTTCTTGTGTGTGAACCTGATTACTAGTGTATCCATATATTGTAAGTAGTGGAACCACGGACTATACGGTGGACCCACATTATTATTATTATCATTTTTATTATGGTGGAATACCGGTATCTCGTAGTATTCATGAATTCTTCCCTGAAGAATTCAGGTGTAGAACAGACTATATATGTTTTGTGGAGACAGCCCACTAGTCCCGTTTCACACAATAGGGTGTTATCTCTTTTTCCGTGACTCTATTTATATTCAAGTTTCACTGCCAAACGTTTTCCAATTCGCCAGGAACGAAGACCTCATTAGTCAAGTCAAGAGAAATGAAAAGTTCTGACTTTTAGGTTGTTCTCGTTTTTCTCTTCGAGTTTGTGGTCTTTCCGTCTCGTGTCTTGTCCTGTGGGGTGGACGAGAGTGGGGTTCGTGGAGGGACGAGGGGAATGGGGATTTAGTGTGAGTGGGTTCTAAGTCCAGTGTCTTCTGTGTACAAGGGTGTGCTTGAGGTGAGTCGGAGTCAGGACCCGTTCTCTCCGTCCGACGTATCCTCGGCAGACAGACCCCGTTTGCGGGCCGGGTGTCACCGATTGAGACTTCCGTGACCCACGGGGCACAGTGGGTCAATTAACCCGTTTCACAGTGACGGGGCACCGAGGTCTTTGGTTCGGGGTTTACACCGAGACACAGACCCCGACGACTCGAGGTGGTCACGAACCGTTCGAATTATGTCGAGAGTATCGGTTTGAACCGAAGTCGGAGACGTGTGTTGGGTCAACCGGTTCTGGTCTCGAAGGTCGACTGGAAAGTTGGGGTTAGGGAGACATGTCTGTACACCAGGTCCTTATCGTCGGGACGGTGAGTGTGCCGACACCTCGACTTAAAAAACCGGTCTAAACCAAGTTACTCTGACCTCACACAGATTTTCGTCCAAACCTCCCGCCCACCGAACGGGGGAGGGGTGGGTGTTCGGGACAGTGACCAGTAGTGGAGTGGGACAAAATATAGAAGTACTTATATCAGTACCAGCAAACTTTGACAGACCAAAGAAGTAAACCAAAAACAGACAGAACGGACGACGTCATATTAACGGTACTTTCATTTCTGAAAAAGTCACGAATAGGGATCTTGGATCCTGTCACAGTTTATCACTGTGTTTAACGACGACGACCACGACGATTCAGCGAAGTCAGTACAGGTTGAGACACACTGGGGTATCTGCCGTCGGGTGGTCCGAGGGGGTAGAGACCCTAAGAGGTCAGTTCTTGTGACCTCACCCTACGGTAACGGAAGAGGCTCACTGTGTCTAAGTCAAGTCAAGTCAAGTAAGCGAGTCAGCACAGGTTGAGAAAACGCTGGGGTACTTAGCGTCGTGCGGTCCGGAGGGACAGGTAGTGGTTGAGGACCTCAAGTGAGTCTAAGTGTAGGTAGCTCAGCCACTACGGTAGGTCGGTAGAGTAGGAGACAACAGGGGGACAGGAGGACGGGGGTTAGGGAGGGTCGTAGTTTCAGAAAAGGTTACTCAGTTGAGTAGTGTACTCCACCGGTTTCATGATCTCAAAGTCGAAATCGTAGTCAGGAAGGTTTCTTTAGGGTCCTGACTAAAGGAAGTATTACCTGACCAACCTAGAGGAACGTCAGGTTCCCTGAGAGTTCTCAGAAGAGGTTGTGGTGTCAAGTTTTCGTAGTTAAGAAGTCGCAAGTCGAAAGAAGTGTCAGGTTGAGAGTGTAGGTATGTACTGGTGTCCTTTTTGGTATCGGAACTGATCTACCTGGAATCAGTCGTTTCATTACAGAGACGAAAACTTATACGATAGATCCAACCAGTATTGAAAAGAAGGTTCGTCATTCGCAGAAAATTAAAGTACCGACACCAGTGGTAGACGTCACTAAAACCTCGGGTTTTTTATTTCAGACTATGACGAAGGTGACAAAGGGGTAGATAAAGGGTACTTCACTACCCTGGTCTACGGTACTACAAGTAAAAGACTTANCTTATATGATAGATCCAACCAGTATTGAAAAGAAGGTTCCTCATTCGCAGAAAATTAAAGTACCGACGCCAGTGGTAGACGTCACTAAAACCTCGGGTTTTTTATTTCAGACTATGACGAAGGTGACAAAGGGGTAGATAAAGGGTACTTCACTACCCTGGTCTACGGTACTACAAGTAAAAGACTTACAACTCGAAATTCGGTCGAAAAAGTGAGAGGAGAAAGTGAAAGTAGTTCTCCGAAAAATCGAGGAGAAGTGAAAGACGGTATTCCCACCACAGTAGACGTATAGACTCCAATAACTATAAAGAGGGCCGTTAGAACTAAGGTGGAACACAAAGAAGGTCAGGTCACAAAGAGTACTACATGAGACTTATGTTCAATTTATTCGTCCCACTGTTATATGTCGGAACTGCATGAGGAAAAGGATAAACCTTGGTCAGACAACAAAGTACAGGTCAAGATTGACAACGAAGGACTGGACGTATGTCTAAAGAGTTCTCCGTCCAGTCCACCAGACCATAAGGGTAGAGAAAGTCTTAAAAGGTGTCAAATAACACTAGGTGTGTCAGTTTCCGAAACCGTATCAGTTATTTCGTCTTTATCTACAAAAAGACCTTGGGAGAATGAAAAAGGTACTAGGTCGCCTACAACCGTTAAACTAGAGACTAAGGAGACGGAAAAGATTTTGGTCGAACTTGTAGTCCTTCAAGTGCCAAGTGCAACGACTTCGGACCGAACCTCTTAAAACTCGTAATCAAATGATCGTATACTCTACTCACGTCAACACGTCATCAAACTCGTAAGAAACCGTAACGGAAAGAAACCCTAACCTTACTTTTGATTGGAAAAGGGCAGGACACCGGTGACGACTCAAAAGGTTTAAACAACCGTATAACTCACTTCGTGAAAGTGTCGTAGTAGAAAGTCCTAAACTTCATCGAGTTGACCTTAAGGTAGTGGAGGTGATCGAAACAAACATCACTACGAAAGATTCCGGGTGAACTGAAGGGTAAGGTCCTACAGACCGAGATCCACTCACTAGTGTGGTAACACTAATAGGCCCACCACTTCTAGAAAAATCATGTTAAGAAGACACATAAGAACGGTGGAGAAGAATTATAGAAGACGAAGACATTCTAGGTATGGTAAAGACAGGAAATAACTCGGGTAGAAACGTACTTTACAAGGGAACCATTGGATTAAAAGAACTTCTCTAGAGATCAGAAAGGGTAAGACAAGAAAAGAAGATAAAGAAACGTAACTAGTGACTTCTTCCGAAAGAATAGAGAAGAACGATAAGAAACCTTGAGACGTAAGTCTACGAATATAGAAAGGAAAAGAGGAAACAAAACGTGGAGAGAAGAAAAGTGTCGATAAACATTACGGAGGGGTCTGTCGGTAAAACGAAAAAACGTAAAGAAAAGGTACCCCTACCAGAACTAAGGACAGAGGACATATCACAGTGCTTGGAATAAGGTATCAAGTAGTCCGTGAGATAGATAGTCTAGATCCGGGAATTTAGATAAAGAGTGAAGGTGACATATTAGTATTCCCTAAACTAAATCTAGTATGGACTTACCAGATCACCAAAAGGGATGAAAAAAGTTAAACAGACTTAAACCATTATTCCTCAAGCACTAGCCTCGGTGTCACTCGAGGACCAGAACAAAAATAACTGACATATCTCGAAGAGGTAGAAACCGATGTTTCTTATATTAGTTAGACTAAAACCACAACTGGTAAACCACTACAGGTACACATCTCAGAAGAGAACACAACAACCTTCTCCCACAAACGATACTGGTCACGTAAAAGAACCGTTTTGAGATAATCAGAAACGGGACGAAGTAAGACGTAAGGTTCCGGTTTAAAAGGACAATGAGGTCCACAAAGAACTGAAGGATGAAAACGTAAGGTCAGGGGATTTACTCTTCCTGTAGTAAAAACCCACAATCAAGATTTTCCAGAACATCCAGAAGTATCTTGGTAAGTTGAAGTCGAAGAAGTCGCAATGACCAACCCCGTATCTGAACCTAATGGCACTATAACTTACCAAACGGGACCTCTGTTTGTCTCTAGTAAGACAGTAAAAACTCTAACGTAGGTTCATGACGTAAAGTCTGAGAAAACAACTGGTACTACCGATGAGGTAAAGAAGACTCCCTAAGGACGGGCGTCATCATNAAATAACTGACATATCTCGAAGAGGTAGAAACCGATGTTTCTTATATTAGTTAGACTAAAACCACAACTGGTAAACCACTACAGGTACACATCTCAGAAGAGAACACAACAACCTTCTCCCACAAACGATACTGGTCACGTAAAAGAACCGTTTTGAGATAATCGGAAACGGGACGAAGTAAGACGTAAGGTTCCGGTTTAAAAGGACAATGAGGTCCACAAAGAACTGAAGGATGAAAACGTAAGGTCAGGGGATTTACTCTTCCTGTAGTAAAAACCCACAATCAAGATTTTCCAGAACATCCAGAAGTATCTTGGTAAGTTGAAGTCGAAGAAGTCGCAATGACCAACCCCGTATCTGAACCTAATGGCACTATAACTTACCAAACGGGACCTCTGTTTGTCTCTAGTAAGACAGTAAAAACTCTAACGTAGGTTCATGACGTAAAGTCTGAGAAAACAACTGGTACTACCGATGAGGTAAAGAAGACTCCTTAAGTCTAATCCAAGACGATTTATCAATAAACTTATTTACACTCACAGGAAACGTTTTAAATGAAGGTCTTGAATTTAGAGAGAGACACAGAGATTAGATAACTGAAACTGGACGGGAGGACTTTAGGTAAGGGAACACCGAATCGACCATTTCTTAGACGGATGTTACGTCCTCTGGACCCAAGCTAGGACCCCAACCCTTCCAGGGGACCTCTTCCCTTCCCGATGGGTGCGGTCATAAGACCGGACCTCTTAAGGTACCTGACATATCAGGTACCCCAGCGTTTCTCAGCCTGTTCTGACTCGCTGAAAGTGGAAGTGGACTTTAGGTAAGTGTACTTACTTTTACTTATTTGTTTAGAGAAGTTCCAGGGTGCAAGATTTCCCATCTCCTAGTGGTCGAGACGACTACTGTCGCCCTCTCTCTCCGTATTTAGGTACAGGGAAGCGTGATGGCAGACCACAGGTGAGGAGACTCACCGATTGTGAGAGTACCTTACGTTTTGACCTTCAAGAGTCCAGGGAAAAGATACGAGGGAAGCCAAGGTAGGGATGTTGATGTGTCGCGACGTTAAATAGACACATTACACGGTACACGGGGGGTCCTGAGGAACCCTAGTGATTCATAAGTACAAAATTAGGAACCGTCGGTTGTCCTTCTAGGACCCCAGTGACAAATTCTGTCTTCTGTGGTATCGACACTCATTTACGTCGTAGCACCTCTGACTCACCCCACACCTCTAAACCCCAGATTGGAGCCGAGACGACACTGATCGACACACTTCGACCTGTGTAGTGGACTCGGGTGACTCGGATGTACCCTACTCCTCGGACCTACCTTAGTCACCAAGAGTCGACCCGGCCCTACCCCGTCAATCTTAGGAGACACCCCGAAAATGTTGAGTGTGTTCCCGGTTTTATACCCTATTCCCTCTTTACACATACGACTCTTTCTAGGATGTCCACTCCCGGTAATCTAATGTTTAATCCCAATTTTCCTGACCGGTTTACCCTGGGTGTATTCATGAGACGAACCGATACTTTATGAAGTTCAGAGACTTAAACTGACCGAAGTTCACCCCTCCGGTCGAGAGATGTCGGGGGTGGTCAGACTAAGGGGGGAGATACAATAGACAGACCGGGGACCGGGGACATTAGGGATGTGATCTCTTGACTATTCCAGAAGAGGTCAAAGAAATTGGGTGTGTACTTTTTGAAAGACTTCAGGAATGACCGATATTTTAAGATAGTGAGGTGTACCGAAACGAAAATCTGAGACTCGTGTGTGAGAGAGAGATCCCTCTCAGAGACTTTAAGAGAAACATCGTCATTCTTTACGATTTGGTCACCACCGGAACAGAGAAGGTGTTTGATATTTAAGTTTTCTCTAATATTCTGGATGATTAAGATGTCGATCCGCACGACCACCAACCCTGTTCCCCCTGGGACTGGGGACAACACTCCATGGTCGGGTCACTCTCACACCGTCTGTCCCAGTAATAAGGATTACGAAGTGCGGAGGATGAAGAAGTGTAGGAAACGTAACACAGAAACATCAAGGAATGTAACTTTGTCCGTGTTTAATAAGGGGACAGGGTCGTCACAACCTCAGTCAGTATGTCAAAGGAATCTGGTCACCCTATAGTTACCTGTACTACACTCGTCTCTGAAGTGACATAAAAGGACCAAACCAAATCTGAAAGCGTGAGGCCCCCCTGTGCAACTTTTTTCGTACTGGGTCCTTCGACGACGAGGACATCAGTCCTGTACTTCTCGACTGGACGTGGGTCCGACGTCGGATCTGGTTGAGGAGGTGGTAGACTTTGTCTTGGAAGGAGTCAAGTCAAATCAACGAGTCGACAAAGGTCGAGAAACACTGGGGTACCTGACGTCGTGTGGTCAGAAGGGACAGGTAGTGGTTGAGGGCCACGAATGAGTTTGAGTACGGGTAGTTCAACCACTACGGTAGGTTGGTAGAGTAGGAGAACAGGGGAGAGGAGGATGGAAGTTAGAAAGGGTCGTAGTTCCAAAAAAAGTCTACTCAGTCAAGAAGTGTTGTCCACTGGTTTCGTAACCTCGAAATCGAAGTCGTAGTCAGGAAGGTTACTTATAAGTCCTGACTAAAGGAAATTCTAACTGACTAAACTAGAGGAAAGTCAGGTTCCCTGAGAGTGCTCAGAAAGTCGTGGTGTCAAGTTTTCGTAGTCAAGAAACCGTGAGCCAAAAGAAATACCAGGTTGAGAGTGTAGATATGTACTGGTGACCTTTTTGGTATCGAAACTGATCTGTCTATAAACAACAGTTTCATTACAGAGACGAAAAATTATACGACAGATCCAACCAGTATCGAAAAGAAGGTTCCTCGTTCACGGAAAATTAAAGTACCGACGTCAGTGGTAGACGACACTAAAACCTCGGGGGTTTTATTTCAGACAGTGACAAAGGTAACAAAGGGGTAGATAAACGGTACTTCACTACCCTGGTCTACGGTACTAGAATCAAAAGACTACTCAAAATTCGGTTGAAAAAGTGAGAGGAGAAAGTGAAAGTGGTTCTCCGAGAAATCAAGAAGTGAAAGACGGTATTCCCACCACAGTAGACGTATAGACTCCAATAACTATAAAGACGGTCGTTAGAATTAAGGTCGAACACGCAGTAGGGTGACCCGTAAAGCTTACTACATAAGACGTATATTCGATTTATTCGTCCCACGGTTATATGTCGGAACTACATGAGGAAAGGGTTAATCCTTGGTCAGACAACAAGGTACAGGTCAAGATTGACACCGAAGAACTGTGGACGTATGTCTGAAGAGTTCTCCGTCCATTCCATCAGACCATAAGGGTAGAGAACTTCTTAAAAGGTGTCAATTAACACTAGGTGTGTCAGTTTCCTAAACCGTATCAGTTATTTTGTCTTCATCTACTAAAAGACCTCAAGAGAACGAAGAAGTTACTAGGTTGTCTACGACCGTTAAACTAGAGACCAAGAAAAAGATTTAGGTCGAACTTGTAGACCTTCAAGTACCAAGTGCATAACGACTTCGGATCGAACCTCTTAAAACACATAATGAAACGATCGCACACTCTACTCACGTTGACACACCATCAAACTCGTAAGAAACCGAAGAGAAACCCTAACCTTACTTTTGACTGGAAAAGGTCAGAACACCGGTGACGACTCAAAAGGTCGAAACGACCGTATAACTCACGTCGTGAAAGTGTCGTAGTAGAAAATCCTAAACTTTATCGAGTTGACCTTAAAGTAGTGGAGATGATCGAAACAAGTATCGTTACGAAGGATTCCGGGTGAACTGAAGGGTAAGGTCCTACAGACCGAGATCTACTCACTAGTATGGTAACATCACAATGGAGTCAGTACTTCTAGAAAAAACATATCAAAAGGACACATAAGAACGGTGGACAAGAATTATAGAAGACGAAGACAATCCAGGTATGGTAAAGACAGGAAATAACTTGGGTAAAAACGTACTTTACAAGGGAACCATAGAGATTAAAAGAACTCCTCTAGAGATCAGAAAAGGTAAATAACAAAAGGAGATAAAGAAACGTAACTAGTGATTCCTTCCGAGAGAATAGAGAGGAACGATAAGAAACCTTGAGACGTAGGTTTCCCATATACAAAGGAAAGAGGAAACGGAAATCGAAGAGAAGAAAAGAGTCGATAAACATTCCGGAGGAGTCTGTTGGTAAAACGGAAAAATGTAAAGAAAAAGAACCCCCACCAGAACTAGTACCGGAGGACGTGTTATAGTGTTTGGAGACAGGTATCAAGAAGTCTTTGAGACAGATAGTCTAGATTAGGGAACTTAGATAAACAGTGAAGGTGACATATTAGGATTTCCTAAACTAAATCCAGTATGGACTTACCAGATCACCAAAGGGGATGAAGGAAGTTAAATTCCGACTTAAACCGTTATTCCTCAATTACTAGACTCGGTATCAGTCGAGGGTCAGAACAAAAACGACTGACATATCTCGAAGAGGTAGAAACCGAAGTTTCGTTTATTAGTTAGACTAAAGTCGTAACTGGTAGATAACTATAGGTACACATCTCAGAAGAGAAGAAAACAACCTTCTCCCACAAACGATACTGGTCACGTAAGAGAACCGTCAAGAGTTTCCAATTAAGACAATCGGAAACGGGACGAAGTAAAACATGAGGTTCCGGTTTAAACGAACAATAATATAAATAGAGAACTGAAGGATAAAAACCTAAGATCAGGGGATATTAATTTTCCTGTAGAGAAAACCCACAATCAATATCTTCTAGAACATCCAGAAGTGTGTTGACAAGTTGAGGTCGAAGAAGTTGTAATGACCAACCCCGTATCTGAACCTAATGACACTATAACTTACCAAACGGAGCCTTTACTTGTCTCTAGTAAAACGGTAAAAAGTCTGACGTAGGTTCATGACGTCAAACCTGAGAAAACAACTGGTGCTACCGATGAGGTAAAGAAGATTCCCTAAGGACGGGTGTCATCATCTATATTACCAGTAGACTCAATTTAAGTGGGTAAGGTCAGGTAAAATCAAGTGTCTAAGGATTTTACAGTTACAAGTGAGAAAGGTAGAGGACAAACTGGTGAATGTTAAATGGAACTAAGTACATGGATTGTAAGATCCAAGGATACGTTATAACGAGAAATGTCGTATTTGATAAAGGTAGTGGTGAGTGTAGGTGTCGACGCACAACAAAAACGAAACCGAGACAGAGAAGTAAGAAAGACCTCAATAAAGAGATGACAAGAAGTCATCGTATAACCCGTGGATAGTTGGACCCCACAAGTAGAAAGTCGCAGGATAGAAAAACGGAAAAGTATGACAAGTACCCCAAGAGTTCCGTTCTTATGACTTCACCAAACGGTAAGGGAAGAGGTCACCTGGTGTAAACCAGTCTTGAGAGGTGGTACTGGATGTACCACCGGAATGTGTCGTACCGAGTACCAAAGTAACTCAATCTGTTCCGACACCCGGTACACTAGTCAACTAATCAAAAGACACTAACACCAAAAGTAAGGGTGCCTAATATGTTAGGTACCTCAAGATGTCTGGTCTTATGACCTCTCCCATCGGCAAGGGAAGAGGTCCCCTTAGAAGGGTTAGGTCCCTAGTTTAGGTCCAGAGGACGAAACGTCCGTCTAAGAAATGGTCAACTAGGTGTGCCCTTCGGGTTTTTCTTTTACTTCACCGAGTCAGCACGGACTGAGAAACACTGGGATACCTGACATCGGACGGTCCGAGGAGGTAGGTATCCTAAAAGGTCCGTTCTTATGACCTCACCTAACGGTAAAGGAAGAGGTTCCACAGAAGGACTGGGTCCCTGACTTGGGTCCAGAGGGCGTAACGTCCGTCTGTTAAATGGACTCGGTGCTCCCCTAGATCTTGAAAAGATTTGTTGTGTATTTGAACATTCTTTTATTAACACACAAAAACATTCGGTACCGTTAAACCCCCAACAGACAATACGTCGTAGTGACTTCGTTATCGACTCGTGATGGTCTTCACTTCCAACTACCAGAGCCACACTGTAACGATCTTCCTTTATTTATCGTAGGCCGGTTGGACATCAAAAGAATCTCGTCGTTTGTTACAGATGGTACGTATAGGTAGGAACGGAGACAACGTCGTTTTCCGTGATCCTTGATTTCACTCCCAAAAGGGGGGACTAAAAGGTGTTAGAAACGGAGATAGAGTCTCTATTGTACATGAATTGTGTCAGACGGAACAAAATCTAAATGGGTACACGTCGTGGACGAAGAGTTACCATTTGAGGACCTCTCGTTTCTGGTGTAGGACTGGTAAAGTCATAGTGGATGTCCTATATCTTTTCCTGGTCCGTGAAGTGACTGAACTTTTTATGGATCATAACTCAACTCTTCCTTGTTCCCCCAGGTAGGGTACCTTCTGTTTGTCCGGATTCTCTACAACTTTAATGTCGGTCCTGACTTGGTAGTTTTGAGGGCCTGGTACTCCGTAACAGTCAAGAGACGTCGACGGACTCCTATGTGAGTCACTTCCAGAACATCCTCCCTTCGGATGTGTCTGTTGGGTTAAGGAAGTGGTCGCACGTAATTCGTGGATGACTCACGACCGAGTCGTGGTCCTACTTTGACAATTTCTACAGACCTTTCTGTAACTTCTTCTACCTACGTTGGATGGACTCTCGATCCACCCCGTTGGTCTAACTAAGGACCTCCCCGACGCTCACGAGGGCTCCCACCCGGGTACCGTCTTCACTACTGAGCTATACCTCTCGGGTCCCGTAACTCCCCCCAGGGGTGACGTGAGTCTCAAGCACCCCGTGAGTGACCCCACAGTCACATCGACCCCACCGACAGGTACCCGAAGGGACACCTGTTCCGACGGCTACCTGAGTACCTGCACCTCGGTCATACCGGCCCTCTTGGACATTCCTCTTTTTTGGTTTCCACTACCCTCCGGTCCCCTCGTGTCCCTACCACACACTCCTGTCTCAGGGGAGGAAAACAGAGGAGATAGTAAGGGGAAGAAGGTCGGGATGGACGTGTGAACACTTGAGAGTGTCGACCATCTTATTTCCGGTCGTTTCTGGTCCTTCCCCTTTCCTGAACGACATCCTGTCCAAGAGACCACGTGGTGTACCTTGCGTGGAACTTAACATAGTCTTGTTGTTAGTCCCGGTACCCCTGTATTGGGTGTTCAGGGGTCCGACCCCTCTGACACTGGACTCGGTCAGTCTGTCCCTTCCACTCAGGCATGGTTTGAGGGTCCAACCCCCACCTCACTCGTCCACAGGTCCGACGAGGGTCTTAAGGGACGAGTTTGAGTAAAACGAAACTCTTGTTCCCATCCCGACCCGGAGATATCAGTCCTCTTTAAGTAAGTAAGTATACATTAATACTTAAGTATACGTGGTAGATAATACCACGTCCACGGTGTAGTCTCCGATCGTTAAGTCTTAACTTGTGCCACGGACGACAGCCCCTGTGTAAGGGACTACTAGTACCCCTCCCGTCTCCGACAATGGTACGGAAAGTGCGAGACATCGAAAACGTCAAAATCAGGGTATTCCAAGAATAGGTTAGAGATCTCGTATCCCAATTAGTCGTGAATCCCTTCTTCTGAGTCCTACCGACCCGTACCGAGCCGCCGGTGTCTCTGGGTTCTTCGGTTCACGCTGGTCCGGACGGGTCTGAAAAAGAGGAGACACCGGTGTTCACTTTACCCGAGACACTGTCTACTGTAGACCATTGAAAAAGGATCTTTTCAACTCGGGTTCAAGGGACGATCTACGTTGAGTTCTATTTTCTTTTTTCGTATGGGTTGAAGGTAGAGTCCTCGGGTCGTTCCTCGTGAGAGAGGTCTTCTCTCCTCGACACTCGAAATCCCAGGTGTCGTCGTCCCGTCTGTGAGTCTCTTGTCGTCTCGTCGGGTTGTCCTGAGTGTCACGGTCGAGGAACACACCGACCGTACGTTCTTGTCTAAGTCTTACTCGTCCACGATCCGAAGTCGTGCCGTGGGTACGACAGGAGTACCTACCTTGTACTCTTCCAATACCCCTCTCCACCAGCCATTCGGACCGGACGGCCTCTTCAGTAGGTTAAGAGGTGAAAGAGGACCTCGGTTTGATGTCCCGTCAGAATTCGGAAAGTCTTTGAAAACACCATGAAGGTATCACGATCCTGATCCTACGTCTCTCCCCCATGAGAGAAGTGTAAGACCTCCCCTTGCACCTCGTAGCCTCCACATTGACACGTCGCTAAGAATTTGTATTTATAGAGTGATCTTTTTACAGTTGGACCTCAACAGGAACCTCGAAGAGGATCAAAATAACGACAAAGTAAAGGTTCACCACAGGTTGAGAGTTCTGGGGTACCTGACATCGGACGGTCCGAGGAGACAGGTGTCCTAAAGGGTCCGTTCTTATGACCTCACCCAACGGTAAAGGAAGAGGTCCCTTAGAAGGACTGGGTCCTTAGTTCGGGCATACAGGACGGAACCTTCCACCTACGAAAGGGACGACTCGGTAGTCCCTTCGGGTGAGAGGATCGAATCGATTCCAGATGAACGTCTCTCTTGTCAGTGAGGACACAGACTCCTCCGGTCTTAGAAGGTCCTCAGAGTCAGATAGTCCCTGTGAACAGAGTATTTGTCTACTTAGGGTTAACGGCACAAGATTCATGGTGTTGACTCCACTCGACACCCAGGTGTCTCTACACCGGTTTCCCAAGCTTCCCTGTCCACTCTGCGAAGAACGCACAGGATTTATCGTAGTCCGTTAAAGCTATGTAGTTGAGTAAGATGGTTAAAGGTATGAAAGTGAGTAAGACAGAACTGTTATCCCGACACTTCTAGTAGAGTCGGAAAATGTCTACTTACTGTTAAATCCGAACCGGGGTACGACGAGGTTCAAGACCCTACTGAACGGGGGTGGAGGAAACAGATCTTCAAAAATAAAAAGGAAGTTCCAGATTGAGTTCATGGTGGAGGAGGTCCTTCAGAAGGGACCATAAGAATTAGGCCAAACTACGGGAAAAGATAACAATAAAGGAACATAAAAGGTAAATTGACTCTCCCTCTTGCCACAGACAAAAACATAGGAGTGATGATCGTGTAATGAACCGTGATCGGTCCATCGTTCACCGTCTAGGATCTAAGTTTGACAGTTAGACTTCGGGTACGACAGAGGACACGCGAGACAGTTCCTGTCGTCCCTACTAAACCTCTCGGTGGTGTAGTGTTTCATGTTCTACTGAGTTACTACTTCACTAGAGCTCGACTTTCAAGTAGACTTCCTCTCTCTTCTCCCGTTGAAGGTTCTCGAGTTCGGTCTTTTGGGTTTTTAGAAGGGTCTGTCAGTGACTAGTCTTTCTTCTTAAAATCTGAGAAGTCGTCGGGACCCTCTGACACTGTAAATTTCTCCGGTTACACGTGGAACTCGGACGGTGATTCTATTGTACACTGTCCACTCAATCCTCGGTCGGGTTGCACTACCCGCTCCTCGGCACTTGAACCGAGCCTACTGTCGACAGGAAGGGGTTCGGTAGACGCCCTTTGACTGAAAGGGAAGGGACGCACCCGAAAGGTTTTGACTGGGTTCCTGGGACGCATAAGATGAACTTTACCTGGAGTCCCTGACACGAAAAGTAAAGATGTAGGGGTCCGACTACAGGTCTCGAAGTGTGGTCGGGTCTCGACACCCTGTCTGTTCTTGTTCCAAAGGGAAGTGTGTCAGTAGTTAGACTCTCAATGGTTCCATGCGTCGGACATTGTGACCACTATGCCTTGTAGACTCCACCGCAAAATTCACTATGCATCCGTTTGCGAATTTTATATAATTAGTAAAATAAAAGTAAAAATGACAGAGAAAGACAAATATCGTTCACTGAGACGAAGGTAGAAAATATGCTTTAATAGAAGGATTTTTAGGGATAAATTCAAAAGTTTTTTTTCCTTTGACTGGAGTCTTTTAAAGATACATGTTCTTGTACACTATACAACTTATAGTACTTCTGTCATATTTTTCCTTACTACAAACTCTTTGTACTTGACATTAAAC
Source organism: Capra ibex (assembly GCA_006410555.1). Classification (NCBI taxonomy): domain Eukaryota; kingdom Metazoa; phylum Chordata; class Mammalia; order Artiodactyla; family Bovidae; genus Capra; species Capra ibex. The sequence continues at coordinate 314,616 of SJYO01006649.1, forward strand.
GACATCTATTCCTCCCTCTTTACCTCTTATTGTGTTTTAAAGGTCAAGACAAAACAAAACACAAGTACTTAATTCAAATGAGAAAAATTTCAAATAAAATATAACTTCGTATCAACTAAATATTACACAAACAAAGTCCACATTTCGTTTCACTAAGTCAATCCATATCTGTGACTAAATTACAAAAACATCGATAATAATAGACATCAATAAACATTGTAGATTATGTATATCTGTCTATACCTTAAATCGAAAATAAGGTGTATATTTTTTTCATAACTGACGACGATGACGACGATTCAGTGAAGTCAGCACAGACTGAGACACGCTGGGATCTCTACCGTCGGGTGGTCCGAGGGGGCAGGGACCCTAAGAAGTCCGTTCTTGTGACCTGACCCAACGGTAAAGGAAGAGATTACGTACTTTCGTTTTTCACTTTCACTTCAGTAAGTCAGCACAGGCTGCGAAGCGCTGGGGTACCTGACGTCGGATGATCCGAGGAGGCATGTACCCTAAAAGGTCCGTTCTCATGACCTCNATAAACATTATAGATTATGTATATCTGTCTATACCTTAAATCGAAAATAAGGTGTATATTTTTTTCATAACTGACGACGATGACGACGATTCAGTGAAGTCAGCACAGACTGAGACACGCTGGGATCTCTGCCGTCGGGTGGTCCGAGGGGGCAGGGACCCTAAGAAGTCCGTTCTTGTGACCTGACCCAACGGTAAAGGAAGAGATTACGTACTTTCGTTTTTCACTTTCACTTCAGTGAGTCAGCACAGGCTGCGAAGCGCTGGGGTACCTGACGTCGGATGATCCGAGGAGGCATGTACCCTAAAAGGTCCGATCTCATGACCTCACCCCACGGTAACGGAAGAGGTTTCATAACTGATCGAACTAGTAAATTAAATTTTTTTTTTTTTTTTCTTTGTACTCGAAATGTTTTTCATACTTTTATACCCGAACCCCTTTGAGTGTTTAACAAATGTCTTATTTTACTCTCCTACATTCTCTCTAAACTTTAAATTTGATGTAATAAAAAATAATATTAATTATTATTATGTTTAATTTTACTAGTCTTATAAGGAACTAATGAGTCACTACCGTTACCGTGTAACTCTGTCTTACGTTGTCGGTCAATTTCAGACCAAATGGTACCGGAAATTTTACAGACGACTCAGTTACCGGGTCTTCTCTACCCGATACAATATTGGTATAAAAATATTCTTTTTAAGTTTTTCTGTTTGTGTAGAAGTGTTTAAAAATAAGAAACGGAGAGTGTTACTTACTGGTGACAACGAATCTTTATTTATCGAAACGAAAATCTTTTCCTCCTTTTATTTCTACTTTCACAACAAGTTACCTTTTACTTAGGTAAGAGGGTTTATCTGTGATTTTGTAAGGATAGATCCTGTAAAAAGTAGTCAAAGAAGTCGAGAGTGAAAAAAAAAGGGGGGGGTACCGGTACACCCTTGATGTCGATCATGTTCAAAAGGTCTTCAAACCAAAGATCAGGTTTAGGTTTCAGTTCCAAAAGAGATTACGAAGATGGACCGAGGACACGTCTCCGACCCTCGGGTTAAAAGGGTCGGAGGTGTCGGATAGTCGAAACAAGCGAGGGACTGGTGTACGGGAGATCTAGGAGTAGTCAGGGAGTATGACACGGGTGAGAGTCTACAAGTAAGAGAAACGTGTCGTTATTAAAAATATCTTTAATTAAGTAGACTACCCTCTCCCTATCAACTGAAAGAGACCTGGAAGAGAAGAGACGACCGTTGTATGGTTTCTTTACGGAAAGTAGAAGGTCCCGAGTGATAGGGGTCATTCTTCCGTCGTGGATCACCGAGGATTCTAGGGAAGGTTACGACGAGTCACTTGTGACTCCACCCATCCTGTATCGAGTGACCGTAGATTTTCTTCCCGCACGTCCACCACCACCAGACCTTACCCGCTCATATCTGGTGAACGGGTCCCCGGGGCAGTAGTAGTCGACCTGGCACAATTGGGAAGTCCGACAAACCCTAAGGTCTAACGTCAAACTCTACGACTGTCACAGTGGTCCTTGGTCTCTCCAATACCTTGGACGTTGCACAAACTAAAAACTTCAGGCACACATGTAACATACCCGTAGGTCTCACTGTAGATACACCTTGTGTTCTGAGACTTCGACGGGTTTACAGGATCCAAGGTCAGTACATTTGGACCCGGTCCTTGAACTGGAGAGACTAGATCAAAGGAGTCGGTATTTACCTCCATAGGTATAGATCGAGTCTCCACGATTTTGGTAAACTCTGGTGATCACGTCCCATCGTCAATGTTAATGGATGGCGTGATATTTCCACCACTCTCTCTGGATACAGACCGAACTTATGGTAACATCTTCTAATACATTTATCTCAAATTGGGTGCGGTGTGGTTCTCATTTACAAGATAATTCTTGTCGATGGTAGTCCGTGATCAGGCTTGTATGGTCAACAAATATTATAATTGGTGAGGAGACTCGGGTCTCACGGGGAGGTAGTAGGGTCGTTGGAGTTGGGAAGGGGAACCTGGGAGGTCTAGAGGGGTAATAGGTAGTGTTGTACCTCTAAAGGGGGTACGATTGAAGGTAAGACTTACGGACCACGGGATGACCGATAGTGTATAAAATTTAAAGTGGTGTTAATAGTAACATCACAGATCGTGACACGGACCTTATGTCATCTATGAGTTTTTAATAAACAACTGACTAGTTATTTACTCAAAAGGACCACCGAGTCTATCATCTCTTAGACGGATGTTACACCGTCTGCATCTAAGCTAGGGACCCAACCCTTATAGGGGACCTCTTCCCTTACCGTTGGGTGAGGTCACAAGAACGGACCTCTTAAGGTACCTGTCTCCTCGGATCGCTCGATATCAGGTACCCCAGTTTCTCACCCTGTGATGACTCTCTAATTTGTGAAAGTCACTTACCCTATCAAGAAAACACTTGACTATGTTGGTATATCCCTCAGGTAGTCATCTTTATTAAACGTACTCTTTAGATACAAGGAATACAAATGGTTTTGCTTGTAGAGACTTTAGAGATCTATTGTTTAACGGACACACACACCTCCCCCGTGAATAACTCTTTCTTTTTGGGTCCATGAATCTTGATGTCTTAAGTTGGTTCCGTTCCTTCAACGAATCGTTGGAGTAGGAGTCGGTCATTTGTATTTTACAGTTCGTACTCAGAAAGACTAACCGGTCTGTTCCCTTGTTTACCGAACCGTAAAGGTGGGAATTGACGACACGGACCCATCTCTCAATTGGTCTCAACAGGGTAGGAGTCCTACCTTACCTTTGAATCCTACTTAGTAGTTATTACCATTGTGGGTCGGTGTCCCTTCACCTGTCTTCAATTTTTTTTTGGAACGATAAAGATTCTCGGTCCTGAGAGGTAATCTTTGGTTCCCTTACAGTACCCCGGCATAGGGTTATATGAAAGACAGTACCACCTGTGTTAGAGTGTTGGTTGAACGGAGGAAAAGCGATTACCTCCCTACACAATGTATTCGGATTGTCAGTATCTTATAAGTCTTTGGAAGGATCAGTTTCCCTTTGAACAAGTGTATAGAAAAGGGATGAACCGAATATTATATGTCTGTCCGACGTTCCCTCCATCCCTCCGGACGTTATACTTCTGTGAGTTGACTGTGAATTTACAGTAGAGGAGACGATTCATTTTTGTTGTCTATTATAAATAATTCGGTAACGGTACTCGGTCTGTATCTAGGTTTGCGAAATGTATATGACTGAATTAAGTAAGGATGTTTGGGGAAATTCCAATGGTTGAAAGTAGGGATAACATGTTTACTTTTCGTCCCCCTGTCTCTTTAATTTATTGAACGGACTCTCTTGTACCGATCATGTAATATGTTCATCGTAGACTAAGATCCCCTTTCCGTCGTCTGGACTTAAAATTGGGGTCGGCGTGGGTATGTGATATGACCGACGCACCGAGGAATGTCGTCAATGAGTCCTCATGAGGAAGGAGATCGAAGGGGCCCGGGTTAAAAACAGGGGTCGAGAAGGGAAGGATTCGGTTGACACCGGAGAGAGTCCTAAGACTGAACCATAAGAGAAAATCTAAAAATAACCTCATCTCATCTAAATGTTACGAATCAAAGTCCACATATCGTTTCACTAAGTTGATATGTATATAAGTGAGAACAAATCTAAGAAAAGGACACCCGGTAATGTCTCATGACTCATCTCATGGGATGCGATATGTCATCCAGGAATAATCAATGGATAAAATATATATCATCACACATGTACTGGACCATGAAAGACTGATTCTATAAAGGGAAGACTAAAATCGGGGAGTATGGTTTGGGTTCGAGACCAAAGGAAGGAGTCCATTGGGTCTGGAGTCAAGTTGAGTCGAAAAAGGAGAGAGAAAGAAGGTGTCTTCCCCGTGAGTCTACGGGTCCTAACCGAGTATACGTAAAGAATATAAATTTGCCGACACCGTAAAAGTTTTCGCGAAGGTGTATGAGCAGACTCGACTTGGTGGTGAGACTCTGACCTGCCCTTTCATAGAATGTCCGTAACTTGAGGTGAAAAATTGTCTACACCTGTAGTGTAATAATCGACTTAAGAATGACTCACTCTTCGTGTTCATCTTTGACGTTAAAAATTACCCTTCGGAAGAGACGGTGGTCGCAGGAAAGACCGAAAGAGTCACCCCTTTTACTTCCAGGTACTACCTCCACCCTCGTACACCCTCTTCTCTGTGAGGGAGCCGGGGACACCGAGTCGGAGGCACCGGAGAGTCGTCCTTATACTCCTCTGTCCTACGTCGCCGACTACTCGGGACACGTCGAGGTTGGTCGGGCGGTCGGACTCGGGTGTGTCGGACTGAGGACGTCCGGGGTGGCCTCCCGACCGCCCGACAAGCCGACCCCCGCCCCCGAACGAAGAAGGTCACGAACCTACTCCCCCTCCCTCTCTAACCGCCGGAGAGGAGGGAGAGACGGTGGTGAGAGGGGAGGTAGGGAGGAAGAGGGAGGTAGGGGTGGGGAAAGGGATTTTGGACGTTACTACCTCCATCACTTTTCGTCGTTTCTAACTATTAGTCGGAGTAATAATGGTCGTAATATATATTAATATCGTTTTGGAGTGAGTAAACCTAGTTAACTCTCTTTTTAGTCAGATTTAAGCACTGTTCAACCGTCTAGTGAAAATTTAATGTTAAAATAATGAAGATTCATTATGTGCACTTCTCAAACACAAAGTTCATGGTGTTCGATTACCAATAATTCACCCCTAAAATATTTTAGACGAAATTTTCTAAGAAAACATTAATTGTGGGGTAATTATACGATTACTCTAAAGATGATACGAAAGAAAAGTTTAACGAATCTTTGGTTACATTGAATTTCTCCGAGTTCTGAAGGTGTCAGAATGAACGAATTGTTTGGAAAATAACAATAAAAAGTACTTACACGTTTATGTCTGATAAAGGACGGTACTAGTTAAATTAGTGGTAAGGTTTAATTATTATAGTGTTTAATCATTCCGGTACAACAAAACCCCATCTTCAATCTGAAAGTCCTGAAGTCCTTGGTGAAGTAAAAGATCTCTTCAACGTACTGAACCAGCACGTCAGTCCCGTTTTTGGGACCCGGAAGACGAGGGTGTAGGTTCGAATAAGGTAGGTCTTGTATGACGGAATGTAAGCATTTTGAGAAATATTAACAGACGACACATAAGGGTATAGTTAATAACCAAGACAGTCAGTTTTTTTTTACGAACAACTCCCGAGGATTGACACATGGTCCGAAAGACGGCGACAACAAGTCAGCGAGTCAGCACAGACTGAGAAACGTTGGGTACCTGACGTCGTGCGGTCCGAAGGGACAGGAAGTGGTACAGGACCTCAAACGAGTTTGAGTACACGTAACTCAGGCACTACGGTCAGTTGGTAGAGCAGGAGGGACGATCTACGATGTCTATATCGTCAAGGAACCTTCGGAAAGACAAGGTAGGTTCGAAGTCAAGTCAAGTCAAGTCAGAGTCAACACAGGTTGAGAAACGCTGGGGTACTTAGCGTCGTGCGGTCCGGAGGGACAGGTAGTGGTTGAGGGTCTCAAGTGAGTCTGAGTGTAGGTAACTCAGTCACTACGGTAGGTCGGTAGAGTAGAAGACAGCAGGGGAAGAAGAGGACGGGAGTTAGGGAGAGTCGTAGTCTCAGAAAAGGTCACTCAGTTGAGAAGCGTACTCCACCGGTTTCATGACCTCAAAGTCGAAATCGTAGTCAGGAAGGTTTCTTTAGGGTCCCGACTAGAGGAAGTCTGACTGAGTCTCATGAACCTTCCCTTCTTTAAGAGGAGTAATCTGTCTAATCTTTTAACTCCAAATCTTACTATTTCCCTGGGAAAGTTCGTCAACAACACTTAATAAATTTCTGGATCTCAGACTCAAATCAGACCGTGTTAAAGACAGTCGAAGAGACGTGCATTAATTACCGTAAAACGAATGTATGGTGGGAAGGATGGGTCCTGGTTTAAACTTGGAACGACCATGACTACCTATAACACGGTAGGGGTCGTATAACCTCTGTGTTCCCCAATGACCTCTCATCCCCGAGGTGGTTTGTCCTGGTCGACAGACAAGGAAATTTGGTCTAGGACGTGACCACGCGGTCCATGGTGGGGTACTTCTGTTTCCGGCCCTTCGCGAGGTCCGTAACTGAATGCCACGGGAGAGATTGGGGAACAAGGACTTCGGGAATTTGTGGTTGAGACGGGTGTGGGTCGAGAACTTAGGTACTGAAGTTAGAGAAAGAGACAGAGACATCCGAAGAACAAGTGTAAGACTCCCCTAGAAGGAATGGGTCCCTAGTTTGGGACCAGAGGACGCAACGTCCGTCGAAGAAATGACAGACTCGGTTCTCCCTTCAGAGTTTGTTTAGTAGTCAGGTCACACAGCAATCACGCACGAATCAGCGAGTCAGTACAGGTTGAAAAACACTAGGAAACCTGACATAGGACGGTCCGAGGAGACAGGTACCCTAAAAAGTCCGTCCTTATAATCTCATCCAACGCTAAAGGAGGAGGTCCCATAGAAGGGCTGGGTCCCTAGATTGGGCGCAGAGGACACAGAGGACGTAACGTCCGTCTAAGGAAGGTGGACCGGTAACATTTCGGGTACGAGAGGGATCGGAGAGTTATACCTGACAGAAGATTTCTAATATCAATAAAATTTTATACCACTTGGTATCTCGTCTTTATCCCTGTATCTGTATCTTTTGTTTACATACCTATAGTTCCCCTTTGCCCACCCCACCCTTCTTAACCCCCTAACCCTAACTGAATATATTTGATAACTATGACACATATTTTGTCTTTTGATTACTCTTGTATGACGGATCGTGTCCCTTGAGCTGAATTACGTGACATCACTGGATTTACCCTTCCTTTAGGTTTTTCTTCCCTATATACAAATACCTATCGACGAAGTGAAACAACATGTCGTCTTTGATTGTGTCGTAATATTTCGTTGATATGAAGTTATTTTTAATTAAATTTTTATGTCTCTTGGCATAGGAATTACGTTACAATGATAACCCATTACCCGTACCATAATAAACAAGAATCCAGGATTTATGGATTTAAGGAACCTGGTAAGAGAATTGGAGTCGGTGTTTTTTGTAGAGGTCTTTATTTAGTAGCGGTTGACAGGATGTCTGAAGTCTCGAACATTGACCAAATATATGAGGAAGTCCTGTCTCCTACCCAGACTTAAGAACCACAGGATGTGTCGGGAACGTATTTGGTCTACGACTCGGTTTCACACGATGGACTTTCTAACTGTCCGGGAGGACCTCGTCAGACCTTATAAGAAAGGGAGGACCACTAGAGATTGAAAACGGGACAAGGGATACAGTGACCCTGACTCTTTTGTGTCTATAGTACTCGGGGTTGGAAAGGTTCTAACGAAGGGGTACTGTAACCCCTGGTTGGTTTCCTCTCTGTTTTCTCTACGACTCAGTGTCTTTACGTTGGGTCCGTCGGTCGGATCTTCCTTGTAGGGTTGCACAAATAGTGCACGAAAGAGAAGACAAGGAGACTGAAGAACATTTACATAAAACTCATTTTCTAGTGTTCGAAAAGGTAAAAAATTCGAGTCTACGACTTAAGATTATAGGGTTATCTTTAAACTCGAACCAGAACTTAGACGTTTGAGAACGGGAGAGGGAGCGAGGAAAGAGTCAATGTCATAGACTATTTTCCTCGTTCGTCCGGGTCCGACACGTTAAACTTCAACTCCTTTGAGTGCCCTTATACTGAGTGATTCCTGTGACCAGACCCCACTCCGATAGGATTTCTAATATCCCTACCCTCCAGGGTCCAGTGACGGGAGAAAGACGGTCTAGAGTGTTCACAGACAGGACCTTGCTAAACGATTTTATATTAAAAGACATTGACCGGGTCTTACCTACGGAATAATTGAAGTGAAACAGTCGGAGAGTATCACGTGTCAGACTGTGAAATTCTTGTCCGTACGGAGGGGATTCTTTTTGGAGTATGTTTTAAATTCGACTTATATGATGGTATCAGAGGTTCAAAAGACTTCATCCTTTCTCTTTGGTTGAAAATAACACACAAATGTTAAAAGGTCGGAAACAAAATAACTTAGGGATGTGACACCTTACAATTGGGAACTGGGAGATATCAACCATCATAACAATAAAATGGTTCTGTACTCCCCTCCCGAGAGACACCGAATCGGAGGGAGGTGTAAAGAAAGACGGTGGTGTCCACCGGGGGTTCCCACGAGTCCTCTTGGGTCAAAATCTCGTATTCATCGGTGTCCGGGGTCCGTTCGGGGTGGACGAAAGGGACCACAGGAGTAGACATTGACTACCTAGTCAAGTCTACTCGATTTTCAGAAAAAGACCGAAATTTCTAAGTCGAGAACGTCCCTTCGACCCCACCCTCATCCCCCATCTCCTCTCCACTTCTCGAGAAGTCTCGAACACGACAATAAGTGACGATTGACCCTCTGTTAGTTTTATCATGGTTTTGAAGAGACCTTACTAGGGGATCCCCACCCGGTTGTGTGAGTTGTGTCGTGTAGGGGAACGTAATCGAATATGCAAACTGGTGTCGGTGAAGGGGTAGTGTTGTCTTCTCGACTCGTCAACTCTGTCTCCGGTATTGGTCGGTGACCTGGCTCTGGACCCAGTCAGAGTTCTCTCGGTGGGTTTGGGTCCGGAAGATCTTGTCAGCGTAGAATCTAAGGGACCCGGAGACACAAAAGATGAAAGGTTATTCTCTTTTTTTATCGTCGAAGGAGGAACTCGGGGACCGTGGGGTCGGTGGGTTGAGGCCACCGATTCAAGAGACGTCTATGTCTTCGATGTATTACTCCCCTTCCTTCTCCACCTCTTAAAACTAATGAGAAACGTATTAAAGAAGGGGGTCAACGATAAGTCGAGAGATAGAGAACCATTCTAACATTTACAAAGTCTTTTATCAAATCTGATTTATATGAGGAAGGATTTAGAGTATTTGTAAATAAGGAAGGATGTATTTGGGATTGGTGAATGGAGGTCCCATTCAGGGATAATCGGTGGGTGTGTAAACACCTCCCCTTTTTATACAAGACCTTATGTGTATTTGTGTGTGTGTGTGGGAGGAGGGGGTAGGAGTATAACGGGAGGTGTGTGTCTGTGTGTGTGTGTGTGTGTGTGTGTGTGTGGGGAGGTTGAGTTGGGGAGGAGACACCGATAAGAATGCATTCTTCCCTTGATAAGATATGTTCACCAGTCTGAGTCATCTCATCCCGAGAATGTTTAGTAATCTGGGGGTCCCTTTTTCACTTTCACAATCAACGAGTCACTCAGGCTGAGAAACGTCGGGGAACCTGACATCAGGTGGTCCGAGGAGACAGGTACCCTAAGAGGCCCGTTTTTATGACATCACCTATTGGTACGGGCAGAGGTCCCCCAGAAGGACTGGGTCCCTTCTAGAGGACGTAACGTCGGTCTAAGAAATGGTAGACTCGGTGGTCCCTTCTGGGTCCGGGGGTCTTATTCGGTCGTTGATTAAGAGGTCTCCGGCGATAACGTGGACTCACGGACGATTCAATGGCACATGAAATGAGGAGTTCCGGTCCGAGGACACAGATGTCGACGATCCGTCACCGCACTGACCGAACCCCAAGGAGTAGGGAAGTTCCCTACACGACGACGGAATCGAAGGACACCGTTGAGACACCGGGTGTCTTCAACACCCTCCGTCGAGTCGTGGCGAACCTGAGTCCTGGTCTGACGGACCCAAGTTTCGGAACCGAGACGGTAAAAGGTTGAGACCCTGGAATTTTACTCAATAACGTCGAATGTTACGGACAAAGGAGCAGATATTTTCCTCACATTATTACTACCGTTATTACGGGTGAGTTCCTCAACAGTACTCCTAATTTACTCTACTATTACCACTTCACGAATGAATGTTACCATCACCCGTGAATCATTCACGATGACACACGAACAATTTACTTTACTCTGTTCAGGGGAGAGGGGACTAGAGGAAAAGTGGGACTCCTAATGACGTGTTAACCTTCCCCCTAATGTCCTAAACAAGACGGTAGAAGAATCTCCGACGTTGACAGAGTAGGTCCGTTTGTTTAGAGAATGACCCGTCGACCGTCTTTTTCTCTTCTCTTTCCAAGAACGGAGTAGTGTACCCTCTCTGGTCTCGACCCGTCCACCCGTGGAACCACCCCGGTGACGTTGGGTCGATCAGAGGTGGGACGCCCCAAACGGGTCACAGAACGAGTGACTACCCTCCCACCAGACTATGGACCATTCGTGTCGGGTCTGTGTTTAGGGTCCACAATAAAGGGTTCCCACGGTAACGAAGGGATCTCTCAGAGTCTTTAGTGCCCTCGGGAGACGTCAAGGTGATCGATTATATATTATCCCGTCTCCAATGTGTGATTTAGAAAATGATACACACCACGTCGAACGGAGTAACCCCGCTTTCCTCACTCTCCGACATCCGATACAGACGAAGTCTGAAGTCCAGAGGGTTCGTGGACGTCCCCCCAGGAAGAGGGAGGGTGGGAGGAGACAGTGGAGACGTTCAATAGTCCGTCTGGAAGGATGTCTACCCCGGGAATGGAAACGAGTCACAAAGACGGAGAATCGACCGCTTATGTTTGTGTTACCTTTTGGAGTCATGTTGATTTGGTTTATTAACAAGAGGAGGGAGTCCTTGCCCCTCCTTTTCCTCGTAGTCCCGTCTGCTAAGTTGTCGAATCTATTAGGAAGGCGACGGGGGGTACCAATATAGTTGGCGGAGAACGTACCGGGTCGGTAACGCAAAGGAAAATAGACTTTGAATTAATGTGATTTATGGTCTCGGGGGTGTTAATACTTTAAAATTTGGTCGTTGCATACACCCAGAAATGTTTAAATTAAAATAAAGGGGTCTAAGGATTAAGTAATAAGATATCATTAAAAACTAAAAATTTAATTAAAAGTACAATCATGAACCCGTCTTATCTCCCCTGTTTTTATAATTGAAAATAATTTGTGACTTATATATCTGTTGTGAGACATAGACGAAAAAGTTCGTAAACGTACAATTTACGAGCGTTGGTACCAGACTCTACCGTAAAACTTGATGTAAAATCTCTACTCCGAGTCTCTCCAAGTTATAGAACGGATTCCAGTGTGTCGATCATTCATTTTTGGACCCTTGGTTTGAGTCAAGAGAGATAGATATATCTCTCTATCTCTCTATCTGTCTATCTCTAGAAAGTACGAAAAAAGTGACGAAGTCTACCTTCCTTGTAATAATCTTCAAACTGAGTCCCCGAAAAGATCTACCCGAGAGAAGGAGTTGGGGTATATTGGAATCGGACCATGACGGAAGGAACTCCGGAGTCAAATGGGTAGATATAATTCTCTCCTGATTTCGTGAGAAAACCTCTTCCGCTACCGTGGGGTGAGGTCATGAGAACGGACCTTTTAGGGTACCTGTCTCCTCGGACCACCCGACGTCACGTACCCCAACGATTCTCAACCTGTGATGACTCGATGAAGGGAAAGTAAAAAGTGAAAGTACGTAACCTCTTCCTTTACCTTTGGGTGAGCTCACAAAAACGGACCTCTTAAGACCCCTATCCCCTCGGACCACCCGAGGGTAGATACCCCAGCGTGTCTCAGTCTGTACTGACTTCACTGAATCGTCGTCGTTCCGTGAGAAACTCCAGAGTCCTATAATGTTAGGGTTCTAAGGTCTGTCTCGAGGGTCACTTAAAACCTGAGTGGAAGAAAGGGGTCTGACAGAGAAGGATGTGGACGGGTGGAAGTTAGGAAGATAAGTGGGGTTGGTAGAGTCTCCCAGAGGAACCGTCAATTCTTCGGTATTGGAGTGTCTGGGGCTCCCAGGGTTCTTAGAGTACCTATTCGTACAAGAAGTCTGTTGACTTGAGTCCTCCTTTTCCTTTTTCACGAAGAGTCGACTCTTCCCCTGGTTCTACCCTCAGTCCTTCCGAAAGGGGTCGTGGGTTGACATATGACTTCTAGTCTACAGGCGAAGTGTCGGAACCGGTGGTGTGAGTGACCCAGTGCAGTGTTCTGACCGGGGTCGTTGAAGTTGCAACAGAAGGGGTCTTACACACCGGTCCCAGGGAGTGGGTAGCCTAGGTTCGTCGTTGGAGGAAGACGTTGGTTGCCACGTGTATGGTACGGCATAATGTTACATAGACACGTTACTGTTCGAACGGGTCCTGTTTATCATGTCTGAGATAGAGTACTTGTAGACACAATACTCGTGGATTGAAGTACGAACCAGGTATTTTTGACGGGTTGCGTAGGGCTTATTTATTCGTTTGGGGGACCGAATTACAGAGGTCCTGTCCTTGGGGTAGGCGAAGGTCACAGGGTGATGTGGAATACCTCCCCGCACGGGTCACCTTATCTGTTCGAAACGAGGGTTCGGAAGTCTACTTAACGGATAGACAGGAGTGTCCTCCACCCCTCCCGTCCCTGAAAAGTCAGGAGTCCTGGATTGTTCTTAAAGACGAAACAGCACGGACGGTCGCAGACGAGAGGAGAAACCGAGGGTTCTAGGGTTTGGCGGACGGTGGTCGACTGTTCAGTCTCCGTCAACCAGTCGACAACCCGGGTAAATGGGTTTCGACCCGATGACACGACGAAGACAGTGACTCAGTTTCCTCGGGACCCTGGTTTCACGGACCCACACTCCCGTCGGGGACCCTTCACGGTGGACCGACGGGACGGACCGAACCGTTGGACCTCGAGGTCGACGGACAAGAGACGATACTCTCGGGTCTGTGGGGGCGGGGGCGGTGGTGGTGCGGGTCTAGAGCTGGGAGTCTTACCTCCACAACCGTCACTGGGACCTTCACCTTAACCCCCGTCGTCGTCCCCTCCCCTGTTCTCCGATAATCGTTTAGTTTTCCCCTCTTTTGTCTCCTTCCTTTTGTGCCGTCGTTTAATTTCGTGATACAAAAGAAAAAATTTTTTTACGTTAAGATCCCTTTAGACGAAAATTTATTTTGTTAGTCAGACAACAATACTTCATAGGGTCCATGGGAATTATAACCGTTTTAGAAAAGGCAGTAAAAAAAAAAGAGTACCGTTCGACCCATGATCCAAGTAGGGTCATTAAAGGAGAATGGAGAAGGTAAGAAGTGTGGGGGTGTTTGGGTGACTCAATCTTGTTACGAGAGTCAGATGGAAACAGAGTCTGTATGAGGGTTCGTAAAACCAAGTCCGAGAGGAATCTTATAGGGGTATAGAAGGGTAGACAAGTGAGTAAGCTTACACGTTTGTCTAAGAGTGGATGCCTGGGCGAGAGAGGGTGAGAGGGAGGGAGGGAGAGGGGTAGGCACGGGGAGTGAGGACGGGCGCGCGAGTGTGCGTGTGAGTGTGCCTTTGTGTGGTATCTGTGGCTATTTGTGTACGGGAGGAAGGGTTAAGTTAGGATTAGGTCAATAGGCCTAGAGGGGTACAGGCGAGCCAGAGAGGTCTGCCAGGCCGCAACTTCGGCACACTTTATGAGTGGAGGTTTCGGACACCCTTTGAAGTACTTCACTCTTATTAAAGGTATGTACAACTGAGAAGTCAAGTATCAGGAGGGCCTGCGCAGACGAGTCACCGAGCCGGAGAGGGACGAGGGTTCGCGTCGGCCCGAGGGAAGTTGAACCCGATTGTTCTCACCAGTAGCGAAGGATCGTCGGGCCCGTCGAGCCCGACCCGGTCGGGAGACCCTAATCAGTCCTTAGACGGAGAGCTAGACTCGCAGGTGTAGCACGCAGCTCGGCCGCCACCGCCGTCGTCGACCACGGACAGTCATTAGTGCGTATTACGGCGGCGGCGGCGACGGTGTGACGGTGGCGGCGCGACGGCGCCCTCCGTCTAGGACAACGATCAAACTAATTCAGCCCCGTCCCGACGACGCACGCTGAGAACGTCGAGGGCCGACCAGGGGTCTCCAGGGGTGGCCCCCGTGCTAGACAATAGACCCTTCGGTTAGCTACACGCTGACTGGGTCTCATCCAGTCCTGTCTCCTCCCCCTCCACCCCTCCCTGAGAAATCTACAGAAAAGAAACTGAACGTGGGGGGGGGGTTTAGTTACCCCAAAATAATTTTACCCAAAGAAGGGATACCGAAGATTGATCGGTTACGTGAACCACGAACTAGACCCTTTCCTCCACCCCTACCCCCCTTCTCTCTTGTCTGGGGAAGTATTTGGGTTCGAACCGGTTCTCACTCTCTAGGAGGGGTTGAAACCTTTTTGATTAGGTCTCACCGGGAATCTGAACGTCATTCGTTGCGGACGAGACCACCGGCCTTCGTGACCAGACACGAGTTTACCAGTCTCGAACTCCTCCCGTTATTCCTCGGTCTCGAGTGAGTGTATCTTGTGTCATGTCCATCCTTTCTGTCTGTCCACCCGGAGGCTACACAGTGACTTCCCTTCGCAAGTGGAATATATGGCGACAGTAGTCCGACGGACAAGTTTTTCACGGTAACTCAGGAGTCACTGTGTCTCGAAGAAACCACCTTGGCCGGGCGTTTAGTATCTCAGATACGTAGGGAAACTACAAACCTAGACAATATGTCTAAACGACTGTTCGGTGACGAGGTGGATATGAGCTTGTGGAGGTCACTACCCTTCGAGTGATAGTAAAGTAAGGTAAGGTAAAGACTTGTCGAGTACTCTTTCAAAAGTGACTCGATTTTAGACGGCGATTTTAGGGCGAAGAAGACAGGTGTCCAAGGTCCGATGAGGGACCCCGGTGTGTCCTCTTCGGACACCCCAGAAAGTGTTATCCTAGTAGACGTTTAAGCCTCTATTTAGAGGGTTCCGGTATTAGATGTAAGAGATCCGTAAGAACAGAGAAAATAAGTAAAGTGTATAGTGGTTGACAAGTTCAGATAAGTGTTAGATAGGAAGAAGATACTTACATGAAGTTAAATGCATCTATGGGAATACCATCCCTTTCCCCAGTCGGTCTGAACCTATGTTATGAGGTATATACCAGGTTTAGAAGAGGAGCACCTCCTACATAACCCTCCCGTTACCCCCACGACAGTCGTGTGGATGGTCTCCAGTCCCAGTACTGGACTCGAGACTCCCAAAAGAAGCCTACGTCGTGACGTGTATCTGACGGTGTCTCCGGTTATTTAGTCTCAGGGTACCACCCCTTTATTTTTCGTTCTAAGTGTACCATCCTCTCGGGCCTTGTTTTCGATTTTTATTTACCAATCTCCGTCCTTATCTCAACCTTACCGTTCTCCCCTCCTCCGGTTCTACCTCCCAGTCTCGTTTTCATCCAGTCCTTCCTCCTTCTTTCTAGTCCGGTCGTGACACTTCTCAGAAGAACGGGTCTCGAGGGGATCGTCCGGAGACCAGAGTCTTGTAGTCGACTCCGGGCGTACCTGTACTGGTCACTTTTTATATGTACCTTATAGTAAACGATTTAACGTAATCGAGACCCGTCGGAGTGTACGAATAAGTACATCCTTAACTATTTAGGTATGGGGGTTCAACATAAAATACGTGTAGGGGGTAAGGTAAGAACCCGTTAACCAAACTCTTAGTTGTTCGTCATAGAAGGATACAAGGGGACTTTCCTTTTACAAATTTAAGTAGTAGGGTCTTAAAAACTCTAGGACGAAGGAAACAGGTCACATAAAAAATGAGGAGAGGGGTATATTACTGAAGACTTCTAGACTACTTGACGAAAGGTATAAAATAGGTTGAGCACCTATTGTTGCAACTTTTCTTGTATTGTGCCTGCAGAACGTCGGATGGCGATCTTTCAGGTAAGTAATCATAGAAACTGTGAAACAAGACAGTGAACGATCAAAATACCGAACCTCTCCGACATGGATTTTTCTTTCATGGTTAAGTCCTCGGTCAGAACGACCCATGTTTAGGGTCCAGGTAACGAATATTGGAGTACTATGACCGTTCAATGATTTAAAGGGACTCGGAGGCAATGGTGTATCCAAACAACACTCCTAATTTGGTCGGTACGTGCACATGAGTCGGTGGGTCAGTACAGACTGAGAAACGTTGGGATACCTGACATCGGATGGTCCGAGGAGACAGGTACCCTAAGAGGTCAGTTCTTATAACCTCACTCAACGGTAAAGGAAGAGGTCCCCTAGAAGGTCTGGGTCCTTGGCTTGGGTGTAGAGGACGAACCGTCCACCTAAGAAATGGTGACTCGGTAGACAGTCCGGTTATGTATAATTTGTGAATCTTATACGGTCTATATGTCATTTACACATTCGATACGTACATTTGATAAAACTACTACTATTACTATTACTACTAATACTACTACTATATCGAGTTTCGTTCAGCTAATTGGGGAACAAAGGGAAAAGAGTAGACATTTTATTACCTCTTCCCGATCTATACAAAATTTTAAGGGAAGTTGAAATTTTAAGTCACGTTTGATATAATATATGTGTGGTGATATAAATTTTCTCTATTGGCCGTTCCTAGATAACATATTGTGTCCCTTGATATGAGTTATGGAAAATTATTTGGTATCATCTTTTATTAGACTTTTCTTATATATATACACACACACACATGTATATATATCTATATATATATATATATTGACTTAATGAAATGACATGTAAACCTGGATTATATTGTAACATACCTCTTCCGCTACCGTCGGGTGAGGTTATGAGAACGAATCTTTTAGGGTGCCTACCTCCTCGGACCACCCGACGTCAGGTACCCCAGCGATCCTCAACCTGTGCTGACTCGCTGAAGTGAAAGTGAAAAGTGAAAGGACGTAACCTCTTCCTTTACCGTTGGGTGAGGTCGTAATAACGGACCTCTTAGGGTCCCTACCCCCTCGGCCCACCCGACGGTAGATACCACAGGGTGTTCTCAACCTGTGCTAACTTCGCTGAATCGTCGTCGTCGTTGTGATAACATTAAGTTGATATGAAGTTATTTTTATTTATTTAGTTTATTTTAAACATTTTTATTTCATCTTTTTAGGTTACGTTTAATTAAGTGGTGGGTAGGTAATAACAGGCAAAAGAGGTCTCTCCATAGCCTTCCTTCGTAGGGTTACTTCACGGTTGATTTAGAAGACACCATGAGGACAGTCTCTTCCTTTACTCAACGAGGTTGTGTCAACCGAAAGACCACTTGTCCACGACCGTTCCCAAGAAGGTGCAGGAGGTTTCGGTAGGAAATCGTTCGAGAGACATCTCGGAACAGGTTCCAGTAACAGCTCTACTAGACGACCGTCAAACACCACCTGAGACGGAAGAAGGGGAACACGATTTAATCCACACGACAGATAAAGGAAAGGAGGGTCTTGTTTCTGGTCTAAGGAATCAGACCGTACCTTTCTGGAGTGGTACGGTAGAGTAGGGTGGAAAACTCGAAGTGTCACCCTTTCGCACGACCAAGTCAATACACTCCGGGGGTAACAGGTCGACACACCAGAACCCGTCCGAGTAAATAAGAGACCCTTTTGTGGGTGTGACGGTTGGAGTGACTCCAAAGACCCAAACCAAAACAAAATACCTAGTTTACACTACTCTCGACACGTACGTGAAACCAAATCAAACCCCAAAACAGACAAACAAAATATGATTCTTCAAGATACGTTTGTTCCTTCAGGATAAAAGAACGAACAGAAAGAAGGGAAAGAGACTACCAGGGAAGACGAGACCGATTGAACGAACGAGTGACACCCTCGGGTTATACGAGTAAGGTTGAAGATCAAGTAACAAGTATGGGTCAATGGTAGAGGGTTGTTTTAAAAAGGTGTATTTGTGATTTTGTGTGTTATCCACGAGTCATTTATAAAAACGTAATTTTTTACGAACTATACTAATCTGGCGTTTATAGGGTCGGACGACAGGAATACCCAATGGAAAGTAGACCAAATTGTAAGGTATTGTTCGGTATTTCATGATTCGGATTTCGTGTTTTTTATACTTACATCGAAAAGAAAGATTAGGTGTAAAAAACGAACCGTGGTGACACGGAACAAATTCAAGCAATAACTATATTGTTGAAATAGGACTCGATTCGGGAAGAGTCTATTGAGACACAGAGTGAGTGAGGTCACAGAGGTCGACCAGGACTTAAAAGTGATTCTACAGTTTAATTTTTGGTTTATGAGTCACAGGTATCACCCTGAGTGGTTTAGGTAAGTACTCTTAAGACTCGAATAAAGAACAATTTCGATTAATAAAAAAGAGGAATTTACTATACAAGACAAAAATACTTTCGGTAAACACGGAAACTTATTTACTTTTCCCGTACATAAAAGTGATCATACAAGTTGTGTCTGAGTTACATTGTAGAATATAAGTGAGACCATTACTTTCTTATATCTAAATTGTAACCAGAAATAAAAAGAAAAAAGCGAAATCTCATTTACCACTATCTTTATTATAAAACGTCACTTGTGTTTACTTTTCGGTTTCAATGAATAAACGGTTAACGACTGTAATTTATATTCTAAATCTGTGTTTATAGAGGTGTGACTACAATACCTAATTATAAAAATAGAAACATATCATGAAATGGATATACTGACATATAACAAAGTCAATAAAAGGAGTTATGACTTCTATTTATCCCGTCCAACATAATAGGGTCAAAATATTTACTCCTTAAACTCTGGTTCCGACACTGTCGTCTCTTCCTTTTTATCGATGAGATTGTTTAACCTAAAACCTACACCAGAGTATCAATCCATCATTGTCTTTACTCATATTTGTGACCCGGGGTTGAGACTGAGGATCGGTTACATGGAACGTGGTCTGGTATTAGAAAGAGAATAATTACTATACAAAGATAAAATGTACAGAAAGACACACACATTCCCCTAAAGGTATATATAACAAAAAAGAGAAACGACAGGGAGTAAGTAAACGAATAGTAAGTCGGTTGTGACTAGCTCTGGAAAAACGGACAGTGAGTGACCCCTATGTGATTCCCTGTTCTATCTATTTCAGGGACTGGAGTACCTCAAATACGGTCGACTACCCTCTCCACCTACAGTTTGTTTACCAGTGTCTGTGTTTATATAGTAATATTAGACACTATTCATGTTCCTTCCTTTTATTAACCTACTCTACTCTCTGATATCGTCTCCTTAGATTAAAGTCAACTTTCCAGTCCCGTCTGAAGAAACTCTTTTACTGTCAATATGAGTCTGGACTTCCTACTCATCCTAAGTCGGTTCCACTTTTTTTTTTTTCTCGTCACCCACCCCTCCCACATGGTCTGTCTCCTTTCTCTCTGAGACTCTCGGGACTGTTCCCTCACTCGAACCACGTAAGTTCTTCGATTCCTTACTCTTACAAGCCCAGAGTGGAAGTCTACGGGATCGGCAGTTCTGAAGGTAGTGGGGCAGCAGGATGGGTGTTAGACTGCAAGCTGTGCGGTACAGTCGACACATGATGACTGTCGGAGGGAAGAACAGAAAAGAGAGGAGGTGTACGACCAGTTTAAGTCTACTGAACGGTAAAAGGCTTCCGTGGTGGGGTCATTAGGTAGAAACGAGACGAGGAGACGCGTCTTGTCGAAGGGACGAAAGACAAGAGGTAGGTTTATGGTGGGTAAGGGGGTCCGGTAAAAGTACCGCGGAAAGCCCACGAGAAACCAACGTGGCGAGAGAGAGGATCTGAGGACATCAGACACCAACCCAACCCTGGTGACAACATAATGGTCTGTAACAATAATTGAGGAGTACAATATTGGTACTTACGTTGACTTTTGGACAGGATGATCTTCGTTTCGAATTTATTGACAGTTGAACTAGACTCAGTGAGAACATCGGGGTATTCAGAAATGTTGTCTCAGATTGTGTATGGTCTTTAGATCATGTACACTCTGATCACTTAGTAATTCAAGTGACTAATGTGGCTCTAGGGTCCCGTAACCTGTTTTCCCCCGGTCACAAGTCGGGTTTAAAGTAAAAGTACTCAAGGGAAAAGACCTTAGTGTTCGAGCACACACCTGTCTGAGGTATTACCGTAATCATGTCCTGTAGTCAGAACTACTGACTCTAGGAAACTCCTCTCTTTACTCCATGGATTAAGTCTTTCTCACTACTAATCGAAATTTAATCTTGACATAGGCAATAGTATTTTTTTTTTTTGACCCGGTATTCCGGACTTTACACAGGTTTTCATGTGTGATATAAATGTTCCACAGTAGGTACCGAGACGTTGGTCGGTGCAAACATGACATCGATTGACGAGATTAGTAACTATTTTGGTCGACTGACTTAATTTACACGGAGTTCCCTCCATAAGGGTTTGAACAGACACGTGACCTTAGTGGGTCCTTCGAACTTTTTAAGTTTTTAATCTATGAATCTGTTAGATGGAGGTCTCTAATAAATCAGTCAGACCCCGATACCAGACACGAAACCTTGACAATTTTCTTACGGTCCTCTAAGATTGTACGTCTACTCGAACCCTTGATAACTGAATTCCTTTCTCTTGGAAAGGTGCTACCCTCCGATTCTTCCTGGGTAGTCGTCTTTTACTCTTTGGTGAAGGGTTCTATCAAGGTTCCTTGGCTATTCTAGGTGAAACGGGTAGACGATCATGTATGTTAACCCCGAATACTTGGGCTCCTCGAGAACGAATCGTCCTCTGCACCACCGACTCCGGTAGACGACACATCTGAACGTATGTGACTGAACTCCAAACGACCGTGACGCAAGAGTCGTACTGTACGAGTGTGGGGTGGGACAGACGACAGTTTTAGAATGAACAATTTCCGTGATAGATTTCCGGCAAAAGAGACAGTTAGAAGGAAACGTTTATCATGAAGGTGACGAAAGGTTTTTTTGAACGAATTTATAAATAATGTCGTGATCAACTTAAAGGAAAACACAGTATTGAACAATTTGACCTTAGAAGAAAGACTCACATCCCTCTTGGAGAATAAGTAGAAATACAATAGTTTCTTAGATCATAAAATGAAACATGTGTCATTCCCAAACTATTTACGAATAACTTACCTACGACTCTAATATTGATACTTGTATTGTCCGAGAGAGAGACAAGTGTACCTCGATACTCGACTCTCAAATTCCCATTGAATATTACTGGGAATTGAGGTTTGATTCATTGTAACAGTATTTTTAAAGTTCCATCTTCCGTGTAAATACCCATACGGAGGTTTTTGGGAGGGACAGTATTTGTCGAGTTGGTGTCGACGTTTCGTGTACCCTCGAGAGTCCTATGTCTTGTTGACACTAGGACGACTCTCTTCTTATCCCGACTCTGGTCTCCCTTTGTAGACCAGGGATCGTCTCTCTCCGGTCGGTACGTTTATACCCTGTGAGATTAGGTCTGACCCAGGTCTAGGTTCCTCAGGGTCGGTTTCTCCACCTGCAGTCGGAGTCTGGAGTCTTTCCGGACAAATTCAGGGAAAGTCCCTCCTTTTTATGAGCTGGTTTCGGGTTGGGGGTTCTGGTCCGGTGACAGTGAACCTAAGACAACTTGGGTGCACAACTCGACCGATGGTGGATGTGAATAAGTCCATATCTCGACCTCCGACGTTGGGTTAGTGTGTGTTCGGTTCGTTAGATAAAAGTCTAGTGTGAATGAGAACCCCTTCTCCGAGATTTATATGGCAGGTCACTGACGACCTCCGTCTGCTAGTGACGATCGTCGACTCGTCCCGCCCCGTCTGTCCCTGCAATCCTTCGAGTGGTAATTGGGACCGTGTCGGGTTTCCGGGGTGGTGAACATCTCGATATAAATGTCTTCCCGTTCACAGACAATATAGACTGACCCAAAAGTAAATCCTCACGGATCCGTATCCAAGCCTCTTTCGTTACCGTGGGGTGAGGTCATGAGAACGGACCTTCTAGGGAACCCGTCTCCTCGGGACATCCGACGTCAGGTACCCCAGCGATTCTCAGTCTGTGTTGACGCGCTGAAGTGAAAGGGAAAGGCGAAAATACGTAACCTCCTCCTTTATCGTTGGGTGAGGTCACAAGAACGGATCTCTTAGGGTCCCTGTCCCCTCGGACCACCCGACGGCAGATACCCCAGCACGTCTGAGTCTGTGCTGATTTCGCTGGATCGTCGTCACCTTCATCCGTGTCCAAACCATACCGTCACTTTCAGAGACAAAACGGGAGAGGTTCTAGGTGACTCGTTTCGCATATTCTACGTCGTTTCCTCCCAAATCCACTTTGACTGGGACAACACAAGTCCGTAAGTATAGTATCCTCCCAGAATGTTAATATATTCGCCATCATTACTTTAAAGGGTACCCATATTGTGGAGAATGAGATGTTACACAAAAATATCGAATAAATTTTTGTTCGTGTTTTATAATAATTTTCGTTTTAGGTTCTCTTGACGTCAGTCTTTCTTACGACCGATAATTTTGTACTCTTACGTAGAACGACATTACTAAAAGAGGTCTCGTCCCTTCCAGAAGACTCAATCACCAATCGACTCTTCATCAGGAGAAGGACGGTTTCCGGTTTGTGTGACATTGGTGGAAATAAAGGTCCGTCGACAAGGGTTTTTCGGTCTTTCTTAAATCAAAGTCTTCCTTAACATACTCTTGACGTAATTGGTGGTCGTAAGTCCATTGAGACAAGTCGTCGTTTTTAATTATCTTTGTCGATTTCTGTCTTTCTACCAACTAACCCCAACCCTCCTCCCTCCCAGGACCCAACACCGTGTTCCTTCCAGAATTTCAGTCTCACAAATCGTTATAGTCTGTCTTACACTCATTGACGCCATAAATTACATAGTACAATCGGAATACCCGAAGGGACCACCGAGTATACCGTTTCTTAGAGGGACGGACCTTCTGGACCCAAGCTAAGGACTGAACCCTTCTAGGGGACCTCCACCTCCCGTACCGTTGGGTGAGATCACAAGAACGGACCTCTTAGGGGTATTTGTCTTCTCGGACCGTTCGATGTCAAGTGCCCCAGTGTTTCTCAGTCTGTACTGACTCGTTGAGCCATGTGTGTGTGTAATCGGAATATCCTCTGACAACACGGTCAAGGCGATCATAGCTGGTACCTTGAGGGTCCTCTCTTCTTCGACACCGTCCCAACGAGTCTCCCAGGTCCGTGTAGACGTAGTCTAAGTATACCCCACCGTCCCTCCGTCAAACAACTTATGTCTCTGAAGACTCGGGACGAACCTGAGAGACTTAATCTTAGAAACCCTGGATCTGTACATAGACAGAAGATTTTTTTTATGATACATAAAAAATAAGAGAAAAACATAAATAAATAAATGTCCTTTTCCTCATGTAGTTCCGACATATAACAGTGGAACGAATAAATTGAATATACGTCTCATGTAGTACTCTTTGCGATCCGACCTCCTTCGTGTTCGACCTTAGTTCTAACGGCCCTCTTTATAGTCATTGGAGTCTATACGTCTACTGTGGTGGGAATACTGTCTTTCACTTCTTCTTGACTTCTCGGAGAACTACTTTCACTTTCTTCTCTCACTTTTTCAACCGAATTTCGAGTTGTAAGTCTTTTGCTTCTAGTACCGTAGGCCCGGGTAGTGAAGTACCCTTTATCTACCCCTTTGTCACCTTTGTCACCGACTGAAATAAAAAGACCCGAGGTTTTAGTGACGTCTACTACTAACGTCGGTACTTTAATTTTCTGCGAATGAGGAACCTTCCTTTCAATACTGGTTGGATCTGTCGTATAATCTTTCGTCTCTGTAATGGAACGGTTGTTTCCAGGTAGATCAGTTCCGATACTAAAAAGATCACCTGTACATACCTACACTCTCAACCTGATATTTCTTTCGACTCGTGACTTCTTAACTACGAAAACTTGACGTCACAACCTCTTCTGAGAACTCTCAGGGAACCTGACGTTCCTCTAGGTTGGTCAGATAGGATTTCTAGTCAGGACCCGCAAGTAACCTTCCTGACTACAACTTCGACTTTGAGGTTATGAAACCGGTGAACGACACTTCTCGACTGAGTGAACTTTTCTGGGACTACGACCCTTTCTAACTTCCGTCTTCCTCTTCCCCTGCCGTCTCCTACTCTACCAACCTACCGTAGTGACTGAGTTACCTGTACCCAAACCCACCTGAGACCCTGAACCACTACCTGTCCCTCCGGACCGTACGTCGCCAGGTACCCTAGTGTTTCTCAGTCTGTGCTGACTCGTTGACTTGACTTGACTAAACAAATAAATAGATACATAAATAAATAAGAGAAAAACCGGTACGTCGTACGTCCTAGGATCAAAGGACTGGTCCCTAGTTTGGGTACGGAGGACGTCACCTTCGTGTCTCAGAATGGACAACCTGACGATCCCTTCTGGACCTGTGTACAGAGAAATTGTTCTAAGCGCTAACTCAGGATACTCGTCACTTTAAACTCTTAGTGTCGGAATGTCTTACCATAACTAACTTACCGCTTAGAACTGACCCACACACACGGTGGAAAATCGTAAGCTCTAATAAGTACGTGGGGAGGACCAATGAAACATCCGGTCGTACTAACGGAAAAGTGTTGGATTGACTAAAGGATTTCTGTGTCAAAAATTTATCACCTTAGTTTGAGCTCTTGGTTAAGAAACCTAAGATTTAAGACAGGTAAAAGGGGGATACGAAGTGAAGTGGAAACCCTACGTTGAGAACTTAACAGGGTGGAAGACAGGGACCGTTCGTCCTTCAGGTCGGAGACCAGTCTCTTTCTAAGACCTTTTATCCAACACACACCCCCATTCCACCCTCACTCCACCACGACCGGACGTCGAATGTCCACAACCTTTCTGAACCAACCCTCTTTATTCGGGTTCTCTGTTCTTTATAAAACTTCGTAAATAATATGTCTCTCGTCAGGGTTTTCTAGAGATCAATTTCTCTGACTGAATCTCCTTGACTTCCCAACCGTCCCTGACCCCTATCTATCTCCTGTCAAGCGACTACGTTACCGTACGTTTCACCTTCCGTTACGACCGACGGATACTCAAGCAGGTACTCGTCGACAATCCATACGTTGCGATAAAGACTTTAGTGGGTTTGTAGTTATTGAGGGTTCCACCTTAAAGTCGTGGTAGTCGTCGGACCCCGTGTCTATAAATCCCTGACCTCGGAAAGACTACGGTTCAGTTCTGGATACACACTCGACGATAGCAGGGAAGGGGGAAACCGGACCCCACTACGTGACCCAGATAGATCGGGAAATGACCGGAGGCGGTCGGTTCTGACCTTTCTGACACTTTAGTCTCTGCCCCTTCCGTCGACGTCGTCTCTCCTGAAGGGGAACTGTAGGACCGTCCATTTTTATTGAGGGTTCCTGAAGTCCGGTGTTTTTCGTTTTAGTTTTTTCCTCCTTTGAGTTATTTAGGTTGTTCATCAAGAACTTGTAGGTAATAAAGGGGTCGACAAACTTCCGGTCACTATATGGGAGAGTCATGAAGTCCCTCCCTAGGTAGTACGGACCGTTAATTCTTTTCGTTAGTACTACTCACGATTTTTACTTAGTGTGAAAAGGGTAACCTCCCACTCGTCTCCTGACGAAATTTTGAAGGTAAATAACTAGTCAAACGGTCCCATCTGGTCCTTCTGTGACACTCACTCCACCTCTCCTTCGACGGTGGGAAGGGAGGGGTGGGGTGGGGGTGGGGACAGGTAGGTCGGACACGAGAGGACCGTCTAATTAGTAGGATTACGCGTCCCGGTTCCACTGAGGAGTCTGGTTTGTGAGATTTGTCGAGGTGAAACGGGTGTTTCCATAGATGTGACTCAGGCTCGGGTGGAGGGGTCGTAGAGGTCGGAGGAGAACGGACTCGTGTACGGTCTGAGACCTTTATGTGTGTCGTTTGAGAAATGAGTTTGTGTGGAACGTGCGAGGAAACAGGGGTCTGAAAACGAATCCGACGAAGCGAGAGACCCTATTGTAGCAGACACGATAGATAGGGAAATCGACTTAGGATCGAATAGGATTTACGACGGAGAACGACTAGGAGGGGTCGAGCACCAGAGAGAGGAAGAAGACACACCGAGAGACATCGAGAAAGAGAGAGAGGGACGGGAACTTTGTAGGTGGAGGGTGGGGGTGGAGGGTCGGAAAACCTAAAGAGCCAAGACTAGGTAATCGTCGAGTCAGTACACTGGAAACTTAGAAGAGTCACACTCCGTAAGGATGGTTGATTATAGCACCTTGAAGGACGATGACTTTTGGGTAGGGAGGACGGGGAACTAAAGTGGACAAATTAAGTGCGACAGAGAACTCGGAGGTGGTGCCTGAACCGGATTAAAACTACTCTGGTCCTAGAGTAAAAGGAAAACCCCGTCTCTACCCCGTCCCCATTCCGTATAGTAGGGTTGAAAAACCTAGCTTAAGAAACGGACTCCTTCAAAGGGTACACCGTTGGGGGTCAGGAAGGTGGTCGGTTCAGTCTCGGAGTAAAGATACGAGAGTAACACATGGGTAAGAAGGAGAGGTCGTGTATAGTACTAATAGTAATTTATTACCGCACAAACAAATTGTGGACGAGAGAAGTGACTGTCTTCGAGGTTCTCCCGTTCCGGGTGTAGACAAAAACAAAAAAGTGGTCACTTGAGATCCTGTTTCAACCATCTGTTTTTTATCCACCACTTATCTACTTACCGTAAATAATGTTCGATACGACCTACTGGCCTCTTCCGTTACCGTGGGGTGAGGTCGTGAGAACGGACCGTTTAGGGTACCTACCTCCTCGGACCATCCGACGTCAGGTACCCCAGCGATCCTCAGACCTGTGCTGACTCGTTGAAGTGAAAGTGAAAAGTGAAAGTACGTAACCTCTTCCTTTACCGTTGGGTGAGGTCACAAGAAGGGACTTCTTAGGGTCCCTGCCCCCTCGGACTACCCGACGGCAGATACCCCAGTGTGTCTCAGCCTGTACTGACTTCGCTGAATCGTCGTCGTCGTCGTCGTCGTCGTACGACCTACTGTTGTGTAGCGTAGGGGAGAAGTGACAGATTCTTATTCCTCTACTTCCTGTGACAAACAGGAAGGAGTCGTGAAGGTGGTCACGGAACAAGTACCATACACGGTTTTTTTCCTTTCCTTTCCCTATTTCTACCCTCCCCTTTCCTTCCTTACCTTCCCTTCTCTCTCCTCCTCTCCTTTCCTTTCCTTTCTTCTCCTTCGTTCACTACCACCCAGTCATTGCAGTGTAAACTTAGTTTTCGTTTGTGTAATCAGTTTTTTAGTCGTTCATGCCCTTCCCTCCACCCTCCCCCCAAGTCCTACCCCTTGTGCACATACGGACACCGCCTAAGTACAACTACACACCGTCTTGGTTATGTTATAACATTTCATTAATCGGAGGTTAATTTTATTTATTTAAATTTAAATTTTTTAGTTGTTTATTAACGATTCGTAGGAAAGACGTTTTTCCCAAATCTTATAAACAGATAGACGACTAGGGGATCTTCTCTTCAACAACATCTCTGTCGTTTCTTAGTTCAAAAGTCAGGAGCGAAAGGGGACTCTCAGACATGTTTGACGTAGTCAGTCTGACGGGACTTTACAGTCAAAGTCATGGGAGTCGGAAACTTTCTGAAGGGTCCACCAAGTCACAATTTCTTAGACGGACGGTTACGTCCTCTACACTCAAGTCAGGGACCCAACCCTTCTAGGGGACCTCTTTCTTTACCGTTGGTTGGGTGAGGACATAAGAACGGACCCTCTAGGGTGCCTGTCTCCTCGGACCGTCCGATGTCAGGTAACCAAGCGTTTATCAGTCTGTACTAAATCGTTCACTCGTAGGTGTGTGTCGGAAATTTTTACTTGTGTTTTAAGAATCGAGTGTCTCTATAACACTTCTAACTTTCTTCCCTACACAAACTTTCGGAAAACATTTTACACTGTACACTATTGTACATATTAATAATATTCACGTACTACTTTTCCTTTTCCGTTGCTTTACTCTGAACCGACCCTCGTAGAGATCTGTCGTTTCATGTTCGGTCCTCATCCCGCACTCCAGACTCGAGAGACCCGGGGAGACAGGACGGGGGACTGTTTGAGAATTCGGAGGACTCTGTGTCCAGGTAGTAGAACAGTTTACCCGAGGTTCCGAAGGTCCCTTCTCGTCCGAATGATTATGTCTCTAACAAAATTATTACACTCCATGACCCACGATACCATTGCCCGTAATGTACTAGACCTCTTCACCTTATCGAAAACTATTCTTATCCCTCGGACGTCAACGTTTGGTCCCACACCCCCCTACGTGTGTCATACCCCCACCTCCATTTACGTTTACATCTATCTGTGTCTCATCCGTGGTTTCCCTTCCTTGTCTGACACAACCCCAAGGACGGAGAGTCCGTCGAAGAGGACAAACCCGGGACGATCGACTTCTCACTAAAAGACGACTACAACGTCAAATCCCAGAGGGGTACATGAATTCGACCATCGGGGTTGTAAAAAATTTTTCTATATTTATGTACGTATTCACGTCTATTTTAGTCTGAAAACCACTAAAAATGGTTTTTTAATCTTTGTACGTAAAAAACAAACCCCAACAAAAATTAAGTGGTTGTCTACCGAAATTCTTCAAAAGAATATTGAGACAAACCGTACTGGAGAACCAACAACTACAAGAGGCACTCAGGATCGTTGAACCCCCCGATCTTTCGAACATGTGACAATTATCTAGTTAACGTTACGACTTCAGGTTTAGTAGTTTGAATTAATGGGACAGGTGAGTCCTGAGACGTGTCGTACCTTCCGACGGTCACGTTACCTCTCGTATAATCTACCCGTTCCTTCCTCTAAGTACGGATTACTCAGCAGATACGACGTCCGCGACCTGTCCTATGAAATAGGCGTGATCGAAGGTGGTCCCTCAGACTATAGAGCCCAAGACCCGGGTCGAACCGTGATCGGTCGACACTCTAGTAACCCAAAAGAGTTTCTCTTCTTGTAGACGAGCACCTGTGAAAATACTAGAGCAATAATTTACTCGAAGGAGAAGGTCACCAGGGATTTACAGACGATAAATTGGAAACGAAAGAAGAATGGAGAACGATCAAGGAGTGAATATTGACTCTAGGACTCTGTCAGTACTACCACTTCTCTCGAATCAGGGAAGAACTAAAACAGAGTAGAATACCGACTTTATAATCGACGGAGTTACCATTTGACTCACAACGATAAAAACACAAATATATCTATAAACATAACACCGGTCCTGATTTCCTCTACCCACCCTCTCTCTCCTCTCTAAATCTGGCCCTTTAACTTTCTTG
The DNA here is from genome assembly GCA_006410555.1 of Capra ibex. Taxonomy (NCBI): domain Eukaryota; kingdom Metazoa; phylum Chordata; class Mammalia; order Artiodactyla; family Bovidae; genus Capra; species Capra ibex. Next base: position 344,418 of record SJYO01006649.1, read on the forward strand.
AGGGACCGATGGTCCTACATCTTATACCCCAGGTGACTTTGTCATGGTCCCAGGGTCATCGTACCGACCAATTCTTGTAAGAAAAGATACTTAAAAATTCTTCTCGATCTGAAGGGTAGGACGTCATCATATTCTAGTTTGCACGGACGTCCTTTTTCTTCCTTGACGGATGACCAAAGAAATTTCTAAAATATACTTAAATTTTCTCGAAACTTAAAAATGTTTTTATAAGAAATCGGACTTTATCTCGTCTTAAACTTGTTGCTCAGTGAAACCTAGTACCTTAAAACTCTACTGAAGGTAAAAGAAGACGTTTGGATAATTGGAACGGATAATGGATAATATAAATGTTACTCTTTTTATTAATTTTATAAATTGTAAAACTTGTTTTTATAAGAAGTCAGAAGTCTTAACGAACGAAAACGGTAACCATACATTGTTTAGTGTCGGAGAAAGGAGGAATGTAAACTAAAGTATTCAGTTTATCGATTCCTTGTTGTCTTGTTTATTTGTTTTCCTCGGACTTTCGGAATGGAAGGATTTTTTCGGTGTTCTAACCTCTGTTTTTTGATGTAAAATACTCGTAGGGGAACCGTGTCGGAGAGTCCCAGGGGAGTGGACTTAATGTAATCTGATAGAGTAGGGTAATTACTTAGTTAGAGAAGTCAACGGGGAGGGGGAAGACAGAAGGTGAGAGGGGGTAGGTACTAATAAATTAATGGTAGACAAAAAGTACAGGGAGCTTTCAGTTGATTTTCTATGTGGTCGTTCTAAGTACCTACTAATTTTGGGTAGAGTAAGGAAAAGATAGGACGACTAAAAGGTATACGGAAATATTCCACACACAGAATGCTTTAGTCTTCTGGATCCAAGTTTAGGATTTAAACGATATACCAGAACCTTTTATGTGAGTGAGACAGACTCAGAAGGACAAGAATAGATACTTTCCATTTCCTATCGGCACTCTTACTCTCTCAGCACTTTGCTACTCGGCTGAATACTCTTGTGCCCCGTTCCATTGGCGACGCATCGTCCGTGAGTCATGTCTACTCCCCCGGGACAAGAATGGGACTCTCCCGGTAAGTTGAGGTTTAGGTCACGGACCCCAATGGGTCGCCCGGGCGGCCTAAAAAAAGTAGAAAAGGTTCATAATTATCTTCGAAGTCGTCGAATCAGGGGTTCTCTGGTCCGACTGTTTCTGTTAAAGGTGTTCAGTGTCGATAGTTGTCAGACGACGATGCACCTGGACACCAGTCAGAATCGTTGTCACGACCCCCGATTCGTGACTCGGTCAAGACGGACGGTACCCTGTCATCTTACCGAGAGAAAAAATGTAAAAAATAAAAATAACCTAAAATTTTCCAATGAAAGGTAAATGTTGATAATATTTATCACCGATATAAGGGGCACGACATGTTATGTAGAGACTCGGATAGAATATGGGTTGTCGGACACGGAGAGTGAGGGGACGGACAGATAAGGAGGACGGGACGGGTGACCATTGGAGAGTGAACAAGAGACATAGACACTCGGACGAAGAAAATACAATATGAGTGATCAAGCAACATAAAAAATCCAACGGGTATATTCGTTATAGTATGTCACAAATGGAAAGAGGTAGACTGTAAAGTAACGTATCACGGGAGGTTCGGATAGGCACAACGACGTTTACCGTTTTGCAGTAGAGAAAAAATACCGACTCATCATAAGGCAACATACATACATGGTGTGGAAGGAGTAAGGAGACGACTACCTGTCAATCCAACAAAGTCTCACCAAGAAGAATCTGTCAGAAACATATAAGATTATCTGAACTATTTGAACCAAACTAGTTGATGGTACAAGGTGACAACCCTGTCTCCTCTCTTTCTTCATATTCTTCTTTGACAGGGACGGGAAGATCTCAAGTGTCAGATGACTACACCTTTGTTCATAATGTGACGTAAAGAAATCGACACCAGGGGAAAATGGGTAGTGTCGGTCAGAGGAGGTTCCCCAACAGATTCGTAGGGAGGAGGTAAGGGTGGGAACAGATAGACGTGAGGAAGTGAACGAAGAGTTAGGTGTACTCAGACCGGTGGGGAGATTGTTCTAGTGAGAAAGATTCCAGTAGTCAGAGACAAAGTTCGAACTCAATTGTACAGAATCGACAAAGAACCACTCGTGTCTTCGTGAGATGCACACCTGGAAAGAGAAGGGAAGAACTTCGTACGAGAAACCCGAAGGTACCGCGGTAAAAGAGGTCTAAGTTTATAAGTCTTCGGATGAGCTGTAGATGTGAACCTATAGAGTGTTGGTAGAGTGTGGACTGTATTGGGTTGATTTGAGTACTGGAAGAGAGGTTTAAGCGGGGAGAAGGTCCCAGAAGGAAGGGTGTGTCGCAGCGATGCATGGTGAAACGAGTACGATCTTCAGGTCGTCAGTAGGTACTGACGAAGGGAGGAACGAGGAATAACGGGAAAGTGGTAGATTGGGACAGTCAAAAAGAGGAGTAGAGATTGCATGGGTACCACCAGATGGTAGAGGAAGACCGACCTGGTGATGTTTTTACAGGAATAAGAAGGGGACAAAGGTAGCAATCGGGGAGATAAGGCAATCGGTGTGTTGTCCGTCCTACAAAAATTGTGCTCAGACTAGTGTAATGATGGTACGGATTTGAGTCAGTCACTAAATAGTCACGTGACTTTTTATCGGAGGATGATATCGAACTAGAAGTTCCAGGGTACTGGTTCGGAGACCGGTGAAGAAATGGGATTTTATTGCCTAAGGACGGGAACTAGCGACACACACAACATCTATATGTCGAGAGGAAAATTACGAATTTTATACGGTATAGACAAGGACGAGGGTCTCGGAAATTTGTACGACAAAGGAGACGAACCTTCCGAGAATATAGGTGAGACGGACCGATTTTGAGGTCAGGTGCAAAGTCTCGGGTCATACCTACAGTGGAGGAGTTTTTTCGGAAGGGATTTTGAAAAAGTTGGATTTAATCTAGACGGTGGATACGAGGAAGTATTTTGGGACAATAAGAGTAGTTTATGATATTTTTTAAATGTAACTGAATAGAGTAATACATATACTACTATATATTAGGGAAGGGACCACCGAGTCTACCATTTCTTAGACGGACGTTACGTCCTCTGGACCCAAGCTAAGGACCCAGTCCTTCTAGGGGACCTCTTCCTTTGCCGTTAGGTGAGGTCGTGAGAACGGACCTTTTAGCGTACCTGCCTCCTTGGACTATCCGATGTCAGGTACCCCAATGTTTCTCAGCCTGTGTTGACTCGCTGAAGTGATTAGGGATTCTACTGTTGATTGTACTCCCGTCGCGGAACAGAGACCGGAATTAACAAGAGCCAAATTCTTTCTCCGGACTATTCTTTTTCCTAGGATGTAAGTGGTTCCTTTACGTATGACCGAAGTCTTTAATTTAAATGAGAAAGTAAGTTTTTTATACTCATCTGAAGGTTCCTAGTAATCCATAAACTTTTTTAGTCGTAGTATTTTCTTAGAACTATTTAAATTTTTTGAGTCTCCTTTGTTTTGTCTTTGAAAATTTTGTTAAGATTGATCATACAAATCTCTCTGAGTCCTTCTATAATAAGTATTTCGTTTTTGTCAAGGATATGTTTATTTTGGAAGTGTCTCGTTCTTTATCAATAACCTTTAATTTTTGTTAACGATTTCTTTTTTCTAGTTATCTCATCCACCTTCTGTTTAAGTTTCTTTAGGAAATCTGGTATCTAATTTTTTCTGTTTCTCTACCTTCTATAGTCTCTTTTTAGTTCCCTGAAACAGTGAGTCAGGTCATTCTTTTGTAGGTAAACCACTCGTGAGGTCTTTAACTTATGTCTCTTTTATCTTCCCTTTTTTATCATTTTCTTTCGTTTCTCCTGTTTACGGACCTTGAATGTTTTTGGTGTTTGATCTAGGTGGTGGGTCTATACAGGGTCAATTTTAAATCTTTAAAGTTCCTGTTTTCTCTAGGATTATCCAATCCTTTTTTATTTTAACTAATAGATATCTTATTGTGTATTGTCGAACAGTAGTGATTTTAACACATGATCTCCAATTTCATCTCTCTTTTTAGTAGAATTTGGATCTTGACATCGGTTTGTTTAATCCCTGATCCCCACCCCTACCACCCTGTTTGTTTCTGAGTTTTTCACCGTAGGTCACGTCGAAAGACGTTGTTAGTAAGCTTTCGTATGAAGTCGGTTCGTCTTGCCTTTAGGTTCTCACCTCTTGTCCCCTGGGTCTTTCTCACCTGTATTACTTTAATTTAGGATCTCACTGCCAAGAAGTCTCCTAGATCTTTCATTACTTCGTGTAATCTTTACTTCCTATCTCGAAACCTTTATCAAATTTCTTAGTTCCCTTACAGGACATTGTTCAGTAACCGTAATCTTCGACCTACTAGAATAACTCTTCCATTTTCTTATAGTGACTTGTCGTTCTTTTCATTAATCTTTACGGTCTTTTTTATTTTAATCGTTTCTCGACAGACGCTTTCAGTGTTAGGTTTATATGTTTTTACTTTTACGATACTAAGACTCGCACCTATCTTACATACTTTTGTCCTTGAAGAGACCACCAGGTTACTGACCCTGAGACCCGAGGGTTACGTCCCTCCGACCCAAACTAGGGACTAGTCCCTTGATCTGGAGTGTTCGACGTTGATTCACTAACGTATGGTGTTGATTTTTTCTAGGGTGTACGACGTTGAGTCTGGACCGTGGGAGTTTACACACACACACGGATCAACGAGTCAATCACTGTCTGAGAGACACTGAGGCACCTGACATCGTGTGCTCCGAGGAGACAGATGCTCTAAGAGATCCTTTCTTATGACCTCACCCATCGGTGAGGGCAGAGGTCCCTAGAAGGGCTGGGTCCCTAGCTTGGGACTAGAGTACGTAACTTCCACCTAGGAATTTATTTTTTAATTGAAAAATTTTTTCCTACATACTTTTGTCTTGCGTAGACTGACTAAGACCCTAGTCAGTGAAAACTTACCTCCTCAAAGATATTGTATCATAATTTTTCTACTTGACTCCGTGTAATTTAAAAACTTCTTAAATAAACTCGTTTATATTTAAACTTAGTCCGTCTCTGTTTGTCTTACCAGGTCCCACGTCCCGGCTGTCCTTGATACCCTTTCCGAAAATATCCCGTCTGTGTCTTCGTTCCTTTACTAAATTGACCGACTCCGAACTTGTTGACTGAATAAACCCTTTCTGATCAATTGACACTAACAACAGGAACTGGAAGTGAAAGAGTCTATGTTCGCGTGAATTTCCCCAACTGAGACCGAATTAAAACCAAACAAATCATCCGACGGTTTCGTAATCCCAGTGGAGTCAGATTACGGAGAAACAAGTTAATGAAGTTGTTATCTATCCTGACTTAGAAAAGATACCTAGGTTGGTGTTTATGGACTGAGACTTCTTTTATTATTAATGTACTAGTAGTACCTTACTCGAAGGGTCCACCGAAGTGCCGTTTCTTAGACGGACGGTCACTTCCCCTACGTTCTCTACGTCAAGACAGACACCCAGCCCTTCTAGGGGACCTCTTCCTTTGCCGTTGAGTTAGGTCATAAGAACGGACCTTTTAAGGTACCTGACGCCTCGGACCACCCGGTGCGCCAGGTACCTCAGCGTTTCTCAGTCTGTCTTGACTCGCGGGTACGTTTAATAGTACCTTTATAATCAACTAAAATTAAATGCTTTAGTTGTATATTTGTTTTGTGTCTCCGGGATTACCATCAGTGTCTTGTTACATTTATAAAGTACAGTCGTTACATTTTCACTATTTTGTGTCTTCAATCTTACACCGCCCGTCACTTCAGGAATAAAATGTCAAATCCTAGTCCTTTATCACAGACTTTAACTCTATACGACTTAGTATCAGAAAATTTTTGTATTTGAACTTAAATAATAAAGTTTAATGTATTCGTTTCTTGTTGTTTTTTCGTTTTAAACCTTCTCTCCATGTCAATGATGTTTACTGAACACAAAAAGGAGATAGTATCACTTTTTAGTCATTTATAATAAAGTTCAACTTTTTCTTTTGTTCTTTTTCCTTATTTTTCGTAAATTTCAAACCTTTATCAGTACTCTTCTTGCTCTGTGTTCATTAATTCACATCCGTATTCACTCCCTCCCCCTTCCTTGTGAAAGTCAGAAGTAAAAGTCAACGAGATATAACGAGCTCACAAATAAAGAGACGTACATATAGTCACCCACTTCTTGTACGTCTTGATTTGTTTATCCGGAAGGCCCCCTTCCGTATAACTTGTCTCGTCAGAATAATCTTTGCTCGGTGGCTCCCTCATGGAAATCAGAGGAGGGTTACACTCGTGGGGAGGTCGACACGGGAAGAATGTAGACTTTATGTTTACAGAACGTTTAAACCGTAACGTCCTCTTATTGAGGATTACTAAAATCCGTCGGTGTCTATTTCTCCTTCGTTAGCACTTTTCATCGAGATTCGACTTCTGAGATTTCGTTACCGTCCGACCCACATCCGGTATACTAAATCACCAGTGTTACAACCCTTCGCTAATAGGAGGTTAATTTTTATATAGGATACTATTTGGTATTACTCTTTTTATAATTTATATATATATATATATTGACTTAGTGAAATGACATATTGTCCTTAATTGTTGTAATATTTAGTGGATACACACACATACACAATCAACGATTCAATACAGACTGAGAAAAGCTGGAGTACTTGATATCCGGTGGTCCGAGGAGACAGGTACCTTAAGAGATCCGTTCTTATGACCTTACCCAACGGTAAAGGAAGAAGTCCCCTAGGAGGGCTGGGCTCCTAGCTTTACCCAGAGAACATGACGTCCGTTTAAGAAATGGTAGACTCGATGGACCCTTCGGACGGTTTAGTTGATATGAGGTTATCTTTAAATTTTCATTCTTTTTTTTAATCTCTGTCGGAATAGACCTGACAGAGAATGATCGACACACTGAAGTGTGTTCACTACTTTTATTAATATAGGTAAGGGATCTCGAAACACACCGATTTTACCCGAGTAAATCCAATTCTACTCACAATCGACAATGATAATATTTCTCTACGTCTAAGATCGAATTCCCTTTGGGATTACAACTATTACTTATAAAACCACTAAGAGAATCCATTACTAAGGGATATCGAAAAAGGAAGAGTTTGATGATGTCCCTGTTGAACTAAAGTCGGATCCCTTTCTCTTACGGTTAGAACCCTTACTGTTTGATAATCATGGCTATTTTCGATCGCAAATGGCTCGATTCACAAGTGAGATACGGTCCTTTCGTGAAATATTTGTAGTAGAATCGGGTAGAAGTGGTGGTAGCCCACTCTGTCTGAAATAAAAGACAAAAAAAAAATTAAATAAAAATTAACCTCCTATTAACGAAATGTTACAACTCAACCAAAGACGGTACGTTGTTGTATTTAGTCGGTATTCATATACATACAGGGGAGGGAGAACTTGGAGGGAGGGTGAGGGGTGGGGTTCGGGTGGGTAGGGAGATCCAACAATGTCTCGTGTCTGGTAGCATACATTTTGTCTATCGATCACCCTTCAAAGCCAAAAAAAAAAAAAAAAAACGTCATCTTATGTGTTATTGTTTTATATGGTGAAGCTCACATGCCGGCACAACACGTGACAATTTTTGTTCTGTTGTCCGGGGGTTTACTTCAACGATTACGATTCGGAGCACAGTGGTTTGGGTCTGAAATAAGCCAATGTCAAGGGTGAGAGGGTCTTTACCTTAGAATTTGGTAGGTTGGACTAATCGTAATTCATCCATTAGACGGAATGCTTTAGGACGGTGGGGGACATCCCTTTCATTGGAGTGATATTAGTCAGACGAAAGACGGATCATATTGAAAGAGTAAGGACAGGGGAAGGTGGATATTTCTGAAAGTAGAACATGTCGTTCTACGAGTCTCGAGGAAAGACGGACGATTTGACCTACGACGGACTAAGTACTTAGTGATTTATTTCGGTTATTCCAGAAATTTTGAATGAGATAACTTCAAACAAATTGTCATGTGAGTGTAACAGTCCGTTGATTAAAGACCTTGGGAAGAGTAAAACATTTTAACCTTGGGATGTGAGTAATTTGTTGTTGAGAAGTAGTCTCCTGAACAATACAGTTTAGCACACTTTTACGACCATAGGGTAGTTAAAAATGGATACTCAGTTACCGTTAAATCCTATTAAGGTAAATTCTCCCGTCATCGGGTTCGGTCGATACTCTTCTCGGTCGAAAGATCCGACTGAAACTTCAGGACTACAGAAGGTTCGACTATTCTTATGAAGATCTCCCTACTGCCTCCTCTCGCGAGTCCCGTTACTTGGTTCAATATGTCCTCTTTTATGTCCTTTATGTCCCTGAACCTGACAAGTGTAGTAATCTTTCTCCGTAATTGTCGTAAGATTTAATAAGATTCCGTCTCTAGGTCCAGACATCCTGGACTACGACTAAGGCAACTCCCTTGGTGGCAAAATAAAAAATTATCTTTGTTTTTCTAGTTAAACAATTCACTAAGTCTTTAAGTTCCTGTAATATCTTTGGTGTGATGTGAAAAAGACAAAAGGTTGAGGGTAGTTTTACGAATGACAAGACATGAATCTTAGAGGGAGTCGTCCTTGTCTTGACCCGAACTCACTACGTGTGGGGAGTACCCGGTACTTGGCCGTACAACTAGAGTAAACGAGGTCGACCCTTTTTTTTTAATGTTTTTATTTATTAATTTACATGTTTATATGATAAACGGTAAAGAAAGGAAGCTTGAGTAGAGACGTCTACTGAAATATCTACGGACTAGTGGTACCCACGGGAGGAGTCTTAAAAATACTCATACTGTACGCAGTCCTCCGTCTTCTTTTTTCCCCCGTCCTTGACGTGTGGAGTCCCGTCCCCCTGTGAGCGCGGAGCGGGACTTCGTCTCCGCTCGAGTCTCGGGACTGAGGGAGCCGGAGACAGGAGACGTCGCTCCGCCACCGGAGTTATCTTTGGGATTACAAAATAAAGGGGTACACGTGGAGGGAACTTGTGGCTATGCGTTACCTTAGAGGGAAGTCGGTAGTCACACAAGTGAGTCGCTACAGAAACTTGAAGTGGGGGAGGAAGGGACGGACCGGAGTGGAAGAGGGGCGGTAGGGAGAAGAGAGTAGTGGAGAGTTATGTAGAGACGAGGGACTTGGGAAGTCGTGTCTGAGTCCGAAGGAGAAGAATAATGAAAGTCTTTTAAGACATCCACCTTTCTTTAAATTAGCCATTATTATTCCGAAAGATTAAAATCTCGAAGACGGAGGACTCGTTGGGCTTCTTACGGACGTCGTATTGGTTTAGTCAATTTCCCAACTTTCCCAGAAGATTTCCAAAAAATCCTTTCAGGGGACGACCCTCCGTTTTGAAAGGAATTAGTATGGAACGGCGACTGGAGGGGATTAGTCTGGGACCTCAGTTTGAGTCGACGTGTAGACCACCAGAACCGGGGATCTGGGACAGGGGTTCTGGTCGGTCTTGGGAAGAAACGTAGTGGTGGACTCAAAGAGAGACCTTGCCAATTTCACCTGAGGATTACAAGAGACTCCGAAAGCAGAGAGTAGGTTAGTAGGTACGGTGGTTAAGTCACTGACAAGATTTTACGTCGAGACTAATACGAATCTTACGTTTTCAATCTCGACGTTTCACAAGACCCTTCAATCCCTTTTACAATGTCTAACCCTGTATCCCCTAGTATCCTCCAGTGGTGTCACAGGGTCGGAGAAGTCGTGATTTTATATTATCTTCGTGGAGGAAGGACCGTACCGATTCTTTCAGTATCTTTTACTACATACACTTTATGGACCCTGTGTGTCTCGGGTCATTTACGTTAAAATTATATGAAAAACGACAAAAGAAACCCCCAGAAGAGATTTTAAGGGGGTCTCGTGAGTGCTCAGGACACAGGGGTCCGAAAGTCCCTCTACACGTGTCGAGGTGAATTGGACTTCGACACAACTCGCATGGGAGACCTGACCCAATCTACTCCGACTTTGTCTCACCCGAATGCCTCACTAGTCTCACACACACACACACACACGTACGTCTACTTAGACATATACAGTCAGGACGACCACTACGTTCTTAGTTTTTCCGTTGCTTGCGTTTCGTCACCACGGTGTGGATCGACACGTTCTTCTCGATTGCGCCGATTCTCCGACCTCCGGGCTCCTCTCCCGGGACCCCAGGTCGAACGAACCACGAGGTAAGGCGACTGTACCCTCCCGCATGCACCCCTCACCTCTTCTGCCGTCTCGCCGTCCTGGGAGTCGCCTGATGGGGTGACGTCGGTGAGTCCCTCACACAGGGGCCCCGTGACGGAGGTTCGTCGTCGTCCAGAGGTCCCGGGCTCCGACCCCCAACCCGTCTATCCCTAGCGGGTCGTCAAAGGTCGTGAGGAAGGCTTCTGTCTGAGAACCGGTGTACGAAAAGGCACTGTAGTGACAGTCACTGGAAACCTCCGGTCGTCCCACCTCAGGTTCCCCTGCCCATGTCCGGTGTTAAGAGACCACCAGTGTTTCCAACCCTAACACTCGACGGGTCTCGACCTCTCCGCGGAGTTACCCCTGTTACAGACACCGACGTGACCCTTGCCCAGGGGACGGGACCCTATAACGTCCTGATATCACCTGGACAACAGAGACGAGGAAAAGATCTGATTTTTCGTGTAACAACTCATGTCTCCGACACACACGCACGTATACACACACACGTGTCTTCACATTTCTGAGAGTCTTTTAACGTAAAACGAAAATCTTGTTTACTACTACTACACCTCACCTTTTGAACGTCGGGTCGGTCGTGTCTCTTCACACGAAAACGAAAATTCTTCGGAACCCTCCCTCTCTTCCCACCTCCTCTCCACCTCCCCCTCTAAGCGGCTACAAAATTCTTGTGGTCTAGCACGACTTACTAGTTATACGGGTCACTCAGGTTTCGACTAATGTCGTTTGTGTTGGTTACCGACACACAGGTGAGTTTCATTATCGGAATTTGTGAACTGCCTTTATTGAGTCAATGGAATAACTAACCCCTAAAGTCAGTGGAGGAGGTTGTATGTACTTGTGATGGTGTCTGGGTACGTAGAATAAATAAAAGAGAAACGAAGGAAAATTTTGGAGTACGTTAACAGTACTGGACATGGTGGTCGAACCTTTTATTTCAATGTAGACCAAGGATAGACGTGTATGTAGCGACTCCAAGGGTGGACGGGTTTAACTTCCTTCCGGTTATCGCAGAGAGAACCCTGGAGGAGGGGTTGGGTTTGACTTCTCGGGTCCACGAGTGATTCGGACTTGACCAATCATATTTCCTCATTAACTCTTTGGACTAGTCAAGGGATCGGGGGAGGGGGGGAGTAAAGGACGACGACAGTGAAGTTCGGGGACGGTGTACCACGACACTACTTTAGTGCGTCGTGTCTACCTACGACGACACGGTCGCGACCCGATCGGGTCTGGCGTGCCTCCGCCGTCCCAAAGGACTCCCTTCTGTTCGGACGTGCGCGGGTGAGCGACCAGGTAAATGTGAGCGCACACCTAACGACAGGGTTTCGGGACAGGAGGTGTCGTCCTATCCTTCTCCGAAGGTGACTGTCGGTCTTCGTCGAGACGGACTTCTAAAAGGGGACCTCAGGGACTACGAAAGAGGACGGCCGTCTGGAGTCGGTCCGGTGAGTTGGGTCGTCTTCGTTGATATGGTAACAGAGTGTCACGAGTCACCCGATTTCTCGGGGAGTGTGTAGGAGGTTGGGTGGTAGAGACGAAGAGTATACTCCCTTTACTCGTGCCAGTCCAGTGAAGGTTGGAGTGTAGAGGTCACACCTCTTACGCGAAAACGACCCCACCTCGCCTGTACCCCACGCCAGACCCAAGTGTAGGACAACCCGAGAATCATTGGACAAGAGTCAGACGTCGTTTCGGTGAGAACCGATGACGGACCGGTCGAGACGACCTGTAGGACCTTCTTCAGGGAACACACGAAGAAGGGTGTCGGGTCCTGTGGGGAAGTAGGACCTGTTTAACCCCAACCCTAGTCGGACCTGAGATGAGATCAATCATCGGAAAAAAAAAAAAAAAAAACGGACACAAAGACAGAAAAATTTGAGAGGGAGAGATGGTCAAGTTTGGGAGGAGTCTAGATTATTTTCATTCAGGAGACAGGGGTGTAAAGAGAGAAGGAAGGAGTGGAAGGGGGAAACAGGAGGGACACCGAAACGGAAAGGGAGAGGAAAGACAAGACAGAAGAGGGTAAAATGAAGAGAGTTTTTTTTAAAAAATCACTTGAGAGAGAGGGTGGGAGTATGAGTGTGTGTACAGGTGTGAAGAACACGGATGTGACCCGTTCTTGCCGGTGTCGACAGTAGTAAAGGAGACCCCGGTGACACGCCTGACACTGGTTCTGTCTGGGTCCTTCCCACTTCAGACCACGAGTGATCCGTGACCCTTCTGTCTCCACCCGTACCCCCGCCCCCGTTCTGGCCCGAGGACAGGGGTCTTTACGGTGAGAGGACAACGGTCCACCCATATCAGGTCTGACCCGGATACCGGACCTCTAGGGTTCACTGGTCGACGACTCCGTCTCCTATTGGCGTCTGGTTAAGTAATCTACCTTCACCCCGTAGACAAGACGACGAAGTCTACTTGTCCAGTGGTCGTGGACGGGGAGGGGTCGTAGGTGACTAGGAGGAGGAAGACCTCCTTTCCAAAATTTCACATCTTCGGAGAAGAACTGCACACGGACAAACCTCGAAGTACAGTAGCGTCCTCGAAAGAATCTCCGATTTTTCTCGGAAATAGAAGGACTGAGTCTCTGGTTGTTGTACGATAAATGACTCTTTCCCTTTCTTTTCTTTAGTGTTAACTGATTTGTAGATGACTCACGGTCCGTAAATGGATACTCAATTCCCGTGTTACCACTTACTCTGACTGAGACCGGAGTACCCCGAATGTAAGATGGTCCCTTCGTCTGTGACACGTACATTTGTTTTTTTTAGTAACATCTGCCGTTCTTCCAGACCCTTCCATTAATTGTCCCACACTACCAAATACTGTTCTGGTCTGGTCTCTAAAGAAACCCCATATCCCTTTGAGAGAGATTCTTCCCCAATAACTTCGTCTCGAGACTTGTCACCACAACTTCTCTCTTGAGTTCTACCTTAAATTTCGGTACGAATGATGTTAGATCCTTACAGACCCAATAACAGTAGGTGTTATATGTGTTATAAAGAGCTAATTCTTTAGTTCCGAGATTCTCTATTCCACTGTATGGGTCATCACACAAACTGTGGTCTCGGTATGAAAGAGACAACGGCGGGGAGAAAACCCCATGAACACGGAAGTAAGACTTATTATTCTCCGTGGACCCTTTGAGACCTTAGATTCACTTCCAAAGTTGACTGAGAGAAGAAACTCTAGTTATACGTCAGGACCATTTCATATTATTCGTCGATGATGTACGGGTACCTACTAGTTCCGACGAGATAGAAGAGTTCCAAAAACCTTCTATTGGGTTTTGTATTGGGTCGTGAGTCTATATCGGACCTTTCCTCACGTCTCATCCCGTCTACTGAACCTGTCTCAGGAACCCATTCTTCGAGACGACCCCCAACCGGGACGTTCTTGTCTTACCAGACCGGTCTGTCTTCCCTCTCCCACTGTCGAGGTCCGTTCGTACCACACTCGCGAGGGCCTTTTGTCGACCCTCGACGTCCTCTTACTGACCTTCTCGACGGTCTGGAAGGGTACTGGACAGTGTTGTTCTCTTTTATCTCCGTACCCAGGTCGCGGGACCTAGTCAGGTAGTCAGTTGCAAAAGACTCACATCGTAAACATCCAGAGTTTAGGCCGTGTTCCGTGACACTCCTGTTTCCTGTGTCTTGGTACTAGAGACGGACGTCCTGAGGTTTTGGAGGAACTTCTCTTCACGAGCCCGAATATTTTACTGACTGCTCGTGAATGTGGTCGTCGGGTCGTCGTACAACCTTAGGTGTACCACTCCGGTCCACTCCGACGTTTCCTCCCGAAGGACCCCCTCCGTTTGTGTAAAATTTCCACCCCTTTCTCGGTCTAACCGTCTCTCCGCCGTCCCTCCTGTAAAGTCTACTACTTACATGGTAAATGTTCTAGTTTTGGTTCCGATCGACCTCTCCTGTCATTATCGTCTATTGTGTTTTCCACCTAGAACCCTACGGTCTCAGAAGTAGACCCAGTCCCTGCTCATTGAGTGACGTTCAAGAACTCGTTCCCTCAGTGCCCTACTTTCGTTGTGGAAGATTTGACATTGTCATTAAGGAGCGAACGTACCTTGTTGGACGTTATGAGTCTAGTGAGGTGTATATAATAAAGTGAACCTAGAGTGTTGAAGGTTACTCCCTATCAATAGTAACGGAAGACACCGACTCTTTTGTCTACCCTCTCCAAATTTACTGAACGGATTCTCGCATGTAGATTCCGTTCCTCGATTTCGACCTCGGGGTAGGTGACGAGACAGTACAGTACCCTTCGCGTACCGAAAAATTTGGTCCGTCTAGACTCGAGGCTACGACCAAGGCGGTCAATGATCATGCGACACACCGGACCCTGTCCAATAATTGGAGAAACTTGGAGTCAAAAGGGGGAAAGATTTTATTCTTATTGTACGGAAGCTCTCTGTGTTCATTCAGTACTCCGGATTTCATTACTACCAGGTTTCATTACTCCGTGATTCCTTTTCGGAAGGGTTACACTCAAAGGAAGGAGAAAAGTTGACGACGGGGGAGTCCAGGACTTGTTTGGTTCAATAACTGGGTTGTAGGGAGGTAGAGGGTCACCACAGTCACTTCGAGACCTCCGTTCGCTGAAGTTGGAGTACTGGTTCCCCACACCTAGGACCCAAATCGTTCCGATGTCGGGGTAGTGTCGGTGCGCTCCCCAGCACGGTCGACCTCCCACGAGACGGTTTGTCGTACAGGGTGGACCCTCGTTCGACGAAGTCTTCTCTTCCCGGCTCAACGACTCTCTGATCACTACCGGACTTCGACACGTCGTGTGAAGGTGGGAAGTAACTGTCCCGTGTGCACCTCACAAAAAATAAAATTTTTTTATTTATTTGTCCTGAATTTTCTTGTCAGGCGTGTTTACTGAATAATCTTTATAGTGGGAACTGAATAGTGAACCTTATTTTTGTTAAAAAATAGGACCGTTTTGAGAAATAAGAAAAACCTTGTAAAAGTATATGTAATAAAGTGAACTAGGAGTCTACGACTTTCCCTCTGTCCGTCCGAAATGACAAGGGAAACTTGTCTACCTTTCAGGTACCAAATCTTCACCCCCACTCCCCGGGGTCTCGAGAGGGGGGAAAGGAGAAACGAGGTGAGTCTCGGTTCTGGGTGGGAACCTGTTCGAGTCGAGACTACAAAATTTAGGAGGGACTGGGACGAGTCGGTGACTTAGCAGTCCCTACGGGGGGTCTCCGAGTATGTTGATCACTCGTACCTACCCCCGACCCGAAACTTTTCTCTCTCGATGGGACCCGTGTAGGATGTCTACACTACTTGAGTCCCGTTCGCCCCCAGGGATTTGGTGGTCGGGTGGGTCCTCGGGAAGGAACGACTAGGTTGGTGGAAAGGGTGGTTGGGAGAAAGTTGGACCCCCGGAGTCTTTTCGCTTTCCAAGTAAACCGTAGTCGAGTGGACTCCAGGTATGACCCGACTCGGAAGTTGGGGTCGAACTCTTAAACCCCTTCAGGCAAGTGAGGACCTTGGATGGAGTTCCCTTCGCCCCCCGACGTTGGGTCTGGTGGCTACCCGAGGGGAAGTCGTCTAGAAGAGACGACACGGTAGGTCGTTGTCTCTCCCCGACTCCCCCTCTTGTCGTTTGCGTATGAGTAGTCGTTGGTCCTTCACAAGACCCGTGGACCTGAGGAGCACTTGTGTTGACTCTCTCAGGGAACGAAAGAAAACCGTATATAAAGATCAGTTCCCTCTGTCCTTTCGTTTTCACCTGTATTAGTTCTTCATCCCTGTAGGGACCACCAGGTCACCAATTCTGTGACACGAAAGTGGCGTCCCCTGTGTCCAGGTTAGGGACCAGGCCCTTGATTCTAGAACGGCCGATATACGGTGTCGGTTCTCTTATTTATTTCTCTTATAAAAAAATTATTCTTTATTTACTTCTCTATCCCACCCACTACTCACACTTTTCTCATAACGTCCCATAGCCCCTGTCTCGTGCCACCCCCTTCTGTCCCTCCACACGCCAAGGACAAAATTTATATCCTAACAGTGTTCGAAACAACTCTTCAACTGTAAACTCGTTTCTAACTTCCTTACTCCCTCAATTGTATCACGATAGGCCTCCTTTGCGAAAGGTCGGTCTCGTCTCCGAGATCCCTTGTCCCCCTCCGGGTTCACCGACCTCGTCTCCCGTTCTCCCCATTATCCTCTGCTTCAGTCTCTCCTTTGTCTTCGGGCCAGGACCCGAGTGTCAGAACATCCTGTAAAATCCCTGGGACTTGATATGAGACTCTCTTTACCCCCGTAAACTTTTAAAAATTCACTTCTGACTTTACCGGATTGAAAATCGTAATACGGGATGACCCCTGTCTGACATACCCCCACCCTCCCTCACCGTCCTCGTCTTCGACTCTCTGGTCTCTCCGACGTCGTCATTAGGTCCACTTTTCACCTTAAGGGGTTGGTCCTAGTCGTCACCTCCACCGTTATTCACCAACTATGACCAACGTAAGATTTCCATCTCCGTTATCCTAGAAGACTCTTCAACCTACCGTCTTATCCTCGACTCTCTTCTTCTCTCCTCAGTTCCGTTGAACGTTCTAAACCCGAACTCGTTGACCTTCTTACCTCTACGGTATCGACTTTCACCTCGGCCACCCACACCTCAAGTCCTCGAGTCCAAACCTACATGGCTCAAATCTCCAAACAATGTGCAAGTTCACCTCTACAACTCCATCGTTCGGTGGGTTCGGTCGACCCCATAGGAACAGTTACGGACGGTCCGGTGTCTTTGTCACGGTGAGAGTAATGGGTCGGCCTCCCCGATGCGTCGTCAGAGGACGATATTAGTGACCCATGAGTCGACGGATCCGGGACGGGGTACATGGTGAGACAGATGTTATACTGACTTCCGACGTTCCGAGTACGTGTTTTTCGTCGGAGTCCCTCCGTAAAAGTTTGACTCCGATAACCACGGAACATTTAGTGGTTCCCGATCAGTTCAAGGATAGGTGACGAACCTAGGTTGTGGACGGGTTGTTTTGGTCCAGGGTCGTCATTCTGTTATTTATGAAGTCTGAGATGGTTGTGACTGACTCATCGGTGATGTACTGCCCGTGAGACACCTCGTGAAGGGGAATATAAGAGGTAAACTAAGAATAGTGTTGACATCCATAATAGGGGCCAAACTCCTGTTCCACTGATTCCGACTCTTTCGAAATTTGCACGGGTGTCAGTATCTTGATTCACATCTGTGGTTTACGATCTCAAGGTTTGGGCAGAGGTAGTGCGGTACATTATAAAAGACTACCGAGCACAAAGTTCCGGTTCACGTTTAGTATGGAGAAGGTACCTTAGAGAGGCTGAGAGGTCAGCCTAACAGGGACGAGATCGTAAAACAAATGTAGAGGGGGTACCTTTGATACTCGTACCTTTGGCGACAATGGCGACGTACATTCCGTTGAAGGATGACCCAATGTTGAAAGAACTCTCGTCTTTAGTATAGAAAGGTAGGAATAAGGATATTTTGCATATACTAAAGTGTGAAAAATATGTGAGAGTGTATCTTATAACGTAAACTGAGAGTATGCCAAACGACAAGTCAGTGATTCAACACAGGTTGAGAAAGCTGGGGTACCTGACATCAGGCCGTCCGAGGAGACAGGTACCCTAAAGGGTCCGTTCTTATGACCTCACCCAACGGCAAAGGAAAAGGTCCCCTAGAAGAATTGTATCCCTAGTTTGGGTCCAGAGGACGTAACCGTCCCCCTAAGGAATAGTGATTCGGTGGTCCCTTCATAATCTGTGTGTTCAGCATAATCAGAGTAAATACCAATTCTTATAGATCCCAGTCTCTTCAACCTCCTGAACAGGTTCCGGTATGTCGACCTGCCACCCTACCCTTGGTCCAAGGTTCGAACACTGTGAGTTGAGTCACGGGCGACGTACAGGTCCACCAGTGAAAACAGGATTTCAAGGACCCCGTATGGGGTCGGAACCCACCGTAGAACCCTCATACGGCGGAGAAAGAAAATGAGAAAGGGACCGAAGAGAAGAAAAGAGAGGAGTGGTGACATAGGAAGGAGGAGTAGAGACTAACAGTAGGGTAACAGGTAAGGGACGGGTCCAGAGGTTTAGGACTCGTTCTCCTCCTCTGTCTAGGGTTAGGTCTCGCGTCGAGACTCCTCTGTCTTGGGACGTCGTGTGGACCCTGTGCCCCACTCTCCACTCTGGGGAACGATATCAGAGGAGAGTAGACGGGCAACCATTCCCTCCCTCAGGTGGGACCCAATGTCCCCACTGACTTGTATACTGTTGACTATGGCCCGTGTGCTCTATCGCATAATCAGTGCATGTGAGTGCCAGGACCTTCCTTCCTGCGGTGTATGGTGTCTCCTGGTGTGTCCTCAGCGTGAACCCTTGAGTCCCCATTCGTCCTGCACATGGAACAAAGAACCTATTCCTCCCACCAAACGAATACTCTGGCATAGACACCCTCGTCTCACCCCTCCCCTTGAACGTCAGTCCGGTAAATTCTGAGATGGTCAAAGTGGACTACAGTCCATTGTGTGTTATGACCGGGAATTAAACCCCCTGAATATGGTGTGTAACAGTGGTGCGATAGAAATAAAAAGGTACGTAAAAATTAGACTTATTAAAACCTGAAAGAATAATAATAAATCTGATAATAATGTTATCATCTTGTCTTTCAAGGACATATGGGAAGTGAACCGGAGAGGGTTATAATTACAGAATATATTGGATCACGTAAATGGTTTTGGTTCTTTAATCATAATATGTTGTGATAATAGTGTGAAGTTAAAATGACCCTAAAATGGTCGAAAAGGTAAATACTAGCGAAAGATCGGGTCCTAGGTTGGGTCCTATAGTGTGACATAAATCAGTATACGGGGGAATCAGAGTGGGTAGAGACTGTTAAAGAGTCAGAAAGTAACAAGAAACACTGGAACTGTGAAAGCTCCTCATGACCAGTCTATGAAGCATCTTATAGGAGACAACACCCAGACAGACTACCCAAAAGTACGGATCTGACCCGAAACCCCTTAACCTTTATTCTGATGTCTCCACACCACGGAAGAGTAATAGTATGGTTTCCGTACACTATGGGTAGTGATTACTACAATTGAGAGTAGTGAACCACAGACGTTCTAAAGAGGTGTTTCAATGATGATAAAATAGAAGAAAAAAAAAAAACGAATTCAAAAAGATCTAGATCGGTAACCTCGAGAAAGTGCAACCGAAGACACAACAAAACTGTACGTGAGAAGGGGGAGAAAGACGTCACTACCTTTATAGGACATAGACGTGACACGTCCCACCATCGGTGATCGGTATCGACCGAGGACTCCTGAACTTTACACCGTGTCGATTATTTGATTCAAAAAGTAAAATAAAATTAATTATATTTATAGGTGTACTTCGATCACCGATGGTAAAACCTAGGGTATCAAGTTCTACTACAAGCGGTGAGGAGGGAATTGGGAATTTCCTGATCAAGGGTACGGAGATTGGAAGGAAGAGAAGTACTATTCTTTGTCTGGAGAGGAGTCAGAGAGTATCAGGAAATATGAATAAAGATTATAGAGTCATATGTCCTTGTTACACCAACATAACGATCAGGGATTATCTGACACTCGAAGAACGTCTTACCCTAACACTGAAAGAGTAGGGACATTAAGTCTACTGGTAATAAAGATGATGACACCCGTTATTAGGGAATCTTCTTTACCTCATCGGGAGTATTAGTTGTTTTCTCAGGTTTTATGTCATGAACCCTCGTGAGAGTTTTTACTGTCTTACTAGAACCAAACAAAGGTTTCGTTTGGTCAGTACCACTTCTTCGACTTCAACTTACCAAGATACTTCTGGACGTTCTGGAAGATCTTGATTGTGGTTTTTTCTACAGGAAAAGTAGTATCCCCTGACCTTACGTTTTCATCCTTTAGTTCTCTATGGGCTTTATTCTCCTGAAGGGACCACCGAGTCTACCATTTCGCAGACAGATGTTACACCCTCTGGGCCCAAACTAGGGACCCAACCCTTCTAGGGGACCTCTTCCTTTACCGTTAGGTAAGGTCATGATAACGGACCTTTTAGGATACCTGTCTCCTTGGACCATCCGAAGTCAGGTACCCCAGCGTTTTTCAGCCTGTGCTGACTCGCTGAAGTGAAAGTGAAACCCGAACCTCCTGTCTTACTTCGTCCTGTCTACGATTTTCTCAAAACGGTTCTACCAGTATCGTTTGTGATAGAAGGTTGTTGTGTTCTCTACTGAGATGTGTATCTGTAGTGGTTTACCGGTTATGACTTTAGTCTAACTAATACAAGAAACGTCGGTTTCTACCTCTTCGAGATATATCAGTCGTTTTTGTTCTGACTCTCAACTGACACCAAGTCTAGTACTTGAAGAATAACGTTTTAAGTCTGAATATGACTCCTTTCATCCGTTTTGGTGATCCGTTAAGTCCATACTGGATTTAGTTTAGGGAATGTTAATATGTCGTCTTCACTCTTTATCTAAGTTCCCTAATCTAGACTATCTGTCTCCCGGACTTGTTGATACCTGTCTCCAAGTATTGTCACATGTCCTCCACTACTAGTTTTGGTAGGGGTTCTTTTTCTTTCTGTTTTACCAACAGACTCCTCCGGAATGTTTATTTAGTCTTTTCTTCTCTTCCTTTTCCGTTTCCTCTTTTCCTTTCTATATGGGTAGACTTACGTCTCAAGGTTTCTTATCGTTCCTCTCTATTCTTTCGGAAGGAGTCGCTAGTTACATTTCTTTACCTACTTTTGTTATCTTACCCTTTCTGATCTCTAGAGAAGTTCTTTTAATTTCTATGGTTCCCTTATAAAGTATGTTTCTACCCGTGTTATTTCCTATCTTTACCATACCTGGATTGGTTTCGTCTTCTATAATTCTTCTCCACCGTTCTTATGTGTCTAAAACAACAACAACAACAACAACACTCAGTGAGTCAACACAGACTGAGAAACACTGTGGTACCTGACATCGGAAGGTCCGAGGAGACAGGTACCCTAAGAAGTCCGTTCTTCTGACCTCACCCAACGGTAAAGGAAGAGGTTTATGTTGGTAACAATAACAACAACAACACACTCAGTAAGTCAGCACAGGGTTAGAAACACTGGGGTACCTGACATCGGAAGGTCCGAGGAGACAGACACCCTAAGAGGTTCGTTCTTCTCACCTCACATAACGGTAAAGGAAGAGGTCTTATGTGTCTCCTAGATATGTTTTTTCTATAATTACTGGACCTATTGGTGGTACCACACTAGTGTGTGGATCTCGGTCTGTAGGACCTTACGTTTCAGTTCACCCGGAATCCTTCTTAGTGATGTTTGTTTCGATCACCCCCATTACCTTAAGGTCGACTCGGTAAAGTTTAGGAGTTTCTACTACGACAATTTCACGACGTGAGTTATGTGGTCGTTTAAGCCTTTTGAGTCGTCGCCGGTGCCCTGGTCTTTTCCAGTCAAAAGTAAGGTTAGTGTTTCTTACCATTACGGTTTGTTACAAGTTTGATGGTGTGTTAACGTGAGTAAAGTGTACGATCGTTCCAGTACGAGTTTTAGGAGGTTCGATCTTAAGTTGTTATGTACTCGGCTCTTGAAGGTCTACATGTTTGACCTAAATCTTTTCCGTCTTCTTGGTCTTTAGTTTAACGGTTGTAGACAACTTCGTGTCTTTTTCATTCTTTTAAGGTCTTTTTGTAGATCAAGAAGAAGTAACTGACGTGTTTCGGAAACTGACACACCTAGTGTTGTTTCACACCTTTTAAGAATTTCTCTATCCTTATGGTCTGGTGGAATGGACAGAAGACTCTTTGGACATATGTCCAGTTCTTCGTTGTCAATCTTGGTCTGTACCTTTTGTCTGACCGAGTTTTGACTCTTACCTTACGTAGTTCCGACATATAACAGTGGGACAAATAAATTGAAGATACGTCTCATGTAGTACGCTTTAAACCCGACCTACTTAGTGTTCGACTTTAGTTCTACCACCCCTCTTTATAGTTATTGGAGTCTTTACGTCTACTGTGGTGGAAATACCGTCTTGTTCTTCTCCTCGATTTCCCGGAGAACTACTTCCACTTTCTCCTCTCGGTTTTTCGACCGAATTTTGAGTTGTAAGTTTTCTGATTCTAGTACCGTGGGTTAGGGTAGTGAAGTACCGTTTATCTACCTCTCTATTACCTTTGTCACTTTCTGAAATAAAACCCCCGAGGTTTTAGTGACGACTCCCACTGATGTCGGTACTTTAATTTTCTGCGAACGAGGAACCTTCTTTTCAATACTGTTTGGATCTGTTGTATAATTTTTTGTCTCTCTAATGAGACGACTGTTTCCAGGTATCTCAGTTTCGATACCAAAAAGGTCACTAGTACACAACCCGGTATTTTTACCGACTCGTGACTTCTTACCCACGAAAACTTGACACCACAACCTCTTCTGAGAACTCTCAGGGAACCTGACGTTCCTCTAGTTTGGTCAGTTAGGATTTCCTTTAGTTGGGACTTATAAGTAAAATTTCTGACTTCGAGGTTATGAACCCGGTGGACTACACTTCTCGGTTTAGTGACCTTTTCTGGGACTACGATCCTTTCTATCTTCCGTCCTCCTCTTCCCCCCTTGTCTCCTGTTCTACCAACCTGCCGTAGTGACTGAGTTACCTGCACTCAGACTCGTTCGAGGCCCTCTACCACTTCCTGTTCCTTCGGATCGCACGACGTCAGGTAACTCAGTGTTCTCAGTCTGTGTTGACTCGTTGACTTGTTGTAGAGACATCAAGGATATGGACCCTTTTACAGACCGTGTATCCTCCACGAATTATAAACAACTTACTTACCTACTTACCTCCTCATGTTTAAATCCTGAACACGGGTTAAAAAGAATAAAGATGATTATCCCTCTTCGTATCCTTTCCAGTCTATACCCTCTGACAATAGGTAGACTAGAACAGTAATGAGAGAAGAAGAAGACTACCGTTTCTCTGCCTCCTTTTTCTTGTTCATTCTAATCCTGTTCCTAGTCTCTGGTGACGTGGTAAACAAATCCTTCCGAACTTCCATAACTGAAGTTGTTTTGAAGTGTCTGAAATTTTAGTCTCGTTCGTGAATTCTCTCTTAAAGATTGAAACTTCGGTTTTCTCCCCCCTTTGAGAAATTACGTTTTTGTGTCGTTTTAATATAGAACAATTATTCCATGACGTAAAAATGGATCCGTAAGTGTAGATACTTTTGATGAAAAATACTAATAGACAAAATATAAAAACATAGTTTTCTTCAATATTAATAACAAACCAACAGACAGACAAAAAATTTGTTTGTTATGGAAACCGATTCAAGTCAGTAAATTTAACGTAGTGACTTCATCGATTGTGGGGTGAGTACCAATCCTTCGGGTGACTCCTCGAATTGTTAAAAGAAATTTCTACGACATCCGGATTTGGAGAATCTCCTATTATAATACGAATTTCCCAAATGACGAAAGAAGGTTTCACAAACCTCATAAGGATACACATTTCTTAACATGATTCCCAGTACCTATCATGTTATACCAGGGGTAAGTACTCTTCAATTATTAGATCCGTTCTTAATGTTCTTTTCTCCTTACACTAACCCGAATTCGTGAAACTACATTGACAATCAAACCATTTATGAGTAAAAAACTATCCAGTCTGTAAATGACCATTTCTGGGTAACAGAAGTCTGGTTTAAGGGTTTGATTCGGAACCTTCCCTATTCTAACTCTTATACCTCACAACCCCCCCTAATGAACCCCTTGCTCGTTATTTTACCTCTTTCTCACGTTCTTTCTCTCTCTCCCCTCTCCTCTCAAAACCTGGTTCTACGGAGACCGACACCAATAAAAAACGTGAGGTTTATCGACCGACCCACATGCCTCATACCTTACGGAGTATTACATCTTCCCCGTGACTCCCTTCCTCTTTCGTGTGTCCTCCCCTCGGGGGACGTCAGGGTCCCCACACCAGATCGTGACAGAGTACCTGAGTGTGTCCGGTCGACTGTCGTACCGGTAAACACGAATTCTCCGGTGAAACACCCCATCAAAATTCTGAGGGGGGTAGGGGTTGGTTTAGGGGTCTCTGAGTGGGTTCTTGGGTCCCCGAAACCATAGGAACGAATGCTTGGACTCGTTGGTGTCCATTTCTTAGAGACGTTTCCTCTTCATAAGTGAAAAGTCTTGTCTCCCCGATCGAACTCAAAAGGAGGGTTCTTCTTCCCTCCCTCCCTCCTCTCCTCCCTGCTGACTAGAACTCGTATTTTCGAGTAGCGTCTCGATCTGACGTTTCGGGGCGTACCGGGACACTACACGTGAGGAGGACGTCCGAGTCACTCAAAGACCCTCAACACGTGACTTGAGCCAGATCCAACTTCAGGATTGGGGTCATGACGTCTTTCACTGACACGTCTACCCCCAGAAATTCCTTTACTGAATCAATTAGGTTAGACTGGTACAAGAAGATTCTCCTCCTCTAATCCTGTGTGGTCCCATGTACACGTATCCCTGTACCGGTCCTCTTCGTCGTCGTTCTCCCCTCGGCACACGTTCAGTTCACCTCTCCGGAGTCTGGATGGGACGGTCGAGACACTAGAACCTGAAACTCGGAGGTCTTGGTACTCTTTTATCTAAAGACGACAAACCCGGTGAGTTAGACACTACAAAACAGTACCGTCGGGGTTGTTTGATTGTGTCTCTCCTTTCTGTGAGTAGTGGCCCAGGTTTACTCTACTGGATCATCGAGTCAACCATTTCTTAGGTAGAGTTACGTCCTCTAGGGCCAAGCTAAGGACCCAGCCCCTTTAGGGGACCTCTTCCCTATCCGATAGGTGAAGTCATAAGAACCCGAAGGGACCACCGAGTCTGTCATTTCTTAGGTGGACGTTACGCTCTCTGGACCCAAGCTAGGGACCTCCTCCCGTACCGTTGCGTGAGGTCATAAGAACGGACCTCTTGGGGTACCTGTTCTTCGGACCGTCCGATGTCAGGTGACCCAGCGTTTCTCAGTCTCCACCGACTCGCTGATTCGTGTCGTGTTCTCCCAGAGTCGACGTCGTGAAGGGACTCCGGGATGACGAA
The DNA here is from genome assembly GCA_006410555.1 of Capra ibex. Lineage (NCBI taxonomy): Eukaryota > Metazoa > Chordata > Mammalia > Artiodactyla > Bovidae > Capra > Capra ibex. Next base: position 369,840 of record SJYO01006649.1, read on the forward strand.
GCAACGACAGTCAAGACTGGTGTCTACGGTAATATTCTTCGTCTGGAAACTCAAAACGGGTGTTGAATCGTCGTCGTCGTCTTTCTACGAAAGAGTAGGTAATGGAGTGTATTAATAAAGAAGTTGTTAAAATACATAAATAGCAACTGGTGCGATCCGGAAACGACGACGTACCCGAAAACAGATCAACGCCGTTGTCCCCGATGACAGATCAATACCATCCGGTTGAGGAGTAACGTCACTGAAGAGGACAACGTCTCGCACCCGACACGCCGCATGTCTCAAATCATCAGTGCCGTGTGTCCGAGTTGTCACCGTCGTATACCTGAATCAACGAGGTGTCGTACACCCTAGAAGGGTCTAGTCCCTAGTTTCGGTACAGAAGACGTGACGTTCACCTAAGAAATGGTGAGTCGGTGGACCTTTCGGGACGGAGTGAATTGACAATTACGTTTGGGTTCGGAGTCTTCTTCAAGTAACCAAAAGGGTTCCAGTGGGTCGACCCTGTACGACCCGGGTCCACTTTTCGGGTCCAGGTTCCAAAGACTACAGTCCAGGTCTCAAGGGAGACAGGGTGTGTGTTCCCCGAGGGAATCTCGAAAATTTCTGGTCCGTACAATCCCTAACGTGGAGTAAGAGAGAAAGTTTTCCGTAGGACCAGGAGGGTCTTTGTGTCAGTGAGGATTGGGAAGTGACCCCAAAGACATATCAGAATACTGAATCTCTTCTTTTTATAAATAATTCAGAATTAAGATAAAAATGACCTGAAAGGTTGGACTTATGAAGGGACTGGTGACATGTGATACATCATCGATTAATTCTCGGAATGCGTTGGGGTTTTATAATGATTCCTTAATAGATTCTTTCTTACAAACGAAAGACCTATTATGCGATGAATGGGTGGGGGGTAGGGTCGAGTCGAGTGACTCGTGTTGAGACCGACTTCGAGAAACAGCTATTGATAAAAATTACCCTATATAAATATTAACCCGAAGGGACCACCGAGTCTCCAATTTTACAGACGGAGGTTACGCCCTCTGGGTCCAAGTTAGGGACCCAGCCCTTCTAGGGGACCTCTTCCTTTACCATTGGGTGAGGTCATGAGAACGGACCTCTTAGGGTACCTGTCTCTTCGGACTATCCGATGTCAGGTACCCCAGCGTTTCTCAGCCTGTGCTGACTCTTTGAAGTGAAAGTATAAACATTAGCCTATGTACATAGTGGAGAAGGAGTGCCCGTGAACGAAAGAAGGACCTTAGTGTCTCCGTAGAATTATCTAACCGACACTATCGTTTCTTCACTGATCTTTCTCCAACCCGGACTAACAGATACCTCGGACTCTTAGGACTGACAAGGATCCGGTCCGGGAACTTTACGAAATACTTCTGTAGACGAGATCAACAATGAAAATGTTCTCTCTGTCTAGGAAGGTGTCTCTCTGTCCGGTAGGTCCACTAATTTTCAAAATGACTGACGATTCTCTTTGGAAGTCACCTTTAGGGATACTAAATTATGACAAACTGTTTATAAATAACACATACATAATGTGCGATTCGTGTCTGAGTAACGAACTCTGTACCACAAAAAGTCGTTTTAATAACTTGTGTTAACAGGTCTCGACCTTCTTTAAAATCTCTAACACACCAGACTAGGGGAGTGCAATCTTTACTCCTTGTCAAACAGATCAATCCCTTTTACTGAGCAGGTTCCAGTTTGGTACCCAAGAACCGTCCGTCCCCTGGTCCCAATGGGACTAAGGATCAAGTCACCGAGGTTGTAGGGTCCCTCTCAGTCTGGGAATCCTCTCAGAACACAGGTTCACCCAAAAATGGTGTAACACTTTTGGCACACGTGTAGACCTTTCCTAGGTAACTTTTATTGGTTTTACCTGTCTCTTACCTTTTATCCGAAAATTTAATTCATCGTTTCTCAGGTCGACCTGTACTCCTTCCTGAAAAAAACGACGGTCACACTATTTTATATTTTTACTCGTTTAGTTTCCTTTCCTTTCGTGTGAGTCTTTAAGAGTTCTCCTGTCCTCTGTTCGTAGACCGAAACTAGTGACCTCCCAATAGACGGGGTTTTCTCCCTCGACGTCGTTTATTAGCGAGACAAAGTGGGAGGAGTTGGTCTTAAACCAACACTAAGGTCACGGAAGACATTCTGAGACCGGTTTGACGATAATGACTCAAGACGTAGTTACTGGGATATTAAACAAACTTTAAAGGAGAGTGTACGTGAAGAAACAGAAGACCAACACACACACACACAAATTCCGGAAGAAAAATTTGTGGAAACATTCACCGGTCTCTTTTTAGACCTTGTAACTTAGAGTCTTAAATCCCTAAAAAAAAAAAAAAAACCGGTCTCCACTGTACGACTCCTTAGTCTTAGAACCGTCATTGGTGTCCAGGGCCGTTCGTTTTCCAGTTCACGTCCTGTTTCAATCAACTGTCTGTGGTATCTNACAAATTCCGGAAGAAAAATTTGTGGAAACATTCACCGGTCTCTTTTTAGACCTTGTAACTTAGAGTCTTAAATCCCTAAAAAAAAAAAAAAAAAAAAGTAAAAACCGGTCTCCACTGTACGACTCCTTAGTCTTAGAACCGTCATTGGTGTCCAGGGCCGTTCGTTTTCCAGTTCACGTCCTGTTTCAATAAACTGTCTGTGGTATCTAGAACTGTCCGTCCCAGGGCCTCTAGTTTCGTCACAATAGTTCGTCCTGGTTTCAGACTGGAGTCACGGTTTTCCGGAAACGAAAAATTGAAAAAATGTATTAGATTTATATCCAGTGGACTTCAAGTTCTATATATAGTCTTCGTCTTGTTTCAGTCTTCAAACTGTGGTCCTCCCAGTCTCTACGATCCTACTGGAACTTTCCCTACCAGTGACAAGTAGAGGGTAACGGACGTCCCGGTGACATTGTGGGGTCTCAGTGGGACCCATGTGAGCCTTTCTTTCGAACACTATAAATCCCCCATAGGTGGGTGTCAATACTCTATGGGTACACATATATCCTTTACTGTATTGTCGTTTGGGGGTCCAACATTTCCCCAGACAGAGATGAGGAAGGGTTCCAGAAAGTTTATAGAGGAGTTTTTCGTTGAGACGTTACCGGGATTTGTTTACAGGTTGTTGGTGGAGTCAGGGAGGGGGGACGAGTCAGGGAGGAGGACGAGTCGGTACGGGGGGACGAGTCGGGGAGGGGAAGAGTCGGGGAGGGGGGACGAGTCAGGGAGGGGGGACGAGTCAGGGAGGGGGACGAGTCGGTACGGGGGGACGAGTCGGGGAGGGGGACGAGTCGGGGAGGGGGGACGAGTCAGGGAGGGGGGACGAGTCGGGGAGGGGGACGAGTCAGGGAGGGGGGACGAGTCAGGGACGGGGGACGAGTCGGGGAGGGGGGACGAGTCAGGGAGGGGGGACAAGGAGGGAGACCCTGGGTCGAGTCAGTCAGAGACCAAGGATCACTCTAACTTATTCTTCTGTCAATGATGACCCCGTAGACGACGGGTACTATGACAAGAGTGGAATATTTTTGATCGAAATCGGTTGATTGGACATTGACAACGAGACAAGTCTTACTTAAAGGTACCGACGGTTTATATTCTTGCTGTTTGGGACTGTAGAGTCGATTTCCAGTGAATCGTTTTCAGTCCTGATTTTCGTACATTCAATACTGTCTCTTTCTCTCCTCGTATGATTGAAGAATCCGAAGGTTTACACCTTTTGTGAACGGAGGAGGACTCGAAAGGTAATCGAAAACCAGAAGTTTCTAAAGTCGTTTTCAGGACCTACAATCGTTTCGCTCCAGTTAGATTGTTCTTTGGGGTCTACGATTTGGGTAAACAACGGTAAGGGAGTTTTCTCCGTCCCCCTGAGCGTACTTTTGTCCGGGGACAAGGTTCCTCAGTACTCCAAATTAAGAAGAGTTACCTGAGATCCTGAGCAGGACTTTGGAATGTAGAACAACTGCAGTGAATCGAAATTCGGTCTTCTCTCATCTATCAAATCTGGACTACTTAAAAGGAAGGAAATGTCTGACTCTCGACAGAAACTAAAAACGAATACAAAGTGATCCTTTGTATCCCTTTTTTCGATAGTCGAGAGGAGGAAGGAGGGGTAAATGAGAGTCCTCTCTTCGGAAAGATATACTTCTTACACACGCGTCGGTGCGTACCTACACGTGTTTACGTGTTTCTCGCGTGTCGGTGTTTATGAGTCCGATCTTGAGCCGTCCATCAGTTAAGGAAAAGAAATTTTATTGACTTGGTGTAAGTTCCCTGAGGTCTTGGAGGTCCATTTACCACAGTGATAAATCAATGGACAGACTCGAGTGAACTTAGAGGTACTGTGGGGCCAGAGACACTTCCGCTCCTAAGCCAGTAATAAACCCCTGGGGACGGTGGACGCAGACGTGTAGTATCCGTATGTTATTTTCCTATACGCTTATTTAATTCTAGAGGAATAAGACCTCTGGTGGGGACCGACGATCCTTTCCGGAGAAAGCAGAGGACTTAAAGAAGTCACCGTAGAAAGAAGACTGTCACGGGTTCAGTGTAGAGATGTGGATCCCTTTATTTTTGACTTTAAAGATATTTCCGTGTCTACACCTCTTGTTTGTATACCTATGGTTCCCTCCTTCGCCCTCACTCTACTTAACTCTCTGACTCTAACCGTGCATATGTAACCCTAACTGCATATGTACACATTTCATCTATTAATTACTCTTAGACGACATTTCGTGTCCCTTGAGCTGAGTCCCGAGATACCACTGGATTTACCCTTCCTTTAGGTTCCTTCTCCCCTACACGCGACTCAGTGATTTAGACGACTAAATCATGTCGTCTTTGATTGTGTTGTGACATTTCGTTGATATGAGGTTATTTTTAATTAAATTTTATTGTCTTTAAAGATTTTATTGTGATCCCCGAGACGTCGACACTCACGATTCAGTGAAGTCAACGTAGACTGAGAAAAGCTGGTAACGGGTGGTCCGAGGAGACAGGTACCCTAGGAGGTCCGTTTTTATGATCACACCCAACGGTACGGGAGAAGGTCCCCTAGAAGGGCTGAGTCCCTAGCTTGAGTACAGAGAATACAGAGGACGTAACCATCCGTCAAAGAAATGGTGATAACGGTGGACACCGATCAAGTACAGTTTCGGTTTAAGAATAAATCACAACAAAAAGGTGTACTTCAACGAAGAGAAATAACACCGAATTTACTTTTCGTCATAAGTTTTACATCCAAATGTTTCATAGAAATACCTTACCGAAGTTCCGTGAATAGATTAGTGTCTACGTGACTTCGAGGAGAGACACCGGGGGGCTGTCCACACTTACGCATGACACAAACCCGGTCGACTGAGTTTGCACCTAGGCAACGACGAAGAAGCACCGACTAGACCTGGGACAACGTCCGTCAGTCAGAGGTTATAGGACCTTGTAATGGACCGTGAACTATCGGTGAATCATAAACACCTAAATTGTTTTACTTATGTACATATTTACCTACTTACCTACTACAACACTGTAAAAGATACAACAAAGATCTTCGAGGTCGGGACCACTCGGAACACCCGGCTCAGGGTTCTCTGACTCCGTCAGTGACAATGTGACGGTCGACAGGTTCCGTCTTCACCCCCATGGAGTGGTGAGAGGTAAGGTACCTAGGTGAGAGTTTTACAGTACACAGAGGAAGGAGGGTCATTGTCAAACACATAACGAATCTTGAGAACCGATGTACTCTGTCCTTAAGTCGATCTTAATAGAGTGTACCTTTCCCAGAGATGCTCTGAACGACAAAGGAAGAACTTTTCACATGAGGAAGCGGTCCGTCGGGAGATCCATGTCGATCAGACTGGTCCGGGACGTCCGGACCCTCCTACTGTCGAGGGTGACGATCGCCGGTCGGACTCCTCAGATACGGAAAGGACCGACGAAAGGGATTTCGTACGGGCACCCGAAGGGTCCACCGTGCTCACCATTTCTTGGGCGGACGGTTACGTCCTCTGTGCATTCTCTCCGTCCACACTAGGGACGCAGTCCTCCCAGGGGAGTTCCTCCCGCACCGTGGGGAGAGGTCACAAGAACGGACCTCTTAGGGTACCTGTCTCCTCGGACCGCCCGATGTCGGGTGTCCTAGCGTTTCTCAGTCTGTACTGACTTCGCTGAATCGTCCGTGTGTACGTGTTTGGGACGGGTATAGTACTATTTGTAAGGGAAATAATTTAGGATGAGTCAATAGGTCAACTTACACAGTAGAGAGAGGACGACCCTGGGTCTGGGTATGCAGATGGGAGTTGAGGAAAGACTAAGTTTCATTGTTTTTAAGGACCCTCCAAGTCAAGTCAAGTGAATCAGTACGGGCTGAAAAACGCTGGGGTACTTAGTGTCGTGTGGTCCGGAGGGACAGGTAGTGGTCGAGGGTCTCAGGTGGGTTTGGGTACGGGTAACTCAGCCACTACGGTAGGTCGGTAGAGTAGGAGACAACAAGGGAAGAGGAGGAGGGGAGTTAGAAAGGGTCGTAGTCCCAGAAAAGTTTTCTGAGTCGAGAAATGTAGTCCACCGCTTTCATAACCTCAAAGTCGAAGTTGTAGTCAGGAAAGTTACTTGTGGGTCCTGACTAGAGGAAATCCTACCTGACCAACCTAGAGGAACGTCAGGTTCCCTGAGAGTTCTCAGAAGAGGTTGAGATGTCAAGTTTTCGTAGTTAAGATGACACGAGTCGAAAGAAATATCAAGTTGAGAGTGTAGGTATGTACTGGTGACCTTTTTGGTATCGGAACTGATCTACCTAGAAACAACTATTTCATTACAGAGACGAAAAATTATACGACAGATCCAACCAGTATTGAAAAGAAGGTTCTTCATTCTCAGAAAATTAAAGTACCGACGTCAGTGGTAGACGTCACTAAAACCTCGGGTCTTTTTATTTCAGTCGGTGACAAAAGTGACAAAGTCCACCACCCAATATTAATGTCAAAGGAACGTGTCTCATTGACGAGTTATTTATAAATAAACAATTTAGTATTTATTATAACAGTTATTATTTTGATCGGAGGTAGAGAAGGTTAATCTCTATTCATCTATGAAAGGGAACTTAAAGTGTTCGAATGTACTTTTATACGTTCTAGAATTCTTTATTCTTGGAGTAAAATACAACTGTGCAGTAGGTAAAGAATGATCTCGGTAGCTAGAGTCGAAACTGACACATTGTTTTTTGATAATACGGACCCCATACAAATATCATAAGGGACCCGGGTAAGGGGGTTTGAGACTAAATTAATCAGACCTCACCGGTCCGTGACCGTTAAAAAATTTCGAAGGGTCCTCCAAGATTTCCCGTAGAGTCAAACGTTTGGCGGTAAGAACCGTCGTGGATGGAAGAGGAAGGGTCCCCACTAGTTAGAGACGAAATCGATATTCCTCCGACGTTTCCACTTTTTTTTCATATTCCCGAAAACCTCTTTTTCTATGCCTTTCATCACGTTTTAATGAAAGGGAGAACTTGTATTTAAACAACTTATTTATTTTACTCTACACTAAGGATATCGTGATTCCGGTCTTACTTTTAAGTCTCGAGTCTCGGGAGAAATTGTTGGTCCACGTTACCAAGAGTTGGGTTGTCCATGTACTCTGAGTCGACTCCTTGTAAACTTTTACAAGTATGAAACCAGGGTGGAGTCTGATTGATATAGTCACCACCCCGGGTTTGTTGTAATATAAAAATTGGGGGGTGTACTCAGACTATAACGGTCCTAACTTCGGGTAATCAGATCTATTCCGTTAAAGAAATTTACGGAACTTTAAATGTAGTATCCAAAATTGTAAAAAAAACTGTGTTCTTCTTTAAGTTTACAAAACACATCTCTGGTCTTGTGGAACTTCAGAATCGATAATTTACTTTAATTTACCATAGTAACCATTCGGACCAATACTTAAAAGTAAAGTCACACCGTTTATACCACCCGACCTGTTTTTGATCATGCGAAGGTCCCGACCGACGACTGTAGGTTAAGTCAATAAATCGACCATTGGTCTACAGAGTATCTTACCACTACCGTGTACACGATAACCACGGATCCGGTCTTTACTATCGAGAAGACCTGTGTACCAGGGGTTTACCTCACTCAAGACACCTTTTGCAAAGGAACCATATAGGCATAGTGGTCGATCTCCGAGTACCTCTCACAAAAGATAATTGTTTCCCTTAGTTTCCTCAACGTTCTAAAGGCCTCTTCTTTGTCTTACGGTCTCACGACTCGGACGTTACCTCTTCGTCAGTTCCTCGGTTATAAACTGAGTGACCGGGGTTTATGTTACTTGTCAGTGTAGACAGTTCTCTAGTGTATCCTTTCGTACTCACGTGACCATTAAGTTAACAACAAACGGAATTTCACTTTAGGTAAAGAATTGCAATGTAATCTTTGAATGTAAAACTTCACACGAAAATTAAATAATACTTTGGTGTTATTTCTCTTCGTTGAATTACACTGTATTCTCCCAATCTATTCTTAGACCAAAACTGTTATTGATCGATGTACTAAACCCGTTCTATTAGGTAGAGGGACCCGGAGCTCAAGTATACATTTTAAGTAGATCGAACCACAAAGAGTTGGAGTCGACGTGTCGTCTTACGAATCCCTCCACAATTTTGTGTGGATACAATCCTTCCGAAGGGGACTACGACGACGATTCAGCGAAGTCAGCACAGACTGAGACACGCCGGGGTATCTGTCGTCGGGTGTTCCGAGGGGACAGGGACCCTAAGAGGTCCGTTCTTGTGACCTCACCCAACGGTAAAGGAAGAGGTTACGTACTTTCGCTTTTCACTTTCACTTCAGCGAGTCAGCACGGGCTGAGAAGCGCTGGGGTACCTGACGTCGGATGGTCCGAGGAGACAGGTACCCTAAAAGGTCCGTTCTCATGACCTCACCCCACGGTAGCGGAAGAGACTCCCAAGGGGATCTGTAAGACTAAAGTAACCAGACTTTGCTCTGGGTCTGTGGTCATCCAAATGTTATCGGAGTGCACTAAGGTTGCACCCTAGTACAATTCCTGGTGACGTTACCTACTAGGGTTACCAGGGAAACTCAAAGTCGGAAGGGGACCCGGATTCCCCGGAGTGAAGGTCCTCACGGACTCGATAATCTTTTCCATTCATTAGTTACTGATTACGTAGGGTACACGCACATACGATTCAACAATGGTAGCATAGTCTGAGAAACGTTGGGCTACCTGACATCGGGTGGTCCGAAGAGACAAGTACCCTAAGAGGTTCGTTCTTATGACCTCACCCAATGGTACGGAGAAGGTCCCCTAGAAGGGGTGGGTCTCTAACTTGGGTACAGAGAATGTTATATAGGGTGTTCTCATGAGTCACGATCGATGAAACGGAGTAGTTTCCCAGTGGTAAGGAAAAAATTTTTTACTCATATTGAGTCCCTTGAGACGAGTTACAATACACCGTCGGACCTACCCTCCCTTGAAACCCCCTCTTATCTATGCACATATACATATACCGACTCAGGGAAACAGGTGGACTTTCATACTGTCGTAACAATTAACCGATATGAGGTTTTACTCTTTTTCGAAAATTTTTTATTTTCATCAATCCTGACAGTTTTTTTTTTTTATATGTTGTAGAAAATTTTGTCCGAGGACCTTATGACACGGGGACGGTAACAAATACCCGGACTCTTCTATATGTCACCGGGAAGGGTATAAGGTCCGAATCACGTATTTCTTTACGGTCAACTTATTCGCCACAAAAGTCACACGCCGATTTTCAAGAAACTAGGGTGAAGGAGGGAAGGGTTACAGGAAATCCGTAGACCCGACCCGACACCCGGGTGCATGTAAAAGTGTCAGTCGGAATTTCTCGTCTAAGGATAAAGTCAAACCTAAACAACGGTCCACCGGGACGGGTTCAGGTCAAAGGGTACCCGACCGACTTGGGGGTCGTACTTTCTAGTGCTATTTTAAGGTCTCGACCCCGAGGAGGTCGGTGTACTTCAGTCTTCTTGACTCAGGTAGAGTCGGAGGGTCCCAGTGACCTGAGGGTGCCGGTCTCGGTAGGATCTTCGGACGTTACCCACCGAGACCGTAGAGTAAAGTTGTGAGAGGTCGGGGACTAAGGTCGACACCGCTTGTATGGTTTCTCTCTCTTTTTCTTTACTTCCTTCGTGAGTAAGTCCCGGTCAAAGTTTTTCGTTCACCAATTTATTTCGAGACTTTATTTGGTTTAAAGACCTGTGACTATTTGATGTTTTAATTTTGGTCCTAGTCACATCGAAAAGATCTGATGAGATCCGTCTTTTCCAGGTTCAAACGTCGGACCTAACGGGTCAATTAACGAGACTGGACGTGGAGGAAAACCGAATATCTCTGTATCGAAGAGTTATAATTTTGGATATTTGTTAACGAAAGGGTGGACTTCCGACTTTACTGTTACCTTTTGGTGTAGACCGTTTCTCAAACTAGAAACCGAGTTCCCTAATCTGACTCAGATCACCTCATTTAAAATATCGGATCTCTTAATACATAAAAGTTTAGTGAGGTCGAAACATTTCGACGTCAGAGGTGGTTCTAAGAGACACACAGTCACTCTTTCCGGTGGACCCAGAAATGTACCCTAAGTGGACCTCAAAAATGGACGGGTGTATTAAGGGTAAAAGTTCTATTTTTCAACTGAATTATTCTTGTAAAGAACCCAAAATAGTAATAAGTAGTAATGTAACCAGATCTGGGAAGTGTGGCCTTCATCTTTGTTCTATTCTACCTCCGTCTCTCGGACCCCTCTCCAGTCCCTGTCCAAATTTATACAGGGTGATTCGTTCAGTCAGTCACAAGGACGATAGTTCGATAAGTTATGATACGGTCGACAGTGGGTGCTACAGTAATGGGACCGACGTGGGACGACGAGTCCCTTTCACAGGTTTCCTTAGAGGTTGGGATGTCTTCTCACTCGTCTGAAGACCCTGTCCAGCTGGGACCATTGTGTCCTACACTTGGGGGACGATCTTTATACCTCCGGTCCTTACTCGGAGTGTAATCACCAGTGTAATCCCCTCGCACTCGACTACTAAAATGTTTGGTCTAATTTTGTAATCGACGGACGTGTGTCACATGACAACCGTCACAGGACGAAACATCGAGTGCCCTCTTTTTGGACCCTAGAGTCTGATTGGAACCAAGTCGAGGACTCAGGAGACGGGAGAGTGACTCGTTCAATGTGTTGAAAGACTAAGAGTTAAAGAAGGAGACATTCTACACCTTCGAGGTGGTTGGAATATCTGATACGACTTTATATCCTCCCAACATTCTTTGATATGAAGAATAATAGCAATATCAATAGATCTTTCTACGTTGGTAGTAGATTAGACAGGGAGATTATCTTCAAAAGAGTCTCGGACTAAAACATCCGACCGAATTAAAAAGTGATTTCTCTGAAAGCGTGAAGTTTAACATGTGGTTTCGTCCGTACGCGGTGTTTCGTCTCACAGGCGATTTCGATCGTACTTTTAACGGACCATTTGTTCATCCTCTGTGTCGAAACTTACCGTGAGGTCGGACTCAGTATGAATGATCCCATTCCGACCCACCGAGACAATTTGTTGGATCGACTCTTAGAACACTTTCTTTTTCAAAATGTTCAAACTATGTTTGTTTTTTCATGTAGTCCAATTCTTTTACAATACATTATCAAAAAAAAACCTCCAACGGAATCCCCAATGTGACTTGAACACCAGTCGTATAAGTAAGAATTACGTACTCTCAAAGGTTGTGTAATCTTGTCTAACTATTAAAATTTCGAAACTTATTTTTGTAGGTCAACTACTATACAGACTCGGAGTATTCGAGAACGACGGATCTGTCTGAGGTCAAGAACTGGTTTAATTGTGAATATAAGGAACATTTTACCCCTATCATTTAAGTAAAAGGACTTTCCTGACTCTACTCTTACTTCTAACTACTCCGGACACCTCGTAAATCCTCTCGTAGAGTCGTGTCTTATTTACGAGGGTTAGTTCCCATTTACAACTAAATACGAACATCATCGACACTGAAACAACGACGACAATATGTCAGTAAGTTATCTGGTGTGACGTGGACATGATCTGTGTCACTGAAGTTTCGTCTGTGGCTTCAGGTCAGGGAGTTCTGAGGTCCCTCTCTACCTGTACATTGACGCAAGAGTATGTTTCACGGTTGAAGAAATTCCGGATCTGTTTTCGTGGGTCTCCCCTCGGTTTCTTCCAAAGGTGCTCCTCCGTCACAGAATGTCCGAATCAACACTAGTACTCCCACCTCGGAGGGGTGGGGTACCTTAATCACGGAAAGATTCTTCTCCTTCTCTATAGTCTCTATGTTCCTCCTCCGTCTGTGGACGTTAGGTCCTTCTCTCGAGAGTGGTTCTTTACCTATGAACGGGGAACTAGAACCTGAAGGTTCGGATACCATAAAATAATGTCGTCGAGTATTTCTGATTAGGTTTTCCGTACCACCAGAACCTCTTTACCACCACTCACGATCTACTGACTTCGTCTCCAGTGGGTCCTGCACACTCCTCTTCCCCGACCTCTCATCGACCCCCGGTCTGACGTTTTCTGGATTTTCTCGTTCGGTTCCTAAACCTCGACGAGAATGTCCGGAGGTCTTCGTTGTCTGAACCCACCCTCTATCACACTTAAATAAAAAATACTTCTATGTAGACCACGGTTACCTCCTTCTCTGTCTGACTTCAAACTTCCGTATCCTCCTTCCCGGATTCCTTTCGGTAAGTGTTAAATTACCCCTGTGTCGACCTTGAGTCAGTAATAGAAGGGGAGAATTTCCCCTTGAACTCGGTAAATGTCATCCAAAGACTGAAAGATTCTAGATGGAGAATCAGAAATTGAGGAACGATAAAAGTCGTCCCATCTCCGTTGTTTCGTTTATACTACCCAAGTTCTCGGTCCTTGTGGAAAAGGGTTATGACGTCGGACGTACCTAGGGTATTAGAGATTGTGTATGTTGGGTGCAGAACACTAAGGACGTTTACCAAGGGTAGAACCTTATTCCGGAACCACTCCTACTTACTCTTCTTTAAGTGTACCCACTCTCGACATTGAAGTAGTGTGCAGAATCACAACCGTGGGTAGTAATCATGAAGAATTTTAAAAAAACAACAAGTCAACGAGAAACCTCAGGTTGAGAACAAAGGTACCCGACGTCGTGCGGTCCGTAGGAACAGGAAGTGATAGAGGACCTTGATCCAGTTTGAGTACGGGTAACTCAACCACTACGGTAGGTTGGTAGAGAAGGAGTCCATAGGGGAAGAGGAAGACGGAAGATAGGAAGGGTCGTAGTCCCAGAAAAGGTGACTCAACCAAGAAGTGTAGTCCACCGGTTTCATAACCTCGAAGTCATAGTCAGGAAGGTTACTTGTGACTCAACTAAAAGAAATCTTAACTGACCAAACTAGAGGAACGTCAGGTTCCTTGAGAGTTCTCAGAAGAGGTTGTGGTGTCAATCTTTCGTAGTCAAGGAGTCGTGAGTCGGAAAAAATACCAGGGTGAGTGTAGGTATATTCTGATGACCATATCGGTATCGAAACTGATGTCCACCCCGAAGGGAACACCGAGTCGACCATTTCTTAGACGGACTTTACGTCCTCTGGACCCAAGCTAGGGACCCAACCCTCCTAGGGGTCTCTTCCCTTTCCGATGGGTGAGGTCATAAGACCGGATCTTTTAAGGTACCTGATGTATCAGGTACCCCAGTGTTTCTCAGTCTGTGTTGACTCCCTGAAAGTGAAAGTGAAACTGATATACCTGGAAACAACCGTTTCACTACAGAGGTGAAAAATTATGTGACAGATCCAAACAGTATCTAAAAGAAAGTTCCCCGTTCGCAGAAAACTAAAAATACCGACACCGGTGGGAGTCGTCACTAAAACCTCGGGATCTTTTATTTTAGAAAGTGACAAAGGTAACAAAGGGGTAAATATACGGTACTTCAGTACCCTAACCTACCGTACTAGAATCAAAAAACTTACAACTCGAAGTTCGGTCGGAAAAGTGAGAGGAGAAAGTGAAAAGTAGTTCTCCGAGAAGTCAAGGAGAAGAGAAAGACGGTATTCCCACCATAGTAGACCTATGGACTTCAACAACGACAAAGAGGGTCGTTAGAACTAAGGTCGAACACGAAGTAGGTCGGACCGTAAAGTGTACTACATGAGACGTATATTCAATTTATTTGTACCACTATTATATGTCGAAACTGTGTGAGGAAAGGGTTACAACTTGGTTAGACAACAAGGTACAGACCAAGACAACTAAGAACTGGACGTATGTCTAAAGAGTCTTCCGTCCATTCTACCAGACCATAAGGGTAGAGAACTTCTTAAAAGGTCAAACAACACTAGGTGTGCCAGTTTCCGAAACCGTATCGGTCACTTCGTCATCATCAACAAAAAGAGGTTAAAAGAACGAAAAAGATTCTAGGTTACCTACAACCGTTAAACTGGAGACCAAGGAAACGGAAAAGATTTAAGTCAAACATGTAGACCTTCAAGAACTAAGTACATGATAACTTCGGATCGAACCTCCTAAAACTCGTACTGGAACGGTCGTACACTTTACTTACGTTAAGACACCATCAAACTTTTAAGAAACCCTAACGGGAAGAAACACTAACCTTACTTTTGACTGGAAAAGGTCAGGATACCGGTGACGACTCAAAAGGTTTAAACGACCGTATAACTCACGTCGTGAAATTGTCGTAGTAGAAAATCCTAAACTTTATCGAGTCGACCTTAAGGTAGTGGAGGTGATAGAAAAAAGTATCACTACTAAGGATTTCGGGTAAACTGAAGTGTGAGGTCATACAGACCGAGATCCACTTACTAGGATAGTAGTACCAATAAGTCCAGTAATTATATAAAAAACATACCAAGAACACACATAAGAACGGTGGAGAAGAATTATAGAAGACAAAGACAATCCAGGTATGGTAAAGACAAGAAAGAACACGGATAGAAACGTACTTTACAAGGGAACCATAGAGATTAAAAGAACTTCTCTAGAGATCAGAAAGGGTAAGATAATAAAAGAAGATAAAGAGACGTAAGTTGTAGGTGTAATTTCGACGGAGAAGGTATCAGAAGGGTTTTGTAGAAAAAAATTTTAAAATGACCTCACACCAACTAAATGTTACAACACAACCGAAGTCCACATGTAGTTCCATTTAGACGATACATGTATATGTATAATCTTAACTGTATATGTGTGATGATATATATTTTATCTATTAATTATTCCCAGATGACATATCTTGTCCCTTGAGATGAGTTATGAGGAATTACCGGATATACACTTTTATTAGATTTTTTCTCACCGATATACATATGCATAAGCATGAAAAAATATCAACCATAAATTGTGTATACACAAACTATCTCATTTCCTCACTTACTTATTTTCGTTTTATCGTTGTGTAGTTTGTTTCCACTATGGAAACAGGTGTGTGTGTGTTTTTTGAACCACCTCTCATTGTCGGGGAAAATGAAGAGACGTTTGACCCTCAATCACGTTACCGACACGAGTCTAGACCAGTCGACGGTGGTCCCGGAGGACCGGAGATTCAGGAAGACCTCTCCTCTTCCGAACCCCCTACTCTTGTCCTAAAGCCAAACTAGGAGAAATGTCCCGGATTCGACTTCTGTCGACGTTACAAATTCTTGTTTCGGTCTTTAGTCTTATGTAGGAAGAGAGGTCATTCTTTCCTGGAAGTACACAGGGTCTTTACGGGTCCCACACGTGTAAAACTACTTATTCTTCTCTTCTACCATACACTCCCGAAGGGACAGTACAAGGGTTTGAATGTAAGTCCAGACAGCGGAACTAAATGCGTGAAACAAAAGTGAAGACTATATATGAACCCCTTAGTACAAACCTTCGACTAGACGTCTTTTCCTTGAGTTAAACTTTGTTTCTGGTCGTACCGGTTGACGGGATCAAGTGGGATGATTTTTCAGGGGGTAGGACATCTCGGGGAGTCAGGGTCCGGTTGGTCCTGACACCCAAAGGGATTTCTCTGTATTATTTTACGATGTTTTCTGTCACTCAGTTGTAAATACTTTAAGTATCGTCTATCTATACTAAAAATGACCCATTTTTACTCCACTACTAAAAAGGAGATACATTAAAATCCCATGGTATGTACTCCGTTGTATATTACGTACAAAGGAAATTATTTCGGGTTGTACAACTGGACGCTTTCTGTTTTCCGTCCTTTGTTTATTTTTATTTTTCTCATTGTTGATTGTATAACCCGAAATAGTATCCGACCTGTGACAAGATTTTCGAGACACACACACACACACACACGCGCGCGCGTGTGCGTGCGAGCGATTTTCGAAATGCATTTAATTTAGTAAGTCAGAAGTGTTGTGGGAATAACGTTAGTAGGGGTAAAATGTTTACTTCTTTACCTCTGTACCCAGTATATGTTTTCTTTACCTTGACCCCAAACTTGGGTTCGTCGGACCCAAGTATCAGGTACGAAAGTTCATAAAGGATGTATATTAATGAGTATAGATGACTCGCGGATGATCCACGACCAGCAACAGGATTCATACGAAAGGTATTTCATAGAGTAAATGGGATTGTTAACAGACAGACCTAAATCTGTCCAATAAGTGAATAAGTAAAAAAGTTGATTATAAACAACTCGAATACGAACAAACTATTAATATCATGAAATGTCCACTCTTAAATCTGGTTTCATCGTCGTCACTTCTTCCGACTCACGGCTTTTTAACTACGAAAACTTGACACCACAACCTCTTCTGAGAACTCTCAGGGAACTTGACGTTCCTCTAGGTTGGTCAGGTAAGACTTCCTCTAGTTGGGACCCTAAAGAAACCTTCCTTATTACGATTTCGACTTTGAGGTCATGAAACCGGTGGAGTACGCTTCTCAACTGAGTAACCTTTTCTGAGACTACGACCCTCCCTAACCCCCGTCCTCCTCTTCCCCTGTTGGCTCCTACTCTACCGACCTACCGTAGCGACTGAGCTACCTACACTCAGACTCACTTGAGACCCTCAATCACTACCTGTCCCTCCGGACCGCACGACGCTAAGTACCCCAGTGTTTCTCAGCCTGTGCTGACTCGTTGACTTGACTTGACTCGTCGTCGCTTACACCTTTTACCTTTACTTTTCGTTCTAAGTTCTTTTTTTAAACGTCATTTCTATATTCTTGGACACTAACTAACCTATACCACATACACCCTTTTCTTTATCAGTTCCTACTGAGACTTTACAAGATACGTTTCTTACTCTCCCTACCATTAGGTGGTTAGTTTTCGTTCTGATGTCCTAGATGAAACTCCCCCTTCCATTACTCAAGAAAGTCTGACAAAATTCAAAGTCGAGGGTCCCTCGTATGTTCCTTTATACCGGTCTCTCAGGACCTTTGAACAGACCTCGAGTCATCGTTACCAACCCTCGAGTACCGGATCTGAACCACGAATTCCAGTGTCCACATTTATTTTAATAGGTCTTTTCTCCTGTTTTGTTCATTATCTTAGGATCCTTTTCAGTTGTAAAGTCCCCTTTCGTCTCCTCTCGGACGGTTCCTCCGACACTTATGAGCTCCTCTTCACCCTTCTCTTGGTCCTTTGTTCACCAACGGACCTTTGGTTTCCTCCCTGTCCGTTACTAGTCATCTTGGTCACGACGTCTCTCTTAAACGTCTCCTGATTTCGTCTAGTAATCCTGGGCAAACCATGGCTCTCGTATCCAGTCTTACACTAGTCTGTTCCCTGTGACCTAAGGTTCAGTCCTGACCTTATTTTAGTCGGAGGAGACGGGGACTCCTCAATTCTCGACGACTTAGACTTTTACTTTTTTCGACGCACTACCCGGCCCGTATGTCCAGTGACGATAAATGTGTAAGTGAAGGTCCATGAGAAAGTCCGGTCTTCGGATCGAGACTTCTCGGTGTTTTGGTTTTGTGTTTCGTTTCCGTTTGTTGAAAAAGATTAGGAAACACATCGTTTCTTTTTCTTTCTCATTCTTTATCTTTCATTGACGGACTTACTTTAAGGGACACGTCGAAATGTTGACGGACTGGAGACTGGTGTCCGACCCCTTACTGACATAGAATGTTTTGTATTCGTTTTATACTCACTTCTCTCCCTATGCGAAAGGTTCCCAAAGTAAAGTAAAGGTTTGGGTCTATCGAGTATTGACTGGAACTTTGGCACCTTCTATAAAAAGGGCAGTTCTACTCTCTCTTTTCTGCTCCAACATTCTCAAGACTTACCCTTGGTAGTGTAAGTACCCTTCGTCGAGACAAAAATTATGTGGGACCCCTCTTTTGCCCCTTTCAATACTCGACTCAATTCCTCTCTATTCATTTACGTTTAGAATGGGAGTAAGTTGAGATCCGTTAAGTTGAGTCTTTCCTTTGTACAATAGACTTCAGTCTACAAACTGGGAAAATACCCTCAACGGGTAATAAATAGAGATGTGGGAACTTGACCATAACGGACCCATAAAGAAACTGAGACTTTGGTCCGAGGCGTAGATTCAGACACTAGTAGGTTCGTATTGTTCCAGAGAGGGGAGATCAGGTGGTGTGAAGTAAAAAGTACACCGTTTTCCTAGTTCGTCTTGTAAGGTCTCCCCTCTCTGTGGCGGACCCGCGGGGGGGGGGGCGGGGGCTGCGAGAAAGAAAGTCCGACTATTCGAGGATAGTATTTAAAACGGTGCTGAGCTCCAAAGTTGGACAACGGTAGTTATACGAAAAGAGAACCGTTCCCTGGTCGAGTTAGGGGGCTCTAGGTAGGTAATAAACGTCTCAGGATCGTCGAACGTTCCCCGTCCCCTTCCTTATTCTTTTCGGAGAGGTCGAGTCCCGTTCAGTGGGAGCCAACGACTGACGTCAGGAGTCCGCAGAGGACCGACAGTAGGACAGACCCAGAGTCGTCGTCCGGACGGGATCTCACTACGCCATAAAAGGTCAGGAAGTGAAACGGGAGGGGGTGGAAACGTAGGGTTGACAACAGTTTCGTTGTCCGATTAAATGACCCTTCAAGTTACTCTTCTCTACCACTCCACCCTCCCTACCCGACCCTCTTTTTACATGAGTCAATTCTTTTCGTGAATAGAAGCGTCTTCCTTGTACACCTCCTGTGAGTCGACAGAGGGGGTTCCATGTACGAGGGTGAACCCGACAACCTGTTTCCTGTCTCGAATTTTTAAGTAAGAGAAACCGGAATTTTAAAGAGTCCGAACCGTGTACTCTTTTTCTCTCCCCACAATCTTAAAGTCCAAACAGAGGTGTTGACCAAACGTACGAAGCCTGAGGAGAGGTGTAAGTAGGTTTTTATGTTTAACCGAGGTTTCTGGAACTGGGATGGACCATACCGACACAGGAGAGGAAGATAGGAGGGTTGTTCCTTGTTCTTTCTTTCGACGGACTAGGGACTCCGACGATTTTGTCTCGTCCTTGGAGCCTCGAGGACTCGAATTAGGGTCGAACAAGGTTAAGGTTGTTAAAAGGGGTTTGTTTAGTGAAAAAAAGACCAGTACAGTCGTTGACGAAAATGTACTACCTCACCCAGTCGGTATGGCTACTCGGTCGAACCGACAACCCCGACGGTCTTCTTTTTTGGGGTCAACTAGACCACAAAAAGTAGAATAACTGTTGTCAAATTAAGTCAGTTCGACGTAAAGTAGAACCCGTTCAAAGACTGAAACCTTCTTCCCCTTAGAGTCAACGGGTGGAGTTGACCTTTGACTCAGGACTCCGGCACAACTACTCACACAGACGTCATTGAAACCCCCTTTCTTAGGTAAAGTTACAACATTGTCAGTGGGGGTTTAAAACCTCCCCCAATTCCCGAAGGGAGTACCGGGTCTACCGTTTCTTGGACGGACATTACGTCCTCTGGGTCCAAGCTCGGGACCCAGTCCTTCTAGGGGACCTCTTTCCTTACCATTGGGTCGAGGTCATAAGAACAGACCTCTTAAGGTACCTGACTCCTCGGACCGCTCGAGTTCAGGTACCCGACATTTCTCAGTCTGTGTTGACTCGTTGATTGTCGTAGTTTATCGGCAAACCAAGATAGACCTGTATGTATTAAATTTTCTTAGGACATTTCGATTTTAAACAAAAATTTGTAAATTTCAATTAAAATCTAATAAAACTCTAACAACACACTCGAAGTGTCACACACAAGGGGATCTGTGAACACCATAGAGGGGTTTTGATTGATTCCTTAGTTTAAGGACGACGGACACAGTCCCTACCTAGAATGGTCACGATTCCTCCTGTCGATTCAGTAGGTATTGAGTCCCAATAGAGATCCCGTTGTTCTCTATGCACATCTACCCCTGAACTTGCATAGAAGACAAGATGGGATGGGGTCGTTGAGACCGGACATCGACGAGGAGTCCCTACGGACGTGATCTTTCTACGTACTTCAAAAATACCTTTTTCTCCGTCCTCTCTCTTTAGGGGGATAAAAGGTACTGTTGTACAGAGGATTGTTATGCGATTGTAAATAACTCGAAAATAATACACGGTCCATGATCAGATTCATAGTTGTGATTAAATTTGGAATATTGTCGAAATTTTTCCATCATGATATTAACACAGGTAAAATGTCTACTCCTTTGTTTCGTATCTCTCTAGTTCGTTAACGGGGTCTCGATGTGTCGATATCATTCACTATCACAGTCCTAAGATCGTTTCCTTCAGACTGAGGTCTCAATGTGGGAAATGGAGATGTTTGGAGAAGTGTGGACGTGTACTTCTTAGTAGGTCTCCAGGACACCTTTGTATCTGCCGACCCGGTGGGAGGGTCTCAAAGACTAATTCATCAAGACACACCGCGGTCTCCTGAATGTAAAAATCGTGTAAGGGTCTACTTTCATTACCATAACCTGGTGGGTAACTCTTAGTACCCAGATACGATAAGTCGGAGATCTCTTTTGAGAACTATCTTGAAAGAGAAGAAGGGGTGAATGAGGAGGTTAGACTTTTTTACGAGTTATTTTCGTAATCAATATGACTCGTTAGAGTACTCTAGTTAGTTGGTCGGTACGAAAGCCCTTCGGTACTGTTAAGGAGTCGTGACTGTCCGAAGGTCCTCGTCTTAGTGTCAAAAAAGTGACCTCCAAAAGACCCGGTAACTGACCTTTACATCGGACACCCTTTACTGGTTGGTCCGGATCTAGGAGAAGAAAAAGAGATAAATATGAACGAGAAAATAATTATTGTGTAAAAAAGGTTCGTTTACTCATAGTAATTTATTTTTGATTTAACGTAGGTAAACAATTTTGAAGGAAACATCTACAACCATTTCAACATAGAGGGGTTCAATTAAATATCCACGTAAGACAAGTGAAATTCCAGTGAAGTCCTTATTCATGTCGTGTCTTATGTGAGTACATTCACTCCTTTTAGTTTTGTTTCTACTTTACTTTTGGTTCGTTAAGACATTTTATGTCTTAAAATGGATATGAAATGAAATTATAATGAGACGTTCTATTTTCTTGGGAAAGTAAAAATCCCGTTTCTGGTATGTGTCTTTACATTTGTTGATACCGACTAAGTACGACTACATTCCGTATTGGGTTGTGTTACGACATTTCGTTAATGGGAGGTTAATTTTTCTTTAGATTTTTTCTTTACACTTGGTGTTCTTCTTACTGTTTCTTCTTTTGTTTTGTCTGAGACTCTACATATCAAAGACTCTTCAAAAAGTTGTGTGACTCTAGATTTTCGATAAAGATAGTAATTTTTCCCTAGATTGTCACAGACTTAAAACGTTATTCCTGAAGTACTAGACTCGGAGTCAGTGGAGGTCCAGAATAAAAACGACGGAGGTTGAAACCGACGTTTCTTACATTAGCTAGACGAAAACCATAACTGACAGACCACTACAGGTGCACATCAGTAGGAAACACAACAACCTTCTCCAACAAACGATATTGGTCACACAAGGTAGCCGTTTAGAGACAATCGGAAAAGGGACGAAGTAAAACTTGGGGTTCCGGTTTGAACGGACTATGAGGTCCATAGAGAACTGAAGGATGAAAACATAAGGTCAGGGGATACTACTTTTCTTGTAGAAAAAACCTATAATCAAGATCTTCCAGAACATCCAGAAGTATCTTAGTAAGTCGAAGTCGAAGGAACCGTATCACCAACTCCGTATCTTAACCTAATGATACTATAACTTACCAAACGGAACCTTTACTCGACTCTAGTAAGAGAACAAAAACGTTTTAAGTCTGAATTTAACTTCCACCATCCTTTTTGGTGGTCTGATAAGTACATACTGGATTTAGTTTAGGGAATACTTATATGTCACCTTCACTGTTTATCTAACTTCCTCAATGTAGACTATCTGTGTCACGGACTTCTTGAAACCTGTCTCCAAACACTGTAACATGTACTCTGTCACTAGTTTTGTTACGGGTTCTTTTTCTTTACGTTTTTCCGTTTTACCAACAGACTCCTCCGGGATGTCTATCGACTCTTTTCTTCTCTTCTTTTTCCGTTTCCTCTTTTCCTTTCTATATGGGTAGACTTACGTCTCTAGGTTTCTTGTCGTTCCTCTCTATTCTTTCGGAAGGAGTCGTTAGTCACGTTTCTTTATCTCCTTTTGTTATCTTGCCCTTTCTGATCTCTAAAGAAGGTCTTTTAATCTCTATGGTTCCCTTGTAAAGTACGTTTCTACTCGAGCTATTTCCTTTCTTTGTCGTACCTGGATTGTCTTCGTCTTCTATAATTCTTCTCCACCGTTCTTATGTGTGTTCTTGGTATGTTTTTTATATAATCACTGGGTCTATTGGCAATACCACACTAGTGAACGGATCTCGGTCTGTAGAACCGTACGTTTCAGTTTACCCGGAATCCTTCGTAGTGATGTTTGTTTCGATCTCCTCCACTACCTTAAGGTCGCCTCGATAAAGTTTAGAATTTTCTACTACAACAATTTCACGGTCGTTTAAACCTTTTGAGTCGTCACCGGTGTCCTGACCTTTTCCAGTCAAAAGTAAGGTTAGTGTTTCTTCCCGTTACGGTTTCTTAAAAGTTTGATGATGTGTTAATGTAATTAAAGTGTACGATCGTTCTGGTACGAGTTTCAGGAGGTTCGATCCGAAGTTGTCATGTACTTGACTTTTGAAGGTCTACATGTCCAACCTAAATCTTTTCCGTCTCCTTGGTCTCTAGTTTAACGGTTGTAGACAACCTAGTATCTTTTTCGTTCTTTAACGTCTTCTTGTTGGAGAAGACGAAGTAACTGATACGATTTCGGAAACTGACACACCTAGTGTTGTTTGACACCTTTTAAAAAGTTCTCTACCCTTATGGCCTGACAGAATGGACGGAGAATTCTTTAGACATCCGTCCAGTTCTTCGTTGTCAATCCTGGCTTGTACCTTGTTGTCTGACTAAGTTTTAACCCTGACCTCACACAATTCCAACATATAACAGTGGGACAATGAAAGTGAAGATACGTCTCATGTAGTATGCTTTACGTTCCGACCTACTGAGTGTCCGACCTTAGTTCTACCGTCCCTCTTTATAGTTATTTAAGTCTATACGTTTACTGTGGTGGGAATACCGTCTTTCTCTTCTCCTCGATTTCTCGGAGAACTACTTTCACTTTCTCGTCTCACTTTTTCGACTGAATTTTGTGTTGTAAGTTTTTGTATTCTCGTACCGTAGGTTAGGGTAGTGAAGTTCCGTTTCTCTACTCTTTTGTTATCTTTGTCACTTTCTGAAATAAAACCCCCGAGGTTTTAGTGACGTCTGTCACTGACGTCGGTACTTTTATTCTCTGTGGACGAGGAACCTTCTTTTCGATAATGTTTGGATCTGTCGTATACTTTTTCGTCTCTGTAGCGAAACGGTAGTTTTCAGAGATATGAGTTTCGATACCAAAAAGGTCACCAGTACATCCCACACTCTCTACCTGGTACTTCTTTCGACTCACGACTCCTTAATTACGAAAGTTTGACCACCACCACCTCTTCTGAGAACTCTCAGGGAAGTTGACGTTCCTTTAGTTTGGTCAGTAAGGATTTTCTTTGGTTGGAACTTGTAAGTGACAAGTTCCTGATACGACTTCGACTTCGAGGTTATGAAACCGGTGGACTACACTTCTCGGTCAAGTAACTTTTTCTGGGAATAAGACTCTTTCTGTCTTCCGTCCTCTTCTTCCCCTACTGTCTCCTACTCTACCAATCTATCGTAGTGGTTGAGTTACCTGTACTCAAACTCGTTTGAGGTCCTCTACCACTGCCTATCCCTTCGGACCGCATGACGTCAGGTACCCCAGTTTTTCTCAGTCTGTGCTGACTCACTGACTTGTTGTCGTACGACACCGGGTACTACGAGAGGTATTGTAGAGGTGTACTTTATGTTTTGCAAAGGGTCTCGTAAAGAACGTCCTCAGGAGCTTCCTATGAAGTCCGACGTGATACGATGTTTGACACCTACGATGTCCCAGAGTGTACAGTTCCGTTTACAGAACGGGTGTCATCCAAACGTTATTTATGGAGTCCTTACTTCTGTGAGAATCGTCAGATATAGTAGTGATAGATATGAAACTTTATGTGTAATTCTCTGCCATGATGTTGACGTGAAGAAAGATTTATGGGACATTAAGACTAGGAAAACGGTGATAGGTTGAACGATTCACCGTAAATTAAAAGACTGTGAACTTCTACATAATCTATTAATACCACTCTCAGTGACATGAAACAGAAAAAATTTTTTTTTATTTCAGATCAAAAAGAAATTTCTACATACGAATGAGTGTAGTTTATTAGGTGATTGATTAGGCAGACATGTGAGAGGTACGACTGTAAAAAGTCATGGTAAACATCGTCCTGCTTTCGGCAAGTCTGGTTCCCAGTTTTCTGACTGTGAGGTTAGGACAGGGGTATCGAGTCACTGTCACACCGGAACGAAGGGAGTCAGAGACAAAAGAGTAAACATTTACCCTCTTTTCTTTTGAATGGTGTATTTATGAGAGTAAATAATTCTTTCCTTAATTTTTTTTTTTTGTTGGGATTCCCTGTTTACGATTGAGAATAGTAATACTTAACTTTAATATTCTTACCAGGGTGGATTACCAGTAACTGAACAAAAGGAAGCCCCCTCACTACTAAAGGAGGTCACACCTTGTTACCCACACACTAGGGTCGGTACGGTGACCTGACATCCCTCTCGGAGTAGGGTTTCCCATCACTCTCCTGTCGTCACAAAGTCGTGTTGAGTCGGTTCTAACGAGTCTAGGTCCTCACTTACGTTGTTTATACAGATGTAGTTGGCAACCTCGTGTCTCCGGACCACGTAGCGTCTCGGTTCTATGTTTCTTTCGTCCAACCTACCTCTTGTTCCCTATACTCTTCTTTTTATCTCGCGACTTTGCCCTTTTGTCCTCTGTTAGACTTTTCTTGACCCTTCCACCTTTCGGTCAGAGATGTCGACCTGAAATTTCTAAAATGTGTAAGATAAATAAACGACGACGACGATTCAGCGAAGTCAGCACAGGCTGAGACACGCTGGGGTATCTGCCGTCGGGTGGTTCGAGGGGGCAGGGACCCTAAGACGTCCGTTCTTGTGACCTCACCTAACGGTAACGGAAGAGGTTACGTACTTTCACTTTTCACTTTCACTTCAGCGAGTCAACACAGGTTGAGGATCGCTGGGGTACCTGACGTCGGATGGTCCGAGGAGGCAGGTACCCTAAAAGGTCCGTTTTCACATGACCTCACCCCAAGGTAGCGGAAGAGGTAAGATAAACGACGACGACGATTCAGTGAAGTCAGTACAGGCTGAGACACGCTGGGGTATCTACCGTCGGGTGGTCCGAGGGGCAGGGACCCTAAGAGGTCCGTTCGTGTGACCTACCCAACGGTAAAGGAAGAGGTTCCGTACTTTCACTTTTTACTTTCACTTCAGTGACTCAGCACAGGTTGAGGATCGTTGGGGCACCTGCCGTCGGGTGGTCCGAGGAGCCAGGTACCCTAAAAGGTCCGTTCTCGTGCCCTCACCCGACGGTAGTGGAATAAGATAAACGACCCCCTTCGGTTTAGACAGAGCTTCCTGTCCTCGGTTAGTGTGTCCACCAGAAGGGTCCAAATAGAGTGTTAGCACATACACGAGTCAATGAGTCACAGGTTGAAAACGCTGGGGGCACCTGCCGTCGGGTGGTCCGAGGAGTAAAGGATGAAGTCCCCTAGAAGGACTGGGTCCTTAATGTGAGTGTAGAGAACACAGAGGACGTGACCGCCCGTCTAAGAAATGGTGACGCGGGGGACCCCTTAGGGTAATCACCGTATATAAACGTTCGGGTCGTACTTTGTTCCTTCTGGATTAACTGGTCGAGTCCAAAGTTTGAACCTAAGTGCTTCAATCAGAGGAGTGGCTCCGGGAGGTAGAGTTCCACTTCTACGGTCGCAGAACGTTCTATAAATAATGATCATTATCCATTACAGGACATCAAACGTTCACAGAACGGATAACTATACACACGAAATGGATAAATATATTTATACTTATTTTGACTCAAAGAGGTATGTCACTGGGAAGAAAGTGAGTGACCATAAGGTTATACAAAGAACTTAATTTTCCCTCCTACCCAATTGTCGGTCACCAGACTCTTAACGGGAATTCTTATATCCGATACTGGAATCCCTTGTAACAGTCTCCTTTACGGACCTTTGGTACCGAGTTCTGTTCACTCGACTCATCGGAGTACCTCCGACCGTACCCATAAACGACTTCTGGACATGACGTCTCCCAGACCTCTCTCATGGTTCTGGGTTCCCGAGATACGACTGTTACCGTTTCGTAACTTAATTCGACTAATAATCTACCAGGAGGTATTGGGACCCGATTACTTGGTAGATCTACAATTAGTATTTGAAAAGAGGGATTTTCTCGAGTTTAAATATTGACCGAAGTGAGTAAACCTTAAAAAAAATTATTGTCATCAGTCTACAACTAAGATCTTATTTTTCAATAAGTTAGGTTAAGAAAGAAAAGTTTACTAAATAAACGTTATATACACAATAATGGAACATCATAGGTCGGAGATTCCATTGAGTATCACTAGGGGTGTAGGACCATAAGTGTGGGAACACATCGTGAAAGGATACACCGTAGTCCCAACCAGCACACCGGTTATTTTATTTCGTATTGACTACACACTGAACGATGTGTTCCAGTATTTTCTGTGACGACGAAGACGGTATGGGAGAACCTAGGAACAAGACTCTCTTCGATCGACGGTACGACCCTCCTGTAAGTTCGTCTAGATACCTCTTAGGGCATCCTTCTCCCTAACTCCGTGGTTGAAAGATCGGCACACTCACACGGTAGAACTTTCGTCTAAAAACTCGGGGTCAGTTCGGAGGTCTACTGACGTCTGAGTCGACTGTAGAACTGACGTTGGAGTACTCTCAAGGACTCAGTCTTGGTGAGTCGATTAGGTAAACGTTTTTGACACATTTTATTATTTATAAATAGCAATAAAATTCGGCAATACAAACTCTTATTAAACGGTACATCGTTATCTGTTGTTTATATATTGACTATGTGATTAATGTTTAACAAACGTACATAAGTCAGCGGTTCAGTACAGGCTGAGGAACGCTGGGGCGTCTGACACCGTGTGGCCCGGAGGGACGGGGAGTGGTAGAGGGACTCGAACGGATAAGTACAGATAACCTAACCACTACGGTAGATTGGTAGAGTAGGAGACAGTGAGAGAAGAGGAAACCGGAAGTTAGAAACGATCGTAGTCCCACAAAGGGTTACTCAGCCGAGGCCGAGGAGTGTAGTCCACCGGTTTCATAACATAGAAGTCGTAGTCAGGAAGGTTACTCATAAGTCCCAACTAAAGGAAATCCTGACCGGTCAAACTAGAGGAACGACTGGTTCCTCTCAGGTAGTTCTCAGGAGAGGTCGTAGAGTCAAGTTTTCGTAGTTAAGAAGTCACGAGACGGAAGAA
This sequence comes from Capra ibex, assembly GCA_006410555.1. NCBI lineage: Eukaryota > Metazoa > Chordata > Mammalia > Artiodactyla > Bovidae > Capra > Capra ibex. The sequence continues at coordinate 397,877 of SJYO01006649.1, forward strand.
ATGCCAGGTCGAGAGTCCAGGTATGTATTGATGACATTTCTGGTATCGGTCTGGAAACAATCGTCAGATCCAAACAGTATCGAAAGGACGGTTCTTCGTTAGTAAAAGATTAAAGTACCGACGTCAGTGATAGGCGTCACTAAGATCTCGGGTGCTTCTCCTTTGGACAGTATCGAAGGTGGAAAAAGGGAAGATAAATGGAACTTCATTACTCTGACCTACGGTATTAGAATCAAGAAAATTATAACTCAAAATTCAGTCGAAAAAGTGTCGAGAAAGTGGGAGTAGTTATTCGAGAAATCAAGGAGATGAAAGACGGTAATCTCACTATAGTAGACGTATAGACTCCAACAACTATAAAGAGGGTCTTTAGAACTAAGGTTGAACATTGAGTAGGTCGGGTCGTAAAGTGTACTATACGGGACGTATATTCAATTTATCCTACTGTTATTTATCGGAACAACGTGAGAAAAGAGTTAAAACTTGGACAGTCAACAAGGTATATTCCGGGAGTGACAACGAAGAACCGGGTGTATGTCCAAAGAGTCCTTTGTCCATTCCGCCAGACCATAAGGGTAGAGAAATTCTCAAAAGATGTCAAACAATACTAGGTGTCCCAGTTTTCGAAATCGCATCAGTCACTTTGCCTTTATCTTCAAAAAGACCTTAAGGGAACGAAAGAGATACTAGGTCGTTTACGAGCGTTAAATTAGAAACCAAGGGGACGGAAAAGATTTGGGTCTGACTGTTAGTCCTTTAAGAGTCAAGTGTATGACGACTTCGGAGTGAACTTCCTGAAACTCGTATTGGAATGATCGTACCCTCTACTCATGTTAACAGGTCATCAAACTTGTAAGAAATCATTATTTAACCCTTAACCCTACTTATAACTGGAAAGGGTCAGGACACCGGTGATGACCCAAAAGGTTTAAATGACTGTATAACTCACGTCGTAAAATTATCGTAGTGGAAAATCCTAAAATTTATCGAAACGACCTTAAGGTAGTAGAGAAGATCGAAATAACCGTCGTCACGAAGGATTCCTGGTGAACTGAAGTGTGAGGTCTTACAGACCGAGACCCACTCACCGGTATGATAGCACCAATAGGTCCAGTAATTCTAGAAATAAAATTTCGAGAAGACACATAAGAACGGTAGAAAAGAACTAGAGACAACGAAGAGAATCCAGAAATGGTGAAGACAGGAAGTGACACGGGTAAACACGTACTTTACAAGGAAACTATGGGGGTTAAAAGAACTTCTCGAGAAATCGGAAAGGTACTTCTCCTTAATATTTAATGAAAAATAGTAAGTAAGTTTGGTCTATGAGTTTTTAGAATAAAAGGTTTTGAAGATTTTTTAAACTACTTCTGAACAACGATTAAGAGGGTACTCATCGGGTTTACTCAAAATACAAACTAACATGAATGCACTTAGACAAAGAGTGAAACTGGTTGACTATTGTAATAAATAAACTCTAATCTCAGAACAGAGGTAACACCGGGGAGTAGATCCCTCCTCCTTATTATATACGTGTGATGAGGTATATTTTACCCGAAGGAACCACCGAGTCACCATTGCTTAAGTGGACGGTTACGTCTTTATACCCAAACTATGGACTCGGTCTTTCTAGGGGACCTCCTCCTTTACCGTTGGGTGAGGTCATAAGAACGGAACCCTTTAGGGTACTAGTCTCCTCGGACCGTCCGATGTCAAGTACTGTAACGTTTCTCAGTCTGTACTGAATCATTGATTTTTTTTGTTGTATGTATTTTATCTATTGGTTGTTCATGGACGACATATTGTGTCCCTTAATATGAATTATAAAATATTATTGGGTATTCTCTTTGATTAGACTTTTTTTGTCTACATAGGTTTTTTTCTTTATTCAGTAGATTTCAGACCAGATACAAACATATCTAAAATACTACTATAGACCGGATAGACGTCGTACTTGATTATTAATGAACACGACTAAAATTTGTAGTGTCTCAAAGTAGTTTTCTTAACTAGAATAGTCTTCTCAAATAAAAGGAAGGTGCTTAAGTCGTTTTTAACAATGCCATGGTTCTCACTTACGCACCGTACCCACTGGAGACTCATAGAAACGGTGAAGATTTTGTTTATGTTTCCAAGCCTTAATAAGTAGGACAAATCGTTTTTAGTCTTTTGGATTTTGGGTTTATTAAGACAGAGTGGTGTCCTTTCCACACTTGGTCTCGTGAAAGTTCTCTTTTAACAGGACGAATCCTGTTACGTAGTAGGACTTTCAAATGTCTGACGTAAAGGATCCCGAAGGACTGAATCAACTTACACCTGAAAGACTCTTATAGTCTGTGTCTTTGTAGACCTTTAGTTCTCTTTTTTGTAATGTTTTATTATATTTGAGACGAATCTAACAACGGTAGGACTTAATATACAAGGGGAAATTAATCACGTTTATTAGTTTTCGATCGTTATAAATGTTTTCAGAATCGATACTAAATAAAAGGAGTTCTTTCTTAATGTGGGTGGTTGACGTTTAACCCTTTATTTTCTTCAGTCTGAGATTAGTTTTGATATCGGATTTCCGGAGTCTTTTGATCCGGTAGGTCTTCTATTAAGGGTTTATAAGATCGTACCATAAAAAGAGGTTTATGTAGATTGCATGGTATAATGGACTACTTTTAAAGAAATAAAAAGTAAGAATATTGAGGTCCTTCGTAAGGACTAAGGAACTGACACACTTCCTGGGGAGGAGACACGTGGGGGAGGTATATTATTTGTCCGAGATAAAGAGAAATTTATGAAAATTCAGGGGTGACGGATTGTGTCTCGAACCGTGTGTTATCCTTGTTCATTCTATATAACTGATTTCACAAGTGACCTGGGTATTACAAGTAGTATTGTAAAACGAGAAGGAGTATGACACAAATAACGACAACAAATCAGTGGTTCAGCACAAGTTAAAAAACACTGGGGTATCTGACATCGGGTGGTCCGAGGAGACAGGTACCCTAAAGGATCCGTTCTTATGACCTCACCCAACGGTAAAGGGAGAGGTCCCCTGGTAGAGTTAGGTTCCTAGTTTGAACATAAAGGACGTTACCGTCCGTTTAACAAATGTTGACGTGGTCGTCCCTTCGAGGTAAAACAATAATTTGTCATGAAAAACTAAACAAAAGAGACGGGTGACGGGAAATATTAGGAATAAAATTTTCAGATACAAAGTGATTCAAAGTTAGTTGACTTCCGTTTTTTATCTTATTCTCAGAGGTGTAAAAGTGAATCTGATACTCTTATGAATAACAGCAACAAGTCAACGATTCAGCACAGACTGAGAAACGCTGGAGTATCTGATATCGTACGATCCGAGGAGACAGGAAGTGACGGAGGACCTCAAACGAGTTTAAGTACAGGTAACTCAGTCACTCCGATAGATTGGTAGAGGAGGAGACGGTGGGCGAAGAGTAAAACTGAAGTTAGAAGGGGTCGTAGTTCCAGAAAAGGTTACTCAACCGAGAAGTGTAATCCAATCGGTTTCATAACCTCAAAGTCGAAGTCGTTGTCTTGAAGGTTACTTATAAGTCCCGATTAAAGGAAATCCTAACAGACCGAACTAGAAGACCGTCAGAGTCCCTGAGATTTCTGAAAAGAGATCGTGGTGTTAAACTTTCGAAGTTAAGAAGTCATAAGAAACACCAGGTCGAGAGTGTAAGTATGTACTGATGACCTTTTTGGTATCGAAACTGTTATACCCGGAAACAGTCGTTTCACTATAGAGACGAAAAATTATGTGACAGATCCAAACAGTATCGAAAGAAAGGTTCCTCGTTCGTAGAAGAAAATTAAAGTACCAACGTCATTGATGTGGTTTTTTTTTTTTTTTTTTTGGATAGTACATTGAAATGAAGGTGATCCTTCCGATATTGGTTTTTTATCTTTAATTCTTCACAACCACTCCTACAACTGTTTACTCAAGTCAAGTCAAGTCAGCGAGTCAACACAGGCTGAGAACGCTGGGGTACTTAGTGTCGTGTGGTCCGGAGGGACAGGTAGTGGTTAAGGGCCTCAAATAGGTTTGAGTACAGGGAGCTCAGCACTACGGTAGGTCGGTAGAGTAGGAGACAGCAAGGGAAGAGGAGGACAGGGGTTAGGGAGGGTCGTAGTCCCAGAGAAGGTCACTCAGTTGAGAAGCGTACTTCACCGGTTTCATGACCTCAAAGTCGAAATCGTAATAAGGAAGGTTTCTTTAGGGTCCCGACTAGAAGTCTTACCTAACTAATCTAGAGGAACGTCAGGTTCCCTGAGAGTTCTCAGAAGAGGTTGTGGTGTCAAGTTTTCGTAGTTAATAAACCACGAGTCGAAAGGAATATCAGGTTGAGAGTGTAGGTATGTACTGGTGTCCTTTTTGGTATCGGAACTGACCTGCCTGGAATCATCCGTTTCATTACAGAGACGAAAACTTATACGACAGATCCAACCAGCATTGAAAGGAAGGTTCCTCATTCACAGAAAATTAAAGTACCGACGTCAGTGGTAGACGTCACTAAAACCTCGGGGGTTTTTATTTCAGACTGTAACAAAGGTGACAAAGGGGTAGATAACGGGTACTTCACTACCCTGGTCTACGGTACTAGAAGCAAAAGACTTACAACTCGAAATTCGGTTGAAAAAGTGAGAGGAGAAAGTGAAAGTAGTTTTCCGAAAAATCAAGGAGAAGTGAAAGACGGTATTCCCACCACAGCAGACGTATAGACTCCAATAACTATAAAGAGGGCCGTTGGAACTAAGGTCGGACACAAAGAAGGTCAGGTCGTAAAGAGTACTACATGAGACGTATATTCGATTTATTCGTCCCACTGTTGTATGTCGGAACTGCATGAGGAAAAGGATAAACCTTGGTCAGACAACGAGATACAGGACAAGATTGACAACGAAGGACTAGAGGTATATCCAAAGAGCTCTCCAACCAGTCCACCAGAACATAAGGGTAGTTTACTCATGAGAGTATATAATGACTCCTCTTACTTTTTACCGAGTCGTTGATACCTCTTGTTATAACACTAAGGAGTTTTACCATTTATATTTTCATGACTTACTGTGTTATTAAGGACGAGATGAATGAGTCTTCGTCCCTCCTATTTTATTATTTTCGAGTGTGTTCGTGTTGTGATAAGTGTTATGGGGTTTCCACCCTTGTTACGTTACACGTAATTGATCACTTACCTGTTTTACACCATAAGGTATATTACGTTATGATAAACCGGTATTTATGATGTCAAACCCGTTCGGAATTTTTGTCATACGATTCTCTGTTTTCGGGCAGTGTTTTCTGGTGTACAGTATATTAAGGTAAATATACTTTAAAGGTCTTGTCCGTTTAGGTATTTCTGTCTTTCGTCTAATTAACGACGAATCCCGACCCTTTCCCGAAGAGGTCACCGAGTCACTATTGCTTAAGTGGACGCTCCGTCTTCTACGTCCTCTGTGGTGTCCAAGTAAGGGACCTACCCCTTCTAGGGGACCTCGTCCCGTTTCGTTGGGTAAGGTCATAAGAACGGAACCTATTAGGGTACCTGTCCCCTCTGATCGTCCGATATCAAATATCCCAGCGTGTCTCAACCTGTGTTGACTTCGTTGACTATCCTATCTTCCTATCCACCTACTATCGATTTCCCATTTCCCTCCAGAGAAACACCAATACTTTTGTAAGATTTTAACTGATCACTATCAACGTGTTTAAACACTTTTTTGTAATGTAACGGGTGAAATTTACATACCATTCACTATATAAGTTATTCTATAAATTTTCGACAAAATGTTTTTAATATACATTGAGTCCTTAAGTGACTCTACAACCTTAACAAAACATGGGATAAACACCGTGAGCAATGTTCTGAGATACGTACACAATGTTAGATATCCTGGAATATAAGGTTTTTACACTTAAAATCACGTATATTTAATTTCCTTCTTTGGTGTACGCGAATCAACCTTAATATTCGACCCTGGGTACCAGTTGAAGTTAACTCGTACCACGTCGATTAATTTTGAAGGACGCATATACGTTTCCTTGTGAGTCTGGGAATCTCGGTTCAGACTTGACTTAAGGATCCCGATGTAAGACGTCAACTTTAGGTCTGTTCGTGTCTTAGTGAAGACTCTCTAATAGTGGGCACATCGGAATAGAGTTACGAATTCCGTCTCGACAACTAAGACACCAGGTTCAAAAGGAAGGTCCAGGGTCTTATTGGGAACCCTAAAAAGACTTAAGAGGTAAAGTGTACATGGTCTTTGATTTGACCCTGGGTTTTACATCTCCCGGTCTACCCTATCCTCTTTAAATTAGTCCAGTAGTAATTGTAGAGTACTCACGATTGCTACAGAGCAAGATTAGTAGTTTTATGGGCGCCTCGGGAAAATATCAAGGTCCGTAGTCGAGGTTAGAAGACACTGACACGGGACTCTCACTATTTGAGACACCATCCCTGTAGACACATGGACTGGTTCGGTCTGATGTGACGTAGTCCTCTGTACTTCAAAGAACTGTTTTCCCTGGTGGCATAGTTGACCCTAATCTATACGTCGTATATGACCTTTCGATGTTTATTGACTCTGAATTTGTGTGTTTTTTTCAATAAGAGGGTGTATTCCCCGGACACTCCCCCGTCCGATCCTAACTAAACTTTAGTTGTTCTTGATTCTAAGGAAGGTCGAAGGACGAGGTAGTAGGAGTCACCCGCCGAAGGTGCGAATACCAGGTCTTACTGGTGACTTCGTAGTCTAAGGTGTACATTTAAGGTCCGTCGTCCTCCCATTTCCGTTCTTTACTTTTCACCCGTGTACCGGGTCGACTTAGTCGATGGAATTTTATAGGGAGAACCTCTATGTACATTTCCAATGTAAACCTAAAGTTACTGATCTCGTACCAGTGTTCCGATATATGTTTCCACGTTCCCTTCGAATTTTTACATAAATTGACCCGTGTAACGACGGGAGTCACTGTGTAGAGATAAGGAACCCTTTTTCTCCCTTACTTACGACCCATCTGGTAGACGTCACAGTCGATGTGGCCAGAACATTGACAGACCTCCCTGAGTGATTTACAATAGTCAAAGTAGACGAACAGTCGTCAGTGCTCCAGACTAGATCTTCACTGAAACGATAGACGAACGTGTTTGTTCGAAAGAGATCAGACGAGGTGTCCACCTCCCTGATTTGTTTATCCGTACTAAAAAAGGTCAAAAACACTTAATTCTTAACTAGTCTTTGTAACTATAACAGAACACCTTTGGTGTTGATATACACTTTTACTTTCTTTCCATAAAGTTAAAAGATTTGGTGGTTCTGAAGAGTCAATCCAATCTTTACTTTTGACACAGGAAGAGACAGGAGTCTGAGTGGGGTGTTAAGAGGGTGGGTGTCTCAGTGTGGTTGGCTACCTTACGTCAAATTAGACTACTTGATACTCCAACTCATGTCCATGAACTGTACGGGTAAGAGAGGATTCCCTTTCAGGACGTATGTATAAGTCCTCGTCTTTGTCTTTAAGTGCTGACTCGAGGGGAACAGGTCAAAACATAAACATTTTGGAGGAACGGAATGTTTTACTCAATGAACTGAACAGGAGAAGATCTCCGTCCCGATCCTAATTTTAACCCCGGAGTGTGACTACCTTCTTTAGTTTCTACTGTGTTTGTCTACTTTTCTTAGGTACGAGAACCTAACCTTCTTGGTTATAACACTTTTACTGATATGATAGGTTTCGTTAGATGTCTAAGTTACGTTAGAGATAGTTTGATAGTTACCGTAAAAAGTGTCTTGTTTTTCAAGTGATCTTGTTTTTCAAAGTGTTAAACATAAATTTGTGTTTTCTGGGGGTTGTCGGTTTCGTTAGAACTCTTTGTTTTTTCCTCGACCTCCTTAGATGGAAGGACTGAAGTCTGTTATGATGTTTCGATGTCAGTAGTTCTGTCATACCATGACCGAGTTTTTCTCTTTATATCTGTTTACCTTGTTATATCTTTCAGGTTTCTATTTTGAGTGGACACCCATGGAACGCGAAGAGACCACCGAGTCTACCATTTATTAGGTGGACGTTACGCCTTCTGGACATAAGTTAGAGACCCAACTCTTCTAAGGGACCTCCTCCCATACCGTTGGGTGAGGTCATAAGAACGGACCTCTTAGGGGTACCTGTCTCCTCGGACCACCCGATGTAAGGTACGCCAACGTTTCTCAGTCTGTACTGACTCGTTGATTCATGTGCCTATGGAATAAAAACTGTTTCCTCAATTCTTATATGTTACCTCTTTTCTGTTAGAGAAATTAGTCACCACGACCCTTTTGGTCTGTCAACGAACATTTTTTTACTTTGATCTTGTGAACGATTATGGTATGTATTTTTATTTGAGTTCTACCTAATTTCTGAATTTATATTCCGGTCTTTGATATTTCGAGAATCCCTTTTTGTGTTCGTTATGTTCAGAAACTATATTTAGTGTCGTTAGAAACTGGGTGGAAGATCTCACTACCTTTATTTTTGTTTTTACTTGTTCACCCTGGATTACTTTGAATTTTCGAAAACAGTGTCGTTTCCTTTGTTATTTGTTCTAATTTTCTGTTGGGAGTCTTACCCTCTTTTATTAACGTTTACTTTACTGACTGTTTCTTGATAGAGGTTTTATATATCCGTCGAATATGTCGAGTTATAGTCTTTTTGTTTGGTCGGGTTAGTTTTTTACCTGTCTTCTAGATTTGTCTGTAAAGAGGTTTTTTCTGTATGTCTACGGTTTATTTGTGTACTTTTCTACGAGTTGTAGGGATTAATAATCTCTTTACGTTCAGTTTTGATGTCACTCCGTAGTGGAGTGTGGTCTATCTTACCGGTAGTAACTTTTTAGATGTTAGTTACGACCTCTCCTACACCTCTTTTACCTTGGGAGGATGTGATAACCGCCCTTACATTTGACTATGTTCGGTAATACCTCTTGTTATACCTCTAAGGAAACTTTTGATCTTTATTTAGATGACATACTGGGTTGTTGGGGTGATGACCCGTATTTGGAACTCCTTCGGTGTTAAGATTTTCTGTGCACATGGGATTACAAGTAGTGTCATGATAAATGTTATCGATCCCGTCCCTACGTTGGATTTACAGGTGACTACTTACTTGTCTATGTCTTCTGTACCATATATATGTGTTACCTTGTGATGAGTCGGTATTTTTGTTCGTTTAAGCTCAGTCAAGGTCACTCCCCCTACTTGGATCTCGAACAATATGTCTCACTTTGTTCAGTCTTTCTCTTTTTGTTTATAACATATAATTACTTATATATACCTTAGATCTGTTACCATAACTACTTAGATAAACGACCCTTCCTTACCTCTGTGTCTACATCTCTCACCTGAACATCTATGCCACCCTCTTCCTCTGTTTACCTCTTTCGTCTCACTGTATATATGTGATAGTGCACATTTTATTTATCGACCACTCTTCGACGACATATTGTGTCCCTTGGATCGGACCGTGAGACACTACTGGATCCCTCCCCCCTACCCCTCTCCCCTCCCTCTGAGATGTCCCTCCTCTTTACTGTCATTTCTTAGGTGGATGTTACGTCCTCTGGACCCAAGTTAGGAACCCAACCCTTCTAGAGGACCTCCTCCTGTATCGTTGGGTAAGGTCATAAGAACGGACCTCTTAGGGATACCTGTCTCCTCGGACCGCCCGATGCGAGGTACCCTAACGCTTCTCAGCCTGTACTGACTCGTTGATTCGTGTCGTGTCGTGTACCAACTAAGNCCGTGAGACACTACTGGATCCCTCCCCCCTACCCCTCTCCCCTCCCTCTGAGATGTCCCTCCTCTTTACTGTCATTTCTTAGGTGGATGTTACGTCCTCTGGACCCAAGTTAGGAACCCAACCCTTCTAGAGGACCTCCTCCTGTATCGTTGGGTAAGGTCATAAGAACGGACCTCTTAGGGATACCTGTCTCCTCGGACCGCCCGATGCGAGGTACCCTAACGCTTCTCAGCCTGTACTGACTCGTTGATTCGTCTCGTGTCGTGTACCAACTAAGTACAACAACATGTTGTTTTTGGTTGTGTTGTAACATTTCGTTAAAAGGAGGTTAATTTTCATTTTTTTTTTTTTTTTTTTGGAGGGTCACGTGACGAGTTTAGTTGTGTTGAGTTCTATAATAAAAATTTTTTAGATGGTAACTCTTGGTTCACGAACTCTAAGATTTATAGAACTTAACGACAGACGTGACGAGATCAATAGGTCTATTCTCAGACTAACAACTAAAGTAGAAAGGGTTTAATACATAACCGAGTCAGAGAATACCCGAAGGGACCACCGAGTCTGCCATTTCGCAGACGGACGTTAAGGCCCCTGGACTCAAGTTAGGGACCCAGTCCTTCAAGGGGACCTCTTCCTTTACCGTTGGGTGAGGTCATAAGTACGGACCTTCTAGGGTGCCTGGTTTCTCGGACCACCCGATGTCAGGTACCCCAACGTTTCTCAACCTGTACTGACTCGTCGAAGAGAAGAGAAGAGTCAGAGAATACTTCAGTAGTCAAATTAAGTTAGTAACAAATAACTTTCGAATGAGCCAGTAGTCGTTAGACAATACTTCCATTATGACTTCCTGGCGTTCTATGTCGGAATAGTACAATAACATAACAATTCTGTATACTGACACTTAATTACTCCAATTAAAATTTTATTTGTGTGTGATTTCTGATATAGGAACACTCACCGTAGAATTGAATCGTTCGGAAATCAGGTTGTTACCACAGTAACGAGTTTTATAAAAATCTTAAGTCACCCTTAAGAAAAGTTATCTACTTGGCTTAATATAATTTACAGGTATTATCGGTAACCCAAAAAAACTCTATTCATAAATAAAAAGCTCTTTTCGGTTTCACTAAGACTCGGTTCAGACCATTTCGTCCACTTACTAGTCAAACACAAAGACCACTTTAAGGAGGTCTGAGGAAAAAGGCACTATCTTAGTAGAAACACACACTGCCCAGTCCCCAATACTTTTGAATCGTACGTAGTCTTAGTGGGGTTCTGGAACAATCTGGTATCTAACAACCGGGGTCAAACGTTAAGAAACCCATCTCTACTCAAGATTCTTAAACGCAAAGATTTTCTGTGGGCTTACTACGACTACAATGACCAACTCCTTGTGACCTCGTGGTGACGAAATTCTGTCAATAAAATCTCAAGGGACATATATCGTTATGAACTAGACTATATTTAAAAGGAACGAGAGTCCCTTGAGGAAACGACGGAGAGTCCGATTCAGAACCCATGAGACCCCGGAACGTGTGGGACCCCTACATCGATCTGTAAACGAGTACCAGGGGGGGTTCTTAAAATATAGTGAAAAGTGGGTCTCGGTGTCTCCTACCTCGATTGTAGACACTGACTTTCCCGAGTGTTCGAAAAGAAACTAATCTTGAACGGGTCATGGGTCCTTTCAGTGTTTTCTAATCCTGATCTGTTCTCCAATTAATAGTAGATCAGATTAAGGGAGGTGGAGGTGAGGAAAGTAAAATCTCGACTCCTTTAGTCTCGGATCTCTACGGTCGACTGTACAAATTTCAGTGGGTTATTCATTGTCCTGTCAATATACTAGGTATTCTTTCATAGTGTCAGGGGAAGGTGGATCTCTCCCGTCCTGGTAATAGAGTGGGTTAGTCCTGGTTTACGTTGTACTCCATCCAGATTACGTTACGCACGGAGAGGGTCCCTTGTTTATCACGTTTGGTCTGGCGCATAAAGATAGGAGGTGGAATATCATGGACCCCGATCTTTGTAGTGATACATACGGGAGACGTCATTTTATAAGGAATATGAGTTCCGTATTGTCAAACGAGGTAGTGGTTGTTATTTGGGTGTAAACATCCTTTACCGTCCCCCTCCACTTCACTTTCAATCGATCTTGAGTGTAGGAGGGTGTAGAAACCACATTTATAAGTGACACAAATGTACAGCCGTCTTTTTGCCAGTTCTTTGGTGTTAAGTAGACCGACTGGGGGGTTTTCGTGGAATTGGTAATTGCGTTTCAGTTATAGACCAGAGTTGAACAAAAGTTAGACCGTGGCTAACTACCTTTCCGAGGCCACAAAAACTTCAATGTACGTTCCTTCTCCGACGGTACCTTTCATGTACCCTTGATTGTACCTTCTTTCCGACCTTTCAGATCCCTTGGACCCCTTCAGACCAAAGACGAAACAACAGACGGATGTGACCCTAGTCGGTCCAAAGACTACTACCTAATCCCGACGTTTGGAGTCGGTACACCGACGGCTACGGGATAAGGTACCTGAGACGGAGTGTCATGGGGGTAGGTACGGGGACCTTTTTGTGTATTGGAGGGATTTCTTGATAATTGTAGGGGAAAAAAGTGGTGGTAGTTCGAAACGGGGAAAGGTGGGAGTCTTAGGACGACCTTTGAACGGAAGAGGTCTTTTAAGAGAGACTGATTTGACGGACGGTAGGGACTCGTTTGAAAATCCGTATTGAGGGATGTCACCCAACTCACTAAGAACTTATACTCGTAAAGTAGAAGCTAAAATCACTAATTTCATCCAGAAAATGAAGAAATCACTCGAAAACAAATACAACAGGGGTAGTGAAAGGGTCAAGAAGGTCCACCCTTCTTGACGAATGGGGTACTCCACGACTAATATATCCATGGTCCTTTTTCGTCCGTCCAGTGATGAGGTCTCGACGAGGATGGACAAATCCAACTCGACCGGAGTCTTACGACGAAACAATGTCCGATTCTCTCGAACTTTTCTATCCAGACCTTTTCCAGACCTCTCCGTAGAATTTCTCGGGTGGTCCCGTCCGCATACACCAACGATACCAATGGTCCGCGAGACCGTCAGATAGGTGGAGGAGGATTGTTCCGTTAGGAAGAGAAGCTTCGTTGTTTCTCTTCTGTGAATCTCTAAGTTTGGGTTAAGTGGGGTTCTCGACTTCCTTGTCACTGATTGTGTAGGCAGGTGAATAATGTTACGGTTGTCGTTTCAATCCCAGTGGTTCCGACACTCCCCTTCCGTGCACCTTTCGACGAAGTACTTGTAAGCAAGTCTACTCTTACTCTAATTTGTCACTTCAGTCTCCGTTACAAGGGACGGGAGAGACTCAAAACGAGACAAAACGAACCGAAGACAAAAGAGAGCTTGGTCTTGATTGTGGTGTAGACAGACATACCAAAATTACACGGACCGTCGGTTTGTTTACCTGTGTTTGTCCCGACCCCGTCACCCCTTTATTAACTCGACCCTGAGACATTCCTGTCAAAGGAGAAAGATGGACTCGGAGTCTGATACTAAAAGGTCTGAGGTCTACCACTAGTACCAACAATTTTTCGTTCGTAATAGGGACAATTACTCCTATTATTTTGACTTGTTAAGTACTCGTGACTGTTGTATACCTCGGGGGATGTTTTGTGTCTAAATGGGTCGTAATAGTCCTTTACTCCAAAAGGTGTAGTCACTTAAAAGACCTTTTAATCCCGAATGGAAAAATCGCAGTTATAAAAAAGGACTTCTATAATTCGTAACCCCTACCTTTATACACAGTCTATACATTACATGAAAGGATAGAACGTGTGTAGTAAAATAGACCACAGAGGAATACTGGTACGTGACTTCCTGTCCTCCCTCCCGAGAAGTAGGTGACGTATAAACCCAGAAATAGGCCTGTCGGATGAAGAGGAACTGAATCTAAGTCGACATGTGTCCAAAGAGACGCCCGAGGGGAATACCCCTTTGGTCCCGAAAAATAGGAACTAGAATATAGGGGATGTTGGAACGGTGTGTCTTTCACCAGGGGTCTTCTCGTACAATCGTGGTGGACTCTCCCCTAATCTTTATGTCTGAGAGACGGGGGTAGGGTCTGGACTACCTACTTAAGCTAAGACTTAAAATTGTTCTAGGAGTTCACTAAGTATACCTGTAATTTTGAACTCTTCATAGGAGGTCGACACGAACGGTCGGACAGGGATTGGTCAATAGAGTAGGAGTCGAGTCTCACGGATAATCTTTGTCTCCTATACCCCGGACTAAGTCTGGGGTCTTAGTCTAAAAGACCCCTCACTTTGGGTCTTTAGGTAAACATAGAGCGAGATTCCTATTAAGACTATACATGGTTATCATCCTCATAGGTCGGGATACCAAACGAGTATCTTTTATAAGCTATTCAATCAACACACACACAAAAAATTAGTGAAATGAAGTGCAAAATCATTTGTTTCGTTTAGGTCCTGGCAAACGTAACGGAACATTTCCCAACGGAGTGCTGGCTTAGTAATAAAGACTTCCCTTTCTTTGGTACCGAAGTGAGTATAAGGATTGCAAACCGGTACTGGGCACTAGTTATCAGGTTGTAGTGGTCCTTGTTTTCGGAGTCACATTCCTGCGGACGGGTTCAAAGGGATTCTCTTCATGAAGAAACCGAAGAGGTGAGGGAGAACTCCAAGCCCCTTAAACTCTAACCCACCCTCGGGAAGATGAAGAAAAAAAAAATAAAAAACTCAAAGGGTTAAAAAATTAAATAAAAAATAACTTCCTATTAACGAAATGTCTTAAAACGACAAAAGACAGTTTGGAGTTGTACTTAGTCGGTATCCATATGTATATAGGGAAGGGAAGACTTGGACGGAGGGTAGGAGGAGGGGTAGGGCGGAGAGATCCATATCTCGCGGGAAACTCACAGGACTCTGTCTGTCGTTTAAGGGGAACCGATAAAAGGTATACCATTATATTCAAAGGTATAGTGAGAAAGGTATGCAGAGTGGGAGAGAGGGGAGAGGGTTACAGGTATTCAGATAATAGATACAGACAAAGAGGTAACAACGAGACATTCATTTAAGAAGTCGTGGTAAAAAGACCTAAGGCACATAAACAATCTTATGGGCGGGGCTCGAGCGCGACGCCGGCAGGCACGAGTCGTCGCGGGGGAGACCGTCGACCGGGAGGTCCGAAACCTGCCCGAGCGGACGACCCCTCGAGGCCGCGGAGGCGCGAGGCTCCGCGAGGCTCTGGCCGACGACCATGTATCGAGGCGTTGTTGATAACGGTAACGGGGGAGGGAAGGGAAGAGAGCGGTCGGACACGGCGAAGAGCCGGAGGGCGAAGGAGGGCGCCCTTCGAACCTCGGACCGCCCCTTACACCGGCTGGACCCCGCCCTTACCGTACATCTATGAGGGGAACTCGACTTGCCGAGCCGTCACCTGGAGGCGAGGGGTAAGGTTTGGCGTCGAGTCTTTGAGGCGAGGTGCGCGCTTAGGCGGGGAGTTCCCCGTGTGTCACACCGGGTCGCGTGGTAGCCAGAAGTTATTTAGAAATAATTTAGCTTATCTTACGGACGAAACAAAAGTACTAATAGGACAGAGGACGTGTTCGTTCGACCGTCCACAATCAGGAAAGACAGATTCGGTTATTGTTCGGGTAAAGATTAAAAGACTGAACCGCCAATTATACAGACCATAATGGTACACTTTTTTTCTGTCTATGTTTTCCGGTCTATCACATACTAACTTAAATGTACTTTACAGGGTTTATCTGTTTAGGTATGTCTGTCCTTCATTTAATCGTCAACGGTCTCTGATTTCCCTCCCCCCTTCACCCCGCACTGACAATCATCCATACCCCAAAGAAACCCCTCACTACTTTTATTTTCCATCTTAATCTATCGTCACTACCAATGTGTTAGAACACTTATATGATTTTGGTGACCAACATTTATATTCTACCTCTCCACTTAATATAGTTAAAAACTTTCTAGAACCTGAAACCTGAGTCAGGTGGACTCAAACTTAGACCGGGGACGGTGTAGGGTCGACACGATGTCCGCCTCCAATAAAATAGAGAAACTCTAGGTCGTCGTGTCAGACCTCTTCCGTTACCGTGGGGTGAGGTCATGAGATGGACCTTTTAGGGTACCTGCCTCCTCGGACCACCTGACGTCAGGTACCCCAGCGCTTCCCAGCCTGTGCTGACTCGTTGAAGTGAAAGTACGTAACCTCTTCCTTTACCGTTGGGTGAGGTCACAAGAACGGACGTCTTAGGGTCCCTACCCCCTCGGACCACCCGACGGCAGACACCCCAACGTGTCTCAGCCTGTGCTGACTTCGCTGAATCGTCGTCGTCGTCGTCGTCGTCGTCGTCGTCGTCGTCGTCGTCGTCGTCGTCGTCGTCGTCGTCGTCGTGCCAGACCTTTCTCTTACTAGTTTCAAGGGTACAATATCCGAACGACACTCTAAATTTATCCTGTCAGAAACTTTTTTACGGACCATGTAGTTTTCACGATTACTTACAAATGACGACTGTAATTTAGGTTGTTAAGGTTTGAATTCTACGTATTTGATGGACCTCTCGGACTATTGGGGATGTAGAAGTCTAAATATTCGGACCTCAAACCGAAATCTTAGTCGTAAAAATTATTCGAATGGTAAGACTATGTTTACCAGGACTCTTACTGTGATTCTCTTTATGACAAGATATGAAAGTATTTTACCTTCTTAACTATTTAGTATAAAAATTCTTCATGTACAATCGAAGGGTCAATCCTCTATCTTTTGACCTTTTTTTATAACGAGTATGGGAGTGTGGTTTTTTCTCTTTCAACCTGTTAGATGTTTAGGTGTTCAAGAGAACTTGGGTCGTCTCTCGACTTTGACTTCTCTTTGGTTGATTGTGTTTTAAATGCATTTGATGTCCGTTGAGGGGTCTCTCTGTTTGTACTCGTCAGACATTAGACCTCGTTTACAGTGATCTGGGTCTATTCTTATTAAGTTGATTTTGAAAGTTGTGTAACGATTTCCGACTCAAATCCGACCGTTCTTTACATCTTGGCGACCTCTGTGTCTGTTTCCTCTTAATACGTGTGAGAGAGTCGGAAAAGAGGTATCTGGAACGGTCCATGTGGGTTCTTTCTAATTTCGTTCTGTTCTTAGGACTTTATCTCCGAGTCTACCACTTCGTAGACGGACATGACATCCTTTGGGTTCAAGCTAAGGACCCAGTCTTTCTAGGGGACCTCTTCCCTTACCGTTGGGTGAGGTCATAAGGATAGACCTTTTAAGGTTCCTGTCTCCTTGGACCGCCCGATGTCAGGTATCCTAGCGTTTCTCAGTCTGTGCTGACTCGTCGATTGTGTGTGTGTGCGACGTCCGAACCCTCTTTCCCAGCGTCAGTGGTACCCTTTGTGTACTTCGAGGTGGACCTAGGAATTGGAGATAAAGAGGATGTCTTAGATTTCGGAATTTTATGACCGTTTTCCCGTTGTTCAGGACGGTGAGAATCGCACACCACTCTTTCGGTGACGTCGACCCTCTTCCTCGCACCGCTCCTGTCTTGGTTAAAAGATCGGTATCGTCCCTCGTTCTTGTGCACGACCCGGGTCTGGACGTCGACTTCCATTTCCCAGTGGTGACTCTTTCGTGGTGGGGGTTCTGGGTCTCTGTGTGACAGACGAATGTCGACTCTGAGTCAGTCCCGTGTCTCCCACGAAAGACGACGAGGTTTGACGGGCCATTGGTCGCTAGCATTAGATGACGACTCTGTTCGCGCTTTCGTGTCCCTCTCCGCGGTGACTTCGTGTCACGTTTCCGTCGTGACTCCGACTCCCGTCTCGTCTGTGACCCCGTTTTTCGGACGGTCGTTTGGTCAGGGGGTGGGATTTATGCTCTATGTGATCTCCATGACCTTTTGAGAACGTGACGTCCACTGGTCGCGTTGTCGTAGGGTCTGACCAAGTAGAAAATTCATCGGACCGAGTCAAGGGGTGTAATTTACGGCCCTTATTCTTTTCCGTGCACACACACGCGTCAACACAGACTGAGAAACGTTGGGGTACCTGACATCGAGTGGTCCGAGGAGACAGGTACCTTAAAAGGTCCGTTCTTAATGACCTCGTCCAACGGTAAAGGATGAGGTCTTATAAAAGGACTGGGTCCCTAGATTGCGTGTAGAGAACACAGAGGACGTAACCGTCCACCTAAGAAATGGTGACGTGATGGACCTTTCGGATTCTTTTCCGTACGGGTAAAGATTTACATGGTTGACCAATTGAGTCAGAGATGTAGGATGTGTTCTACAGACCTAAAGTAGTTTTTTAATGTTCCGTAAGTTTCTGTGTTCTTTTACTTTTGGTAACAGTTCTCCGTTTCGTTAGTTGTTTTAGTCTAACAATAACAGTGTCGATTTGAGTCGATACTGTGTTTACAGTCTTAATAGTTTGTCCCTTAAATTTTGTAGACACAAATAATAATTTGTATGATTTGATAAATTTCCGAGATCACCTTTTGGATCCTTCATATGTACTGCTCTACTCATTAAAGATATTTCTCTCTTTTTGACATTCCTTCTTAGTTTACCTTTACGATCTTTACCTTTTGTGTTATCGTGTCTATGTACGGAGTTACCCGAGTATTTGTCCAAAATTTATTAGTTCCTTTCTTATTCACTTAAACTTCTATCCAGTTAGCTTTGTTGTTTTCGACTTTGGGTTCTCTTTTTTTTTCTTACCCAATTTTTGTTTTTAGTCTTATCCCGTGGATTCTTGACACTCTGTCATAGTCATATTAGACGTATATTAACCTTAGGGTCTTCCTCTTCTTTAGAAATCATCCTGCACTTGACACTTGAAGGTCTACAAGTTCGACCTAAATCTTTTCCGTCTCCTTGGTCTCTAGTTTAACGATTATAGGTAACCTAGTAGCTTTTTCGTCTTCTTGAGGTCTTTTTGTAGAGAAAGACGAAATAACTGATACAGTTTCAGAAACTGACACACCTAGTGTTCTTTGACACCTTTTAAGGAGTTCTCTAGTCTTATGGTCTGGTGGAATAGACGGAGGACTCTTTAGACATACGTCCAGTTCTCCGTTGTCAATCTTGATCTGTACCTTGTCTGACCAAGGTTTAGTTTTTTCCACATACAGTTCCGATATATAACAGTGGGACGAATAAATTGAATTTACGTTTCATGTAGTACGTTTTGCGGTCCGACCTACTTCGTGTTCGACCTTAGTTCTAACGACCCTTTTTATAGTTATTGAAGTCTATACGTGTACTGTGGTGGGAATACCGTCTTTCACTTCTTGATTGCTCGAAGAACTACTTTCACCTTCTCCTCTCACTCTTTCAACCGAATTTTAAGTTGTAAGTCTTTTACTTCTAGCACCGTAGGTCAGGGTAGTGAAGTACCGTTTATCTACCCTTTGTCACTTTCTGAAATAGATCAAGTCAAGTCAAGTCAAGTCAGCGAGTCAGCACAGGCTGAGAAACGCTGGGGTACTTAGCGTCGTGCGGTCCGGAGGGACAGGTAGTGGTTGAGGGCCTCAAGTGAGTCTGAGTGCAGGTAGTTCAGGCACTACGGTAGGTCGGTAGAGTAGGAGCCAACAGGGGAAGAGGAGGACGGGGGTTAGGGAGGGTCGTAGTCTCAAAAAGGTCACTCAGTTGAGAAGGGTACTCCACCGGTTTCATGACCTCGAAGTCGAAATCGTAGTAAGGAAGGTTTCTTTAGGGTCCTGACTAGAGGAAGTCTTACCTGACCAACCTAGAGGAACGTCAGGTTCCCTGAGAGCTCTCAGAAGAGATTGTGGTGTCAAGTTTTCGTAGTTAAGAAGTCGCGAGTCGGAAGAAGTGTCAGGTTGAGAGTGTAGGTATGTACTGGTGTCCTTTTTGGTATCGGAACTGATCTGTCTGGAATCAACCGTTCATTACAGAGACGAAAACTTATATGATAGATCTAACCAGTATTGAAAAGAAGGTTCCTCATTCGTAGAAAATTAAATTACCGACGTCAGTGGTAGAAGTCACTAAAACCTCGGGGTTTTTTATTTCAGACTGTGACAAAGATGACAAAGGGGTAGATAAAGGGTACTTCACTACCCTGGTCTACGGTATCTCCATAAGGTTTTAGTGACGTCTACCACTGACGTCGGTACTTTAATTTTCTGTGAATGAGGAACCTTCTTTTCGATACTGGTTGGATCTGTCGTATAATTTTTCGTCTCTGTAGTGAAACGTTTGTTTTCAGGTAGATCAGTTTCGATACCAAAAAGGTCATCAGTACATACCTACACTCTCAACCTGACACTTTTTCCGATTCGTGGCTTCTTGACTACGAAAACTTGACACGACAACCTCTTCTGAGAACTCTCAGGGAACCTGACGTTCCTCTAGTTTGGTCAGTTAGGATTTCCTTTAGTCAGGACTTATAAATAACCTTCCTGACTACAACTTCGACTTTGAGGTTATGAAACCGGTGGACTACACTTCTCGACTGAGTAGAATTTTCTGGGACTACGACCCTTTCCGACTTCCACCCTCCTCTTCCCCTACTGTCTTCTACTCTACCAACCTACCGTAGTGGTTGAGCTACTTATACTCAAACTTGTTCGAGGCCCTCAACCACCACCTGTCCCTTCGGACCTACGACATCAGGGACCTCAACGTTTCTCAGTCTGTGTTTACTCACTGACTTGACTGACTTGACTTGACTTCCTCTTCTCTTTCGTTCCGTCTTTTTATAAAATTCTTTATTACGTGAATTTAAATAGAAGTAAATAAGGTAAAAGTCGGTAAAAGAAGTAAAGAAACGTATCTGGGTTCTGAGATAGGCCATATTAAAATTGACTATGGTTTTCTTGAAGGAAATTGTAAAGAATATCCAGATGTTAAAGGAACCTATCGTAATGTCCGAAAAGAGAAGGTAGAAGATAGTGGGCTTTGTATGGAGGATCAGAGGAACGTTTGAATAGATACGATAGATACCAGGTAAGGAAACCTAAAATGATTCACAAATAGTTAGAGAGGAAAAGAGGGTCTCGATTTGATGTAGAAGGTCGGAGCGAACGACAATCCAAACTGGTACACGGACTCAAAACCGGTTATACTCATTCTTTTTTTGAAAATAATAAGAGGTAGTGAGGATTCTAAATCCTCATAAATCCGTGTCGTAAGTCTGACTAATATAAGAAACGTCGGTTTCTACCTCTTCGAGATATGTCAGTCGTTTTTGTTCTGGTCCTCGACTGACACCGAGACTAGTACTTGAGGAATAATGGTTTAAGTCTGAATTCAACTTCTTTCATCCCTTTTGTTGATCTGGTAAGTCCATACCGGATTTAATTTAAGGAATACTAATATGTGACCTTCACTCTTTATCTAAATTCCCTGATCTAGACTATCTGTCTCACGGACTACTTGATACCTGTCTCCAAACACTGTAACATGTCCTCTGTCCCTAGTTCTGGTAGACGTTCTTTTTCCTTACATTTTTTTCGTTTTACCGACAGACCCCTCCAGAATGTTTATCGACATTTTTCTTCTCTTCACTTTTCGTTTCCTCTTTTCCTTTCCATAAGGGTAAACTTACGTCTCAAGGTTTGTTATCGTTCCTCTCTATTCTTTCGGAAGGAGTCCCTAGTTACGTTTCTTTATCTCCTTTTGTTATCTTACCCTTTCTGAACTCTAGAGAAGTTCTTTTAATCTCTACGGTTCCCTTGTAAAGTACGTTTCTACCCGAGTTATTTCCTGTTTTTACCATACCTGGATTGTCTTCGTATCCTATAATTCTTCTCCTCCGTTCTTATGTACCTTCTTGACATGTTTTTGCTTAGAAGTGCTGGGTCTATTAGTGTTACCACACTAGTGAGTGGATCTCGGTCTGTAGGACCTTACACTTCAGTTCACCCGGAATCTTTGGTAGTAATGTTTGTTCCGATCACCTACACTACCTTAAGGTCGACTCGACAAAGTTTAGGACTTTCTACTACGACACTTTCATGACGTGAGAAAGGTCAGGGTTTCTTTCCGTTATGGTTTCTTACGAGGTTGGTGGCGTGTTGACGTGAGTAGAGTGTACGATCATTTCATTACGAGTTTTAAGAGGTTCGGTCCGAAGTCGTTATGAACTTGACACTTGAAGGTCTACAAGTTCGACCAAAATCTTTTCCATCTCTTTGTTCTCTAGTTTAACGGTTGCAGACGACCTAGTACCTTTTTCGTTCTCTCAAGGTCTTTTTGTAGATAAAGACGAAGTAACTGATACGGTTTCGGAAACTGACACACCCAGTGTCATTTGACACCCTTTAAGACTTTCTCTACCCTTATGGTCTGGTGGACTGGACGGAGAACTCTTTGGACATACGTCCAGTCCTTCGTTGTCAATCTTGACCTGTACCTTACCGTCTGACCAAGGTTTATCCTTTTCCTCATACAGTTCCGACATATAACATGGGACGAATAAATTGAATATACGTCTGATGTAGTACTCTTTACGACCTGACCTACTTCATGTTAGACCTTAGTTCTAACGGTCCTCTTTATAGTTATTGGAGTCTACACGTCTACTGTGGTAGGAATACCGTCTTTCACTTCTTCTTGACTTCGGGGAGAACTACTTTCACTTTCTCCTCTCACTTTTTCAACCGAATTTCGAGTTAGAAGTCTTTTGATTCTAGTACCGTAGGCCCGGGTAGTGAACTACCCTTTATCCACCACTTTGTCACCTTTGTCACCGTCTGGAGTCAAAAAACCCGAGATTTTAGTGACGTCTACCACTGACGTCGGTACTTTAATTTTCTACGAATGAGGAACCTTCTTTTCAATACTGGTTGGATCTGTCGTATAATTTTTCGTCTCTGTAATGAAACAGTTGTTTCCGGACAGATCAGTTCCTATACCAAAAAGGTCACCGGTACATACCTACACTNTTAGTGACGTCTACCACTGACGTCGGTACTTTAATTTTCTACGAATGAGGAACCTTCTTTTCAATACTGGTTGGATCTGTCGTATAATTTTTCGTCTCTGTAATGAAACAGTTGTTTCCGGACAGATCAGTTCCTATACCAAAAAGGTCACCGGTATATACCTACACTCTCAACCTGATATTTCTTTCGACTCGCGGCTTCTTAACTACGAAAACTTGACACCACAACCTCTTCTGAGAACTCTCAGGAAACCTGACGTTCCTCTGGGTTGGTCAGGTAGGATTTCCTCTAGTCAGAACCCACAAGTAACCTTCCTGACTACAACTTCGACTTTGAGGTTATGAAACCGATGAACTACACTTCTCGACTGAGTAAACTTTTCTGGGACTACGACCCTTTCTAACTCCCGTCCTCCTCTTCCCCTGTTGTCTCCTACTCCACCAACCTACCATAGTGGCTGAGTTACCTGTACCCAAACCCACCTGAGACCCTCAACCACTACCTGTCCCTCCGGACCACACGACACTAAGTACCCCAGCGTTCTCAGCCTGTGCCGACTCGCTGACTTGACTTGACTCCGTGTCGTAAATCGGATGGGACTGTTTATGTGATTCATAGATGGGACAGTTTCATTTGATTAAAAATCTATTGATCACTTAAGGAACCTTAATATACAAAATACACTTTTATATAAAATATGTTGACGACCGTTAAAGTCTTTTTTCCGATATTCTTGTTTATTCATTTTAAAATACATAAGAGATTGAGTATGTTGTAACTCTCCGTGTATACAATGAAATGGTTATAGATGGAGAACCCTCGAGGACCGTTTTGAGGACCCTAAACACAAGAATTAATTTGTACCATATCATGTTACCTTTCACGGAACATAAACATTATCCTTCTGGTTATAAGGTCGAAGACTCTACGATGACTAGTCAGTACACCGGAGTCTTTCGTAAAATGGGAAAACTACAGGAAAAAAAAAAAAATTAGATATTTCCTCCCTATTATCATGGTTAGAAGTTCCCATCTCCTAATGTGACGCTCCTAATACATTTCGTTATAGACACACCATCTAACGACATTAGAGTGGTTACGAAAAGGGAAGGGACATAGATATGGAAAACGGTCTACTGAGATAATTATGTCGAGGAGGTTGTTTTCCTCACTTCACGTAAAGGGGTATGAACTGTGACTCAAGTCGGTGCACTGGAGGAAAGTGGTCATAGCCTTTGGATCGTGCGAAGACGGATGGGAATACGAAGAACGCAGTCGAGATGGTAGTGGTACTCTTGTGTGGACCCAATCGAACTTCCTTCTGTCCTCTTCACCTAGTCTAGACTCAATAGGTTCAGAAGTGTCGCCTCCGGTAAGATCCAGTTGACTGTCGGTCGAGTAGAGACCGATATACTGGTCATATCGGCCTGTTCTAGTCGTCTCGGCGGATCGTTCGGAGGTCTGTGCACTCGGCATTTATGAATAACACCATACGGTGACTCCACAGTGTCAACAAACAATGTGTCGTAGTAACACCGTCGTTCATTGGTTGTCTCACACTTTAATCCGAGGATGTTTGACATTTGATGACGTGTTTACTTTTAATAAATTCAAGTACCCTCTTTTGTATATATGCCCCGAAGGGGTCACCGAGTCGTCATTCCTTAGACGGACGTCACATTCTCGACGTCTTCTACGCCCAAGCTAGGGACCTAACCATACTAGGGGACCTCCCGTATCGTTGGGTGAGGTCATAAGAACGGACCTCTTAAAGTGCCTGTCTCCTCGGACCGGCCGATATCAGGTTTCCCACCGTGTCTCAACCTGTGTTGACTTCACTAAATCATACGTGTCGTGTATATATTTATGTATGTATATATACATATATATACACCTCAGGACGGGGTTTCGGTGTCCACACTCTGGAACATGGTGCCGGTGTCTTCGACTCAGGTCTTGGTTCCAGTGGAGGTTTCCACTGACTCGGGAAACATTGACAACGGTTTTCGGGGGACTAGTAGTGGTCGTCTGAAAGACTGGGGTTTAATCCGTTTTTACGGGTGAGGTCATCCGTGGGATATCGCGGGATCTTTCACTTCACTTCAGTGAGTCAGCACAGGCTGAGAAACGCTGGGGTACCTGACATCGGATGGTCCGAGGAGGCGGGCACCCTAAAAGGTCCGTTCTTATGACCTCGGGATTGGTTAGTGGATTACGATGGGAAGGTCGTCCTTAAAAGAAACAGAGTCCCAATATTTTTAACCGATGATTGGGTACTTTTGGTAGTTGAGAGGGGCCAGACACTCTTTCAGCCGGGTGACACGAACGTGGCAGGATATTGTCTCTATTATCATAAGAAATAAGATTTATTTAAGTGAGGGAAGACTTTACGACACAGACCTTTAAGAAAAGGTTGAGCTCAAACCTGACGAGGTTGTATATATATATACAAATTATACATATGTAAATACAGAGGTTCCTGAGGGAATCAGATACTCTATAATCTCGGACACTTCTTTAGAGTAACTCAAGACTAAGTCTCAGCACTCTAGTTTCCCGTCTTGGAACTTTCACTTTCACAATTGGTGAGTCGACACAGAACGAGGAACAGTGGGGTACCTGACATCGGATGGTCCGAGAAGACAGGTACTTTACGAGGTCTGTTCTTATGACCTTACCAAACGGTAAAGGAAGAACTCCCCTAGAAGGACTTGGTTCCTAACTTGGATCCAGAGAACGTGACGTCCGTCTAAGAAATGGGAGACTCGGCGGTCCCTTCTGTCTTGGAACTTTTACCAGATTAGATGGGAGACGGACACATAGATCGGAGGACAAAAGAGTCGGTGTAACTAAGAGAAAACATGTATGATGTTCGTCCAAACAATGAAGATCGTGAAAATACGAGATTGTCAATGTTTTACAAGTGGAAATTTAGAACGGGAGAGAGATCGTCAGGGACACAATCTGTTCGGTCCTCCGACCCAGGTGAAGGTAAGAAGAGTTAAGTGGTACAGAGACGGAACCGGAGACAACCAATACGAGACTAGTACGACACTCAATGTTAAAAAAGTCTACGGAAGTTGTACGTCGGTGAAATGTCTGATCTTCGACGATTACGACAAAGTAAATAGTACAAAAGGTCGTATAACGTAATTAGAATTTATAGGTCGAATTACGTGTGTTCTTGTGGGAGAGAATTATATCCTCCCGACCAGATGTTTTCGGGTATTTTATTCGTAGGAGGATCGAAGGTTTCCTTACTTTTTGGTGTTCTTATTTACCCTTCTCTTTGGTTCGTTCGACAAAAAATAAAAGATCTCCTTCCTTCTTTAATAAGTCGGACTGAGTCCGGAGAAAGTCCGTGGAGTGTGTAATAATAGCGACTTGTAAACAATAATAAAAAAGAATTGTTAGTCCATTAGACTCTACCTGGAAAAGAAGGGATTTTCCTTATTCCTTATAAAGGTCCAGATAAAGACGTAGGATTTACCATAGAAATGGAATGATCGACTTCCTAGTAAAAAAAAGGAGACTCTTCTTCCGTCCTCCGTCTCACGGACAGATCTTTCACTGTTTAGTCTGTACTGTATGTATGTCTGGGTAATGAAGACAGTATAAAGAGGAGAATTGAAAAGAGTCGTTAATTCCAAAGGTACTCGGAGGGTGAGGAAAAGTTTAGGACGAGCACTCCGTCAACATTAATTTAGGGAACTAAAGGGTTACGAAAAAATATTTCACTGAAATATAATCTTTTCAAGAGAAAATTTAAAGGGGTTTGTGGGAAAGGACTGAGTCTGACACTACCCGTTGTTTTTGAAGAAGGAGGAAGAGAAAGTACAGATTTAAGTCCAGTTCGTAACAGAGGAGGTCCTTCAGAAGGAACTATTGGATTGGGTCGGAGTAAAATTACGAGAAAGAGACCTGAGGGTACGGGGGATATGAACGGTGATAGCATTATAAGTGATGTGACAGAATGTCAGAAGTCACAGGAATAACAGAGGGTGTGAAACGTAAGTACCTCGATCAAAACCGTCATCTTAAGATCTCATCTTTGTGACTGGTCAACAAATAGTTGGGAGTGTCGTTGATAAAACAAGGGGAGACTTTCATAAGAGTTACACCATTCGGATTTGGGTCGTAACGGAAACAAAGACGGAATAAACGTAGTGTCGCTCTTATTCTAATACTACGAAATGGACCTTTACTCGAAGTACCCTAGAAGACTTTAGTAGTATAATAGTTTATTTGAAACCATGGTGTAAACATGACCCGAGACACCACCCGCTAGCCCCCTTCCATTACATACCTACACTCTCAACCTGACACTTCTTTCGACTCGTGACTTCTTGACTACGAAAACTTGACACCACAACCTCTTCTGAGAAGTCTCAGGGAACCTGACGTTCTTCTAGGTTGGTCAGGTAAGACTTCCTCTAGTCAGGACCCACAAGAAACCTTCCTTACTACGATCTCGACTTTGAGGTCACGAAACCGGTGGAGTACGCTTCTCAACTGAGTAACCTTTTCTGAGACTACGACCCTCCCTAACCCCCGTCCTCCTCTTCCCCTGTTGGCTCCTACTCTACCGACCTACCGTAGTGACTGAGTTACTTGCACTTAAACTCACTTGAGGCCCTCAACCACTACCTGTCCCTCCGGACCGCACGACGCTAAGTACCCCAGTGTTTCTCAGCCTGTGCTGACTCGCTGACTTGACTTGACTCAACTTATTCCTTTATGTTTTGATCCAGAGTCTGTTGGTCTTTATATAATAGATGAACCTCTATTTTCATATACATGTATTTTGTGATTAATTGTACTCCCATTTACTCACGGTTTGTTCGGTGTATCTATGTTATCGATTCCCTCTTTAAGTCTATCTTCCTCTAATGACCTTATTCCCCCCGAAGGGACCACCGAGTCACCATTTCTTAAGTGGACGGTTCGTCCTCTGTGTCCAAGCTAGGGACCCAACCCTTCTAGCGGACCTCTTCCTTTACCGTTGGGTGAGGTCATAAGAACGGTTCCTTTAGGGTACCTGTTTCCTCGGACCGTCCGATGTCGGGTAACCCAGTGTTCTCAGTCTATGTTGGATCGTTGATTTGTTGTTGACCTTGCCCTCCTTTCAACCTTCACAAAAGTTACGTCGAAATGTTTTCTCCGATACTAACCCAGAACTTCCTTGTCGTATTTACGTCCGTGTCCCCACCTTAGACGTGATAAATCTAAATCTGTTATTATTTATCTGAAAAAACCGATCATATTTCCGGAACACTACTCCTTGTTACGCTTTAATCCAAGGTTTCGGTCTAGTATAATAAAAGTAAAAAGGGGGTGATTTTCTTGACAGGTTCAGTGGATGAAAATTCTCCGGGGTAGTTTAGGTACAGGACTTGTCCTTTACACATAAATCGTCCGACGTGTAATAATGTATTGAGTCGGTGACGGTTACTGAGAAGTTCTCGTGGTCCAATTGAGAACCAATTGGTTTTCGATAAAAAGATCAGACACGAGATGGATTAAGGTGGTTGGTCATCTCTAACGTGTGGGTGATTCAAGAGGAAAGACTTGACCTGAGGGATTTGGTGATTTTTTACTTCCTCTATCTTAAGGATTAAAGTTTCTTATATAAAAACAGAATAAAAAGAAAAAGGTATGAACAGATAGAAGGTGGTAAAGAATGCCTATCATAAGAAAATCCGTAAAGTAGTTTAAAGTCTGGAAGACGTCGGGAAGGGACAATTTGTGTAACATTAATGTGACCATCTAAAATTTTCTCTACTTCCTTCGTTTGTTCTTTACGAAACCGAAACCTTTACTTTGCCAATGTCAGTCTCTCGGAAGAAATATTATGATCTAGATATCGATAAGGGAGGAGTCGCCAATTCTTAACCGAGAGAGACGGTCTTTTGACAAAAACACAGAGAGAGACTACTCTTTATTCTGTAGAGAAAACAACAGATTTACTTCTTAACTTTAACACCGGTCCGGTTCTATTGTCACAGGTTGAGTAGGAAGACTCGAATCGAAGAAGATCGGGGACTCGGTCGAGGTTCCGTCGTATCGTACGGACCTTTTGGGAGGAAAAGTGGTGCGGTTCGGTACACAGAGAATAGCAAAGTTCTTAAGGAGTTTAAGGTGGGAGAGACACCAGGAATTCTGAAGTTCTTACTGGTTCACGAAGGGTAGTTGTCTTTGACGGATAAGTACGTTCGGTAACCGGTGAAAGGGACTGACTAGTGGTGAGGTTAGGGTCGGGAAGGGTGGAGCAGGGATTTGTATACACGGGAACTTGACCGGAATGATCTTTGTCGGATGTAAACTTGAGTAGACACCGTAGTACTTTGGAAAGACACCCAGATTCACCAGGATCCAAACAACCCTACATCCCTCGATCGGGACACCCCCCAACAAAAGTTTTCCGTAAGCCTCGTCTGATGTGGTTTGTTCGTTCGTGGGTAAGTGTGGAATAATAGAATATTTTGATCTTTTTTCTCGGAAAGATATCATAAATATTTTACGAAAGTATAGGTACTGGAATCAAAAACGAAGTTGGATTGAGAAGTTCAATCCTACATAGAATAGTAGAGAATTATTCCTTTACCCTCAATTTTCTCCAATTCTTCTTTTTTTCTCCAAAATTTTTTTTTCTTTTTTTTTCTCCAATTCAATAAACGGAAACTAGTTCATCATTTACCAAGATCCTTTTGATAAACCCTGATTATAGTAGATCTGGGAAGTGGACTGTGGTATTTCGTTTTATTTAGAGTCTATCTAATTTCTTAATTTGTATTTTTTCATTTTGACAATTGTTTTTCTATTTTACATCAACTTCTAAACGGATTAGAGACCTACTTCTTTCTAAAAGGTCCGTATTTTTGTGACCTTCTCTACCGTTTTTCTTTTTTAAATTATCTAGTCAGATGTATTTTTACATTTTGAAAATGAACAGTTTTTTAGTTTATTTTTTCGTTTGTTGTTAGTCTCCCCTTTACCAGTCCGATAACACCGTGTTGGAACGAGTCAGAGTCGACCTCGGTGGAGTTTCAGGTCCTCCCTGAAGGACCACCAGGTCACGAATTCTTAGACGACGGTTACGTCCCCTGTACTCGAGTTAGGGACCAGGTCCTTCGGGCTTGATTCGGGTTTTGGTGTTGATCACTCGGGTGCACGACGTTGATGACTTTAGGCGCATGGGACCTCGGACACGCGGTGTTTTTTCTTCCGTCGTGTCACTCTTCGGACGTGTAATGTTGGTCTCTCATCGGGGTCGAGAGGTGTTGATCTCTTTCTGAGACCTCGTCGTCTCTAGGTCGTGTCATGTTGTAAATTAATTAAAATTTCTTTTTTCTTGTGTTCTTACAACTGTGTTTACGACTCCGGTCGAGGTTTCCTTCATTATCGACCTACGGTCCAGAGAGTACTTCCCTCTACACTCATCGTGCGGATGTGTCTTTTTTCTGACCGTTACGTGATTTTACAACTGTCATCAATACCTTAACCTGTAAAAAAAACAAAAGAAGAAATAGAAAAGGTATAAAAGGTATCAAACCGTTTTTTTTTTTTGTGTTATTAGTCCCCCTTCTTTTCCACAACATAAGTCCTTTTATCCCGAAAAACAAAATGTTACTCCTAGTAGTTCCCTAAAGACAAAAGGAACTAGAGAACAAGAATAGCGGTGTGTAGAAAACTTCCACTATCAGATTATATAGGTATCAAACGGACCTCTGTGAACGCAGTCCCGTTCTGGTTCGAAATTTAATGTGTGCATACGTGTATCGTCACAGAGGCCAAGTGACAGACTCCAGAAACAAAGGAAGTTCCAAATATACTTCAAGGTTAAAGAGAGAACTTTGTTGACGCAACCCTCCTTCTATTTCTTGAACCCCAACTCCCCGTCTCCTCAAGTGTTAGTGTCAGACGACATGCGTCCCGACCCCGTCCCCAAGGGTCGTGGTCGTGGCGCATAGACCCCATTCAATACAGTAGCAGTGAGATTTTTTTGGTTCCAAGTCTCAGGTCAGATGCCGGTGTGTAGATCGCTGTCGACTTCTACCCTAAGTGAGGTCCAGACCGGGGTTTAGAAACGAGTAAGTAGATGTGGAGTGAGGGAAGTTAGTTCAATATAGACATAGGACGTCGAGTCGTTTAGACCCCCTCGACTCGTAACCTTTACGGAACCGTCCGTTAAACCTTAAGACAACTCTCGTCCGACTCTCAGTTCCCTAACAGAAGATTCTTACTGGTGTTGGTTCCACGGTCTACTGAAACCTGTTTAGACAGAAGGACGGGTATCTTCCTCATCAACCTTTATCATCAAAGTTCTTCCGAAAGGACAAGGAGTGGAGACCGAGGGAATTATAAGTAAATAGATACACACTCACCACACAGTCGTTCGGTTCCGATGAGTAGCTCGAAGTCCCCTTTTGTCTCCCGAACTTTGTCAAGGGACACTCACGGAGTGCTTTTTGACGGCTATTTCAGTTGGTGTACGGTCGTTTTCTTATCATTGTTGGGTCTGCGGTTACCTGCCTCCTGACCAATTTATTCACTACAATATCGGTACGTTACCTTACGTTACGTTTATACTTTTCCTTAACCCCCTCAATAGATCGTGGTAGATACGACCCGAAGGTTTTACGGTCTGAGTACAAAAAGAGGAAGGAGGCATCAATGGGGTAAAGTCAGAGACATCGACCACATCGACCGGAGGGGAGAAGGGTTGGAGATTTATAATCCCGTTGGGTTCTTAGTCAAAGTCGAAAGAGAAATGTAAGAGACTTAAGTTAGGGACTACCGATAGACCCGGGTTTCAAATTTTATAGATTACTGTGGGTTTAAAAATAGAGGTCGGGATTGGTTTCGACACGGGGGGTCTGAGTATGTAGGACTCATATCGGGAGGATTCGGTCTTTTACCGTCAGGGGTGGAATGACCGGGGAAATGGGGGTACAGGGAGTGAAATCATTTACCTCTTGTAAGTGGGTCAGCGAGTCCAGTGAAACTAACGAAAGAGAGTGTGGAGTATAAGACGTCCGAGATGAGAGTTTTATATTTAGATGATAATGGTGGGATCGGGTTCGGTGACAGTGGACGAAGGACTAATATCGTTGTCGGTGGACCAGAAGTAGTTAAGGTGAGGACGGGGAACTGTCAGACAAGTGGTGTGTCTTCCGTCTCCTAGAAAAATTTTGTATGGTCGATAAGAGGGGTGGGGGGTTTGGTGGGTCACCTAAATATATAGGGAATCCTGGAGCACCCGACGCAGGGACTGCCGGAGACACTGGAAAAACCGGTAGTGTGGGGGTAGAGTGAGACAGGGTCGGTGTCGTCGGAGAAGGATAGGGAGATTGTTCGATCTGTGTTCAAGTAGGAGAAGGAAACATATAAAGACGGGTGGACCGTTTGAACCGTACCAATACGGAGAGAAAATACAGTAGAGGGGTCTGACCGGAAGAATAGATTTTCTCTGGGATCGTTCAGATAGGAATTTGACGAAAATAAAAGGAAGTGTCGTGAAGAGGGATGGACTGGAGTATAATGTATTAATGACAAACGAACACGTAGGGGACCATAACAGTTGTCTTACAGTTCCTCTGATCTCTAGAACAGCACGAAAACATGACGATATATAAGTCCCGGATCTTGTCAGACGTGGAGTCTTCTGTGAGTCTCAATACAGATTTATTAATTACTTACATACGCACGGTCCGATGTCAGGTTTCCCAACGTTCTCCGTCTGTACTGACTCGCTGATTCGTGCGTGCACGACACTGTCCTGTTAGAGATTGTACATGCAATGTATTTCGGTTCACTCCTATTGTGGGTCTCATGAAGATCTTCCTGTGTGTTTAACATTTTCTACCAACAGAGACACTTGCTTCTGGCTTCCAGTTCTCATCTTTCCTTTACGTAAAAAGTCACTATTAATAACCTGACAGACTTAATAAAGCGTACACGTAATTGATGGAAGAGTTACTTTTTTTCCTTTGAGGAGAACACAGGCCGGTGAATAACGTGATTGACCTGTGTAAAAAACTATCCTGTGGCGTCGGAGGGAACAACAGGATGGTCCCAGGAGTGTGTGGAGGTCAAGTGGAACTAAAGAGGTTTACCTGGTGGTGTGGGAGGTTCAAAACAAAATCAAATCAAAACAAAACGTCCCCCTCCAAGGGACTGTGTTCTGGTCTCTGGTCTTACACTAGAGTGTGTGTATGCGATAAGACTGCCCGAGGTGAGAGGAGGGTCCCTGAGAGTCTCGAGACGACACACGTTTAATGTGTAGGGACGAGAGGGTCACCGAGGATCGACAGGGTGTGGAGCTCTGACGGTTAAGATCTGACGTGGTCGGAGTCTTAGTGCACAACAGTCGAACCTGGTGTGATGAACATTTCCTGTCGACCCTACGTAGAAAGTCATCCTTCCCTTCCCCGACAAAGGACGGGACTACGAACAGGGGCCGGATCCAGGTGTCTTGGACTCTGGGCTCGGGTATCGCGGACATAAAGAGTCTACTAGTTTGGTTTCGGGTCTCACACCGTGAACGGGTTCTAAAGTACCACTCAATTACTTCGTGGTCCTGATTTAAGTCCAGGGTTTAAGGGTCAAGATTCGAGAAAGGTCGGTCTAACGGTAGTCCCGCCTAGGGTTAATCTGATGGGGAGTCGAGGTGCGAACCGAAAATCCCCTTAACTTTCTACTCCTACCTCCTCTCGTGCCGGAGTAGGTCTCGTCGAGGTCCTCCGAGACTTCCTCGTGACCGGAGAGTACCTAAAATGGTCCCGACCCCCGGTCAAGGACTTGTGTGAATCCGGAATATCCCTGTACAATCATTAAAGGAGACTGGTGTCGGAGGAAGTGTCTGGTGTTATGTATTCATCATAGGGAAAGTCAGAGGTTTTAGTCCCTCTGAAATTTAACTGACGTCTTTGGAGAATGAAAATTTCTCTCTTTCTTTTATTTCATAACGTTTTCGTCTCCCACAATTTGTTTTGATGAGAAAGAGGACCATTACGGATTAGTTTCTTCTTACAAATTCTTTTGTGGTATCTGTACCCTAAGGTAAACATTACCTAAATAGGTAGTCTCTAATGTGTGAGTGTGTACGAGAGTACCAGTTTTATTCACTATTCGAAACCCCCAACGTCCAGACGATCCCTTTCTCAGTTCTTCGTCGAAGTCCACATCCGAAGTACATTACGAGGGTTCTTTCAATCAACAGTCCTCAAAGGGAAGGTCACAGCTCCCACCACTAGAGTTTGTTGGGTCCCAGCACACGTTTCTCTAGTGGACGTAAAACACACGAGACACTCTGACACGACTCTCAGACATCGGTGGGTCGGAGGATTGTGTGTGAACCGGACGAATAAACCGGGGGATCGGAACAGACGATTAGAACGACACGAGTCTTGGTGTCTAATAGACTCGTAGAAGAGAGACGCCCTACCGGAATCGACTCGTCAAGAAGGCCTTAAGAAAACTCTGAACAAGATTGGAGATTCACAATTTGTCGATGATTGCTGTTTGATTTAAGATTACATGGTCGTTTGATCATTAATAATGACGTTAACGATGAAGAAACCCCCTTGAATGTAATAACATAAAAAGATATAACGATATCATGTAAAATAGTTATTGATTATTATCAAGATTTCAGTTTGTTTTTATTATCGATGATGGAAAAGACTTGTGACAGGATATACAGTCCATGGGATAATTAATGTACCGACTTACGGAGTTTTGCCGACATCCTTACCGATTTCATATCAATACGGGTAACATGTCTATTATTTTTACCGTTCGTCAAGTCACTCGACGGTTAGTGTGTCGATTCAACATAGACGAACTGAGGTTTAAAGTACAAAATTGGTGGTGCAATATACTGGAGGGTAATGATTCGTAAATATTCTGTGATAATCGTAGTGTCTCGTTCACTAAGAAACCACTGGAGATTCAAACTGGAAAGATGGGTAATTGGTTTCTTCATAGTCACTTGACATCAAAATCGAAGGACGATGACGACGGTTATACTTTTCTACTAAAGGAAGGTGTCCTGTGTAGTATACGTCGTGGCGTCTTTTCTGGTCCCAGTGTCAGTGAAGTTTTTAGAAATACCTAGTCGAGGGGCGACGGGACTCGAGTCGCCCGACCGTAGCCCGGACGCCCTTCGCCTCGTCCAGACGCCCAGATGCACAGTTCACAACGTCGTTGAGTGAAACGTCGTCCTCAACCCTCCTCCTCCTCTGTCGTTCCTATCCGAGTCCTCGTTACTACGGGTTTCTCCTTGTTCACGACTTTTTAGAGTGGTACCTTTTATGGTTGCTTCTTTTACTCTTTTTCCTACTTTTTCTCGTTCTACGATTATTTCCTCTCGGAAACCGGGAGAGGAACCCTCGACCACTTATAACATATGGATCTCCTTTAGCGTCTACCAAGGCACAATCCGTCGGGTAAGATGTAATATCTACCCTGTACTGAGTCTCCGAACCTTTCGGTGTCCGCTCCTACGCTCTTCTCTTATATCTTTCCTAACCCCTTCTCTACTCTGTTGAGTACGTTTTCGACTCCCTTTTCGTCAACTCAGTGTCAAACGCCCGTCAATCGTGACTGGGGGGAGTGGTACTTGTATTACTACTCAAAACGGAATACGGAATTTAGGACTACAATTGTCCCTCTGTGTGAACGAAGGATTTGAATGTACAAGTACTACATGGAAACCGTATTTGGAAAACTACGGTGAGTAAAGACCACCCAGAGTCTAATGGTCGAAGATCAACTTACAAAACTGGGTCAGATTCTAAAACAATTGTCCTATTAAAATGGACAAAGTACCTTTCTACGAGTGTCGTCCTAGGAGATACGGGGTGGAGGGTCTTATAACCTTTATTTTGGTTTTTCTTTGTTTACCCTGGATTAATTTTAATTTTAGAAGACATGTTGTTTCCTTTGATATTCGTTCCACTTTTCTGTCGGAAGTCTTACCCTCTTTTATTATCGTTTACTTCGTTGACTGTTTCCTAATTAGAGTTTTTATATATTCGTTGGGGACGTCGAGTTAAGATCTTTTTATTTACTGGGTTAGTTTTTTACCCGGTTTCTTGATTTGTCTGTAAAGAGGTTTCTTCTATATGTCTACCGATTGTTTGTGTACTTTTCTACGAGTTGTAGTGAGTAATAGTCTCTTTGCGTTTAGTTTTGGCGTTACTCCATGACAAAGTACGGTCAGTCTTACCCCGACGATAGGTTTTCAGATGTTCGTCATTTACGACCTCTCCCCACACCTCTTTTCCCTTGGGAGAATGTGACAACCACCCTTACGTTTGATCATGTCGGTGATACCTCTTGTCACACCTCTAAGGAATTTTTTGACCTTTATCTTGACGGAATACTGGGTCGTTAGGGTGACGACCCGTATGTGTGGTTCCTTTGGTCTTGACTTTCTCTGTACACATGGGGTTACAAGTAGCGTCGTGACAAATATTATCGGTCCTGTACCTTCGTTGGATCTACAGGTAGTCGTCTACTTACCTATTCTTTCGACACCATGAATATGTGTTACCTCATAATGAGTCGGTGATTTTTCTTAAGTAAACTTAGTCAAGATTACTCCACCTACTTTGACCTCGGACAATATGTCTCACTTCATTCCGTCTTTCTTTTTGTGGTTATGTCATATGATTACGTATATATACCTTAAATGTTTCTACCATTGCTATTGGGACGTACGTTCTGTCGCTTTCTCTGTGTCTACATATTTTGTCAGAAAACCTGAGACACCCTCTCCCGTTCCCATCCTCTAAACCCTCTTACCATAACTTTGTACATATAATAGTATACACTTTACTTAGCGGTTAGGTCCAAGCTACGTGTTATGTCCTACGAGTCCCGACCACGTGACCCTACTGGGTTTCCCTACCATGTCCCTCCCTCCACCCTCCCCTCAAGTCCTACCCCTTGTGCACATGTGGGCACCGTCTAAGTACAACTACTTACCGTTTTGGTTATGTTATAACATTTCATTAATCGGAGGTTAATTTTATTTATTTAAATATAATTTTTTTCCAAAATTTTTTAGAAATACTGTAGTATTACGATGTATACTTAAAGTTACGATAAATTAATTTAGGATTTAAATTTGAATTTAGGCCGTCGCGTCACAGTACTTGAATTCAAGGAAGTTGTTCACAACCCGTAATGTGCTTATATGTTTATAAATGCATTACTTATCCAGGGACCCAGGGTTCCTCGAGTGTCAGATCACCCCTTTACGTATTAATACCACATAATACTACTCTTAACAGTATTTCACATTTTAAGTTCTTTGAGATCCCATTATGGTAGACCTCCTTGGGTTTCTCCAGATCGTACATTCGATCTTCCTCCTTTAAACTTGACCCAAAACTTCTCACTTGTCCTTGAACGTTTCGGTTCTCGTATACGTTTTTTCTTAGGTTTCTCAATTACTACATTTCTCTAGTCCCTCGTGACACAGTCGTCAACGGTCGTTCGTGGATTCCCAGATCGCCATTGTTTGCTCAAATCCTTCCTCCAACCGAGTCTAGGATCTTCCAGACCTGAGTGTACACAGTCCTTCTAACTGGCAGTAGACGGGTGTCCTGTTACCACTCGGTAATTTTCAAAGACTGGTCTCCTCATCTCGTTAATCTTGTCACAGGACTGTTTCTTTCTAGTGAGACCTCCGAAACACCGGTTGTCTAATTATCCATAGACCCAGACTCATCTAAACTACCAGGACTTATAAATTAATTTACTTAAAGGATTTGTGCTTTTCATACTATGTAAAATTACACAAAAACAGAGAGAGAGAGA
Organism: Capra ibex; assembly: GCA_006410555.1. Classification (NCBI taxonomy): domain Eukaryota; kingdom Metazoa; phylum Chordata; class Mammalia; order Artiodactyla; family Bovidae; genus Capra; species Capra ibex. The sequence continues at coordinate 435,440 of SJYO01006649.1, forward strand.
GAGATACCGTTGATTAGAATTAATAGAATCTTGAGGATCCAGTCCTTCTATAGAGTGGACAAATAGAAGTCTCCCTTGTTTGGTTCCCAAATAAGACTCATAATTTACAGGTAAAAATATCCAAATCCTAAATTAATTTATCGTAACTTTAAGTATACGTCCAATAACTTTCACTTTCATGGACCTTTACTATCTCCCCTTTTATAAATTTTCAACGGTGTAACTTTGTAATAATAATTTTCTTGTCTTTTGAGAACAATTTTTGGTTGAGTAACATGGGACCACAGAATTAGACAAGCCCAACGATATTTTTTTTAAACGATGTCTGGCTCACAGAATGTTATCCCTAAATAACGAGTACAAGATTTCCGACCTTCAGGTACTAGTTCTACGATCTTATAAACTTGTTCCCGGGAGAAGGTCCGAAGTTCGAAGAATGTAGGTGTGTACCACCTTCCCCGGAGAAAATATTGCATAATTAAGGTAAGTACTCCCGAGGTGGGTGTAATGGATTAGCGGAGGGTTTCTGGGACGGAGGATAATATTAGTGTAACTAGAAATCCGAAATTGGTATCGTGGACCTAACGAAAACCATGTACATTTAAGTACAGGAAACCCTAGAATGTCGTAGAAAGGGGTAATCTTTCTTTTAGCCACTTCCTTTATACTAGGTTGGAGATGGACGGTCAGGGAGGTGTGGACGAGGGTGAGTGGGGAAGAGGGGGTGGTGTATGTCCCCGTATGTGGGTTGTGTGCAATATTAGGGTAGGTGGTGACACTAAATCGACTTAGGTTTTCAAATTTCTTCAGTAGGGTTTCGTTTTATTTGACACCATTAGTAGGTCGTCTGTCCACCTTCTCCTTCTTTAGAGTCATCGTAGATCGTTTTTCTCACCTCGGATGTAGGGTCCACTGAGACACCATTTCTCGGACGGACGGTTATGTCCTCTGCGTCTTCTACCCCCTTTCTAGGGGGCCTCCTCCTTTACTGTTGGGTAACGTCACAAGAACGGACCTCTTCAGGTACCTGTCTCTTTGGACCACCCGACATCTGGTACCCTAACGTTTTTCATCCTGTGTTGACTCGTTGACTTGTGACGTAATGCATATCGTCCTATACATTGGCTAACAGTAGTCAAGTAAGTCCTTAGTCGTGTGCACCGTGGACGGGTCGAGACCGGGTCCGTGACCCTTACGATTCTCCTTGTCGACAGATAGAGAACACTACGCATGACGTTAAGACATTACCGAATTCGTAAGTCTCCTCCCTTCGACTCCGAGTCTCAACGGTTACGTGAAGTTCTGGTTCCTGGGGTCGAACCCTCACCTTCCGTCCCCACCGTTGTTGTTCCGTTTTGTGGTCTCACTTTCGACGTGCGACTCGGTGATTCAGACTCGTGTTACAGTCTTGTGTTCAGTGTCTTCCTCGAGGGTCCGCTCCCCGGTTTAAGTGTGTGTCCCTGGGGTCTGCTCCCCTTTCTCGAGACAGATTCGTTCTTCGGTGTGTTTGGTAATACAAGGGGTTTCTGGTTGAAGTGTGATTTTCGTGCATATCTACTCATCCACTATCTATCTGTCTGTCTGTCTATCTATCCGTCTATTTAACTTTTCCTGACTCAAGAATCGACGTCATTTCTTCAAATCCTCAGTCACCCATATCACCATTTGATACATCGGAGACCTTTGTGTTACTGGAGTTTAGGGTAGAGCTGATGGATTATCGACGTTCGTCCAATGAATTAGAACGGTACACAATTGTCATGAATAGAGTTCCTGAACACTCTTAATGTTCTTTATTACGTAAAGGACACGAAGTATATCAAGGACCGTGAGTCACTCTTAGTCATTTTCACTCAATCCGGTGAAGTTTAAGTTGTTCGGGGTTTTACTTTAGTAACCAACAAAAATGTCGGTCAAGGAAGACGTGGACCTAAGTGGTTTTAGTCCTCAGTAAGAGTTAAGGTAAAGAGTTTTGAAAGGGGAAAGAGGTGGTAGAAGTAGTTGTGTCGGTTGTACAAGTTACTTAAAGATACAAGTCACTTATACAAGTATAGAGACACTACGGTTCACGGTATCTTTTAGAAATTGACTCGTCTCTTAGGGAATACTCCTTCCATGACAGTAGTACAGGTAAAACGTAAACCCCTTTAACTCTGAATCCCATTCTTTGAACAGGTACCAGCATGTCGACCGAGGTAATCTGATTAAAGTTTTGGGCATACGAATTTGTAACGTGACATAACGACCTTGGTCTATGTCGTCTAAGGTCAAAGACCCTTTTTGTAGAGTCCGTTTGTAGAATGACAAGTCCGGTACACGAGAAGCCCTGTACACGTTCGGAATTTTGCTGGAACGAACCATTTCTAAGTGGGTATAAAGAGGCTCCGTCGAACTCCTGGACTTAGACAGGCGAAACATGACCAACACCCGTAAGGTAAAGAAGACAACACACGTTTTACTTACAAGTGTTGATAGACTTTTTCGATGATTTTAAGGGGAGGGAATTAGAGACCTCGTCGCTCGCCACCGACGGACCACGACCTCGCCACTCGCCGACTCTTCTCGATGGGGTATAGGTTCCAGTCATCGCCGACACTCCTCTATGGGGTCCAGGTTCCATTCTCTTTGGGGTCGTTCTGTCATCCACAACTCTCTGCCGTAGTCTCCCGTCTGTCTGACTTCGGTGTTAGTGTCTTTTGATTGGTTATACTAGTGTACCTGGTGTCGGAACAGCTTGAGTTACTTTGATTCGGTACGGGACACCCCGTTGGGTTCTGTCCACCCAGTACCACCTCTCCAGACTGTCTTACACCAGGTGACCTCTTCCCTTACCGTTTGGTGAAGTCATAAGAACGGAACTCTTGGGGTACTTGTCATACTTTTCCGTTTTACTATCCTGTGATTTTCTACTTGAGGGGTCCAGTCATCCACGGGTTATACGATGACCTCCAGTCACCTCTTTATTGAGGTCTTTCTTACTTCCCTACCTCGGTTTCGTTTTTGTTGTGGGTTAACACCTACACTGACCACTATCTTCGTTCCAGGCTACGACATTTCTCGTTATAACGTATCCTTGGACCTTACAATCTAGGTACTTAGTTCCGTTTAATCTTCCCCAGTTTATCTACCGTTCTCACTTGCAGTTGTAGGATCGTTAGTCACTTGATTTTCCCTGACCTTACCAACTTAAATTGAGTCTACTGGTAATATAGATGATGACACCCGTTCTTAGGGAATCTTCTTTACCTTGTCGGTAATACTAGTTGTTTTCTCAGGTTTTACGTCATGAACCTACGTTAGAGTTTTTACTGTCTTACTAGAGACAAGTAAAGGTTCCGTTTGGTAAGTTATAGTACCATTAAGTTCAGATACGGGGTTGGTCATTTACGACTTCTTCGACTTCAACTTGCCAAAATACTTCTAGATGTTCTGGAAAATCTTGATGGTGGTTTTTTTCTACAGGAAAAGTAATATCCCCTGACCTTACGTTTTCATCCTTCAGTTCTTTGTGGGTCTCATTGTCCGTTGAAACCGGAACCTTATGCCTTACTTCGTCCCTTTCCGATTATCTCAAAACAGTTCTCTTGTGTGACCAGTATCGTTTGTGGGAGAAGGTTGTTGTGTTCTCTTCTGAGATGTGTACCTGTAGTGGTCTATCAGTTGTGACTTTAGTCTAACAAATATAAGAAACGTTAGCTTCAATCTCTTCGAGATATGTCAGTCGTTTTCGTTCTAGTCCTCGACTGACACCGAGTCTAGTACTTGAGGAATAACAGTTTAAGTCTGAATTTGACTTCTTTAATCCCTTTTGTTGATCTGGTAAGTCCATACTGGATTTAGTTTAGGGAATACTGATATGTCACCTTCACTCTTTATCTAAATTCCCTGATCTAGACTATCTCACGGACTACTTGATACCTGTCCCCAAGCACTGTAACAGGTCCTCTGTCCTTAGTTCTGGTGGAGGTTCTTTTTCTTTACATTTTTTTCGTTTTGCCGACAGGTTCCTCCGGAATGTTTATCGACACCTTTCTTCTTTTCTCATTTCGTTTCCTCTTTTCCTTTCTATATGGGTAAACTTACGTCTCAAGGTTTCTTATCGTTCCTCCCTATTCTTTCGGAAGGAGTCACTAGTCACATTTCTTTATCTCCTTTTGTTATCTTACCCTTTCTGAACTCTAGAGAAGTTCTTTTAATCTCTATGGTTCCCTTGTAAAGTACGTTTCTACCCGAGCTTTTTCGTGTTTTTACCATACCTGGTTTGTCTTCGTCTTCTATAATTCTTCTCCATCGTTCTTATGTGTCTTCTTGACATGTTTTTTAGAAGTTCTGGGTCTATTAGTACTCCACACTAGTGAGTGGATCTCGGTCTGTAGGACCTTACACTTGAGTTCACCTGGAATCCTTCGTAGTGATACTTGTTTCGATCATCTCTACTACCTTAAGGTCAACTCGACAAAGTTTAGGACTTTCTACTACGACACTTTCACGATGTGAGTTATTCAGTCGTTTAAACCTTTTGAGTCGTCACCGGTGTCCTGACCTTTTCCAGTCAAAAGTAAGGTTAGGGTTTCTTTCCGTTACGGTTTCTTACGAGTTTGATGGTGTGTTAACGTGAGTAGAGTGTACGATCATTTCATTACGAATGTTAAGAGGTTCGGTCCGAAGTCGTTATGCACTTGGCACTTGAAGGTCTACAAGTTCGACCAAAATCTTTTCCGTCTCCTAGGTCTCTAGTTTAACGGTTGTAAGCGACCGAGTAGCTTTTCTCTTAAGATCTTTTTGTAGATAAAGACGAAGTAACTGATACGGTTTCGGAAACTGACACACTTAGTGTTATTTGACACCTTTTAAGACTTTCTCTACCCTTATGGTCTGGTGGACTGGACGGAGAACTCTTTAGACATACGTCCAGTCCTTCGTTGTCAATCTTGACCTGTAGTTCGTTGTCTGACCAAGGTTTATTCTTTTCCTCATGTAGTTCCGACATATAACAGTGGGACGAATAAATTGAATATACGTCTCATGTAGTACTCTTAGTGACCCGACCTACTTCGTATTCGACCTTAGTTCTAACGACCCTCTTTATAGTTATTGAAGTCTATACGTCTACTGTGGTGGGAATACCGTCTTTCACTTCTCCTTGATTTTTCGGAGAACTAGTTTCACTTTCTCCTCTCACTTTTTCAACCGAATTTCGAGTTGGAAGTCTTTTGATTCTAGTACCGCAGACCAGGGTATGAAGTACCGTTTATCTACCCCTTTGTCACCGGATGAAATAAAAAGACCTGAGGTTTTAGTGACGTCTACCACTAACGTCGGTACTTTAATTTTTTGTGAGGATCCTTCCTCTCAATACTGGTTGGATCTATCGTATAACTTTTCGTCTCCGTAATGAAACGGTTGTTTCTAGACAGATCAGTTCCGATACCAAAAAGGTCACAAGTACATGCCTACACTCGCAACCTGACACTTCTTTCGACTCGCGACTTCTTAACTACGAAAACTTGACACCACAACCTCTTCTGAGAACTCTCAGGAAACCTGATGTTCCTCCAGGTTGGTCAGGTAGGTTTTCCTCTAGTCAGGACTCACAAGTAACCTTCCTGACTACAACTTCGACTTTGAGGTTATGAAACAAGTGGACTACGCTTCTCGACTGAGTTAACTTTTCTGGAACGACGACCCTTTCCGACTCCCGTCCTCCTCTTCCCCTGCTGTCTCCTATTCTACCGACCTACCGTAGTGGTTGAGTTACCTGTACTCAAACCCATTTGAGGCTCTCGACCACTACCTGTACTTCTGGACCGCACGACTCAGGTACCCCAACGTTTCTCAGTCTGTGCTGACTTCCTGACTTGACTTGACTTGACATAACGGAGGGTGGGTCGGTCAGGGATCTATTCGGGGTACCTAAGAGGAACAAATCAAGGAGAAGCTAGATAAAGAACTGTGACGGGATGTCGGTGTCACACGAGACGACTTCGGGTCCATCACGACACCCAAAATCCTTACCTCCGTACCCTTACAAATTTACGGTCGACTACCTCTGTAACTGGTTACGACTCAGAGACTCGGACTCTTTCACACAACGACTCGGTCTTCGTCGGGGTCACCTTTCCCACCCGTCCCGTGGCTCCGGTCCCTCCTCTTCTCATGTAATACACACTCCATGTGCCCCGGACTTCACTCCCCCACCCTCACCTTTACTTTTCTTTCGGACCTACACTGTCTGTAATGGAGTGGTCGTATTTATGAGGACTCCGATCTTGTACCAAATTATTAAGACAATGATCCCGTTGTCGTTTTCTTAGATAGAGTCTTCCTTGGGTCGCACCTGACAAAGACGTGTCCTCACACCGTCGAGATTCGACCCTTTTGTCTCTACTTCCGATCACCGGACTACTGTGTCGTCCTGCATACCGGATCCTAAAAGAGTATCCGTAAAAGGACTGGGAAGTAGGAGATGTCGACCCTTCTTTGTACACTTCGCTCGAGAGGTCCTCCCTTCTGTCGTTCCAGTACTTCGTCTCCGATAAATTCGGGGCATTGTCTGATCTCTGAGACGAGGACTTTGAATCTAATTAGGGGTGGTGTTTCCCTCCCGGTACGGAACGGACGTAGACGACAAAGCCATTTTGACTCGTACTGGGGCACCCCGAGGCGAGTATCTTCGGAAAGACGCAGGGGGTAAGGAACAAACATCCCCTGTCTGAAGTCCGAGGTACTGGAAGGGACTGAGGTTTCCCGTCTAAGTTTGTCAACGGTTATTCCTTTTCCTTCCCGACGTCTCCGTTCTCTCTTCATCCGCTCTTTGTTATCACGTCGGAACCCCGTCCCAGGACCAAGGGGGAGTTCCCTGTGTGTATTGTCACAGAAGACTCGAAAAATATCTTGATTTTGGGGGGTTATTTACCTTCTACAGTCGTAAGAAGTGCGGTCTCTTCTGGTGGACTCCGGTCTAATTTTCCTCATGTCCGGGACACGTGTAAGACTAGAATAGTCTTTTGGACGGGAACTGGATAATGATATTTCACTTCACTTCACTTCACTTCACTTAGTCAGCACAGGCTGAGAAACGCTGTGGTATCTGACATCGCATGGTCCGAGGAGACAGGTACCCTAAAAGGTCCGTTGTCATGCTCTCACCTAACGGTAAAGGAAGAGGTCCCCTAGAAGAGTTGGGTCCCGAACTTGGGTCCAGAGGGCGTAACATCTGTCTGCGAAATGGCAGACTCGGTGGTCCCTTCAGGAGTGGTTTAGGAGGGTCCAACCCTGTGTGTCGAAAATCCCGTCCTCGGGCGACACAGGGGGAAACTGACCGTTTCGTTATCTCGACAAGAAACGATGAAGTGGGCTATGAGAGAGAGACTCCAAGTAAAACCGTGGTCACGTGTCTCCGGTTCGAAAACCGTAGTTGTTTTCGAGAGTACCTTTTCTCGAGTCCGGACCGTTACCTCCGTTTTCGTAAATAGTGTTTCAATCGGACGATGAGTCGATAAATGAAGGATACTTAACCATAGTGACCCTGATACCGGTCCGGAATTTCCAGTAGAAAAAGTCAGACAGGTCCTTCACTTTACGATCCTCCTGGGACGGGTACCCTCACCCAGACACTCGAGGTTTTCCTTCATGATTACGAGGAACGTTCCGAGGGTCATGTCAGCCGAAAGAAGGATACTCGAGGGACGAAGAGGGGGAGGGGAAATACTAGACGGGAACGTCTTTGTCGTACTACTCTATGAGTACTGTAAGGTGAATCGAGACTGTTCTTGAATGTCGGAAACTTTTTATGATCCTTTCGAAACTCTGAATCTGTGTAAGAACAGTCAGAGTGAGTCCAACTCACGGTACGAAAAGTTAAAGGTCCGGTTTAGGGTTCAACTAGTGAGATGTGTTGTAGTCCATCTTTTCAACCATCGTGAACACGAGTTTCAAAAATGGAGGGTATAATGTCTAAAAGAACTTTTAGACAGGTGTTCCTTACGACTTTTTCTTTATCCTGAGATAAAGGAAGTCAGGAGGAGGACTGAAGGGTACTCGGATACCCTTCACATCTAATTCTTCGGTGATTTCCGAAAGTGACATAATCTTAAAGTCACAGCAACTCAGTGATTCGATACAGACTGAGAAGACGTTGGGGTACCTTACATCGGACGGTCCAAGAAGACAGGTACTCTAAAGGGTCCGTTCTCCTGACTTCACTCAACGATAAAGGAAGAGACGATAAAAGAACCCTAGAAGGGTTGGGTCCCTAGTTTGGGTTCAGAGGACGTAACCGTCCACCTAAGAAATGAAGACTCGGTGGTCCCTTCGGGTGATCTTAAAGTCGTATTTTATCATTTTTTCGTCCGTTCCTCCATCCCAATCGGTGTGAACTAATACTTCTCTATCTAAAGTTGATCTCACCAAAACATGATAGTCTCCGAAGCTATTCATAAGTAACGGGTTACCAAACATCGTACAAGGTGTAATATAAGTTTCCTTAAGGAAGAGTACTCTTATCGATATACCCCTTAAGTTAAGTGGAGTCCTAAATTACTCAGTCGACGACGTCCGAAACAGTGAGTAAAAAACTCATTCGGATCCGTTCGAAAAAAGGGGAAAATTGTATAAACGGACTCTCCTTTTTTTACATATGTTTTGTTAGAGTTAGAAAACATATTCTTAAATTTCACTTTTCAGTATCGGAAGACTTTCTGTCCTTTGGGGTTTCGTATATATTTAAGATACCGTTATCGCCAAAACTATAACAGGCTTCAGTTCCATGGTAAACCGCGATCCTCCACTGTTAAATAAGGTACGTCAGTCATTTTTGTTAGTACTTGTAAAACTCTGTAAACAAGTACTACATTGACATGCAAATCATTAATTCCCGAACGTGAGTCTTCATTTTGAAAGACTTTGTTTAAGGCGGAGGTAGTGAGTGGTGGAGACACTGGAATCTGTTTACGATGGAGGATCTCGAAGAGAGACCTCTTCCTTTACCGTTGGGTGAGGTCATGAGAACGGATCTTTTAGGGTGCCTTCCTCCTCGAACCACGTTCGATGACAGGTACCCCAGAGTTTCTTAGCCCGTGCTGACTCGTCTTTTTCTCTCTCTTTCTCTCTCGAAGAAACAGAAGTAGACATTCTAGGCCCAGTACGACACACTGAGTGACCCAACGACCCTCCTAGTGCACGAACTGTGTTCCCCTATCACTTACCATCTATGACACAATATAATTTAGTGTACGTTAGAAAGATTCTTGGGGTCTTTTCGTTATAAACAGTAGGGATAAAATAGTTTTTCCTTTGATTATGGGGATCTTTGATTCCATAAACGTGTTTCAGTAAGTTACTTCTCAGAAGAGTAGAGTCTTGAGTGTGATATGATGTATGTCATCAGAGAGGGTACGACTTTAGATGTTTTTCTAGGGTATAAAAGGAGGGTATAGTTACCCGAGCCCGTTTAGTGTTACACTCAAAGTCCGTATTACTGATAGTGTATTCTGATCGGAACCCGTTGTTACATATATCTAAACAATGTTCGACTTTTACACTAGGATAGGGAGGGTTTTGTCATACGTTAAGACTCCGAAGGGGAACCTAAGGTGATCTATTACTTCCGACGTCTTCGGACGTTACACCTCTTTCGGATTTTTGTTTCCGCAGGGACCCCTTGTGTCGTTGATCTCACTAAAAGAGACCGGACCTGAGACATTCCCAGGTTCCAAGGACTCACCCTTGAGTCCGTCGGACTTCCCTTTTGTGTTTTTATCAAGTATGGTCGACTACGATTTTTGTCTGGGTTCCGAGTAATATCTATCCATCCATCCGTCTATCTATCTATTTACATGTATAAACTGGGAATCCGGGGTCCGAAGGGTCGAATAGAACCCTCAAAAAAAAAAAAAAGAAGATCAGACTGAGTAATTAAAAAACAGACGAAAGGTATCCTAAACGGGGTTCGGAGTATGGGTGACTCTACTTGAACGACTTTTCCCGAGTCTACTACAGGAGTCAGACCTCACTTAACTTATGGTAGTCGTCGAGGATATCTTTACAGGAACTTTAAAACTGAAAGAAGTCTGGAGTCGAGTGATTTAAAGGACGGGTCCTTCGTCCCGTTTTATGATTGAACACACGGGGATCTAGGATTTGGGTACGTTCATGTTTTAACTTGTGTACTCGTCAAAATGGAATTACTGTATACATAATAAAAGACGATAAAAAGGGGACTCGTTTAATTACATACAGTTTCAAGTCGTGAACATGGGTGCGGAGGTCCACCTCAATAAAGGACCGATGTACCTGTCTAAAAGAGTGTGACACGGTTCGTGACCCGCCAACGAACTTGGAGACAGGGATCACACACTTAGAATTTTGAGAATTCGTAGACAGGAGAAGGACGTGTCCGAACCAGAAATATCTTAAAGTGTAAACCTTCCCGGGAATTCTCTGGTAGGACAGAATAAAGTGTCCTTCCTCTAGTTCCAGGACCCTCAGTGTATCAGTATGACGAAGTGTCACTCTCTTTAGGTTCACGGAGCCGACTCAGGTGCAAAGAGATCCAGTGGGACAAGAAAGGAAAATATTAAGGTTCCCGGAAAACCTTGCACTCTCTCGATAAACCTCCGTGTACCCGGGGACTTGTGTTAGCGATTCGACCCTTCAGTCACAGACATTGTCTATGTCGATTGTTATCCTCGGACTGGTTCTGGTCAACGTCACTCTCTCTGACATGACCGTGGTCCCGAAGAGTCACACCGGCGGACTATGAGGCGGCCACGATGGCCTTCCTACCGGTGCGGCCGGCGGACCCCCGGTCTCCTACCGAGCATTTTATCGACAAGTACGTTTCCTGTTGGATCGACGTCGCCTTCGACGATCTCATCGAGCGACTCTTCTCGTTTAAGACAGAAACGTCGGAGGACTGTAGCTTGGTGTACCACACTAATCTTCCTTATTCTTCAGAATAGAAGCGGGGCTTTAAGAAGGGATGATCAAGTGACCCACCACGGACTTTGGAAAGGTAATACTTCCTCAAACCTTCAGGATTCCCTTATACCTTTACCGTTGGGTGAGGCCACAAGAACGGACCTCTTAGGGTCCCTACCCCCTCGAACCACCCGACGGTAGATACCCCAGTGTGTCTCAACCTGTGCTGACTTCACTGAATCGTCGTCGTCGTCATCGTCGTCGTCTTCCCTTATACCTTTAATGGAACAGGTGAAAAGACTTATATATCTACTCTTTTTATTTCGGAGTCTCTGAAATTTGTCAAGATGGGTCCCGTTTCTCGGAACAGGTCTTAGAGAGTTTCGTCCTAGGGACTTTTTCATCAAATTGTTCTACAAGGAACTTTGTTCTTAGACATTCAAAGACTCTAGTCCATCAGAACCTTTCTGATGTGAGAGTTGAGGAAACAGAGTAAGTCCGTAGAAGATAAATTGTGAATAAATGTGTCAGACATTTGTTTCCTTTGTAAAATCCCTAGACCAGATTCGACCGTTACGACTTTGATCGGACACCTATGAATCTGAAGTCCTGGTTTTGTGTGTGTTGATCGAGTTCGGTTTTCTGATAAGGAACTCCAATTGGTGAGTATTTTGAAACAATTTTCCCGTCATAAGGTTTCTCTCTGTGTCGACAACACACAACCAGTTATTTGACAAAATAAGTAGGTTCAGAAAAGATTCTCTGTCGTGAACTTAGTGTACCGGTGTGTCCATTCGGACTCGGTCTCCGCTGGCAGAACTCTTTCGCTTAGATGTGCTCCCCCGACTTTAAGTCTCTGGGACCAAGGGACTCCTTTTCCCTCAGAGTCTTTCTCTTTCAGTGACTTCTTCTCCACCTGCAGGGACTCATACAGTCAGAAACCTGGGTAAGTGCAACGACGTTTACCGTAATAAGGGAAGAAGAAGTACTGACTCAGTCTAAGACGACATGTATACAGGTGAAGAAGAAGTGGGTAAGGGAACAGCTACCTGTGACTTCGACGAAGGTACTTGACCGATCCCATTTATCACGACGTTACTTGTGACCTGACGGACCAAAAGCTTAATACCAAAAGAGACCTATATATGTGTCCTCACCTTAACGACCTAGAATACCATCGAACCCTTTGACTCTAACTATATATGTGTAATGATATACATTTTATCTATTGATTATTCCTGGATGATATACCGTGTCCCCTGAGACGAGTCATGTGACGTTACTGTATATCCCCTTTTCTTAGATTTTTACCACCTATATAATCAATATGTGATTAAGTGACACGTCGTGTCGTCTTTGATTGTGTTTTAATATTTAGTTGAAATGAGGTTATTTTTCAAAATTTTATTTTTTATTTTCGTAACTCTTCTAACAAAAAAATTTCTTTCTTTCTTGTCTACCTTGTAGTTATTTTTGTGAGGTGAGTTGCTCGGAACTATCCGGTGAGTCGCTAGTAGAGGGTAATTTTCCTTTGTGTTGTGTGTGTCGGGGTCGACTTCTTTCGTAGGGGTGGTGTGTGGTGGTAGTTCGATGTGGAAACGGGGTCGGGGGTTTTCTTTGTTGGTGAAACCTTTAATTAAGAAGAGGCATCTGAAGTACATGGCTTAAGGAGAGGACCCGTTAGTGCATTTTAGATCGGTCCTTAAAAAAAAAAATTAATATTTCTCTCCCACTACGAAGATAGTTATTTGAGGACGGAGTTAATCATGTTAATAGTAGACCCAATAATAAAATTCACAAACTTTAAAGACGAATTTATTCCAGTGAAAGTTAAGTCATTTGTGTGGTTTCAGTAGTAGAATTAAGTACCGGTCAGTGGGGCCTTTACGACTCATTCATTTGTGTTAGTTCGTAATCGATTGGTCGGTGTCTAGGTGAACTCAAATAATTAAAGAGAGAACCGTCTCTTTGTTCTTTTCCTTCGTCTGGTAGTCTCTGTAAGTGCGTAGTAAGTAAGTTATTTATAAATAATGTATGGTCCACGGTCCGTGACAAGATTCGATTTATATCTGAAGTAACGGAATAATTATAAGTCCGATACAATATATACTTACAAAATCTCTTACTCTAAGGAAGAAGAGGTTTTATTTTTAAAATTAAGGACTCTACGAAAGAAACAAAGACGGGTCACACGGAAGGAGACATCTCACCTACTATGTAGGATTGAGAATTCGAAGTCCGAGAGGTAGGGAGGGAAAATTTCTCGGGGATGGTAGTGGGGAGTTCATTGATTACCTATATTTGAGTGTGATCTCGTAATCACTGTGGGATAAAATCTTATATTTATATTTACCATTCTTTTCAAATATAGTAATGTAAGTCTAAAAAAATATGTAAACCCACAAAGTCCCCCTAATAAATATGAACGAGTTTTCCGAAAATTATGATCATGTGTATATATAAGGTTTACGTCTGTCTTAACATACGTTTGACCCTTATGTTTGAATAGTCCCTTGAAGGGAACGGAGTAAAGTTTCCTCAGGGGGACGAAGGACGGGGAAAGGGTAAAAGACTGTTGTGGCGGTTTTTACCGTGGATCGGTTTGAGTTATGGGTCCCTTCTCTGGGTACCACTCTTGACTGGAGTTTGTCCAGTGAAAAGTGTCGTCATTTTTTCCCTCAACGTAACCTCTAAAGACACTAGGGCGATACCGGACGCCTAATCCCCCAGGTTAGGTCAGATTAGGTGACGTGGAGGAACCCCTCGACTATGCCTCGAGGGGGGGGAGGAGGGTACGAAGTCCGTGGGTGAGGGGGTTCCTGTCGGTCGGAGGGTTCAATGTGTTTTGTGGGGGTGTGTTGGGTCCTCTCAGTCCTGAGAGGGAGGGAGGGGGCCCGTCAGAGGCCTTCGACGACTGTAGTGTTTCCACAGTCGACCGTTGAAGTAACGGTGCACCGAGAGGGGACCGAGGGGAAGTGAACGTTTGCGTCCGTTCGTCCGTCCGAAGGTCGTCGTCAGACCCTCACTCGTTGGTCGTCTCGGTGGTTCGGCTCACCACCCCGTGGGCCGGACCGTAAAGTTGAAGACAAGTCAAGAGGACATTACCTTTTAACGAAACGTGTTTCGATCTCACAATGTCAAGAAAGGTCGCGGGAAGGGGGCGGGGTGGGGCGGGGAGCGTCGGAAGACTAGTCTCCCTATCGCGGGCGACCTTTCACCTTCCTCCCATCAGCGACGCTGAATGATACAGGGAACGAAGTCCGGGACCCGGCCCCACCAATGAGAAAAGGAAGCCTTACCATGACCATAGCCCCAGTTTTACAGGTTTATTAACAGTAACAGTTCTGGTTCTTCACTAGACGTGTCCCTAGGTCAATTGACTTATGGGGAGACTGTATGGGGACTTGTGGGCCTCCGACATGGACTTACTATTGTTCTAGGCAAAGAACGGTCGCTACTTGAATCCTGAGGAGTCACTGGAACAAATGAACCTGACGGTCTTCTTGTCCTAAGTCCTCCATTACCTGATATGGAAACAGCCCCAGAAGTCCGAGTAGATGGAACTGGAGTCGAAGTTGTTAGATTGGAAGTAGAGGGGCATGTCAAAGAGGTACGAGTCGTTGGACGACGTCAACTTATAGAGGTTGTTGGGAGTAGACAATAGTGAATTGTTCATGTGGAAACGGTTGTGGTCGAGAAACTCTATGGACCTGGAGTCTTTATGGCCGAACGTCTGGAACCTACTTCGACGGAAGGTTTTGGAGTATTGTGAGGTCTGAGACATAGACTCACCTTTGGGGACCTTTACGTTGACGAAAAAGGACCTGAAGTGGTAGATGAATTATCACAGGGTAGACTTGATAGGTCCACTCCCGAACTAACGCACGCCCCTGCTCCTATACTACCGTATCCTCCTTGACCAAGGTCCTTTCCACTTCAGTTTTCCATCAATCACACCCTCTCTTTAGACCCATTTCGACTAACTTTCATAAGAAGAACGAGACGTCTTAGGAACCCAACTGACCTCTCCGTTATTCCTAGTTATCTTTTACAAGATCTTATTAATAGGTTTCCCGACTCAAGACGAGGGTGTGAGTCGGACATGATGAGTCGACGACGGCCCCTTCAGAGTCAAAGAGACTCGGAGTCAAAGAACTAGGTATTTCACCCCTGTTATTATAATGGTTTGTATGTCTCACAGGAAAGTTATACTCTACTATACTCACCTTTACTATTACACGATATTGACGTTTCACTGTTTCATTGTGTTCCTGTGACTTAAGGGAACCATTTAATAAAATTAGACAAATTAAGTCACTGACTGAAAAGGTCCTAGATTTTCATTTAAGTCAGTAAGGATTGGTCCTCTTTTAGGTCACCATACTATGTATCTTTCCTTTCAAGCTATCTCTACCTCCTCCCTGTCTACTCGGTGGATCGGTACTTACTCTCTCCCTCCTCTTCTCCGAAACTATAGAGGAAACACAAGTCTACGATTGTACGTTCCTTCCTCTCTTGTCGTACTTACTCACCCCTTACCCGGTGGTCACGGGTGCACAGTTCGTCTCTCTAAGGCTTGAGTGTCCGTCCGAGAGTTCAGAATGGACCATCTCAAGGTTCGGTCAACGACGGTGAGACAGGTGACAGGGGTGCCGAGACGGTACCAGGGACCCCGTGAGACCACGGAGTAGGGAAGAAGAAAAGTCACTGAAATGACAGGGTAAGAGTAGGAAGTTAAGGGGGTGTGGTGGTTATAGTGCAACTGGGTCCCTTCGGTCTCGAAACCTATTCACACTTTATTACTCGGGGAGTGTCTTTCGAACCTCGGTGCCTACATTAATTTAAGCCAGTCTTGGTACAGAAGAGACGGAAGGGACACACACACAAACTTTTATTAAAGTATGTGGTCGAAGTGTTTACAGGGTGACTTCAAAGGTGGGAATTCAGGTTCACCGTTATAAGATCTTTCTAAGGACTGGTTTTACGGTTCGAAATTCCCCGTGACCCCCTCTTCCTTGACCCACTACTCTCGTTCATTTTTACACAGGAGGACCGAAAGATTCACTCAGACAACGATTTACAGAAGGTCCGTCCCCGACATGATACTACCCCGTTCACTACGTTTTAACCCCGAGGGTTCTACATTTCAACTTCTACCGTGGTTCTCTTTCATAGAGGAAGTTAAAACACGGACTCCGTGGACCGGGACGACGGTCCGTGAAGTTGAGCTTAACACACACAGCGAGTCAGTACAGGTTGAGACGTTGGGGTACCCCACATCGGACGGTCCGAGGAGGCAGGTACCCTAAGAGATCCGTTCTTACGACCTCACCCAAGGTAAGGAAGAGGTCCCCTAGGAGGACTGGGGTCCAAAGGACGTAACGTCCGTCTGGGAAATGGTAGATTCGGTTGAGTTCAATCTTATTTAGTTTTCGTTGTTTGAAACAGTCTGGTAAAAGAATTGTCATGACTAGTATTTTCTTATGTCCTCGTCAAAGAACCCAGTGAACGGAACGGAGAGGTCTCTACTACAGAAGACGAAAAGAATTCTGCCCACGACACCACCAAAGATCTTTCGAGAGATTTTCTTCCAGTTATAATTACTAAGAGTATGTAATTTACACCAAGGGTCTACCCTAAGAAGGACAGTTACAAGCACATTGATCGGATTCCTGGTCGTAGTAGAAGGGAACGAGGGAGGGGTGGTAAGTATGTGTAAAAAGAACTCGTCTTTAACGGTTAACCGGTCCTCCTGGGGGACGACTTTTCACAATTCCTCGAACCGAAGAAGGGGTCAGGGTTTCGGAAAGTGAAGTGGAGGGTCCATTAGAGGGAATTAGTCTTAAAATCGAAAATTTCAACATAGAAGAGTCTTAAAAGTCTGATTGATGAAACCTGAGAAATTGACTTAAGTTAGGTCCTAACTTGTCCTAATATTTGACTTAGACAAAGTGATTTACAAAAGTTTTTGTAGTCTTCGACCACAGATAGAACAGTTCGAGTATTCGAAGAGTACTTACTTCTCAGACAGAAAACTCCATCTGTTTAGAAAGTAGGTGAGAGGTCACCTTCAGGGGGTGGGTTGTGTATGTATCTGTGTGTGTGTGTGTGTGTGCGTTTGACGTTTAGACGAGTAGAGTGAGACGACAAACCAATCTAGTGAAGTACGTCTTTATATCAGGGTGACGGGGTTAAGTGATAATGATAAAGAATTTCTATAGTCACTCGGGGTCCGGTCCGTATCTTCTTAAATCGAAACATAGTCCAAAACGTCGATGACTTCAAAAATTGTATACGTCAAAGTAAAAGAAATGAAACTCAAAGTATGGTCGAGAATCTAAAACACGGGATTCTGATACCTTTCTCCGATCTTATCCATAAAAACTGGGATAGGTACCAACTCTTCTATCTAACCGAGTGGGTTTCAGTGTGTCGATGATTTACAGTCCTCTCACCAAACTTGAAGGACTAAAGTTTAAGTTCAGAAAAAGATATACTGACGATAGAGAATTCAGGAGTTTAATATATTGATGTTAGGTTATTCAGTGAAATCAATATTTATATTCGGTACGGTATTCGTATCCCGGTGTCGTGGATTTAAAGTGGAAGTACAGAACAGATGTAAACCTTGAGTGTGTTCTAGTGAAAGTACCCTATTATTCGGGTTCGGTAGTATCTAAGTAATATTATACGGACGTGAAGGGAAGGTTAGGTTCCAAAGTGGGATTAGATGGGTTTGAGATTTTCTTATTCGGATTGAAGTCCCAAACGAGAGGAAACGTGGAATAAGTCAGACCAAGAGGGAAGGGTACGTATGTGTGTGTGTGTGTGTGTGTGTGCACGTTTGTGTACGTACGTACGTACGTACGTTTGTGTTTTGATATAGATGTGTTTGTATGTATGTATATACATGTATGAGTGAGAGAGTCGGTGTATAATGTATATGTACTGTGTGTATGTGCATATTTTTACGAGTCTATGTGTGGTTGTGTACTTGTTTGTGTCTGTGTATTTCAACTTTTGTGTGTGTCATCTTAAGTGACTTACGGGGTGACAGGAAATCGGTCTGGAGTTGTATTTACCTTCTGTAAATAAAATACACTGAGAGCATACTGCTAAGTACAGAGACAATCCACTTTCATAGAAACGACAAATGTTTGTGAGATCAACTTGAGAGCTGAAAATCGGGTGGATAATGTGGTGTAAAAGGTAGTTTTACCACTAGAAACTGTACGACAACTTACCATAGTGTAGAGAAGGGGTCCACGGGTTTAAAATCCTATATCCTTTTCAAAGATACTTTTTTCGACTTACTGGACCAACAAATATTTCCTCTTAGTTTGAATTTCTACCCAAAGTAAAATCTGCGTGCCTCTTATGGTTTGGAATGACAACCTCTAACACGGACGTCATGTCATAACTCCAGTGATACTGTCGTCTTAATATCATACACCTGACAAACTGCCTCTTCCGGTACCGCGGGGTGAGGTCGTGAGAACGGACCTTTTAGGGTACCTGCCTCCTCGAACCACCCGACGTCAGGTACCCCAGCGATTCTCAGTCCGTGCTGACTCGCTGAAGTGAAAGTGAAAAGTGAAAATACGTAACCTCTTCCTTTACCGTTGGGTGAGGTCACAAGAACGGACCTCTTAGGGTCCCTGCCCCCTCGGACCACCCGACGGCAGACACCCCAGTGTGTCTCAGTCTGTGCTGACTTAGTTGAATAATTTTTCTGGTAAACTTCTCGTACCGTCACTTCGTTCCTCGAAGGTACGATGGTGAGTCGAGTAGGAAAGTAAGTAAATTTATAAATAATACAGGGTTTGTTCACGAGTACCTCTATTGATCGGTTTTTCGGACCCTGATACATGTCTCTGAGCACACTGATACTCAGTGGACGTGTATACACAGGGTACCAGGTTACCCTGTGGACTTGATTTGAGTGACCTGTCTCGTCCTGTTTCTTCCGTTCGTACACGGAAACCCCCATCTTGTTCGCGAACCCTGTCAGAGTCGACGTCCACCACTTCCTACCGGCGGTACGTCCGTCCTTTCGGGTCACAATTCTCGAGTCCAAGACCTCGTTTTGTCTGGACTTAGTATTAGGATCGGGACGTTGAATCATAGACATCCTTTAGTCTATTAAGTAAATTGGAGAGACGTGAAGTTAAAGGAGTAGAAAGTCTGTCCAGCTTATCATCTGGGTTGACGGGTCCCTACCATGTTCCTACTTTACTCTTGTAAAGACTTGAAGGTAATCGTAATTCTGACCGTGTCGTATTTGGAAGTTATTTACTTACCATCCGTCTACATCCTGTCCACGTTCCATGCCTGTCTCATGGTCGATAGTCAGTCCACCGGTTACCCTGTTCGTCACCTGAAGTCGTTCCGAGCCGCCATAACCTCCTGTCACGCGGAACAGGTTCTCTGTACGGACATGTCTACGTACCCCGTATATTTATCCGGTACTCTTTCACCCGTCGTCCGAAGTCCTGTGAGTGGGGACTCTTTTACCCTACCTCCCTTAGGACCTCCCTGAACCTATAACCTACTGAACACTTATGTCCTTAAGTCTGGGACTCCTGACCCCCACCCCTTGTCTTAGAGTTTATTTCCGTACCAGAGTTGACCTGGTACTCTGAGTCCCGACCTGGGCGTAGGCATTTCCCTAAGAAGGACTCAGTAGACTCAGACCTCGACTTCAAGATGGAATTTCTGTTCGGGTAAAGGTCCTTGTCCATACCTGTACGTCCGTAGAAAGTTCCCTACTTCAGTTCCTCCAGTCAAGGTTGGAGGTTCCCCATTTGTACCGGAACCCTCTTTCTTCAGTGGAAGTACCACATTAAAATAGAAGACTTCTCATGACTTATCTTGAAAACAGGGTCCGAGAGGGGTAGGTGACGGATGGTAGTCCGATGGCAATCGGCAATCTCTAGGAAGACCTAGGGGGTTTCACGGGGTTAGGACTTCTCCTAACACTTTCTATATATTTAAGGACCCGTCTTATTATATTCACGGGGAACTACGGAAAATTGACACCACGACCTCTTCTGAGGACTTTCAGGGAACCTGTAGTTCCTCTAGTTTGGTCAGTTAGAATTCCCTCTAGTCGGGACTTGTAAGTGACCTTCCTGACTACGACTTCTATTTTGAGGTCATAAAACCAGTAGAGTACACTTATCTGTTGAGTAACCTTTTCAGGAACTACGACCCTTTCTAGTTCCCGTCTTCCTTTTCTCCCGTAGTCCCCTACTGTACCGACCTACCGTAGCGTCTACGTTACTTGTACTTGAACCCGTTTGAGGTCCTTTACCACTTCCTGTCCCTCCGGACCGCCCAACGTCAAGTACACCAGCGTTTCTCAGCCTGTGTTGACCTGCTGACTTGTTGTTGTTCGAAAATAGTTGAAAGGATAGTCTCCTTTCTCGCTAAAGAATCCTTTATGTTAATTGATTCTAATTGAGACTTTGTCACCCCTTGGAACTTCCTTCGGTTCTAGGTCTTTTCTGTACCTCACCAGAATTTTCTATACTCCCGTTATTACACAAGAGGGGGATACAGCATGACGTCGAACGGGGGAGTCTCCTTGGCATCTCCTCCGACTTACAAAGTAAGTGGAACGAAGTAGTGTTCCGATGTCGATCATCCTCGTAGCTTTGAAAGGGAATGACTGGTCTCTAAATCACGACAATAGTTTTCAGAAGTAATTTCCTTTGGGAGTTACTATTTGAGTGGTCTACGTGACCTTTGACGGGTCAAGAGTTTCTCAAGTACATAAGTGAAAGGTTTCTGTTTTTAGTATCGTCTTTGTCTTCACTCAACTTCACACGAACAAGGGGCCTATGAGACTAGTTATGTCTCAATTTTGTCTAAGTGTCTAAGGTAAAAGAAAAGCCGAGTTCAGTCGTTTATCTTTCTGATTAAGGACCGGTCTTCACATTAAAAGGTCAGTAATTACGATAAACTTCCACTCGCACCTTTAACTCGAGAAGGGTCCTATCTCGAGGGGTCATCCTGTCTCAACTTACGGAGACTTCTACGAGAGTTTTTGAGTACGTCGAGATTCGAGGACCCGTCTTGTTCAGACCGAAGGATGTAGGGGCGTGGGACGGACGTGTGGGAGTTTCGTATCAGATCGCGACAGGTCGTTTTAAAAGACGTCGTCGTCTTTACCAGATTCAGACAGGTTGTGTCATAGGTGATCGGTGTACACCGTTAATTTGAGAACTTTATTCCAATCACCTTGACTCCTGGTTTAAAAATTAAAATACTGTAAAGTTAAGTAAATTTATCGGTATAAATACTGACCAGTCCCTGCGGAAATTATATTCTACGAATTCGATCTTGAAATCTTAAATCGGAGGAGAGTCCATTCACCGATATTTCGGGTCGGGTCCTGCCTCTAGAAGATTGTAGGTTCAATTCACAGAGGGGGGTACGGTACTATAAAGGAATGATAGTCCATGTAGTGTCAGATAAGTTGAGACTTTGCCAATAACATACAAATAATATACGAATTGTAACAAAAAACTACAACCCCACGAAATAGTGTCCCTTTCTTCAGTATTTAGGACAGAAATTATTCTGTTTAGAACCCTATGTTCTCTCCCTTTTACGCCAGTTTTCGGTCCTCAAGACTAGAGTTAGTACAGTTACATACTACACCCACCGTTCAGTAAAAGAGAGACTCAGAGTGAACAGAGACTTTATTCCTTTGTCCTTATCTGTGAGGTATTCTTAGGAACCTGGATTTATCTTTCTATTCTACGTGAATCTACATCCTTCTCCTTTCGTCACCAGTCGTCTGTCCCAGGGTCTACCCGTTCATGTGTCGCCCAATCACAACTCCACGTCTACAAGGATCTCTACTCATGACACCAGTGTGTTAATCCTTTACGTTAGACATTGAAGACGTAAGAGGGTGGAGGACAGAATTTGTGGGAGATGACCGATCTTGTTACGGAGGTGGGAGATCCCTGAGTCACGGAACTTAAAAGGAGGGTACGGACCTGACGAGGTGGTCGGCAAGAGTTTGCGACTACTCGTGTTCTTCGGGTCCGAGGGACAGGTCTCTACTACTGGGGCACTCGACACCCCGCCCCAGATACTCTTCGGGCTACCGTTACTGGACCCGAGATCGAGACGTCACCGACGAAGTCGGTCACTTATTTAACTAAATGTGACTCTGCAACCCCCGAAGGGACTACCGAGTCTACCATTTCGCAGACGGACGTTGCGTCTTCTGGGTCCAAGCTGGGGACCTAACCCTTCTAGGGGACCTCTTCCTTTACCGTTGGGTGACGTCATAAGAACGGACCTTTTAAGGTGCCTACCTCCTTGGACCCCCCGATGTCAGGTACCCCAGTATTTCTCAGTCTGTGCTGATCCGCTGACCGTGTGACCTACTCTACAACCACCGATTATTACAAAACTATACAGAGGGAGTTCCCCGTAAACGGTACACTGTCCCTTGTTTGTCTTGGTCTCTCTTTCGTCTTTCACTGTCCGTTGATCGTATCTGTACCCCCATTCAAAGTCCTGTCTTCCAGACAGACACAGTCGGGAATTTAATACCAGGCACCCGTCAGGACAAATCAGGTTACCACCTCAGGTGTTCAGTTTTTCTCCTCAGATCCGTCCTCGCGGTGGTTCCGTCCCCCTATTTCGGTGAACCCCTGTAGACGTCCTTCGTCTACCCGACCCAGCACGTGACGAAGTCCAGAGTCAGTAAATCTCCCGTAAAACTTGTCTCTTGTAGAATCAAAGTAAGACTCCGATAAAATAGGACATAAGGTCCGACGACATTATCCTATTACCGGGGTAAAGTTGGGCGGTTCATGTTTCAGTAGATGTTGACACGGTTTTGAATCTAAAAGTCTTACTTAAGTCCAGAAGTGTGGGAAGGTGATAATTACGATTGGGTAGAGGAGGTAGTCCCTCTAACGTTATTTCTGGTCTGCGGTCTTCGCCCTGGTCGACCCGTCGTCTGTAAGGTTCCGACAGTCGACGACACGATCGGGCGGAGAGGGTGGAATGGGACCGGAACACCGAGGGAAGACGACTCTCGGCCTCTTCGCCGGAGGGCTCCCTTGCTTCGTCGACTCTCCCGACGCTGACCCAGTCAGTAGGGGTTTCCTAGGTCTTTTAAACTCTTCCCTACCTCCACCGTCCGAACAAGTCAAACCCTTCCTGGAACACACTAAGAGTATGTGAGAGATTGAGTCGGGTCAACCTTAGGGACTCTCACCCACTAGATTTCGGGGGAGTTTAAGTCTTTACGGTCTGGAGGTACGTACCGGGGAGACCAGTGGGTCGAGGTAAGTCCGGGAACCTTCCTCCGTCATGTTCCGGCGGTTTCGTCGGTCGGGGTCGACGAAGTAGAGATCTCCACTTCCCAAGGGGTTGGACTTTCTTTAGGTTCTCTCACACCTACGTCGGTCTTTTCTCTTTACCCCACAACCGGTAGATCCCGGAAACTTACTAAAAGATCCCTTGTACGTCACATAGGACTCTTCAAAACCTTCCGTCCGTTCTACTTATGTCTCGATCCTCCGAGGACACCCGTAAGTCTGTTCTCTCCTACCGTCAGATGTCGTCTCCGTACTTACTTCTCCATGTCTATCTTCTTTGACAAGTCTTCCGTCTGTGTTGTCCTGGACCCTCACTTGGTCTGAAAGAGTCCCAGGGGACATGAGGGAAACACTGAGGCCCGTGTTAAGATTCATTAATTGTCCAAACACAAGAAATTGTGAACATAAGGGACTATCTTTCCAGATGTTCTCGTCCAGACTTAGAAGTCTGTGTCTCTTTCAAGAGTTTTTTATAAACTCACTTATTTTTCAGTTACTCTACACCCCTTATTTCCCTTCCTTTTTAGCTCACATTAAGGGGTCCGAAACCGAACCTGTTGACACCCCCGAGGTGACTCTCTCACTTCACTCACTTCAGCGAGTCAGCACAGGTTGAGAAACACTGGGGTACCTGTGGTCCGAGGAGACAGGTACCCTAAAAGATCCGTTCTCATGACCTCACCCAAGGTGACTCTCTTCTTTCATCAGTTCCCCGAACCCCTCTTCGGTTCAGGGTAGAACTTACACAACTCACCCTCGAGAAACACTCTGTCCTCCGAAAACCTATAAAACTGGACTTTAAGTCTTATCTCTTATTTTATATACAAACCCTTAGTAGTCGAGTGACCACTAGTACTTTTGGTTTGTTTCCTACGAATCTTACTCTCCTAGTGTCCCATTCCTGTCTTCTAAACCCCTTACGGTTGTATAGTTTCTATTTAATTCTTCACGTCTTTTGACTTATTTTACTCCCCTAGCCGTTTCTTTTATACTGTGTCTCACCACACCCGAAAGATTTGTTTCTGTTCTCGTTTACGTTTCTGGGATCCCGCCTTATTCAAGCTGCATCATCTTCCACTCATACCGACTTTTTCTCACTTCGGTTCCATTCTCTACTCTATTCTTAGTTTCCGGTCTAGTATATCCTGGACCTCCAGTACCTCTTGGAAAACTAAAATAAGGTTTACACTGTCCTTCAATACTTTCCCAAAATTCACCTCTTCACTGTACTACATGTCGACGGAGGGGGACGATCTACCTCTCGACCCTTTCGTCCCTGGACTCAATTCTCCGACGGAGTCAAAAGTCCGCCGCCCCTCGTCACCGAACCGGGGTCCATTACCAGGTCTCTTCCATTCTTAGCCCCATATGACACTTCCAGTCTGATTATCCTGACCGAGTACCGAACTTAATACCCTACACTCTCTCCGTCGTTCTTCCTGAGGGTTCAGAGACGGACCCGCTGACCACTTACCACAACGGGAAGGTGGTGACTCGAAAAGATTTAACGGAGAATAGGTACTCCTACTATTGCCAGGTGATAGACTTAAAAAGATTCTTCTACCCATCAATAAGTGTTCCAGGTCGAGATCCGGTTTGACTCTCGGTTGATCCCAAATGTTTAATCGAAGGGTCTTGACGGACCATGGTAGGGGGTACAGACTATACGTCAACCGAGGAGAGGGGTGTAGTATCGGACGATGTCTTTCAGTCATCGTCCCTAAGGGGTACCCTCCCGAGTTCAGAAACCGAAGAAAAGGTCTCCTGAAATGTGAAATTCGGAATAAAATAGTTACTTCACTTCGAGGACGACTGTCTTAAGACCCGTGACTCTTCGTGTACTCTTTACAATACTTCTTTTCCCCAGAAAGATGGACATTTGAAACGAGTAGATGTTGACGAATACGTTTTCTGGTTAGGACATCAGATTCGTTGAAATTTCGTGTCCTGATTAGTCCGACTTGAACGATCTCAAGTTCCAAACAAGGACATCACAAGGTTACCAGATACTTAGTCCGAATTTGTAATGGTTTTATACTTGAGAAGTACGTTCCCTTTTTTAACAAAATTCTTGGCATGACGGGTTCGGGTTTAGTAGGTTTCGGTTCCTACGAAATCTGGTCCTCAGTCGTGTGTGAAAGATGGATGCCGACTAAGAACAACTACAAACTGTCTTTTGTTGTTTTAGACATTTCGTTAATAGGAAGTTAATTTTTTAGGTTTTTTTTTTTTTCCTGTTTATTTATGAATATCGAAACACCCAGAAACAACACTGATGAGTGAGACAGAGACATCGCACTTTCGTCGGCATCTTTTACGTACTTACTTACCAGTACCGACACAAGGTTATTTTGAAATAAATAGTTATGTTTTTGTACGGTGTCCTCCCTAAACCGGGTGTCTAACATCAAACGACCTCGGACCGAAGGTAGTTCCCCTCTGTGGACCCAGTACTCTCTTTCCTCGAGATCCTTCCGTTTTCATCCCCGGTTCCAGCCCTGATCTTTATGAGTCTCCTGGTGCGTACTCCCAGATTCTTCCCCGGAACAACCGGTCAACCGAAACCAACACGACCCGACGGTATACCACGTTAGGTCCAAGGGGAGATCCCTCAGAAGAGACTCGGTGAGTATCCTACGACGACGACGACGACGAACCAGTTAAGTCAGTACAGGTTGAGACACGTCGGGATACCTTACGGTGGACGGTCCGAGGAGACAGGTACCTAAGAGATTCGTTCTCATGATCTTACCCAACGGTGCGGGAGAAGGACCCCTAGAAGGTCTGAGTCCCTAGTTTGGGTCCAGAGGACGTAACGTGCGTCTAAGAAATGACGACTCGGTGGTCCCTTCGGGGGGAGTATCATGCCGTTTTATATTATCACAAGGGAAGTTTAAGGTACTCTTTGTTCAGGACGTGTCGTTTCGGTTTTTGTAACCAAAATTTCTTGACAACATACTCTTAGGTCGACTCGATAAAGTTTAGGAATTTCTGCTACGATAATTTCACAACGTGAGCTATACGGTCGTTTAAACCTTTTGAGTCGTCACCGGTATCCTGTTCTTTTCCAGTCAAAAATAAGGTTAGGGTTTCTTTCCGTTACGGTTTCTTACGAGTTTGTTAACGTGAGTAAAGTCTACAATCGTTACATTACGAGTTTTAAGAGGTTCGATCCGAAGTCGTCATACACTTGACTCTTTAAGGTCTACAAGTTCGACCTAAATCTTTTCCGTCTCCTTGGTCTCTAGTTTAACGGTTGTAGACAACCTAGTATCTTTTTCGTTCTCTCAAGGTCTTTTTGTAGATGGACACGAAGTAACTGATACGATTTCGGAAATTGACACACCTAGTGTTGTTTGACACCTTTTAAGAAGTTCTCTACCCTTATGGTCTGGCAGAACTCTTTAGACATATGTCCAGTTCTTCGTTGTCAATCTTAACCTGTACCTTGTTATCTGACCAAGGTTTAACCCTCTCCTCATGCAGTTCCGACATATAACAGTGGAACGAATAAATTGAATGTCCGTCTCATGTAGTACGTTTTACAACCCGACCTACTTCATGTTCGACTTTAGTTCTAATATCCCTCTTTATAGTTATTGGAGTCTATAAAGTTACTGTGGTGGGAATACCGTCTTTCGTTTTTCCTTGATCTCTCGGGGGACTACTTTCACTTTCTCCTCTCACTTTTTCGGTCGAATTTTAAGTCGAAACTTTTTTGCTTCTAGTACCGTAGACCAGGGTAGTGAAGTACCGTATATTTGACCATTTGTTACCTTTGTCACTGTCTGAAATAAAAGAGCCCGAGGTTTTAGTGACCCTACCCTAATACTTTAATTTTCTGCGAACGAGGGACCTTCTTTTCGATACTGTTTGGATCTGTCACATAATTTTTCGTCTCCGTAATGAAATGTCCGTTTCCAGACATATCAGTTTCTCTACCAAAAAGGTTATACCTACCTACATACCTACACTCTCAATCTGGTGTTCCTTTCGACTCACGACTTCTTAACTACGAAAACTTAACACCACAACTTCTTTTGAGAACTCTCAGGGAACCTGACGTTCCTCTAATTTGGTCAGTTAGGATTCCAGTTAGGATTCTAGTTTAGTCAGGACTTATAAGTGACCTTCCTGACTACGATTTCGACTTCGAGGTCATGGAACCGAGGGACAATACTTTTTGACTGAGTAACCTTTTCTGGGACTATGACCCTTTTCAACTCCCGTCCTTTTCTTCCCCTGCTGTCTCCTACTCTACCAACTTACCGTAGAACTCAACTACCTGTACTCAAACTCGTTCGAGGTCCTCAACCACTACCTGTGCCGTCGGACCGTACGACGTCAGGTACCCCAGTGTTTCTCAGCCTGTACTGACCCGTCGACTTGACTTGACATACTCTAATCCGGTTATTAGGTGTGTAAAAGAGGACATACGTAAGTTGTCTATAAATAGTTCAGAGACAACCTCTTCCTTTACCGTTGGGTGAGGTCACAAGAACGGACCTCTTAGGGTCCCTGTCGTCTCGGACCACCCGACGGTAGATACCCCAGTGTGTCTCAGTCTGTGCTGACTTCGCTGAATCGTCGTCGTCGTCGTCGTCGTAGTTCCGAGATAACACACGGTCGTGATCCCTATATGTCCACTTGTTTATCCCAGAGACGAGAGTTTGTCAAGAGTTCGTCACTAACCTTGTCATCGATGGAAAACTATAGTGCGGACGTCGGGAACAGAGGAGTGGGGGTAGAGGTAGATGTGAATGGGAGTAAAGGAAGAGGCGAGAGTCTTCTGTCAAGTTCCGAATGGGAAGTAAAACAGAACCTGTGGTAGACAAGGACGGAGGAGGTTCTGAAGTGTAGGGAATCGAGTGACTTAATAGGGATTTACAAGTGTTCCATTCCTCCTTAACCACAATCGGATCACATCTTATCAGGTTCTACCATACTCCAATCGAACGGGTAGATACCGCAAGATAGTGGGGTTCAAGAGAAAGGAGGGTGATTCGGAATACAGTTATTGTAAAGGGGGTTCCCTGTAATTATTGTTTTTTATAAATTAGGTGAGTTGTTTGTATGAAACTCGAGATCACACACAATTCGTCACGAGATCTGCAACCCCTGTGTTATCACTTGTGTTTAGGTACAGAAGTACCTCAAGCATTAGATCGTCTGTCTTCGTCTGTCTATATGTGTATCGTTTAGGTGAAGGAGCTATTTATGTAGTAAATCGACCTGTTTTTTTTTTTTTTTTTCTTTTTCATGACTTGTAGATTACTATAAGTCCGTTCGATCCCGGATCCTTCCTGTTTACCCCCTTTGACCCGGAAAGAGATCCAAGGTCAACCCTTGAAAATGGTGTTTCCCGAATCCGACTATCTTTGACAAGAGGTTCCCCGTCACATTGACTTCAGACGTTTGACGTAGGAGAGGGTAATGTACCAGTAGTGGACCTCCGACCGGAGGAGGTGACTAGGGTCCGTCGAGGACTCGTTCTGACAGGTCCCTTGAGTCTCGTCGGACGAGTGGACCTCTCGGCTCGTCTTGACACCAGTGAAAACACCTGATTCTTTTTCTCGTCCAGGAGTACTTCGGTGGTCCAAGTTCGACCAAAAGACTTCCTTCCGAAGGAGTCAAGGATACGATGGTCCACACCAAGACCCAGGGACTTTGAAAAGGGAAGTACGCAACTAAAACCGTCTGTCCAAAAGGTGTACACTCGTTGCACGATGCACTCCTTGATTTCTTCGCACACCAAATACAAAGGAATCCTTGATAAACGTCCCTCTTAAATTTGTAATTACTATGGACATTAACATGGATCCGTGAAATTCACCCCGTTTACGGGACGTGGATACTTCACCTCGACTCCTTCCCTATTCTACCCCGAATCGGCGGAAGTGAACAAACACTACACTTACTTTCGGGACCCCAACACGTCACACGTTGTATGTGTTGTCACGGACCCTCGGAAACGAGTCTCCGTTCCCCTAGTTCTTTCGGTCTTTTCCTCATTAACTACTTGTTAAATAAGTAAGCCATCGGACCCTTATTAATTTTGATGAATCACCCCGTGAAAGGACCACAGAGTTTTCCATTTCTTAGACGGACGTTACGTCCTCTGAGTTCGAACTAGGGACCTAACCCTTCTAGGGGACCTCTTCCCTTACCGTTGTGTAAGGTCATAAGAACGGACCTCTTAAAGTACCTGTCTCCTCGGATCCTCCCATGTTAGGTATTTCAGTGTTTTTCAGTCTGTGCTGACTCACTGATTGTGTGTGTGGGTCGCCCCACGAGTTCTCATCTCAAATTAAAGCACTTCGTGGAATATACTGAGGATCTTGTATATTCTGGGAGGCTCTACTCGTCTATCCAGGTATTTGAGATTTCAGTAGTATGATCTGATCCTCTTCTTACGTACTGATTGTTCGATTTCTTCTCTACTCGGTTATTCCTGGGTAACATATCGTGTACCTTGAGTGGGACTACAATGGATTGTCGGACTTGCCCTTCCCTCAAACCCCCTCTTACCTATGTACACATACAGATCGACTCAAGGAAACGACAAGTGGACTCTGACAGTGTTACAACAATTAGCCGATAGGGGGTTATGTTTCGCTTTTTTTTGAAAAAATTTCTCTCCCTCTACTTTATTAGCTCTCGATCCTAGTAAATTTTTCACCCTCCTTACCTTTTGTTGTCAATTAGGTTTATATAGTCAGATTGTAATTTACAATCACCCGACTAATTTTCTGTCAAATGATCTGACTTACTTCTTGTTTCGGATCGACGTAGGACGAATGATTTCCATGGAATTTATATCCTAGTGTCTTTCTAATTTTCATTTTACTACCCCTTTCTAAGCGTTGTGTCTGTGATTGGTTTTCTTGTCCCCTTTAGATGGTCTTTCTCCATTGTCAGTATATACATAAATTCTTGTAACGAAGTTTTATACCTTCGTTACCCTAACGACCCAGTATTCCATCAAGATAAACGTTATGTGTGGCTCCTTTGGTCTTAACTTTCTCTGTGTACATGGGGTTACAAGTAGCGTCGTGACAAATATTATCGGTCCTGTACCTTTGTTGGATCTACAGGTAGTCGTCTACTTACCTATTCTTTCGACACCATGTATATGTGTTACCTCATAATGAGTCGGCAATTTTTCTTAAGTAAACTTAGTCAAGACTACTCTACCTACTTTGACCTCGGCTAATATGTCTCACTTCATTCGGTCTTTCTTTTTGTGGTTATGTCATATGATTGTGTATATATACCTTAAATCCTTCTACCGTTACTGCTGGGACCATACGTTCTGTCCCTTTCTCTGTGTCTACACATATTACCTGAAAACCTGAGTCTCCCTCTCCCTCTCCCACCCTACTAAACCCTCTTACCGTAACATTGTACATATGATAGTACATTCTTAGCTTAGCGGTCAGATACAGACTGCGTCCTATGTCGTACGAACCTCGACCACGTACCCCTACTGGGTCTCTCTACAATACCCCTCCCTCCACCCTCCCCCCAAGTACAAACCCTTGCGTACATTCTTAATTTCTAAAATTTTAAATTTTTTTATTATTATTATTTATTTTGTAAAATTTAGAATTTTTTTTTTTATACCTTCGTTTTGAACTGTCTTGATAAACCTCTTCATCTGTTCACGTGTTGGTATTGCACTAAAATTGTATGAAGGGTCATTGACGACGACGACGACGATTCAGCGGAGTCAGCACAGGCTGAGACACGCTGGGGTATCTGCCGTCGGGTGGTCCGAGACGACAGGGACCCTAAGAGTCCGTTCTTGTGACCTCACCCACGATCCGATTATCATTGACTCTGTTATTTATTTCCATTGTTTTTCGGTTTTTTCTACTTTTCAGTTATCTCTGCATCTGTCAGACATATTTTCGCGTGAGCGACCGTATGTATCTTGTTACATAAGCTGTTTCTATTGCGTAAAAAAGTCACGTGTACGTTTTTAATGATTTTGACTGAGATAATATTTCTTTTAAGAAATATTTGAAGTTTCCTGACTTTAGTCTTTTTCATACGAAGACTGATGTCATCTTAACTTGATCTTAACTTATTACTTTGGTCACGATCTTTTAGGGGTTTAAAATTTTTAGTTCATTAAGTTCCTTATAATCGAGAATAATTGCTCTTACTATTACCAAATACGGAAGTTCTCGATTTTCAGACAGAACATCCTCTCTTTTCTACTAAAACGTCCTGAAAGTATCTCCAGGTCACCAATTCTGTAAACGTCCCTAACATCAAAACCAGGGACGAGTCCCTCGATTCTAGGGTGCAGGGAGACCGGTTTTTAGGTTTCGTACTTCGTCTTCGTTATGACGCCGTTCGAGTTATTTCTGAAATTTTTACCAGTGTAGTTTTTTTAGACAAATTTTTTGTACGAAAAAGTTTAAAAGAAAGAAAAAAAAAAATACGAAACGAAAGATCGTTTATTGGTGGTTCATTCTATCTTGTACTGTCCACGTCATTGTTACTATGATCCTCTACGTTGTCTCCTCAGGTGTCACCCTTGTTAGTGTTGCATAGGAGACTTGATGTTCCTACTTCTCCGACCCCTTCCCAAGGACCTTCATCTACGTAAATGTAGTCTGGAATTTCCTGTGCTTCCTGAACTACTACGTTTTTAACCTCCTTCTCTATGGACTACGTTTTTCTCGTCACATTGTTTCGATCGACATCCGTTCCCCCTCTCTGTTGGTTCCTCGTGTCTCTCGAATTACACTGATCTTATTCCCACTCAATGACCCTCTTGACTCTTCATTCCACCCTTACGACCCGTTACGACTCTCGAGACTTGTGGTCGGTCAGACCCACAATAGGACTCGGGGCGCCCCCTCAGTCTGTCCCTAAACTTGAGACCACACTGACCGTTCTCGGTTCGAACGTCTTCCCCTTAGACCGTCCTCACACACGTCGGCAGGTCTCGACCCCTTGACCGTTACCACCTCTGTCTGGACGACCCTCCACTCCTCGCGAGTGTGGAACCGCCACTGTCCGTTACTTCTCCCCTCTCTCTTACGTCGCCTCCTTTTTGGGAGGGGTGGCTTGGTGGGTGTAGGGAGTGAATTTTCGTCGGATTGTTACGTAATTTTAGTGACAGATTAACGAGGAAAGTTCCATTACGAGGTTTTACCCCTTTATTGCGTAAATTACAAATCAGAGTATAGACGGCGGGTTTGGGACTAAACTTTCGGATTAGAAAAATTTTTATCTTACTCTATTTGGGGAGACGGGGGTGGTGACCCGTGTGAGGTCTGAGAGTCTCAGGGTACAAGAGGAAAGAGTATATGTAGAAAGAAACATATAAGGGTACACCATAGAGACCGTTGAACCCGTCCACTAGATTCGGGACAGAACGATCTTAAGGACTTCTAACGTCCTCAGAAGGGAGTGGAGTGGTCGGAGGCGAACCCGGAGGACCTTTTCGGGGTCTCCAGGAACTTGGTCCGACTGATCTCTCTCCAGAACTCTGTATTAACGCAAGGACTGGGAAATGTCGTGGGACTCTACCTTCGGGTTCCGGGGAAAGGAGAGGTCGACCG
Source organism: Capra ibex (assembly GCA_006410555.1). Classification (NCBI taxonomy): domain Eukaryota; kingdom Metazoa; phylum Chordata; class Mammalia; order Artiodactyla; family Bovidae; genus Capra; species Capra ibex. Next base: position 468,288 of record SJYO01006649.1, read on the forward strand.
GACCCAGTGGGTGTCCCGGAGACAGAGTGTAAGTAAGATCTCTCCCCGAAGAAGGAGAGGAAAGGAGACATTAGAAACGTTTGTCAGCTACGCCGTCTGGGGACGACCGAAGGAGGAGGCCACTGATTTTGAAGTTGTTTCTCGCTCAGGAGTCATCGTAATGTTTGTAGTCCGGTAGAAGGACTTTCATTGGTTGTTCAAGTGAATCCCCGTGACTGGTCCTTGGTCGCACGTGCGTTACCACAGGTCAAACCTCTCCTGAATTACCGATCGGACCCGTCGAGTAAGGTCAGTGGGTCTCGGTCGACGGAGGGTCATTCGAGTGGAGACATAAGGAAAGGGATAAAGAGGACGAAGATCGAGGTCAGGTTTGTCTAAAGTAGTTCCTTTAGTCACGGAAATGCATCGGACCCGAAGGGAACGCCGAGTCGACCATTTCTTAGACTGACGTTACGTCCTCTGGACCCAAACTAGGGACCCAACCCTTTTAGAGGACCTTTTCTCTTTCCGACGGGTGCGGTCATAAGACCGGACCTCTTAACGTACCTGACATATCAGGTGTCCCAGGGTTTCTCAGTCTGTGTTGACTCGCTGAAAGTGATGATGGTGACGTATCGGACCTCAAGGATGGGACAACACCCCTTTCGAAGAGGGGCGTAATCAGAGAGAGACACTGAGGGTGAACGCATTCAGGTCCAAAAAACAGAGGACAAGGGACGACTTTAGTACGTCAAATAGGTCTTGGAAGTCCAATCCTTTGAAAAGACTCAGAGTCAAAGGACTACACTTTTTGTTCCTACTTTTACACACAGTTGTAAGAACATTCTTAATTTACTCTATCGTAAACGTATAGTGAATCGTTCATCTGTCTTGAACCATTTATAGTCGACGATGATACTAAGACTAGTATTAACAGAATTCGGGATTAGAGTCGGGACTTACCTTTGAGTAAATAGATTACGAACGACCTATAAAAGGGGGTCTGTGACGTGTGTCCGTGGAGTCGTAGTCGTACCGTCTCATATACCTCGATCTTTTTACATCCCGACTGTTGTCTCGAGACTCGTCCGATACTTCGAGAACACATGTCACATGACACACGTGACGACACATGTCATCGAGTGGACGAGTGGACACGGCTAATTTAGGAGAAATACTGGGACTCTTATCTACAATAAGAAATAGTCAAGTCAAGTCAACGAGTCAACACAGGCTGAGAAACGCTGGGGTACCTGATGTCGTGCGGTCCGAAGGGACAAGTTATGGTTGAGGACCTCGAATGAGTCTGAGTACAGGTAACTCAACCACTAAGGTAGGTTGGTAGAGTAAGAGACAGCAGGGACAGAGGAGGGCGGGAGTTAGAAAGGGTCGTAGTCCCAGAAAAGATTACTCAGTCAAGAAGTATAGTCCACTAGTTTCATAATCTCAAAGTCGAAATCGTGGTCAGGAAGGTTACTTATAAGTCCTGACTAGAGGAAATCCTAACTGCCCAACCTAAAGGAACGGCAGGTTCCCTTAGAAGTTCTCAGAAGAGGTTGTGGTATCGAGTTTTCGTAGTTAAGAAGCCACGAGTCGAAAGAAATATCAGGTTGAGAGTGTAAGTATGTACTGATGTCCTTTTTGGTATCTAAACTGATCTACCTGGAAACAAACGTTTCATTACAAAGACGAAAAGTTACACGACAGATCCAACCAGTATGCAAAAGAAGGTTCTTCGTTCGTAGAAAATTAAAGTACCTATGTCAATAAGAAATATCCTACTCCGTTACCCTAAGTTTCTGTCATAGTCTGTAGGACGACTTCAAAGGTTTTAATCACTGTCACCCAAACTTAAGATCAGACAGACCGAGGTACTGGGTGAAAAGGAAGATAAGATATGACTTCAGGTGTGACGAACCACACCCCTCCACGAGTCTCTTCCTCGGTCCGTTGACTCAGTCGGTGATTTTTCCTGACTCTGAGTACAACTAGTACTCGCTACGGTTGTCGTAGTGTCTTCGTCTTGACGAAGGGTATAACCGACAGAGAAACGGGACTTCGAGCAAGGACTTAAGAGGTCCAACTCCCACATCTCTTGTGTGTCCTCCGTAAAGGTCTCTTAGGACAGGAAGGATTCACCCCACACTACTGGAACCCACCGGAATCACTAGGGACCGACCCGAGTCCGTGTCCTCTTCCTTTTCCCTTTTCCACCTCCCCTTCCACCCCCATTCTACTCCTTCCGCTCGTTCTCCGCGGTTCGTGACTACCTCGAGACATCTCACAGTTGTGGGGTACTGGTAGAACGAATTCAAAGGTTCAAGGGTCGAGGAAGACACCAGAGGGTAAGGAACTTCTCGGAATTTTTCGTTTCCAATAAAAGTCCTCCACTACACTTACGTCGATCTTCACTTCAACGAGTCAGTACAGGCTGAGACGCTAGGGTACCTGACGTCGGATAGTCCGAGGAGACAGGTACCTTAAAAGGTCCGTTCTCATGACCTCACCCAATGGACTTACGTCGATTCGGACCCCGTTTTTCGTCAGGTCCACGTCAGAGTTCGGAATGATACGGGTGTCTAGTGGACCTCTATAACAATTCTACGTCTAAGACTAAGTTCTTCCGGACCCGCACGACGGACTCTAAGGTGTAAAGAGTGCCCCAGGGGCAGTACGGCCATGGCGACCGGGGGTCTGGTGCGAAACTCATCGGCCTCAGGTCTGGTAGTGAGGTCCAGGGCCAACCGGAGTGTTCGGATCCTCAAGACAAAGTCGTGAGACGGACGACACACGAAGGAGAATCTACTTGTTTTACGGTGAACGCACCTCGGCTGTCTCGACCGTCCTACCGGGTAGTGCTTCCACCCCTTGGGCGAGGCCATGTACACGTAGTGCTTGGATCTAGAGGTCCTGATGTAGAAGGACGACGAGTAGTCGAAGACGTAGAAGCCGCGCCCGTGGCACCGGCGGACCGACTGGCCGCACACACGGCACGAGATGGTCTTGCGTACGGCGTTCAGCTCGCTCCTGCTCCACCTCTTGCTCCTGCTCGTCCCCCACCTTCAGTCGTCCGCCTAAAAAGTATCGTCCCACCTGAGCCCGGGACTACCCAAGGGAGTCGACTAAATCAACGTCTCCGACTACGACGACAGACTACGTTGAAAGGGTCCGAGGACGGAAGGCAGAACGGGAGGCGAAGGGTGGGGAGTCGCGATAGAATCTTTACTTTCGGATGATAATACCATTTCATGATAATTCCATTTTATTTATTTCACAAACCACCAGTAAAGTGTCCAACCAGAAGAAGACGAGTTGGTTGGGTTCGTGCTAAAGAGTTCGAGTCTTCCTACCCCACCTTGTTTCAGATCGCTGCGACAACATCCGTAGGTTTGCGACTCCTTCGGGTGGGACTTTTACCCGGTATAACACCGACTACTCGTGGAATGAGACGGGGATTTAATTCACGACCCCCCTCCGTAGACTCTTTATATTCTAAATTTTCTAAACAGGACCTTCTCGTTGTTCAACCAAGTCTCCTCATCAGTTGTGATTACGCTTAGTTTACCTCTCTGTGTGTTCTCTTTTACTGTTCTTATCTGTCCCTACCTTAGTCAGATACCCGATGCAAGTGTGAGGGGGAACATTATAGTGTTGTCGGGATGAAATGTCACCGAGATCAAATGGGTCTACCAGTCGCCGTGTCGGAGGGTTTCAGATGTACAAAAGGAAATTCTCTTCGACGGAAAGGTTCTTTACAAATCGTCGTAATGGTTTCCAGGTATCACGGTCGGAACAGTGTCACTTCCTCTCCGTGTCTCCGTCGGCGGTGACGCCTCCGGAATGGCACACGGACCGTAGTAGTGTGTAGATTACCCTCATTAGGAGTATCGTTGAGCCAGCCAACCGGTAACAATGGAGTAAAAGTACTACGAGTCTCTCCGATTCATTGGTCGAGTGTATCTACTGTTCTTCGTCGTGTCAACGACTCGGGTCTGACGGACTGGGTTTCGGGCGCGAGACACGTGACACCGGAGGACTGGGACTACTTCGCTGTTTTGTCGGTTCACACGCGGGTAGACCAGGACGAGATCCGTGACGAATCTTCTGCCCTTTTTCGTCTTCAGCCCCCACCGAGTTGGGTTTGTGAGTACGAAAGGGAAAGAGGGAAGGGTCTGGCTTAATTCTGAGTCTCGTTTCGGGGTGGGCACCTCGATGGACAGGGATTCGGGGGTTGTTCGGAACGGAAAGAGATGTGAATGAGACGTTTAAGTACGCTAAGGGAACTTAAAAACACCACGGTACGGGGGGTTTAACAACAACAGCAACAAGTCAAAGATTCAACACAGGCTGAGACGCTGGGGTACTTGACTTCGTACGTTCCGAAGGGACAGGAAGAGATTGAGGGACTCGAACGAGTCCGAGTACAGGTAACGTAGTCACTACGGTAGGTTGGTAGAGTAGGAGACAGTGAAGGAAAAGGAGGACGGGAGTTAGAAAGGGTCGTAGTCCCAGAAAAGGGTGCTCAACAGGGAAGCGTAGTCCACCGGTTTCATAACCTCGAAGTCGAAGTCGTAGTCAGGAAGGTTACTTATAAGTCCTGACTAAAGGAAATCCTACCTGACCAACCTAGAGGAACGTCAGGTTCCCTGAGAGTTCTCAGAAGAGGTTACGGTGTTAAGTTTTCGTAGTTAAGAAGCCACGAGTCTAAAGAAATATCAGGTTCAGAGTGTAGGTATGTACTGATGACCTTTTTGGTATCGAAACTGATCTACCTGGAAACAGTCGTTTCATTATAGAGACGAAAAATTATACGACAGATCTAACCGGCATGGAAAAGAAGGTTCAACGTTCACAGAAAATTAAAGTACCGACGCCAGTGGTAGACGTCACTAAAACCTCGGGTTCTTTTATTTCAGAGAGTGACAAAGGTAACAAAAGGGTGGATAAACGGTACTTCACTACCCTGGTCTACGGTACTAGAATCAAAAGACTTACAACTCAAAATTCGGTTGAAAAAGTGAGAGGAGAAGGTCCTTTGGTTGTAACCTTATGACGATAATTGATTTGAAGCTCGAATAAACCTAAGGGGTCACAGGAAAAAGACAAGGTCCTAGGTTAGTTCCTGTGGTGTAAATATAAATCCTATAAGAATTTTTGTTGTTATATAGATTGTAAATAACCCGTAAAGATATATAGTTCTTAACGAGACGTACAAAGTAAATTAATTTGTGATTTACATAGTTGAGTAAATTAACAGTTGTATTGGTAACACTACACCTATAATAGTAATAAACATAGGGGAAATCTATTCCTTTGACCCCGAATTGATCGAGTTTTAAAACTTCATTCTGTTCTTCAGTTTGGTCGAGACACACTGATATCTGACAAAAGGGGTTTGATGACTAATTGTGATCGAGAGTTCTTAAATTTGATGGTCCTTTCATAACCGTTTTCTTTAGACTTTACGTCTAAACGTGTCATCAAGAATGGGATTCTGTGGGACCCAGAAATGTGTCTGTGTGTGTGTATATGTGTTTACCCGGGTCGTAGATGAGACTGACCGGGACTCCTAGGGTGTCCCTTGTCTGTCTTAGTTCTGAGAGTCCCTCTAATATCAGATCAAACCGTCTTTGTGTTCATTCGTTCACTAAAGGTCGGTCTCACCATTCACTTCACATTCGTGCCCCACCGAGTCAGCGATTTCTTAGGTGGACGTCACGTCCTTTGGGCCCAAACTGGGGACCCAACCCTTCTAGGGGACCTCGTCCTTTACCGTTGGGTGAGGTGATAGGAACGGACCTTTTAGAGTACCTGGCTCCTACCCCCTCGGACCACCCGACGTCAGGTAACCCAGTGTTTCTCAGTCCGTACTGACTCACTGATTGAGAATTAGACCGGTTCCCTGGGTCCCCTTCCTGTGGAGTGTGTCATTCATCGTCCCTCAGAACTTTCAGAAGCGACTCCTTCTCTGTAGATTCGACTCTGAACCGACTCACGTTTCACCGTTTCTTATATACACACCCACTCGTCCTGTAAGATTCATTGTTCTTGACACACACGTTTGTAGGTCTTCACCCTTTCTTGGACCGCGTAGTAACATCGATCTTATATCTTAACTTCTCCCCTCCTTCTGTCCTCTCTAGTGTCCTCTCTCTCTACGTTCCGGTCCGCGGCGTCAGAAATACGGTGGAAAACAATGGGTCCCAATACCATCCAAGACGACGTCATAGTCTCTTCCGTTACCGTGGGGTGAGGTCATGAGATGGACCTTTTAGGGTACCTGCCTCCTCGGACCACCCGACGTCAGGTACCCCAGTGATTCTCAACCCGTGCTGACTCGCTGAAGTGAAAGTGAAAAGGGAAAGTACGGAACCTCTTCCTTTACCGTTGGGTGAGGTCACAAGAATGGACCTCTTAGGGTCCCTGTCCCCTCGGACCACCCGACGGCAGATACCCCAGTGTGTCTCAACCTGTGCTGACTTCGCTGAATCGTCGTCGTCGACGTCATAGTCTATTTTGGGTTTCAAAGGAATCGAATCGTATTGTTTCTGGGAAGAGTGAGGAACATTCCAGACGACATCCTTCCCGTCGGGAGTAGGTGGGAAGTCGAGGTCGTCGATCTTGTGTCCGGACCTCAGGCGTCGTGTCGTAGAGAACCTCTCTTCTCTACACTGTCCGTGCATCGAGAATTGACGGGCGTGGACCTTTACTGTCCAGTAAAAGTTGAGTGTAAAGAATACCGGGGTTGGAGTACTGTTCGTTTATGTCAGACACACGGTCCTTGCGTTTTAGGCTACCATCTGTTTGCAAACACAGATCGAGTGGTGTTATTCCTTAAACTTGACAGGGGACCTCTGGGGTTCCAGGTGTGCTCTCAAAAATCGTACTCTTAGTACATCAGATTAAACACAAAATCTTTCGAGTGAGACCGATATTCCACTTTCTCGGATCTCCCTCCGTGTTCTTGTGTGTCAGATCGTGTGACGTCCTGAGGTCCCCTCTGGGTTCCCACTACTTCGTTCTCGAAACTGTCACCTTTGTCTCTCTTCGTCTACTTAAAGTCAATATAGTCTCTACCTCACCTGTCTTAAGGCACTTACTGACCTGTCCCTCCTATCCCTTTCTTACCCACCCGTCTCCTAAGTCTCTCCCACCTTCCTCAATTCCTCCCACGGGTTTGAAGACTAGATCTGTCGGTCCTCCGACCATCGTGGTCAGTCACTCTGTCTTTCTTGGTACCTCCACTGGACCTATATTTTTGACCGGTTCGTTATTCTGCACCCCCACCCTGTCCCGTGCACACTTCCGTACTACCCCACCTCCCTCCCTCTAGTTTCCACTTCAGGAATACGAGAAGTCACCTTTCAGTTATCACGAATTTTGACTTTTTACTTTATCTTCGGTAGATCCGTATTAGAAATCTCTATAGTTTTTTTTAGTCAGTTTTCTCAAGGTTCACAGACCCGTCCCCCTCTCGTGCCCTCTTTAGTACCTTCTACCGACAAAAAGTATTTAAAACATCTCGATGTTGACATTTATTTGATACACGAAGATATAAACTAAATTTACAACAAAAAAAAAAATTTATGATCGAGTAGATCTTACAACGATATAGTTCTCCAAGAAATCGCGGGAAAAGATAGGTACCCCTATAGGTACACTAAATTTTCCCGTTACACGAACGTTTCCCTTACAGGGATGAGGTACGATCTAAAGAGGTAAGTGTTACACGGACTCTGACTCAGGATCTTTTTAGTCTCTCCCGAAAGATGTCCTCCGGTACAAATCGGATCTAGAAATTTTCAGTACCCTAAAGTACCTCCTTCTCCGTAAAGTCTACTTACCATTCCCACTTTCGTACCTCCATACTGTTTCTCTCTACACAAGTCCCTTACTAAAATCAAGAAAAACCGTCTCGGACCTGCTGTGACTTTATTGAGATCCTACCCGAAGATACGACCAAATCTGCCATTTCTTAGACGGACGTTACGTCCTCTGGACCCAAGTTAGGGCCCAACCCTTCTAGGGGTCCTCTTCCTTTACCGTTGGGTGAGGTCATGAGAACGGACCCTTTAGGGTACCTGTTTCCTCGGATCGCCCGATGTCAGGTACCCCAGTGTTTCTCAACCTGTGCTGACTCATTGATTCGCACGACATACCTTTGTCTTCTAGTTAGTCCTAGTTAGTCCATCACGTTACTATAAACACGTGACAAAGCGCTTTAGTCCGGGTACCTGGTGGACATTGTCCCTGGATTCCTAGGAAGTCACGAAGATTTAGGAGTCCTCCCCACTCCGTCATTAGATGTGATATACAAGAGAGTCATTTAGGATATGTAGGATTTTAAACTCTTTGTAGTCAGTTCGTGTTCCTTTATTTCAGGGCTTCATCACTGACTTACCCTTCCTCTTTTACCAGTGATCTGGGTCCTGGAGTATCTGACGTTCGTGGAGAACCTAGAGCTTGACCAGAGTCAGTAGTACAGTCCCATTCACCGAGATGCCCGATGTTTCTTTACGTCTACGACCGCCGTCCCCCGTTGTGAGTTGTCGAGGACGGGTGGTGGACGACGGTAAGGACGGAGTGATTTTCCCTAGGAACATCACTATACAACCGTCTTCATGATTGAAGGTCCGAGTCGAAAAGGTAACGTACACACTAGAATTCTTCAACAAATGCCCTTTTTTTTTTTTGTTGTTGTTGTTGACGAAGAAGCGAACCCAGAGTCAAAGGGGTTGACATTTTACTCCACCAATCTGATCTAATGGAGTTTCCGGTAGAGTTTATATTTGCAGACTTTTGTTGATATCTATTATAGGTCTTATAAGTTCCTGGAGGACGTTTAGTTTTTCTTTTTATCGTTCTTGGGGTTATGTTTATGACCGACTCTTATACTCGCCCGTTGAATATTTTCCTCCTTTTCTTTCGATTGATCGTATGTTTCTTCACGAGTGTAAGTAATCATAAGTTTCTTTACGTTTAATTTTGTTATCTACAATGAAATGTGAACAATCTAACCAATTTTTTTTTTTTTAACTTTCGACCTAGAACAGTGTACAACCGTCCCTACATCCTTCCTTCATCTCTACCCATCTCAGTCGGACCTCTCTTTAGGTCGTGGTGAATTCAGTTTGACTCACACACGAATGGGATGGTGGGTTGTCCACGTGAGTCAGGACCCATCTAGAGGACGTCTTTACTAGTGCGTCGGATGTTACCTCGTTCGCACTTCTGTAGACAACGTCACAATAACCGTCGTCGTGTCTCAACCCTCTCTCTGATCCATTTTACGTATGTCACGATGTCTTACCAAGATTCGCTAATTGAGCTACATGTATACCGTCGTACTTACCTGGAGTCTCTGTGTTACGACTCGCTTGTTTCCCCCTTTGTCTTTCGCCTAAAAATACTAAAGGGGGTTTAGGACTTTAGGGGATCATTTTAGATTTCAGGAATGTGACAGGACGTTTCGGGGTGCACTAGACGGAGGGACGGAGGTAGAGAGACAAAAGGAGTGGCTGTAGTAGAAGATGGTGACAGGGTGATGAGTGAGACGGGGTCGGAGTGGCCGACGGACGATATCTATGTGCGGTCCGTGACTCCGACGTTGTCTGGGAAACGTGACCGATAAGAAGACGGACCTTAACATTCGGAAGTCTTAGGAGATGTGTGTGTGTGTGTGTGTGTGTGTGTGCGTGTGCCAGGGGGAACGGGTTGAGATAAAAATGGAATCTATTATTACTTTACATTACTATTCGTTTAAAATATCAGTAGAATTTCCATCATTTACGACAGTGGGGTGGGGATATCAATGGTGATCTTGTACTCAAGACACTCCCGTCCTTGAGAACGGACAAAAAGAACAAAAAAGGACTGTAGAGAATTCTGGATCTTGTTTCGGATAGTATTTTCTCCGTGAAGATTTGAAAAGAACTTATTCATTTACTTTCCACTCACCCTTACTCCCACACACGTACGATTTATTGAAGTAAGTACAGGTTGAGAAACGTGGACATCGGACGGTCCGAGGAGATAGGTACCTTAAAAGGTCCGTTCTTATGACCTCACCCAACGGTACGAGAGGAGGTTCCTTAGAAGGGCTGGGTCCCTAACTTGGACTCAAAGAATACAGAGGACGTAACCGTCCTTCCAAGAAATGGTGATCGTGGCGACCTTTCGGACTCTGACTCCCATTTTTAATATAAATTAATTTTTTTTTTTTCCTCTTCCCGACTCTTGTCCTTTTACTACTACTCCAAGTTAAATAACTCTCTATTCTCATTAAATTGAACACACGGACTCTAAATGTTTCCCCCTATTGACACCTAGTCACAGAGTAGACGGAGGGTCACGGGTGGGTGAGGTGGGGTCGGGTAGACAACCTCTAGGAGAAGGACGGTCCAGAAACGTGTTACTCGGTTGGTTTGGGACCGACACCCTTCTTGGGAGACAAAGTAGATGTTCTCGACGACAGAGACTCTAAAGTTCTGGTGTTGTCCCGACTCCCGTACAAGACCGTTGTAACATGTACTGAGGTGGGTCGTAGAGTGTGAAGGAGTTTGTGTCCCGGGTGGACTCGTCCTCTCCAGACCTGTGTCTTCTCGTAGATTATTGGTTGAGTGTTTCGGAAAGGAGTGGAAACTTCCTTTAATAAGGGGGTAACCTACTTATTCTTTTGATTGTAACTTTTTCCAATCGTGAACCAGGTTTTCCAGTTGTTTTTCAGATGTTTATTATTTACGACTTCTCCCGCACCTCTTTTTCCTTCGGAGGGTGTGACAACCACCCTTCCATTTAACCACGTCGGTGATACCTCTCTTCACACCTCCGAGGAGTTTTTAATTTTTATCTCGATGGCACACTAGGTCGTTACGGTGAGGACCCGTACACGGGCCTCTTTTGACATTACGTCTTTCTATGTGTGTAGGGTTACAAGTGTCGGTACAAAATGTTGTCGGTTTTGTACCTTCGTTGGATTTACAGGTAACTTTCTTTGCCTACTTCTACATCATGTATATATGTTACCTTATGAACTACAACAGTGAGTCAGTAAGTCAGCAGAGGTTGAGAAACGTTGGGGTACCTGCCTCCTGAGTTGATACAGGAGACTGGAGGTGATAGAGGGTCTCAAACGAGTCTGAGGACAGGTGACTCAGCCACTACGATAGATTGGAAGAATAGTAGACGGCGGGGGACAGGAAAACGGAGTCAGAAAGAGTCGTAGTCACAAAAAAGGTTACTCAGTGGAGAAGTGTAGTCCACCGGTTTCATAACCTCGAAGTCGAAGTCGTAGTCAGGAAGGTTACTTATAAGTGCCAACTAAAGGAATTCTAACTGACCAAACTAGAGGAACGTCAGGTTCCCTGAGAGTTCTCAGAAGAGGGTCCTGGTGTTAAACTTTTGTATTTAAGAAACCACGAGTTGGAAGAAATACCAGGTTGAGAGTGTAGGTACGTACTGATGACATATCGAAACCGATATGTCTAGAAACAGTCGTTTCACTACAGAAACGAAAAATTATGCAACAAAGTCATTTTTTTTTTTTTTTTCTCTCTCTCTCTCTTACTTTATTACGGCAAACATAGTTGTACCTATATGGATCTCCAATAGTATGATTCACTTCATTAGGTCTATTTCTGTATAGTATACTATAGTGAATATGCTTCTTAGACTTTTTTTTTTTTCTAAGTTTACTTGAAAATATGTTTCATCTTTATGTGAGTGTCTGAATCTTTTATTTGACTACCAATGGTTTCCCCTTTCCACATCCCCGGCCCCTATTTAATCCTCAGACCCTAATTGAGTATAGACGGTGAGATATACCTCGAAGGGGTCACCGAGTTACCATTTCTTAGACGGACATCACGCCCTCTGTGTCCAAACTAGGGACCCAAATCTTCTAGGGAACCTCCTCCCGTGTCGTTAAGAGAGGACATAAAAACGGACCTCTTGGGGTACCTGTCTCCTCGGACCACCCAATGTTAGGTATTCCCACGTTTCTCGACCTGTACTGGTTTCGCTGACTCGTTCGTACGTATATTTTGTCTATAGGTCGTTTCTGGACGTCATACCGTGTTCCTTGATATGAGTCATAAAACATTATTGGATATTCCCTTTTCTTAGACTTTTTCTTATGTATATGTATAATATATACGTATGTGTGCATTGATTTAGTGACACGATATGTGGACTTCGATTGTACGGTGACATTTGGTTGATATGACGTTAAATTTTTTTTTCTCAATTACCGTTTTTTAAATTAATTAATTTAGTTTAAACTTTACAATTGTACCAGGATACCATGATAAAGTGGACCGGTTGGGGACCGTCATGACCCTAAAGTCGGTCAGACAGAAGGACTACGGTACACAATACAAAAGAGATGGTCGAATCGAAGGAAGAGACATGTTTCTTCTGAGGATACAATCCCTTTAATTGTTTTGATTAAAAAGGTCAAACTAAAAAGTACGAAAATGACAGTAGAGGAGGGACACCGATTGGTGAAAAGTAGAGATCCTAAGTTTAAGTTTTGGACACCTAACCTATGTCCGGTAGATTTTCGAGTACAATCTTTTATCCCCGTTTACCTAGTGGATAATGATGATTCTGAAATTTTCCTAATAGGTAAGGAACACTCGTCGGTCTACCATCTATGCCATATGTCCGGTAGTCGAGACCGTTACTATCAAGACTATGAAGACTCCCCATTCCTTCCTTCGAGACTCTTATACCCTGTCAGACTTCCGTTGCGATTCACGTCAATCTAATCCTTTCCCACGTCCGACTAACCGAAGAATTGGTCCGGTCAATAAGTCCTGTTCTCTAATTACAGATTCTTGTTATGTCAGACTAAATACTGAACCCCAGAAAAACCAGAGGTACCTGAGTAAATTCACTGTGACTCGAGTAAGGGTTTCCCTTTTCACCTATTTTTGACCAAATTAGGAAACTAGACCAGAGGGAGTCTTCAGTAGGTACCGAACGTCGAGAAATAGAAGTCACTTGAATTGTGTACCATACGTACACGCGTAAGAGTCAGTGCAGTCAGTGCAGACTGAGAAACGTTGGGACACCTGACATCGGGTGGTCCGAGGAGACAGGTACCCTAAGAGGTCCGCTCTTATGACCCCACCCAACGGCACGGGAGGAGGTCCCGTAGAAGGACTGAGTCCCGCGTACGTGCACCGTCCTCGAGGTATTTCGGGGACTCTGCACCAGAGTGACTTCGAGTGTGACGTTGTTGAAAGGTGCCTTCGTGACCTTGGGACGTTCAGAGGATGATTCTTCGGGGAACCCCTAATGGTCAAAGCCCATTTTTAGATAAATCCGTCTAGAACCGTCAGGGAGTTGGCGTGGGTCGTTTGTTCGTTTTTCTTTAAGTGGTATTACTTAAAGAAGTACTCGATGTACTTGGAACTTGGGTAATATTAGGGACAGTAAGAGTAAAAGGGAGTTCAATTTTACTCGTAATTTGAGGTAAACACCGAGATTTTGAGTCTCTAAGAAATGTATTTCCTGGATTTTAGGGTTTAGTGTTTGTGTTTTTGTCGTCATCTTCTCTATAGTCTCGAGAACAGGTGTAGGAAATAAAAATAATTACTTTTTTAACTTCGGATTTCTCCACTTTCCTGAATTAAATTCCAGTATAAGGACCACCAAAGAGGGAATGGAGAGTCTTCATGATAACCGTAGTTCATTATAACCAAGGTAAACTACCACAGTTCAGGGTAGACTTTCAGGGGTATGCACCCACGATACCACCAAGTAAGACAGGGACTGTAAGGGTAAAAAGATTCCGGATGTAACATGGTCCCCTTTTTTTACTTACCCCAAATCAGGTTTTCTTAAGGTCTTCGTCTCTTAAAACCAAAGAGAAACCTTGTCAAAATAAATTCGAGTCTTCTTGAAAAATTTGGTAACAAACCTCTTATTTTGTTTTGATACGAGAGTCTGGAACTTAGGGTCTGTCTCTCAGTGTATTCGTTTGTTATTGTAGTATTCTACGTAAGATGCGTGTAATTTTATACTCATTCACAAAAATATAGTATTTTCTCTTTTGTTGAGAGTCGGACCTCTCCGGCCCCTCACGAAGTCGTTACTGTCCTGTAGAGTCGACCCTAAAGTTCCTGTCCCCAGTCCCGGTCTTGTAGCGTGTGTCTCTCTTCGTACACGTTTCAGGAGTTCCATCCACTCCCGTACTACGTAAGTTCCAACACCTTCACCTCTTGTGATATCACAAGTTATATCTGTGTCTTCTCATTACGATTTATTTCACCCTCTCTGTCTTTTTCGGTCTAGTGTGTCCGGGGGTTCCCTTGACCCTGAAATAGGAATTTCGATATCGTTCAGGAATTTCTCAAAATTCGTTTTCTCTCTTTGTCGGTTCAAGTTCAAAGAAATTTACTGAGACCGACATCAACATCACGACGTTTGTGTAATAACTATCTTCCCCTTTCTTCGTTATGTCCTTCTGTCGACCCAGATAACGTTCTCAGGTCCACTGTCTTCTAGTACCAAACCACCCCTGTCCCTACCCCATTCCCCCTCTACCTCCCTTCACCGATTCGTCTCTCCGGGAATTCTCCACTTCCGTTCCCTTGGACGTTTACCCAACCTATTCGTTCGCTCCGTTTTCCTTCATCGTTCCTACGTAAGGTCTCAAGGTACGTACGTGTACCGATCTACCAGACGACGATCTCTCATTGGGAGTACTCCCGACCCGAGACAGTGTGACTCTAAATACAGCGATACTGTCCCTACAGTACACCCGTCGACCGCTATGCCCAGACTCCGGGGTTCCGTAGACTCGACCTGTACAACTTTTTTTTAAGGAGTCTCTCATTAGTTGATTTCGGAACCACGACGAATTCTAGTGGGTCTCTTTTCTCGTATCTTCTTCTGTTACCTTAGATTCTTTCGGTTGTAAACTTGTTCATTTCACCGACATTTCTTACTCCATCTTTCTTTTACACCTTTTATAAAAGACTGTTTAATAGAAAATAGTCGAGACGAAAATTTTTCTTTTTGACATTTTCGTCCGTTTGACGGTGTCGGTTTCCCTTCCTATTTTTGTTTTTTCGAGGTGATAAGGTAAATATATCAATAATAAGGAACCTAATGGTTCTTAACGAAGTTTTAAGAATGAACCATTCCATCGAAAAATAAGAAAATGTTTCGGGTATGGTACGAAGGGAAATCCATTTTGTATGAAGTAGTGGTCAACTAAACCCCCAACCGGTATACTGTTACTTACACTCGTCTACACTATATTTACGGATTCGTCTTTGAAATTTGTGTGAACATAGTGAACCGAGGTCGAAAAAATTTAAGGAAGGGGGACGGTACTCTTCTCGTACGAAGAAGTTGTCCTAGGCCTTTACTTTTCTATGGAGGTTATATTTGGTCACATCCGGTCGTTTCGTTGTCAATTAAGTCGGGAGTCCCCTGTACTCGTTCTTTATTACATACACTAAAAATTGGTGCCTCGAAACGTAAGATAAACAATGACGTCGTTTTAGACTGATTATATGAACGGGTGTCACTCTAAAGAAATTTTGATTTAGACTAATAAGGGATAGCATCTTCCTTCGTTTGCATGAGACAGATTTTGTATAATATGTGGACCGTGATTATTCGGTAAATCTCTGTAAGAGAGTAAAATGAGGAACTCTGTTAATAAACGTAGTAAAATATGTTCGTTTGACTCTGAGTCTATTCAGTTAATATAAAGAGTCCTGGTGTTTTGATCGTTTATCATATTTTACAGCTATCGTTGTTTTAAAGTAAATTGACTAAGGTTTTGGATACGTGAGAGGATAATTTCCGAAACGATCTTTAGTTTACATCTAGAGGATGCACCCTTTGTTCTTTTTTTGGTCACTTGGTAGTCTAGTCTCAGTTGAAATCTGATGTAAGTATATGTACCCATCAACATGACGACAACTTATTTGGGTCTCATTCGTCGTTCTCCTGTAAACGTTGAGACCTAGACTTTATAGTGTAACGGTGCTGGAGGTGGAAAGAGAGTGGTCAAGAGTAGAAAGAGTTAGCATCAACTCTTTTAGTCTCGACATTCCACCTTAAATCACGAGTTCAGTGCAACGTGACTTTTAACCTTTATTTTCAACGAAAAATAGAGGTACAGATGTCGGTACATTTTGTCCACTGAAAACATTATGGAGGGACACTAGTGGGGAATACTTAAGTAGAACCAAAAGAGTAGATTAGGAACGAGTTAGAGCTCCGTCTTAATTTAGAAATTGTATAATTCATTCTGTTCGTTCTATATCATTAGTGAATAGTCATAGGTAAAAAGGTAACTTCTCAATACACGGAGTGGGTCCTAAATAGCAACGGAACATCTAGGGGACTACTCTGAACCACCCCCGTCTACCCCACCAAACACATCTCCCTTCCGTCTCCCAACCTTCAATCTGTTCGGACCCAAAGTCAAACTCCCAAATGTAGGCCGAGATGGAGGAGGATTGAACATTGGAACCCTTGAACTGAAATAGAGGGACTCGTAGTCAGAGGATCCACGTTTCACACCTACTTTTACGATTAAGTCATTCGACAGACTTGTCTCTTTCTATTTATGGTTAACTATAGTGAATATACACCTTAGATTTTTTTATGGTGGTTCATCACTTATATTGTTTTTCTTCGTCTGAGTGTCTGTGTCTCTTGTTTGATCACCGACGGTCACCACCCCACCTCCCCGGACATATCCCTGCCCTCCCACCCTCCGTGTGTGACAACCCACATTCTGTCCGAGTTCCTCGATAACATGTTTTACCCCCTCTTGTCGGTCAAAACAAAAAAAAATTATTTTATTAACATTTAACTTTTATTGTAAAATTTAACGTATTTTTGTATTAAAAAAGTTATTTTAAAAATTCAACAAACTCCCAGTTTACTCCACCTTACAAGGGAAGAAGTGACACCAAGTGACCGGAGACGGAACTTGACGTTTGTCTGAGTCACCGGTCCTATTCTTGGGAAATTTTCGTGTCCCCAATGTGTCACGTCATATAGGTAATAGTAATAGTGTCCGTGGTTGCTACAGTTCGTGGTTTCTCACTTGTGGGTGATTGGGGTTGCAAAAAGGTTCAGGAAAGGTGTGTGACAGAGATTAGGAGTGTTGGAACTTCGTTTTAGTTAATATAATACGAGTAGAATCTCTCGTTATTCGACTCTCCAATTTTCCTCCCAACCCGGAGGACAGCGGGCCGATCAGAGAAAGGGTGACTGGTGGGAGGACGAGAGTCGACGATTCGATACGTGGAGAGAGGTAACAAAAGGTGCTCTGGAGACCCCTCTTTTTTTGTGCTTGTTTAAAGGGATCGTCCTGGCGACAGTTTTTCATAACTAACATTCTGAACGTGTGATTTTCGACATTTAATAATGACTCTCTTTAATTTCTACTAGATTTGTTCACTCTGTAAGACATAAGTACCTAATCTTTTGAATTATAACAAGTTAACCGTTAACAGAAGGTTTGACTAGTTATTCAAGGTGTTGTGTGTGTGTGTCTCTTTAGGGTTGTCCGAAAAACGTCTTTAACTGGTCGATTATAAATGTGTCTTTGTGTTTCTCGGGTCGTATCGGTTTTGTTGAACCTTTTTTCTTGTGTCAACCCACCGAATGTGAAAGATTAGCGTTTAAAATAGTAATTCGATGGTATTAGTTCCGTCACACCATGACTGGTATTTCTATTTGTATTTATTTACCCTTACTTTGACTTTCAGGTCTTTATTGGGGAGTATAAATGCCAGTTAACTAAAAGTTGTCTCCGTGGTTCCGTTAAGTTTCCCCTTTTTTATTGAAGAAATTTTGCTATACCTTATTAACCTGTGAAAGTACGATTTTCTAATCGAATCTAAGGATGAGTGTGGTATGGATTTTTAATTAAGTTTTAATTAGTTTACGGTTTACTAAATTGAGTTTACTTTAGTTTTAATTAGTTTGTCTCGATTTTGATATTTTCAAAATCTTCTTTTGAATTTTAGAGGATTTTAGATCCTCTTTATGAAGTACTAGAACTCATACGTTTTTAAAGAATCTATTCTGTGGTTTTCGTGTTATGGTTTTTTTTTTTTTACTATTTCACCTGAAATCGTTTTAATTTGTGAAAACTCGAAGTGTGGTAGTTCTTTCATTCTTCTGTTCGATATCTTAGTCTCTTTTACAAATATTTAGTATAAAGGTTAATTCTTGAACATGGATCTTACATATTTCTTGATAATGTTGATTTATTATTCAGTTTGTTTGGTTGAATTTTTAACCGTTTTATAAACTTCTCTGTACATCGGTTTCTTCTGTATACTTACTGTTTGTGAACTTTTCTACGAGTTGTAGAAATTAGTACTCTATTTAAGTTTGATTTGGTATTACTCTATGGTGTCGTGTGATTTTAGTTTTTGTGACTATTGCTCACAATCCTTTCTACTCCTCTTTGACATTGGAAGTACTTAAACCCCACCTTTATATTTTACCATGTCGGTGAAACCTTGAGTCAAACGTCAAAGAATTTTTCGATTTGTATTTAGACGGTACATGAGATACTTGAGGTGAGGTTCGCCAAATGGGTTCTCGTTACTGTCGCACAGGTGCGTTTGGCCTGATTACTAGTATCGTCGTACTCAGTATTATCTTTCACCTGTGTTAGGTCACCGGTAGTCGTCTACTTACCTATTTTTTTTACACCGTGTAGGTATGTTGCGTTCCGATAAACCGTTACTTTTTCCGTGTTTACTATGGACGACGTCGTACCTGCTTCGAGTCTTTATAAACGATTCACTTTTTCCGTTCTGTGTCTTCTTGACGTGTCACATCTGAGAAAGACGTACTTTACAGGTCTTTTCCGTTTTGATGTCTCTACCTACGTCCAAACACCAAGGGGCTTAGACCCTACCCACATCTTTGACTGACACTTGTCCGTGTTTTCTAGAAAATCCCCATTATTTTTGCAAGATTTCGACTTAACACCATTACAACGTATCGGGACATTTAAATGATTTTGAGTAACTTGTCTAGTTCAAATACAATACATTTAATATGAAGTTGTTTAGACCCACGAAAATTTCAGAATTAACGAAGGAGACGTTTTATAGAGGCTGTTCCACTTCCTCCTTCGGACCCCCTTAGACGAGGGACCGGAACGAGGAAAGAGAAGAGATCCTTTTTGTGGACTCGGGGAGACGGAGTCACGGCTCTCAACAAAGGGGTCTTCGGGTCTCGTCGACACGGGTTGAGGAGATGGAGCCATTGAGAATTGACGGGGTTAAGTCCGGAGACCGTCGTTTCGAGTGGAACGTCTTTATGACATTCTCAATATTTATGAAATCCAGGAGTCCCTCGGGACAGTCAAGAGATGATACCGTAGTCACTGGATCCCGTTCCTTTTAAGATAAAGATCCGCATGACAGACACCCGTCGGAGGTCTATTATTTGACAGAGAAAGCCCCGTACCAAACCTGGGAATTCTGTGTACGAGGGAATTTTCGACTAAGGGGTTCGGTTAACGTCGGGTGAGGTCTTTTTGTCCTACTTACGTACTTTAAATTTACTTTCGGGTAAGTGGTTTACTCCCCGAGACCTCACGAAGGTCCACCCTGATCACCATTTCATAGGTGGACGGTCACGTCCTCTGAATTCTTTCCATCCAAACTAGGGACCTAGGTCTTCTAGGGGACCTTCTGTCGTACCGTTGGGTTTGGTCCTGAGGACGGACCTCTTAGGGTACCTGACTCCTCAGACCGTCCGGTGTCAGGTGTCTCAGTGCTTCTCAACTTGTGCTGATTTCGTTCAATCGTGTGTGTGTGTGTGTGCCCCAACACCTGGACCAAAATCTCGGTACATTGGAAGACGTATTATTTTGATATTTTGTGGGCCATTCGAAAAGTTTACATAATCACCTCTTCTTTCAAGGATTTACATAATATTGACGGTTAATTTTATATATAACAAAATAGTTTCATTATACTTAACCATTGTCTTATTTGAGTATTTTAGAGTTTTCTTTCTTGAGGTGGACCATTCGAAAAATTTTTATGACATGGACACCCGGGGAGTTTCTCTAAACATAAATTGACCGGTTCTTATACTAGACTTGTAGTCATAAAAATTTCGAGAGGTCGCTACGACGACACGTGGGTTCCGACTCTCAGTGGTCCAAGTCTTCCTCTACCCACAGTTTTGTTCCAAAAGGTAATCAATGAGTAACTTTGGAATTTTACGTAAAGAGAGACTTATTCGTGGAAGAAGTGTAGATCATTCTCGTCGTTGACCTAGCTCGGTCGACTTATTACCTGGGGCCCTACAACAGCGAACACCATATCTACGACGGTCAAGTAGAGACAAATAGGGTTTACTCAAGTACACCTCACATAACTAGATATGTAGGAATTGGTACTGTGAACTTTTTTCCCGATTACGATGATTACATTGACCACCTCTCTCCGATTTTCTTTTTCTGTCAGAAATAATAGTCATAAGTTCCTGAAAAGAACTGTGGTCCCTGGTTCTTATTTCGGTTAATCCTGGATCACGTTATGATTGTGTCATAATTTATAATTTCCGTTAGTTCGTAAGTGGAGTCTGTACTCACTAGTACTCTTAAATCCTGTCTCAAGGGACGACCAAACTCGTCTGTTTTTTTTTTCGAAACACCTACTTCTTCTCGAGGTCGACCGGAACCCTCTACCTGTCTTAAACTTAACCCCTTCACTTTTTTTTCATTTTTATTAATGGTTATTGTTATTAACGTTGTCGTAAGTAGTATTTAGCCGTGAGAGTAAGTACGTAGTACAATATATTTGGAGTGTTGATGGCTTACCAAGAGTAAAATGTCCACTCCTTTACCCCCTAATCTCCAATTTTGGAAAAGGGTTCGAGTCAGTCGTTCGTCCCGAACCTGGGTACGTTGAATTGAAGTCTTAGGTCCACGGACCCGGTTCCGTCCCTCTGTCTTTCCTTAGGGTGGAACGCACTATAATACGTTCCTTAGGTGATTCGACTCTTCTCTTTTGTTGAATTGGTGTCACTCAGGCCCAGTGGGTATGTCGGGAGGGTAGGTTACTTGCTTTTCTCCCTTTGGGCCTATGATTCGGTCGATGTTGCTCCTCTTAACTTGCTTTTCGTTTGTTTTTGTCCTCCAAGTTCTCCCTTCCCTATATACTTATGGATGCCGACTAAGTACTATTACAAACTGTCTTTTGTTGTTTTAAGACATTTCGTTAATAGGAAGTTGATTTTTTATTTATTTTAAAAATTTTTACCCTAAAGGAAAGAAATCCTTGGGTTCTACTCTTTTCGTAGACTTATCCACTCGTACTGATCCCTTCGTGTCCAGACCTCTAAAGATTCCCCACTACAAAGTGGTCTCCGACCCTCTTCACGGCTCTTGGCTTTGACCTTTCCTTAGCGATTCGTAATCGGATGAAAGATGGGTAGATCCTGGGACGTCCGCCTCTTCCGTTGCCGTGGGGTGAGGTCGTGAGAACGGACCTTTTAGGGTACCTACCTCCTCGGAGTATCCGACGTCAGGTACCCCAGAGCTTCAGTCTGTGCTGACTCACTGAAGTGAAAGTGAAAAGTGAAAGTACGTAACCTCTTCCTNGGAGTGTTGATGGCTTACCAAGAGTAAAATGTCCACTCCTTTACCCCCTAATCTCCAATTTTGGAAAAGGGTTCGAGTCAGTCGTTCGTCCCGAACCTGGGTACGTTGAATTGAAGTCTTAGGTCCACGGACCCGGTTCCGTCCCTCTGTCTTTCCTTAGGGTGGAACGCACTATAATACGTTCCTTAGGTGATTCGACTCTTCTCTTTTGTTGAATTGGTGTCACTCAGGCCCAGTGGGTATGTCGGGAGGGTAGGTTACTTGCTTTTCTCCCTTTGGGCCTATGATTCGGTCGATGTTGCTCCTCTTAACTTGCTTTTCGTTTGTTTTTGTCCTCCAAGTTCTCCCTTCCCTATATACTTATGGATGCCGACTAAGTACTATTACAAACTGTCTTTTGTTGTTTTAAGACATTTCGTTAATAGGAAGTTAATTTTTTATTTATTTTAAAAATTTTTACCCTAAAGGAAAGAAATCCTCGGGTTCTACTCTTTTCGTAGACTTATTCACTCGTACTGATCCCTTCGTGGGCAGACCTCTAAAGATTCCCCACTACAAAGTGGTCTCCGACCCTCTTCACGGCTCTTGGCTTTGACCTTTCCTTAGCGATTCGTAATCGGATGCAAGATGGGTAGATCCTGGGACGTCCGCCTCTTCCGCTGCCGTGGGGTGAGGTCGTGAGAACGGACCTTTTACCTCCTCGGACCACCCGACGTCAGGTACCCCAGCGGTTCAGCCTGTGCTGACTCGCTGAAGTGAAAGTGAAAAGTGAAAGTACGTAACCTCTTCCTTTACCGTTGGGTGAGGTCACAAGAACGGACCTCTTAGGGTCCCTGCCACCTCGGACCACCCGACGGCAGATACCCCAGTGTGTCTCAGTCTGTGCTGGCTTCGCTGAATCGTCGTCGTCATCGTCATCCTGGGACATCCTCGTACACTTTCCGTCTTCTCGTCTCTTTGGTTCTCCTTTTTCTTGTATATCTGTTGTACTTTTTCGTTTCGTTTACCGACTCGTACGGATGGAACTGACTTAATTTCAAAAGTTTTACGGATTAACATTAGTTTTCCATTATCCATGGGTCATACAAAATTAATCCCCTTCTATGGGTACATTCGTAGTCACTTTCCCTGTGTTTCATGGGTTAGGGACGGACGTTCCTTACGTGTCAGAACAACCTCTCAGCTCCTTGTCATGAATATATATTAGAGCAGTTTAGTAGACTTGGGTTAGTTGTCTTTGGACTTTTCTTTTTTTCTCTCCCTCTTTCCTTCTCTCCTCTCTTCGTCTTCCTTTGACTTCTGTTCTCCTATCCTTTTTCTTTCCTTCACTCCCTCTTTTTCCCTCTCCTCCTTCCCTCTTTTTCCTTCTTTTCTTTCTTCTCGTCCTTCTTTCTTCTCGTTTCTGTAAGTGTGTCCCTTAAGTAAACCCCACTACAAGTAGTTTCACACTTAGGGTACGGTAGGTACAGTCTTAGTGGGTTCCACGAAGTGTTCGTCTGTCTGGGAGTGTTCACCCTAGACCCTTAGTCTTGGTAGTGTCCAGAGGGTCTCCTTGGAACGACGATTTAGACGATTTAGCGAAGTCACCACAGGCTGAGACACGCTGGGGTATCTGTCGTCGGGTGGTCCCAGGGGGTAGGGACCCTAAGAGGTCCGTTCTTGTGACCTCACACAACGGTAAAGGAAGAGGTTCCGTATTTTCACTTTTGACTTTCACTTCAGTGAGTCAGGACAGGTTAAGAAGCGCTAGGGTACCTGACGTCGGGTGGTCCGAGGAGGCAGGTACCCTAAAATGACTTTACCCAACGGTAAAGGAAGAGATTACGTACTTTCACTTTTCACTTTCACTTCAGTGAGTCAGCACAGGTTAAGAAACTCTGGGGTACCTGACGTCGGATGGTCCGAGGAGGCGGGTACCCTAAAAGGTCCGTTCGCATGACCTCACCCCACGGTAACGGAAGTGTGAGACTTTAGACTCTCGGTGACCAGACCCGAAGTGGAGACTAACCAGGTGTGTGAGTCTAGGGGACGTGGACCGACGATGTAGAGGTCGATGGTTTCATGTGTCTTGTTAGAGAACGAAGTCTTACCACCAGGACTCCACTCTACTTCAGGACTCAGTAGTCTAACTCTACTTTCATATAACTCTCATCTCGTACCTGAAACCTTCGTATAAGGTAAAGTTTCGGGTCAAGGTGAAGAAGGATCGGAAGGTCTAAAATCCGTTTAATGAATTTGGGTGACTCGAAGTCCAAGGAGTAGACATTTGAGGAGTGTGCTAACAACCCTCCCTATTAACGTCTTGAGTGTATAAAGAAAACCGACGGAAAATGGACGACTGAAAATTCTATCCTGTAGGACCTTCCTAAGAAGTTTGCGATTGGAATCAATCTATAGTTTTTACCTTACGGAGAGGACCGGTGATGATTCCACTCCCCACCCCCACCCCTCTTTAATGAGAATTTACAAGGTCGACAAAGTTCAATGAGTAAGGAGTCCAGTAAGAGGACTGTACGTACCAGGGGTTTTGGAAGTGGACATTTGAAGAGAGACTCTATGTGTGTGTGTGTGTGTGTGTGTGTGTGTGTGTGTGTGTGTGTGTGTATGTGTGTGGGGTATGAGATAAGAACATATAAGTATGAAAAGGAAGTTGTAGGAAGAGTTTGTAGTGGAGATGTAAATTTGGAGGGGTTTAGGGTGTGGGGACGGGATCCGGACGAGTGTCTTAGGTCTGTTTGAGGTGTTCGTACTAGAGTGGGGTAATACTACTGATTAGTAGACAAGAGAAAGAAGAAACCCAAGAGTTTCTTCTTTATGATAATTAGAAATTTAGAGATTGTGAATTATAGTCCGGACGTACGTACGAGTGGGTGAAGTCAGCCCAGGTTGACAAACGTTGGGATACCTGACATCGGACGGTCCGAGGAGACAGGTACCCTAAGAGGTCCGTTCTTATGACCTCGTCCAACGGTACGGAAGCAGGTCCCCCAGAAGGGCTGGGTCCCTAACTTGGACCCAGAGGACGTAACGTCCGTCTAAGAAACGGGTAACTAGGTGTACCTTTCGGGTTATAGTACGGATCATACACCGTTCATGAGGTATTAAACTCAATAATATAAGATATACATTTTATACTTTAACTAAAAAATCTTACGATGTTGAAAGAGTAGGACAAGAAAAATTTTTGTTCCCCCATCGTCCCCCTTAGTGTGATCAAATTGAACTATTAAAAATTAGACTTAGTCTTAAAGAGTCGACCTAGGAATTAGGATAAGTAATCTAAACCGAGATTTAAATTTTAGATGAGAGGATCTTCCTTCTAAACGGTGGTAACTCCCAAATTCCTTTGACAGAAATTGAGACTTCCGTTAAGGTTAGTCACTTTGTTTGTGACCATGGTTCGGTCCGTCACCATTGAGATGTCTTCTCGTGAGATCGAGGTGTCGTAGGGACTATCTTTACCGGTCTCGTGACGGGAGGATCGACTGACTGTCCGAGAAGGGATCTGGTAGCGAACGTACGATTCCGTGAAATCAGTATAGACTGAGACACACTGGAGTACCTGACATCGGGTGGTCCGAGGAGACAGGTTCCCCCAAGAGGTCCGTTCCTATGACCTCACCCAACGGTACGGTAGGAGGTCCCCTAGAAGGGCTAGGTCCCTAGTTTGGACACAGAGAATACAGAGGACGTGACCGTCCGTCTGAGAAATGGTGATCGCGGTGGACCCTTCGGTTCTGGTAGGGAATCACAGACAGAAAGATAGTACCAAGATTATGTTTCACGTTCTCGGTGTAAGGTATGTCCCTGTGTTAGGTTGGAATGGGATACCAGGGGTGGGGTTTTACGGAGGAAATACTTAGTGATAGGTACGGTAAAGGGACGGTAAAGGATACGGACTTAAACAAAAAAGTAAAGTTCGGTGACTACCAGTGAAGTTTTAAGATGAGTTTATTATCGATGGTACATAACTCACCGAGGTACACGGTCCGTGGGAGAATCTCTAAAATATATGACAGATAGTAAAATTTACAATTGTTGGGATATTACGTCCCTGATATTCAGAAGAGTAACATGGGTTCATAATTATTAAATTATTTACTTCTCGGGTCTACACTGAGATTTCAGGTACAAGAATCTGTATCTCCGTGTGTGGAAGTATACGAGTAAATGAATTAAGAGACATCTAATTTATAATAATAAGGGTAAAATGTCTACTTCTTTGGTTCCGAGTTTATATTCTGAAGAGTCTGACTAAGGTTTAATGAATTCGGTGAGGTCAATGAGTACAGAGAAATCCAGATATGACCGTCCACAGAATTAGAATTGTCGTATCTGTTTTAACGTCGGTTAGTCCTCCTCCTATCACGACTATCCACCTTTCTCTACCCGGACCCTCTGTGTTGGTTCGGAACGATTGTTTATATACCAGAAAGAACAGTGTATTCCGTAATTTAAGGTTGAAATTAATCTAACTGAACCAAAAATTGACAACAAACGTTGGGTTTCTCAGAATAGACTATGTTTTTACTTGGGGTGTTCCACTCTGGCACTACATACCATCCATTAAAAATATTTAAATGTCCATTTTAACTAAGTAGTTTACTCCCGTCAATGAAAATTTCATCAGTAGAATTTACTTTATTTCAACGTTGGTTTCCCACCCTCATCCTCCGATAATTTGTTATAGAGGATTTAATGTATAATTAGTTCTCGTCTGATTATAAAACCTTACTTGTTACATGTAGTAAAACGTTCGTACGTTCAAAGTACAACATCTTCCTTCATGGGGTTCCTTGTCCTTTCTTTTCATAAACGAAGATGAGGATCAGTCTGACAGTTTGTGAGACGACGTGACTGTGTCGAGGTCCCTTCGGGTGACACGTCCTCCTCATTAGTCGAAGGGTGGAACTTGACTGTCGGAACTTTGGTCGTCTAGTTTATGGCTAAGAGTCGTTTTAGTCTGGACTTTGTCGGTCTGTTACGGTCCATACGGTCTCAGATAGAAACCGGAGTGTACGAGGATAAGGGTCGGGACTGGCCCGACTCCGAGTGACCTAAGAGAGGACCCTGCTCCAGCCAGGAAGTCGATTCCGTCGTGCAGAGGCACGGACCAAGGACTGGGTACTGACTGTGCCGACGGGTCTGCTAATGTGGTCTCCTTATCTCAGTGTTCTGGTACGAGTGGTGTTCGATACTTTACTCCCCTTTAACGGTTTTTCAGAGGGAAATACTGACTCTCTGAAGTCAAAGTGAAAAGTGAAAGTACGTAACCTCTTCCTCTACCGTTGGGTGAGGTCACAAGAACGGACCTCTTAGGGTCCCTGCCGCCTCGGACCACCCGACGGCAGATACCCCAGCGTGTCTTAGCCTGTGCTGACTTCGCTGAATCGTCGTCGTCGTCGTCTCGACACGATAAAGAGAAGGACATTTATTTTCATATAGTCACCAGGAACACGTTGACATCTGCCTAGTTTAATCGTGGTCTTTCTTAAAGGACCGGAATTCCTCTTTACTCTCTGAAGTCTTCGTGTCTATGAGTCTTAAGATTAGACTCTGAGAAACCGAGTCCAGATCGACACTGGAGATGGTTGTTTCGACTCCCTCTTTGGAAAGGAAACGACGAAAGAGAAACCGTAGTAACTCAAGGAAAACCGTGGTAACTCGAACCTGTATTGTGTGACTACCGGAGAGAAAGGCATGGTTTGACTTGGACTCTCACTTTCGGATCTGGTTGTAGAACTGAAAGATCGAGTGGATTGTGGGTATTACGATGTGGTAGACATCACTCTGTAATTTAGGTTTTCTTGTTCGGTGGGAAGTTTCCTGAGACTTTTCGTTAACGGTAGATACGACTTTACAGAAAATTTCCGAGGTTCCTTCGTCAGACAGGTATTATCATTATCTTGAAGAGTTCTGAGAGGAGTAAGGGAAGGATGAGAGAGTTTCTCTTGACTACAAGATGGTTCAAGTACCAGGTATGAGGGGTTTACGGGTTTTTGATGGAGAGTTTAAAGTCGGACGTAAACGAGAGTAGGGGGAACTATGAAGGGAGGGATTTTATGGGGAAAAGGAGGTCGCGAAGGGACGGGAATGGTTAAGACGAGGGGAGAAGACACTAAGGTGTCTTGTTTTTATCGACGGGTGGACTCTACAGAAGGAAAGTCTTCCGTCCCCTTTCCTTTCCAAGATTTACACTATACAAATGAAAAAACCAGGGACAGGGTAAACGGACGGTTTTACATCAGAATTTATTTACATGTTTTCCTTTGACTATAGGGTTTGGTCTATTGTACCTATCAGAGTTAGTGACACACGCTGAAACCTCGTTAATTGGATTGAAAGACTGGAGGTGGTGACGTAGATATTTCCTTCTATTACTACTACCGAAGAAGTGTTCCTACACCACGACTAAGTTACTCTTTTGTATAAAACAGTATTCCTTATTGTTCATTTGGTCTTGCACGAGACACTTGTACTGAGGGTTAGAATGACCGAAATGATAAAGAATGTACCCAAACCTATAATGTATACATAGTAAGAGTTGGGAATATCTTCTAAATTAATGTATGAATTCTCTATATTTTACCAGACAAAAGGTTCAACCAGTGAGAAGTGTTAGAGTCGATCTTAGAATTTTAAAGTCAATAGAAACGGACACAACACTCAGTACACGAAGAAGGTTGGACGAAACCACATGAGGTATTTTACCTTAGGTCCTAGAAATCTGATAGTCAAACTTTCATCTTAAGAATTAAGAGTCGGGGTCTGAGGTGTACTTTAAAGACTTGGAGTCGTTCAAGGTACCGTGTTTTCTAAACTAGACTAGGAGAAAAACTTTCTCTAAGGGTATTAAAAATTAATTAACGTGTTCAGTATTTAGGGGGGTGAGGTTCAAAAATTATTTATCGTCTGTTTCTGCAGTTTATGTCCGACATTTTCGCAATTTAATCTTGACTTGTACCCCCACATTTGACGCACTGACCCTGACTATATATGTGTGATGATTTATCTTTTAATTAATCTTGGGTGACATATCGTGTCCCTTGAGATCAGTTATGAGACACGACCAGATATGTCCTTATCTCAGATTTTTTCTCACCTAAATACAGACACATATTGACTGAGTGAAACGACATGTCGTCTTTGATGGTGTTGTAACATTTAGTTGATATAAGGTTATTTTTTAATTAAATTTTTTTTGTTGTTTTTTGGTCAAAAATTATTTCCTTTTATCATATCTTTGGGTTCTGGTTTCTTTATTTCTTAATTCATTTTCAGTAGTCTCATGAATGTATTTTTATTCTTTAGATAAGGGAGACTTTATCCTTTACTTTTTTAATACTCGTGTACACCTAGGTGATTAAAGGTCACTTTTACTAAGGTTTCATTAAGGAAATCCAAGGAACACTCTTCCACAGTCAAACTTATTCGGTCTAACTCACTTTCCCCTGTGCTCTTCCCCCTCCTATTTTTGTGTTTCACTACACGTTCGATTGTCTCGGTCGTGGGTATAGAAGAAATAGAACCTCGAAGTGTAGACCCTACACCCATGGACACTTGACCCGTCCACCTCCTTCTTGGTCTGTCAAGGACATCGTTAACAAGTTCTTCTGCTCATCCACAACCTACAGAAAAGGGTGGGACTGGAGGGGCTGCTATATCTTCGGAGTGGAAAATTACTTCTACACTGTAAATGGAACGAAGTGACGGGTAGTGACCTATTTCCCTCATTCTACCTATTCTTTCCTGTCACTCTTTGTTGACCTTTTTCAAAAAAATTCTGATAATATAACGGTCTAAGGTACGGTTCGTCTATTAGCGGTTGTTTCAATTAAAGAGAACTAGAAGAGATTACTTTTTACGACAGGAGACATCCTGTGTGTCCACCTAACAGTTCCTCTCGAGTGTTTAGGACGTATTGGGAAATACACTCTCGAAAGGGAATCTAATAGGAATGACGGCAGTTGTTGTCAATTTCTATTCCATTGTTTTGGACCTAAGGTAAAAGTTTCTCCTTAAATCGAGACGGGTTCGACCATTCTTTGATACTCAAGGTTGACTAACATACGAGTTTAATATCCGAATTTGAACTGTAACTTTGGGTTTATTTGCATTGTGGTCTTCTGTAAAAGGTAACTAAGGAAGAAACTCAAGGTGACGTAAATCGAATTGTTCGTCGAGTAGATGTACACCGATTACTCCTTTTATGGGAATTTTCGGTCTCTTTCGGTTTCTCTGGGTTCGTCCTATCTTCCGAGTCGGCACCTTTGAGGTATGAGGTCTGACTTAAAGTGTTCGTCCTGTCTGTCCGTGGTGGTTTCGACCGGTTATAGGACCGATACCGAGGATTAAGAGATTAGACCAAGATAGATACTCAGTTCCCTATTGGACTTTATAAAACACCAGTGGTTTGTACTTCTACAAAGGTTCCTTATGTCCTAAGGTAGGAGTTCTATTCGTAGAAAAGTAAAGGAGAATTATAGATGGGTAGAAGTTTCCGTGTGAGATTTGTACTGACGACTCCTTCTGGTGTTCTTTATGGAATCCTATTAGTCTGAGCTAAAACTATACGGGATCTCTTGACCTCTGAAAAAGAGGTTTATCCTTTGAAATCAAGAAATCTCATATAGAATTTTTAGTTTATCAATGGATTCAAAAGATGACGTAAGTAACGGTATGAGTTTTAATTGAGAAGAGTGTGGATTCGATCTCAGATGTGACTTTCCCGTCCCGTGATTCCTCCGAGTCAGATTTCTCTACTAATTCTTCCTTTGTAGGTCTCTAACGTGTCTTAGACTGTCGTTACAGACGAGAGGTAGGTAAGTGAGTTATTTATATATAAGTCGTTGTGTTTTGTGGATGTATGTTTTACGAGTACACTAATCGTTTTGCTTCTTATCTTTTTAGCAGTTCTTCATCTGTAACGGGAGTTGTTGACAAATTTGCGAATATATGAAGATTTTGGATTCCTTCTCCGAAGGGTCTCTGATCACCATTTCTGGGACGGACCGTTACGTCCTCTGTGTCCAAACTAGGGATCCAGTCCTTCTAGGGGACCTCATCCTTTACCGATGGGTGAGATCACCAGAACGGACCTCTTAAGGCACCTGTCTCCTCGGACCGTCCGATGTCAGGTACCCCAGTGTTTTTCAACTTGTGTTGACTCGTGTGTGTGTGTGTTGTGTGTTGTAAGTAACGGGATTCTTTACATGTCTATGTCACAGTATAAGTGTACTCAAGTCTCTTCCGAATTTAGTAAAGGTCATCTTTCCCAGTCTTTTTCGAAGTGACTCTTTTATTATAAAACCTACTGGAAACTTCCTACCCATTCTAAACCTTGACTTTCTACTTTCCTTTTACGTAGGTCCACCTTCCTAACCGGACTCGTTACCTAGACTCCTTCGTTTGTGACTTTAGTTCTGTAAAAAGTCAGACCGACCTTCTCTCCGGTGTTCCGCAAATTACGTCCCCCTTTACTAATCTTCTTTATTCGATCTCGATCAAGTATCTACCAGAAGTTATTGTTAAACCTTAAATAATATATAATATTTATAATTTCCCGGGGACTTCAAAGGACTCGACCCCTCACCGTACCACTTTGAAGTCTTCCTAAGTACCCGTTCCGACTATTCTCCTCTTACGTTGGACACCGTTCTTCTGTTTCGTCCTCCCTTTATTTTACTACCTCCGTTCTTCGTTTCTTGACCCAAGAGTTACTTCCGTACTTCTCCTTCCCCATCTGTTCTCTTTACAATTCAGGTTGTCCTACACCGGTAGCCACCGGTACACTTTTCCCCCGTAATTTCTAGTAGGGTTTCATACGTAAGACCTACAGAGTCTTCTGTCAGTATAATGGTTATCTTTGTCTTAAATCTTCCACTGTTTCGGACACCTTGTGGGTTCACTAATATAAATTAGTAGTCGACCTTCACACCCCGACCACGGTCCTTCTGTGTCAGGTACGGAATAAAAAAAGTGACAACTAGGGAGGGAGGAGTTTTCAGGGGAAACCCAAAGACCTATTGTAGGAAACGACAAAGGAGGAAGGGACGTCGTTGAGACAGGATCCGAGGTGGTCGAGGAGAGGATGATAAACAGGGTATACCGATACAAGGAGTCAGGAAAAGAGAAAGATGTAGGATAGGGACTTACAAAGTGAAACGGGTAATGAATTGGTGTGGAGATACATTTACCGAGACATCTTCCGTCACCAACTCTTGTGTCCGAGACCTTAACCGGACCTGAGTTTAAGATCGAGGAGGTATAAGACCTGTGCACCATTCCCTGGACAGTATAGTGGATTTTACACCAAAGAGTGAACATTTTACATCGATGTCTCAACACGAAAATATCGTAAATAGACTCCTAATTATGTTTTACACCGTATAATTTTTCGACCGAATTTTGAGTTGTAAATTTTTTGATCCAAGTACCGTAGGTCAAGGTAGTAGGTACTGAAGTACCGTTTATCTGACCTTTTTTCATCTTTGTCACCGTTCAACATAAAAGAACCCGAGGTTTTAGTGACGTTTACAACTGACGTCGGTACTTTAATTTTCTACAAATGAGGAACCTTGTTTTCAATATTGTTTGGGTCTGTCACATATTTTTGCATACAGACTAAGTACGACTCCAAACTGTCTTTTGTTGTTTTAAGACATTTCGTTAGTAGGAAGTTAATTTTTTATTTAATTAAATTTTTTTTTGTCTCTGTAGTGAAACGGTCGTTTCCAGGTATATCAGTTTCGATACCAAAACTTTTATCCGTTTTACAAACGGACTCCTCCGAGTCTTTTCTTCTCTTCACGTTCCGTTTCCACTTTTCTTTTCTATATGGGTAGACTTACGTCTCAAGGTTTCTTGTCGTTCCTCTCTATTCTTTCGGAAAGATTCACTTGTTACGTTTCTTTGTCTCCTTTTGTTACCTTACCCTTTCTGATCTCTAGAGAAGTTCTTTTGACCTCTATGGTTCCCTTTCATAGTACGTTTCTACCCGAGTTATTTCCTGTCTTTACCATACCTGGATTGTCTTCGTCTTCTACGATTCTTCTCCACTTTTCTTATGTGTCTTCTTGGCATGTTTTTTCTAGGAGTACTGGGTCTATTGGTGCTACCACATCTCGGTCTGTAGGGTCTCACTCTTCAGTTGACCCGGAATCCTTCGTAGTGATGCCTGTTTCGATCACCTCCACTACCTTAAGGTCAACTCGATAAAGTCTAGGTGTTTTTATTACGATAATTTCACGACGTGAGTTATACGGTCATTTAAACCTTTTAAGTCGTCACCGGTGTCCTTACCTTTTCCAGTCAAAAGTAAGGTTAGGGTTTCTTTCCTTTACGGTTTCTTACAAGTTTTAGGATGTATTAAAGTGAGTAAAGTGTACGATCATTTCATTACGTTTTTGGGAGGTTCGATCCGAAGTTGTCGTGGACTTGGCTCTTGAAAGTCTGTAAGTTCGCCCTAAATCTTTTCCGTCTCCTTGGTCTCTAGTTTAACGGTTGTAAGCAACCTAGTATCTTTTTTCGTTCTCTTAAGGTCTTTTTGTAGATGAAGACGAAGTGACCGATGTAATTTCGAAAACTGACACACCTAGTGTTGTTTGACTTTTTAAGAATCTCTTTATCCTTATGGTAGACTGACCGAAGGACTCTTTAGACATACGTCCAGTTCTTCGTTATCAAGTTTGGACTGTACGTTGTTGCCTGACCAAGTTTTAACCTTTTCCTCATGTAGTTCCGACATGTAACAATGGTACAAATAAATTGAAGATACGTCTCACTTTCTCTTTCACTTTCTTTCACTTCAGCGAGTCAGTACAGGTTGAGAAACGCTGGGGTACCTGATATCGGGTGGTCCGAGGAGACAGCTACCCTAAAAGGTCCGTTCTTATGACCTCACCCAAAGGTAAAGGAAGAGGTCCTCTAGAAGGACTCCTTAACTCGGGTCCAAAGGACGTAACATCCGTCTACGAAATGACAGACTCGGTGGTCACTTCAGGATACGTCTCTTGGAGTACGTTTTACGACCCGACTTATTTCTTTCGTGTTCGACCTTAGTTCTAACGTCCCTCTTTATAGTCATTGGAGTCTATCCGTCTATTGTAGTGAGAATACCGTCTTTCGTTTCTCCTTGATTTGTCTCTCGGAGAACTACTTCCACTTTCCCCTCACACCTTTTCGACCGAATTTTGAGTTGTAAGTTTTGTGATTCTAGTACCGTAGGCCACAGTAGTGAAGTACCGTATATCTACCCCTTTGTTACTTTTGTCACTGTGTCTGAAATAAAAGAACCTGAGGTATTAGTGAACCTACCACTGACGTCGGTACTTTAATTTTCTGCGAACGGGGAACCTTCTTTTTGATACTGTTTGAATCCGTCGTATAATCTTTCGTCTCTGTAATCAAACGGTCGTTTCCGGGTATATCAGTTTCGATAGTAAAGAGGTCATCGGTATATATCTATACTCTCAACCTGTTATTTCTTCCGACTCGTGACTTTTTAACTACGAAAACTTGACACCACAACCTCTTCTGAGAACCCTCAGGGAACCTGACGTTCCTCTAGTTTAGTCAGTTAGGACGTCCTTTAGTCAGGACTTATAAGTAACCTTCCTGACTACGACTTCGAGTTCAAGGTTAGGAAACCGGTGGACTGTACTTCTCGACTGAGTAACCTTTTCTGGAACTACCACTCTTTCTAACTTCTGTTTTCCTCTTCGTTCACCGGTTTCTAATCTACCAACCTGTCGTAATGGTTGAGTTACCTGTACTCAAACTCCTTTGAGGTCCACTACCACTTCCTGTCCTTTCGGACCACACGACGTCAGGTACCTCAGTGTTTCTCAGTCTGTACTGACTCGTTGACTCGTTGTCGTTGTTGTTACCAAAAAGGACAGCAGTACATGCCTACACTCTCGACCTGGTATTCCTTCTGACTCGTGAACTTCCTAGCTACGAAAGCTTAACACCACGACCTCTTCTGAGAACTTCCAGGGAACCTATTGTTTTTATAGTTTGGTCAGTCAGGATTTCCTTTAGTTGACCCTTATAAGTAACCTTCCTGGCTACGATTTTGACTTCGAGGTTATGAAACTGGTGGACTCCTCTTCTCGGTTGAGTAACCTTTTCTGGGACTACCACCCTTTCTACCTTCCGTTTTCCTCTTCGTCTACCAGTTCCTACTCTACCAACCTGTCGTAGTGACTGTGCTACCTGTACTCAGACTCGTTTGAGGTCCTCTACCACTCCCTGTCCCTTAGGGTCGCACGACGTCAGGTACCTCAACGTTTCTCGACCTGTACTAAATCACTGACTTGTTGTTGTTGTTATTTAGAAGTCACTTACCAATAATAATCATTGATGTCAAGCATGGATCTTGAACTCTAGAGAGAGGACTACCGGTTTAAGTATGTCTCTCGACAGTGGACCCGTCCTAGGGGACTTTAGACTTTCATTCGACCAGTAGAAACAGTCGAGGAAGTTGGGACGGGGAGGAGGCACAATGTTTGTAAGTAGGTTAGTAGGTTTCATCTTAGTTCCCTGCGTCACATATTAAGAGAGTGACAGGATGGGGGGTGTAGGTAGACGGAAGTCTAGGATATTCTATTTCAAGGGTTTTTGAGTGGACCATAATTTTTCGGGTAATAATAGAACAAGATCGAAGAGACGGGTTAAGGGTGATCAAGAAAATAAGGGGTTATATGAGTGTATCGGGTGAGGTCGAAGTATAGTTCATGGCTGGTAAGGAGTGTTTGTCGTTCGTTAACTTATATTCATGGAAACATATAAAGTAAGGAAAAGGACCTTACAGGTAGAAGAATACGGGTTATACCTATTAATTAAGAACGAACTGAAATTACTGAGTCGAACACAGTGGAGGGGCACTTCGGAAAGGAACGACGGTCACCCGTCAGTTTACGGAAAGGAAGACGAAGATAATTTTCCACATAAGGGGATGACACTGTCAATGGTGTGACCTTAATAACTAAACGAAACAGAGAAAAGAGATCATATAATATTCCGTGAGTGTTCGTTCCTGTTACAGAATACCGGGTTGAGAGAGGGAGTTGGGGGTTAGATCGTGTTATATATCAAGTATCGTCCAAAAGGTTACAAAAGTGTATATTTACTTATCGACTTAACAGTTTGTTTTATTCTATTAGGATCTTCAAAGTACGGGACAAAACAGTCGTATTAATTAGTATTTTAAGTATTATTTTGTTAAGTTTTCCAAAAGACTAAATCAGGTATGGAGACCTTGTTATTTGTTATCGAAAAGATAGAATAAAAAGTTCTATACATAGAAAAGTTCGATTACCCATCAAAAATAAAAGAGGAAGTACGAAAGGATTTACAAGAGACCATTTGTAGAACTAAGTATAGTTTAGTCAGTGGACTAATTTTTTTCTTTTAAATTTCCTTTCGGACTTTCTTTAGGTAGAAGTTTATACTCCTGAATTAGGTTTACCAACCCATTACACTATAGATTTCTAATATTAAGTTTAACGGTTTAACAGTAACACGACGCACTACTCCTGGTCCCACCTCCTATTTAAGGTCCATCGTTCTATAAAAATTTTTACTTATTAAAAAACTCGAAAAATAAAATTTAACCCGAAGGGACTATCGAGGGGACCATTTCTTAGACGGACATTAAGTCCTCTGGGGTCAAGTTAAGGACGTAACCCTACTAGACGATCTCTTCCCTATCCGATGGGTGAGGTCATAAGGACCCGAAGGGGACACCGAGTAGACCATTTCTTATGCGAACGTTACGTCCTCTGGACCCAAGTCAGAGACTCAACCCTTCTAGGGGACCTCTTCCCTTGCCGATGGGTGAGGTCATAAGAACGGACCTCTTGAGTACCTGACATATCAGGTACCCCAGCGTTTCTCAGTCTGTGCTGACTCACTGAAAGTGATAAAACAAAACCCCATATCGGCTAATTGTTACAAAACTATCAAAGACCACTTTTCACTTCCCTGAGTCGATATGCATATATACATACGTAAGAGGGAGTTTGAGGGGAGGGTATGTCCGACGGTGTGTTGTTCCTTTTCTATTATTATTAAAGATTCGTGTAGGGAGATTAAGTTTTTGTTATCCAGGCTGATTAGCCCCTACTACTATTCTTTTAATTAAGGGTCACTCGAATGTTCTAGTCACGAACTATGGATAGTTTGCAGAGAATAGTACCTCCGAGATAAAAGTTCGTTAAAGAACCCCAGTCGGAGTGATGGGAAGAAGGGGTATGGATCTAGGAACCACTAGTTCCTACGACCTTTCGTAGAATAGGACGGTAATTAGATGGCCCGGGGACGGGTTTGGGTGGAGGACCCTTGGAACTGAGGTTCGGACTCCGCAGAGGGGTCCACAGACTTACCTGTCGTCGAGACACAAAACTCGACGGAAATCATGAAATCCCTAACTTTGACAGGAGGTTAGGACTTGAAAATTTGCTTTTCGAGAGAAGGTCCAACTCTCTTACTTGCAGTCTATTACTTTCCGTATTTCTTTCCTTTGAGTCTCCCTGGTCGGACGGGTCTCTAGTCACTGAATCTGTTATGACGGTGGGCAGCCAGTTTTTATTTTCATATAGACTAGAAAAGTGGTTTAAACCTCACTAGATTACCTTCTAAAGCCGAAGAGACCACCGAGTCTACCATTTCTTAGGTGGACGGTTCCGGCCTCTGGACCCAAGTTAGGGACCCAGTCCTTCTAGGGGACCTCTTCCTTTACCGTTGGGTGAGGTCATGATAACGGACCTCTTAGGGGTACCCGTCTCCTCGGACCACCCGATATCAGGTACCCCAACGTTTCTCAGTCTGTACTGACTTCGCTGAATCGTGTATCTGAATCGTGTTACCTTGTAAAGTGTATCTAAACCTTACCCGTTGTCGACTTAAAAATAATGGTAATAATGACAACGAAACTGTTATTCGGAAAATATAAATATTGTATTAGTGTTAATGTCGTCCGGCTACTCGTCCCAGACGCCGTCTTTAACTCCAAGACCCTTAACCTCCTCCTTTATCAAGCCTTGGATTTTCTCTCATTTCCCGTTCTTTCCAACCCGTTTCACGGGGCTACTACTTTTTATCTACCTTTTTGGTCCTTTATTGTCAGAACCATCTGACTCACGGAGGGTATGTGGTGTTTTGTTGACCGGATCCATTGAAGTGTACTCCTTACATTAAATTGGGGGTGATTTTGGGGTGAGTCTCTTCGGTTACCACTGGGTGAGGTCATAAGAACGGACCTTTTAGGGTACCCACCTCCTCGGACTACCCGACGTCAGGTACCCCATCGATTCTCAGCCTGTGTTGACTCACTGAAGTGAAAGTGAGAAGTGAAACTACGTGACCTCTTCCTGTACCGTTGGGTGAGGTCACAAGAACGGACCTCTTAGGGTCCCTGCCTCCTCGGACCACCCGACGGCAGATACCCATGCGTATCTCAGCCTGTGCTGACTTCGATGAATCGTCGTCGTCGTCGTCGTCGGTTTGGGGTGATGGTTCCCTTGTAAAGTACGTTTCTACCCGAGCTATTTCGTGTTTTTACCATACCTGGATTGTCTTCGTCTTCTATAATTCTTCTCCACCGTTCTTATGTGTCTTCTTGACATGTTTTTTAGAAGTGCTGGGTCTATTAGTGCTACCACACTAGTGATTAGATCTCGGTCTGTAGGACCTTACACTTCAGTTCACCCGGAATCTCGTAGTGATGTTTGTTTCGATCACCTCCACTACCTTAAGGTCAACTCGATAAAGTTTAGGACTTTCTACTACGACACTTTCACGATGTGAGTTATACGGTCGTTTAAACCTTCTAAGTCGTCACCGGTGTCCTGACCTTTTCCAGTCAAAAGTGAGGTTAGGGTTTCTTTCTGTTACGGTTTCTTACGAGTTTGATGGTGTGATTAACGTGAGTAGAGTGTGCGATCATTTCCTTACGAGTTTTAAGAGGTTCGGTCCGAAGTTTATGTACTTGGCACTTGAAGGTCTACAAGTTCGACCAAAATCTTTTCCGTCTCCTTAGTCTCTAGTTTAACGGTTGTAGGCGACCTAGTACCTTTTTCGTTCTCTTAAGGTCTTTTTGTAGATAAAGACGAAACAACTGATACGGTTTCGAAAACTGACACACCTAGTGTTATTTGACCTTTTAAGACTTTCTCTACCCTTATGATCTGGTAGACTAGACGGAGAACTCTTTGGATATACGTCTAGTCCTTCGTTGTCAATCTTGACCTGTACCTTGTCGTCTGACCAAGGTTTATCCTTTTCCTCATGCAGTTCCGACATATAACAGTGGGACGAATAAATTGAAGCTACGTCTCATGTAGTACTCTTTGCGATCCGACCTTCTTTGTGTTCGACCTTAGTTCTAACGGTCCTCTTTATAGTTATTGGAGTCTATACGTCTACTGTGGTGGGAATACCGTCTTTCACTTCTCCTTGATTTTTCGGAGAACTACTTTCACTTTCTCCTCTCACTCTTTCAACCGATGTTCGAGTTGTAAGTCTTTTGATTCTAGTACCGTAGACCAGGGTAGTGAAGTACCCTTTATCTACCCCTTTGTCACCTTTGTCACAGTCTGAAATAAAACCCCCGAGGTTTTAGTGACGTCTACTACTGACGTCGGTACTTTGATTTTCTACGAATGAGGAACCTTCCTTTCAATACTGGTTGGATTTATCCTATAAGTTTTCGTCTCTGTAATGAAACGGTTGTTTCTAGACAGATCAGTTCCGATACTTAAAAGGTCACCAGTACATACCTACACTCTCAACCTGACA
Source organism: Capra ibex (assembly GCA_006410555.1). Taxonomy (NCBI): domain Eukaryota; kingdom Metazoa; phylum Chordata; class Mammalia; order Artiodactyla; family Bovidae; genus Capra; species Capra ibex. The sequence goes on from SJYO01006649.1 coordinate 507,685, forward strand.
CTTCTTTCGACTCGCGGCTTCTTAGCTACGAAAACTTGACACCACGACCCCTTCTCAGAACTCTCAGGGAACCTGACGTACCTCTAGGTTGGTTAGGTAAGACTTCCTCTAGTCGGGACCCTAAAGAAACCTTCCTTACTACGATTTCGACTTTGAGGTCATGAAACCGGTGGAGTACACTTCTCAACTGAGTACCCTTTTCTGAGACTACGAACCTCCCTAACCCCCGTCCTCCTCTTCCCCTGCTGTTTCCTACTCTACCGACCTACCGTAGTGACTGAGTTACCTGTACTCAAACTCACTTGAGGTCCTCAACCACTACCTGTCCCTCCGGACCGCACGACGCTAAGTACCCCAGCGTCTCAGTCTGTGTTGACTCACTGACTTGACTTGACTTGACTTTTGGGGTGGTCTGACCTATGAAGGTACGGGAACTGATCTCACCTTCCCCAGTTTCTCCACTGTCTAAACGTATTCGAGTTAGTCAGTAAGTCAAGTCAGCGAGTCAACACAGACTGAGAAACGCTGGGGCACCTGACATTTTGCGGTCCGAAGGGACAGGTAGTGGTCGAAGGCCTTGAACAAGTTTGAGTGTAGGTAACTCAGTCACTATGGTAGGTTGATAGAGTAGGGAACAGTAGTGGAAGAGGAGGACGGGAGTTAGAAAGGGTCGTAGTCCCAGAGAAAGTTACTCAGTCAAGAAGTGTTATCCACCGGTTACATAACCTCGAAGTCGAAGTCGTAGTCCGAAAGGTTACTTATAAGTCCTGACGAAAAGAAATCATAACTAACTAAACTAGAGGAACGTCAGGTTGTCTGAGGGTTCTTAGAAGAGGTTGTGGTGTTAAGATTTCGTAGTTAAGAAACCACGAGTCGAGAGAAATACCAGGTCGAGAGTGTAGGTACATACTGATGACCTTTTTGGTATCGAAACTGATCTACCTGAAAACAACCGTTTCATTACAGAGACGAAAAATTATACGACCAATCTGAACAGTATCGAAAAGAAGGTTTCTCGTTCGTAGAAAATTAAAGTACCGACGTCAGCGGTAGGGTCACTAATACCTCGGGTTCTTTTATTTCAGACAGTGACAAAGGTAACAAAGGGGTAGATAAACGGTACTCCACTACCCAGGGTTTCGGTACTAGAAGTAAAAAACTTACAACTCAAAATTCAGTTGAAAAAGTTAGAAAAAAAAAAAGTGAAAGAAGTTCTCCGAGAAGTCAAGGGGAATTGAAAGAAGATATTCCCACCACAGTAACGTATTCGAGTGTCGAGTCGTTGTTGTCCCGACCAAACTTGAGTTCAGATAGACAGGTGACAGTACGATGACAGGTTTCGTGGACCAGAGTGAAGAGTTTAAACACACGCACGTAAGATTCAGCGGAGTCAGTACAGACTGAGAAACGCTTGGATACCTGACATCGGATGGTCCGAGAAGACAGGAACCCTAAGAGATCCGTTATTGTGGCCTCACCCAACGGTACAGGAGGAGGCCCCCTAAAGGACTGGGTCCCTAACTTGTGTCCACAGATTACAGAGGACGTAAACGTCCGTCCAAGAAATGGTGATCGAAGTGGACCCTTCGGGGTTTAAACATCCCGTTTGTAACTCAGATATTCTGTTAAAAGAACAAAACTAGTGTTACAGGATGACCCCACAGTCTATTTCCTTCAACAACGAAAACCAAATTTCAACTTTACAACTTGTCTTCTTACGTATGGGAACCTTTAGACCACGGTCACTACGAGGTATAGGTCGTTCCCGAAAAGAGAGGAGAATGGACGGGGTAAAGAGAGAGGGGAGACTTTAGGAGACGAATTGATATCTATCTATGTCATTGTCAAATTTGGGTACGAGGGTCAAGTTGTCGGTGATTGATGTTCACCTACGACTCGTGAACTTTACACCGAACAGGTTCAACTGTATGTGACATACACATTTTATAGTCTAAAGATTCTATAGTATATATTTAATTTTGTATTTTATAAAGTGATTACTAAAATATAACTAACGTATCACTGTACTATGATAAAACTTATATAATCTAATTTATTTCATATAACAATTTTAATTAAAGTGGGTAAAGAAAAATGAAAAATTACCTTGATGATCTTTTTTAATTAATGTATACTCCTGTCGTGATATAAAGGTGACCTCTCGTGGCACCATTTCAGTGTGTTTGTACGAAAGTATTTCCGTAAAGGATGTAATTAATCATGTACTAGTACACTTTACTTTAGATAAAGAAGGAATTAACTATCTGTCTTTTGACAGTGGACTCCAAGTCAATTCTGTCAACATTAATATTCCGTCCTCAGAGCGTAACACTCCTTTGATTACTTCAGACTAAAAGAGTCTAACGTAGAATGTTCACTGACTTCTCAAGTGATTAGTAGGGTTTCAAAAATAGGATGTCTAGTGTAATTATTATCACATTAAATATATGATTTTCGTACATCGGATAGTCTGAATTGTTTCTTGATGTGTAAGAATGTAATTTTTTTTACCTTGGTAACGACAAGATGAGTCTCCACACAAGGATTGCGACATATTAGAGTAGGGATTAATCAAGTCACGGAAATTTGACCACCTTTCTAGTGACACTCGAACTGACAGTGTGGGATTCCAATTTCGTCAAGTTGGAGGTTTCGAGTTAAAGTCCGATTGGTCGAAAGAACTGTCCAAAAAGAATAGAGTATTTTTTTTTTTTTTTTTTTTTTGGACCTTTTTACGGGAATTTCTGTATATGTTCGGGTACTTGAAGATTTCTATCGTATATAAGTTTCAAGGATTCGTCTCTGGATTTCTCGTTCAAATCAGTTACCGAGGGGTCCCACTGTTTAGCAGTCACGTTTGATGTACCTCAATGTGGGAGACGTCCTGGGAGCCCTGTTGTCACCGGACTCTGATCCTGTGCAGTCGTTCCTACTCTCGGTCGTCTTTACGAAGGACGGACGGGTTCTTACAATTTGTCGGAGATGGAGGGAAACGGGACCTCTGTCCGAGAGACAGGTATTACTACGACTCAAAGGTCAGTCCTCCTCCTACGTGACTAACTAAGGAGTTCAAGTGGAAGTTTTGGTCTGAGACTGGAAGTCGAGAGACGTCTTTCCTTGTGTGGGTTTTTCAATTTGACTTCATTTTTTGTTGGAACCAGACTCCAGAGGATCCTTGGGTAACGTCCTACGTTTGAGTTGTCGATAGAAGACGGTCGAGAAGAGTTAAAAGAGACGATACACACTATAAAAGGTACCTACTCTGGTCTCTACAACCAACATTTACTATCTGTCTACAAATTTGTTAAAACAACGACTTTGTACTATTAAAGGTCTTCGGGGAAAAGACATGTGTCACAGAAAGCCATTCTGGATGGTGTTTCTTTTACTTAACATGTTCTTACCGTCTTCTAGACCTTTAATTGGTCCTTTGACCTAGTATTGTACGGAGTTTTTTTGGGTTTTTTGGTAATTAACCTTTGTCCGGTCAAAAATCCCCAGTTCTTTTCTTATGTGGGACTCAAGAGTCGTTGACCGATGTAAAGTGTCAGTCATTGGAGGTTGAACAGTCCCTCCTAACACCAATTACGACGTTTTCTGTACACGACTTTCCAAAGATCAACGGGAATTTAAGGACTAAAGATCAGTCCTGTAGTATGACGTGTACACGTTTCCTCTTTTCAGACCAAATTTACCCTGGACGACATTCATTTGGGTTATATATTTTAGAATATTTTTAGTTATGTAATCTTGCACCAGTAAATATAGTTTTGTCATATTGAAGTTTTATAAAATTCACTTTAAAAAGAATAAGTCTATAATCCAACTTAGTGTGATTTAATAGTTATGAACTGATAAAACTGGTTTATATTTTGTTTTAGGACCGGTAGGATATACAAAGTTATATATGTAAAGTAATTGTTGTTTCTCCGATGTTTTAAAATTTCTCCCTTAATCCTTACGAATGATTGAGGTTTCACCATCATTGTTTTTAAGAAAATTCCGAAGAGTTTATTATTAATTTTTAGTTGTCTTTTTATACAACAAATTGAAAAAGTTAAAACTAGATGTTTTAGAAAGTCATCGTGTTATATCGGACAAATTCATGGTGAACTATATTAGTAACTACTGATTCTTAAAACTATTATTAAACCATTACAGATTTACATTACATACATTATACATACATACATACATACATACATTTTACATACATTATTTGAAGTATAAATATAAAAAGTGTAAAGTTTCATCGAAATTAACTTTATTTAGTTAATTCAGTACGGGGGTTTAGGAAACACTTTTACTCTGTTTCTACCTTCTCGCCCTCTTTTTTTCCCTTTCTATTTGATTAAAACTAATAATCTTAAATATGTAGATTTGTTTCCAACGGAAAGTTTCGTCAGTGGTATCCTTCGCTATACAGATGTCCGCTATACTGGTGTATCGAATTTTACAGATACCTTAAGGAGGACCTTGACGGAAGTTTCGATATATTCTTTTTCTCATGTTATGAATTATCAGTATAAAGAAGATAGGAAGAAGAACGAAAATTTTAAGTTTGATCCTAGTCGGTCGATGATTGGACGATAAAGTGTTTGAATCTAGGTTTACGAAACCCCAATATTATAAACGACTTTATGTATATGTCAAACAGGTTTGAGTATCTTACCCGTTGTGCTTCTCACTTGGGATTCCATTTGGCACCTGAATCCCACTACGACTACACAGTCACACCCAAGTAGTTACATCTATTATTCACATTATTTCTACAACTGTTACCTCCTTCGATATGTACACTCCCCACTCCTCCAAATACTCTTTAGAGACGAGGAGTTAAAACGACACTTGGACTTTGACGAGTAATTTTTATTTAAGAATCAAATTTTTTTTCCTTTTCTAAAAGGACCACCGTGTCACCTATTCTTAGACGGACGGTTGCGTCCCCAGTACCCAAGTTAGGGACCAGCCCCTCCTGAGGTGCACATAACCTCGTTGACTAGGGGACACGGTGGTGATGACTCGGACGTACGACGTTGACGACTTCCGGACGTACTGAACTCGGCACGAGACGGTGTCGTCTTCGGTGTCGTTACTCGTCGAGTTCGTGTCGTTTCATGTCTTTTGGGTGTGTTCGTTCTTTCTGGGTCCCTTTTGTTTTCATTTGTTTATTTTTAAGTTTTTTTAAATTTGTTTTAAAATTCCTTTTATATTTTATGTATATATTAATTTTGATAAACCCTCTCCCTTTAAACAGATGTGACTCCAATAGGTTCTTAATGGGGTAAAGGTGAAAACAGACGAATCGAGAGGAGTAGAGGTAATCAAGGGAGGTGGAGACTCTTCTTTTGCGTCAAGCGACAGAAACAACAACAAATCAGCGATCCAGCACAGACTGAGAAACACTGGGGTACCTGACATCGGACGGTCCGAGGAGACAGGTGCCTAAAGGGTCCGTTCTTGTGACCTCACTAAACGGTAAAGGAAGAGGTGACGATGGAAATTTGGTGCCATTAGTCCTTACTCTACCACCCTTTTGCAGGGCTTGTCACCGGTTGAGGATAGGGTGAGGCTCACTGAAGTCTTACAACGAAATGAGAAGGAACATGGACGACTACACAGACTTACACATCTCTAAAGCCTTATACCGTTCCTAAACAGCGCATCAGAGAGAGATGTCTTCTTCTTTATGTTTACAGCTCGTTCGTATGTTTACTGTTCGTCCCCTCACAAAAAGAGTATCTTTTACATCCCTTTACTTTCGACTGACGGTTTCAAAAGTGTCAAATGAATAAATTTTTTAATGTGACTGTATTTTATTTTCATAAAGAATACGGGTACACTTTCATTCACCCAAAGATGAGACTCCAACTGTTTATTTTTATTAAACCTTTATTTCTTACTTTCTTGATCTGTACCTTGTCACCTGACCAAGGTTTAACCCTTTCCTCATGTAGTTCCGACATACAACAGTGGAACGAATAAATTGAATATACGTTTCGTGTACTACACTTTACGACCCGACCTACTTCGTGTTCGACCTTAGTTCTAACGGTCCTTTTTATAGTTATTGAAGTCTATACGTCAACTGTGGTGGGAACACCGTCTTTCACTTCTCCTTGATTTCTCGGAAAACTACTCTCACTTTTCCCTCTCACTTTTTCGACCGAATTTGAGTTGTAAGTCTTTTGATTCTAGTATCGTAGGCGAGGGTAGTGAAGTACGGTTTACCTACCCCTTTGTTACCATTGTCACTTTCTGAAATAAAAGAACCCGAGGTTTTAGTGACACCTGTCACTGACGTCGGTACTTTACTTTTCTACGAACGAGAAACCTTCTTTTTGATACTGGTTGGATCTGTCATATAATTTTTCGTCTCTCTATAATGAAATGACTGTTTCCAGACATCTCGATACAAAAAAAGGTCATCGGTACATAACTACACTCTCGATATGGTATTTCTTCCGACTCCTGACTTCTTGACTACGAAAACTTGGGACCACAACCTCTTCTAAGAAGTCTCACGGAACCCGACGTTCCTCTAGTTTGGTCAGTTAGGATTTCCTTTAGTCAGGACTTATAAGTAACCTTCTTGACTAGAACTTCGACTTTGAGGTGGACTACACTTCTTGACTGAGTAATCTTTTCTGGGACTACGAGCCTTTCTAACTTTCGTCCTCCTCTTCCCCTGCTGTCTCCTACTCTACCATCCTACTATAGTGACTGACCTACCTGTACTTAAACTGGTCCGAGGTCCTCAACCACTACCTGTCCCTTCGGACCGCAGAAACGCCAGCGTTTCTCAGTCTGTATTGTCTCGCTGATTTGACTTTCTTATTTTTACTCTCTTTACCTCGCTACCTCCGATAAGGTAGAGAGGATAGTTAGACCTTTCCGAACGACTTCTTTGATTCCAATCACAGGAACCGTACTGGCCCAAGGTGGCCCGAGGTGCGAGCAGGTTTGACGTCTGGCCCCGGACGGGAAGGTGCCAACGATTCCGTTGTCCGGCGGAGACTCCACGACGGAGACTGGGTGGTCAGGACCGGACCCCGAAGGTAAAGGTTGGTCAAAGGTCGCTGATGTTGCGTCGGCTCTCTGGCGGGTTACCCTAGCCGGGAGAGATTGCCCGGGAGACACTAGGTGCTTAGTTCACGACGGCTATTTCGGGCTTCGACTTACCAGTCAAGGGTCCCTCCCGCCCCAACCCTTTTGTCATCGACCTGCCTTTACCCACGACGAAAAGCCCCCGAAACAATTTACCGACAATCAGTGATTATGGGCCACAAGGTAAATCCCGTCTCCTGCCCTAGGAGTCACCCCCAAGGACACCGCGATCCTTTCGTCCCAGTCGCCTCGGGGTCCCTCGCTCTCAGGGGACCTGAGGATGACCCTGCACCCTCTCTGGCGGAACCTCGGGTGAGGACCGACTCCAGGACAATCCAGGACCGTCAAGGGAGACGGTCGTAGACTAATTGGGGCTCCCTTCACTGACATAGTGATTGGAGTCCCAAACGAGGGACTATATCTTTTTGTTTTGACAATAATAACAACGAGAACCCTCCCTTGTTATTCGTCGTCCAGTATCCTTTTAGACACACTTTACTTTTATAGAGGGCGGTATAATTATTCTTTACAGTGTCGGTAGTCGCTAAAGACCGGAGGTCTACACTTACTCTCGAGGGTTTTGACACTAGGTCGTCTACGACGGTGAGGTGGTGACACCAACGACCCCTCGACCCCCTTACGTTCGATCCTCTTGTCGACACTGGAGTCTATCGACTCCACGTTTATTTCCTGACTTAAGTCACTTGGGTCTCCGAACGCACAAGGGTATGTTTCTTACGACTTAAGGAATTGAACTTTGGATTATAAACTGCAAGTCTGACGGACAAGGGGAACAACGTTTGAACATATGTCACTGAGGACGGAGGAACCTCGTTAAAAGAGTCTCGATGACTTCACGACAAAGGGTCCGAGCCTCAGGATTTGTAAGGGTGGTTTAGAGATGAAAGTCAAACTGATATAAAAAATCAACTGTAGACATTAACTTTCAAGTACCTTCTAGACTTGTACATTCCCTTCATAATTATTCTAAGATTCAACTTCTTCTCTTACAAAACTAAACAAAAAGTTTGTTTCTCTTATGACAGTCTTCTCTCGTTTACGTTACTCCACTGACCATAAGACGGTCGGGGTAAGATGTCTGGTCACTCCGGAGGATCGTCCCTGGTCCCAAAAACCCTCTTTTCTTTCTGTCTCTACTACCTTCTATTGTTCCTTTTTCCTTCTCCCTTTATAAACTTTTCAGATCTTCTTCTTTCCTTTGTCGACTCGGTTACCTTTTGTCATCTTCTTTTTCTTTTCAAAGACGAGACGTCATCTGACATAAAAGGTTGGGTTGAAGTCCTATATGCTTGTTTTCGGTGACATGAACACCTCCTTTAATTCCGACTAAATTTAAGCAGGACGGGGACTTTTAGGTCCTACATACAAACAGGTGGGACCCCAACTAATTTCTGTATCGGACGGGGTTATCTCATTCCTATGATTTACAGATTTACAGACCTCTTAAGAGTAGATAGTCGTGAGTCTCACCCACCCCATATCAGGAGTCCTTCAGAGTCTTATACCAGTTAGGAAATAGTCTTAATAAAAGCTAAGTGAAAATAAAAAAGTAGCTTACGTGTATTTTGTACCTGAACACGAAGAGAACTTTGACACGACTGGAACAGAAAAAAGACTTTCACATGGACGAGGTTCTCCTTATTATTATTACTAAAAATTTCGGGATATACGTACTGAAGAAACATGAAAAGTTTAGTAACAGAATACGGGAAGGGAGGGGAAGGATGTAACACGGACTACGTCAGTGGGAACAAGAGTATCACCGAGTGCATCACTGAAGGACGTCGAGAATAGTAATGTGATAAAAAATAAAGAAAAAGTTTGAACAAAGACCAAAGACCTCTCCTACAACAATTAAGAATTGAATGATGTATTTCTCAAGGAAGAGGTCCTTGTAATAATTACGTTCCTTGTCAGAGAGAAAAGGTAGTACCTATATATAGTCACGAAGAATGGAGCACACAACTGTCAGAAAAGAGAGACATAATACTTTGATCAAAGTGACATTAATGAAAAGTGAGAGAACTCTTCGAGACGATCAGTCAAGAGGCAAACGGGGAGTTCTCAAAGAGGACAAAGCAGAAACGTAAAACTCTCGACCCTAGATATGAATAAACCTCAGCTCAAGGAATAAGGAGTGTCTCGAGACTTTAAGATATCGTCTCTCTTCCCACATTAAAAGGTTGTTGAAGTCACCGTCAACAAATGAAAGATGACAAAGGACCGAGAAAGGGAAAGGTATGTCGACTAGGTCGAATTACTACAAAATTCGGTAAGATAGGTGATCATAAATCTTTTCAACATAATATCCGAAAGTTCAGGGGATTCTCATGTCCGTTCTGACAATTGTAGATATAGAATCTAGACAACCGGCTCCAAGAGCTCGTAGTGAGGGGTTGGGGGTACACCCGTCTACCAGACATAACAAGAGACTAAAGTGAAACATAGGTGGATTAACCTGAAGACGTACGAGTCGGTGTCCTTCCTTTCTTAACTTGTCCTTAGTGGAGGGGATTGACGACAACAAGGTAATAAAAAATTTACAGTTTATAAACTCTGTATGGGTAAATAAGGACTTAAATAAGGACTCGTAAACCTTTTATTCACAATCCTCTTCTGCTTTTCTACTCACTTTTTTTCGACTTCACTTTCTGAAGAGAGTTCTCGAGTCCTCTTTATCGAGGCCTCCTGTCTGAGAAGATGTTCATGATCTCATGTGTCTCCTTCTTGGTCTCAAGTGTTCGTCTAGACTTGAGTTGTACGATTCACCTTACCTCCATATTCCCTATACCACGTTCGACCCCCAGCACTCGTGTTCGTAGACCCAAGTGTAGGATCGAGACCGTAGATGATAGACCAATCTACGTACTCCCAAGTATAAGTGGGAACTTGACGTCCTCTTTACTTTTATCTAAGACTACGAAAATGATTTAAAATTCGTTTTTGAACAAACAAATTAATCATACACGACGACGACGATTCAGCGAAGTCAGTACAAGCTGAGACACGTTAGGGTGTCTGCCGTCGGGTGGTCCGAGGGGGCAGGGACCCTAAGAGGTCCGTTCTTGTGACCTCACCCAACGGTAAAGGCAGAGGTTACGTCCTTTCACTTTTCACTTTCACTTCAACGAGTCAGTACAGGCTGCGGTACATACTGGAGACAATCTCTGTGTACCACCGTTTGACGACACCCAACCTCTAATACCGAATTATCATTGTCGTCAATTATGGATGAATCGTGAAGGTTTCTGGTCAAGGATAAGGTTTGTTAAATATATTAATTGGGTGCTTAGAAGTGTTGTTGGGACACTCCGACCTTAAAGGGTTGTCATCGAAGTGACACTGGTACAATCACTGTCGTCGTCGTCTCTTCCTCTATGTACTCCCGGAAGAGCCAAGGCACAGGGAAAGGGGGTATGGAGAGTCTTAAGGCGTTAATCTAGGTAACGACGGTTTTTCTCCGGCTTCTTTAGTCCCGGCACTCTAAGTAGTGACTTTGATATGTGACGGCACTTGTACTAAGCCCACTAAAACTGGAAGTTTGCATCGATCTCTATTGTCCTTTACCTTTCCGACGTTCCCTTCCACCTCACAAACTACCTTTGACCATTCCACCGGTGTTCCACCGTGTCCCACTATTGGTCTCACGAGGGAAGGAGGGTTCACTGACGGAAAAGTGACTCCCGACAAAGACGACGGGACTGAGAGGATTGTAGAATTATAAAACTTTACGAGAGACGTAGTAGAAAGACAGGGTAAAAGGTGTTAGACACCAGGGAAGAGAAAGGGATGAGGGAGAAAAGAAACTTGTCAAGAGGAGTCAAGAGTGACAATGTGACTTGTGCACAAGGAAAGAGAGTCAACTGAGACTACCGTCCAGGACATGAGTTGTTGAGAGACGAAGACCTTCCACCCGAGGAGGTCGCATAGAGATTCAGTAAAAAAAAAGGATTAACTTTAACTAAGTGTTACAATACACTCAAAGTTCACATGTCGTGTCACTGAGGATATATGAGAAAAGGTCTAAGAAAAGGTAACATCCAACAATGTTTTATAACTTAAACCAAGGGACACGATATGTTATCCAGGAACAACTAATAGATAAAATATATATTATTACACATAATATATGGTTGAAGGATTAAATAGGGAGGGGAGAGGAAAGGGGAAACCATTGGTATTTAAACAAAAGATACAGACACTTAGAGAAAGACAAAATATTTATTTAAGTAAACATAGAAAAAAGAACCTAAAGTGTACATTCACTATAGACTATAAACAGAAACGGAACGAAGGACATCGATACAGGTAAATACAACGACGTTTCCCGTAATAAAGTGAGAGATACCGACTCATTATAAGGTGACATATATGGGTCTATCTACCTAGTATAGTAGAGACAGGTGAGTAGACGTCTGCCTGTAAATCTAACGAAGGTACCGAACTGATAATATTTATCACGAAAATACTTGTAATCCTAAGTACGTAAAGAAACTTTATCCAAAAAGAAACCTATATACGGGTCCTCACCGTAACGACCTAGTATACCGTTGAGATACAAGTCAAAAAAATTCCTTGGGGGTATGTTAAGAGGTATTACCGACGTGTTTAAATGTAAAGGTGGTTGCCACATCCTGGATAACGTATCGTGTCCCTTGGTTTAAGTTATAAAACATTATTGGATATGCCCTTTTCTTAGACTATAGACTGGACCACAAAAGTCTTAAATTGTAATTCTTCGTACCCAAGAGCTCTAACCCCTCACAACACCCGACTTGGCACAGGAGAGTTTTGAGTGCACAATTTCAGGATTTGGTCCGAAGGAACCACCGAGGCACTATTTCTTAGACGGACGTCACGTCCTCCGGACCGAACACGAGACGTTACTCTTCGGTATCCTCGGTGTACGTGGGACGAACGACGTTGATCTCTTTTTCGGACTCGTCGTTGTTTCTGGGTCGTGTCGTTTTTCTTTTTCTAGGCTTTGGCGTCCTGGAATCTTACACTGGCATAAACCTCTATCCTCGAAATTTTCCATCAATTTCATTTTTCTTCAGTATAATCACCTGAGGTTAAGTCACAGTCGGCACAGAAATCTACCCCGAAGGGATCACCGAGTCTACCATTTCTTAGACGGTCGTCACGTCCTCTGGACCGAAACTAGGGACGCAGTCCTTCGAAGGCACCTCTTCCCTTACCGATGGGTGAGGTCATAAGAATGGACCTCCTAAGGTACCTGTCTCCTCCGACTGTTCAATCTCAGACACTTCAACGTTTCTTAGTCTGTACTGACTCATTCATTACAAAAGTGAAAAAGTTACAGAAATTTTCTTCGTCTCTAATCCTGTGTTTATGTGTGTCTTCGTTCAGTGTACTTCTGCGACTTTCTCCTACCGGTAGACGTTTGGTTTCCTCTCGAGAATCTTCTTTGGTCGGGACAACCATAGAACTGGACCCTGAAGATCAGAGGTCTTGACACTCTTTTATTTAAGTGTAAATCAGTGGGTCGGACACACGAAACCGTACCCAGGGTCGTTTGATTGTAGTCTTCGTAATAGTTCTGTACAGGGAATAAAGACGGGAAAGGACTACGGAGGATGGTCTACGAATGGAAGCAGATGAACCGTCGGACCTTACCGGTCAATAATTCTGACCTAGAAAGGACCAAACGAATACCCCAGTCCTGTGAGTGTTAGTTTGGACATCCTCATAACCATGAATTCTGGGATGAATGACGACGGATTATGAATTAAGTCTATGAATGACTTGCAAATAGTACAGGATCCCGGTACCCTTGTATCTCTTTTTAGTAGATTCCGATCTCTTCTTTAGCAAGGACTTTTCTACCATTAAATCTGTTGAACTTTCTGAGTCATCGTCAACAGTCTTACCCTTAACAATCTCTTCCGACCCACCTCTATTCTCTTAAGTTCGCCTCTTTTGTCGGACATGTTTATATGTTTCTGCACCCTCTCCTTGTACAACTTCCTTGTCTTCATTAGGAGTCACTGTCTTCACTTCTCAGGCACACTGGACTCCGTGTCCCTGTCCGTCCTTCAGTGTGTGGTCCAAGACCGAGAAGCCGACAAGACCCAGACAACGACAGGCGTCCGAAAGAGGTCAACACCGTTCGTCCCCGATGAGAGATTGACGCCACGTGTCCGAAGAGTAACGCGTCCGAAGAGTAACGCGCCGGAGAGACCAACATTTCGGACCCGAGACCCATGTGTCCAAGTCATCGACACCGGACGTTCGAGTCGACAGGATACCGCACACGTCAGAAGGACCTGGTCTCTAGCTGGGTCACAGGGGACGTAGTCGTCCGTCTAAGAAATGGTGACCTAGTGGTCCCTTCAGGGGTCTGTGGCTCCAAAACACGTGATTCGACTCCCTAGGTTTGTCACATCGAAACCATCCTGAACTTATGACAGAGACCTTGTAAGTGGAAGTCCTTTCGTACCCCACTTAATCTCTCCTCCTTCATCTCTGAGTTGTTTGAACCTACGTTAAAAAAAAAACCTTTGACATGAGAACGGACCTTTTAGGGTACCTACCTCTTCGGACCATCCGACGTCAGGTACCCCAGCGATCCTCAGCCTGAGTTGACTCGCTGAAGTGAAAGTGAAAAGTGAAAGTACGTGACCTCTTCCTTTACCGTTGGGTGAGGTCACAAGAATGGACCTTTTAGGGTCCCTGCTCCCTCGGACCACCCGACGGCAGTTACCCCAGCGTGTCTCAGTCCGTGTTGACTTCGTTGAATCGTCGTCGTCGTCGTATGACTCTTTCCTCTCTCCTGTCATCGATCTCCTTTCCATTCCAGTTTCACTTCCTCTCGACACCCTCTACCCGGTCATTTCTTCCATTCCAGGTTCTCGCACAAATCAATACTAGCCTCCGAATCCAGAGACTCCTCTGTTCTTTCCTCCCTTGGGTCTCACCTGTACCTCGTCAGTCTGGATCTGTCCGTCTCCCTATAGGGAAGACGGTGATTGCCTTCCTCTCTTGGATCACAACCCTACGAACTTCCTCTTTTTTTTACCGGTACGGGACGTCACATACCCTAGAATCAAGGGCTGGTCCCTAACTAGGGTACGGGAGATATAACCCTCCCGTCAGAATTGGTGACCTGGTGGTCCCTTCAGGGAAAAAGGGGATAAAGAAGAACACTTCCTCTTTTTAACTGGTCCTTTCTTTGTCCTACTTTCAACCTCCTTGAGAAACGTCCGTCAGAAGTAAAAGAGTCCCTTCATGACCCTTCCAGAAGGTCTACCACACTTTCCTCTCGACCCCTCTTTCCTCGGACTTACTACCAGATACAAAATTTGCGTAAAGTCCCCTACCCACTTCTTCAGTGATTGATTCATGAGTCTTAGTTTACTCTTTACGAATTGTAACTTTTAATAGTATGAAACACAAGGAAATTTTGGTCTGGGACTGTTCCCTAAATTGATGTTCATCAAAGACCCCTTCCTTTACCGTTGGGTGAGGTCATAAGAACGGACCTTTTAGGACACCGACCTCCTTGGACTGTCCGATGTCAGGTAACCCAGTGTTTCCCAGTCTGTACTAACTCTCTGAATAGTGATCAAAGACCCCAACCCCTCCTCCCCGAAAGGACCACCGAGTCTACCATTTCTTAGGTTCCCAACCCTTCTGGGGCACGTCCTCCCGTACCGTTGGGTGAGGTCATAAGAACGGGCCTCTAGGGTACCTGTCTCCTCGGACCACCCGACGTCAGGTACCCTAATGTTTCTCAGCCTATACTGTTTCTCGCTTATTCGTGTCACGTCGTGTCGAAGAACCCCTCCGTTAAGACCCTTTGCGGTCTTCTCTTCCCTTTTACTTCGTCTTTTCCTTGTCGTTGATTCTTCAATAGTGACACCATTGATGTCTCTTTTGGTATACGAAGTTGCAATGGGATGAGTCACCCCTTCCCCTACCTTTTAAGTTTGTGGTTCAGGACTACCGGTAACCAATTCCCCTACCCTTACAAGACCAATAGACAATCTTACACTTTTACAATCAGAGAGGCAGCGCAGGTTGAGAAACGTTGGGGCACCTGACATCGGGAGGTCCGAGGAGACAGGTACCTTAAGAGGTCTGTTCTTTATGACATCACCCATCGGTAAGGGAACAGGTCCCCTAGAAGGACTGGGTCCCTTGTTTGGATCCAGAGGACGTAACGTCCGTCTAAGAAACGGTAGACTCGGTGGTCCTCTCGGGGAACAATAGACAACGATATCTTGTTTAGTGGGCCTGAATCCCCGAGACTTGTCGTTATTAGTAGAGAGTGTCAAAGGTAACGAATCCTTGAATTCTTTTTGTACCAACCCTATAAGATCGAGTCCCAGAGAGGACATCAATAACAGTTTACTACCGATCTCTACCTCGTCGTTCCCCATGGTTCAGTCGATCCCCTACCTCTCGTAGAGACAGAGAGGTATCAGAGTACCGAGAGGTGACTAGTAAACGATACCCGATCAAACCCGAGGGAGTCTTGTGCCACCGGAACTTCGTCAGTCTGACGAATGGACCATCGACCTTCTCCCGTTTCCTGTCATCAGGTCACTCGGTCCATACTTGAAACGGAAAGTACTGGATCGGAGTCTACAACACGTCGTAGTAAAGACGGTGCGAGATAACCAACTTTATTAGGGTTTTCGGACGGGTCAAAGTTCCCTTCTCCTGAATCTGGAGTGAGGAGTTACCCTCCTTACAGTCTAAGTGTGACATTCTTCTTGTACAACCCATCCTTTATATCAATGGATAGGTGACCTTTTATGTTCCGACGCTCCCCTCATCACCGTCCTCCTTTGTAGTCCATTAAGAGGTCATAGACATCGTATGAGTGACGAAGAGGCGGAACACCGATTCTAGTTCACATGTGGTACGGGTACATCTGATCCGAAGTGGTTGGTCCCTGGAGTGAGTCCGTCTCTCATTACCGACGACCGTTAACGTTTAGAATCAAGTACTTTTATTTACGACTCCTCTATACTCACCCATGGATGTCGTAGACGATATAACTGGTGTGTAAACAACATTCTTTCCCCATACCAAAGGAGGGGGGTGTGATACTGTCTAAACAAAACTGACTAATGGTACTGAGGATTGAAGGGGGGAAAGGACAATTCCACTGAACTAATTTTTGACGACACGGGTAAGAAGGTGAAAGGTAACCGAAGGGACAAGGACAGGTCGGAAATGGTCGATGAGAGAATTTATGAGACCGTCAACATGGAAGGGTCAAGAAGAATGTACTAACAAACGAACAACGTCGAGATATGGAAAGGAACTTGAGGTTGACAACTGGGACTGAATCTAAACCAAGTAATTGTACCACATTCAAGGTTATGTTAGAATTTCTTCTTGAATTCAGAATTTCCTCTTGAATGTTTTCGAGTCCGGTTTCCGGGTGACCCCGGAGTCGTCCTAAGTCTTAAAGATCAGTTTAAAGAGTCTCTTCCGTTTCCGTGGGGTGAGACCATAAGAACGGACCTTTTAGGGTACCTGCCTCCTCGGACCACCCGACGTCAGGTACCACAACGATTCTCAGCCCGTGCTGACTCGCTGAAGTGAAAGTGAAAAGTGAAAGTACGTAACCTCTTCCTTTACCGTTGGGTGAGATCACAAGAACGGACCTCTTAGGGTCTCTGTGTCCTCGGATCATCCGACGGCAGATACCCCAGCGTGTCTCAGCCTGTGTTTACTTCGCTGAATCGTCAGTTTAAAGATTGTGATTAGGAAATGGATAGGGTTTGATCCGAAAGGGTTTCCTCATGGAGGTTTTATAGATAGGAGAGGGAGTCCCAGTCAGGAGGATGGAAGTGGGTTTACGGGTATTGGACTTTTCTGGTTTCTAAAGTCGTTAAACTTGGTTAAGAGGTTTCGAAGGTTTCCGTCCGCACAGAGGTGGATCCTTCCGGGTCGATCTGGGTAGGTGACGTTGGGGAGACCTAAGTGACAAGGACCAGTAGAGAGTGTTCAGTCATGACGGAGGGGGTGTGGTCGGTGTAGTTGTGTGTCGAGAGGAAAAGGTGGGACTGGGTTGTCACGAGAGAACTAAACAACCCCTAATTCAGAGTGTAAAGTGTCTCTATTGTTTTCCTTGCGTCTTCGTCTAGTGACCAACGGGTCCCGGTCGTCACGCCACCTCCTACCCGGGTAGAGACGTTTCCTCGTGTCCCTTTAAAAAACTTACTATCTTTTCAAGACATGGTAGTGACCCACTACCAATGTGTTCTCATACTTAAACAGTTTTGAGTACCTCTACGTACGAAACTTACCCCCGTAAAATTACATACATTCAATATATAGTTAATTCAACTAATAAAGTCTTCTCCCCATCTTTAGTTAGTTGGTACCCCTCACGTACGACAATTAGACTGGGTGACCCATACCGGAAGAGGGACTCCGGAAGTCATGGTCACAGGAGACTCTCCTCCGTTGGACCTGTCAGAAGAGAAACAGGGTTGTAGCACAGGGTGTCCTAGATGGAACGGAAGGGGTGTGGACACACCTACCCCTGTCTGGTAAAGTGTTTCTGTATGTTTGTGTGAGGTGAGGTGTGAGGATTTAAACATACTGTTTTATATACGATCTCGTATCCGTGAGTCAATATACAACTTACTTTCTTAGTCACACGATTCTCATCTACATACTTTCTGTGGGTTTATTTATGAACTCTAACTAATAACTAATTAACTGAATAGATAATAAATAAATAAAAATGACATATTCAAATTTACTGAAGTAGGTATTAACGAGTAAAGGAAAGTCAATAAAGTTGATTTTCATCTTGGATAGGATGTTTTAATATCCTAATTCTTCATGATATTATCTATGACCCATGGTTTAAAAATTCATGATTGAATCTCCATGTATTTCCAACTTGATTAGGGTTTTATTTTTACAACCCTTTTCTTTTTCCTTAACTTACCAAATTTCGATTTAGAATCTTTTATAAAACTTATAGACTCTGTGAAGTGGAACTATATTACGTATAATTAAATAACGAGAAAAAACAAATCGTTAGTGCCACGTGAGGTTCCACTCCTACGTTTCTATTTATCTGTAATAAACCTAGTATTTCCACATATGGTCCTTTTTTTTTACTGGTTGATTTCTAATTTAGTAAAAGGTAAAGGTTTTATTATCGACTTCACATAGGACGTTATAAACACCATAACGTAAAAATACTTCACTTGGTTACTGAATAAAAATAGTGTTAGGAGAAACGTAGTAATAGACCATTACCCACGATGTTTTTAAGAATAATTAACAATTGTAAATAAAACACTTTAATGAAATACATAAAGATTTCGTATAAGTTCTTTCGACTCGTGGCTTCTTAACTACGAAAACTTGACACCACAACCTCTTCTGAGAACTCTCAGGGAACCTGAGGTTCCTCTAGGTTGGTCAGGTAAGATTTCTCCTAGTCAGGACCTACAAGAAACCTTCCTAACTACGACTTCGACTTTGAGGTTATGAAACCGGTGGAGTACACTTCTCAACTGAGTAACCTTTTCTGAGACTATGACCCTCCCTGACCCCCGTCCTCCTCTTCCCCTGCTGTCTCCTACTCTACCGACCTACCGTAGTGGTTGAGCTACCTGTACTCAGACTCACTTGAGGTCCTCAACCACTACCTGTCCCTCCGGACCGTACGACGTTAAACACACTAGCGTTTCTCAGCCTGTGTTGACTCGCTTAGTTGACTTGACTTGACTTTACTTTCGTATAAGTAAAAGTGTGGTGAGTAACAAAGGTGATGATCAAATTTTTATATCGAATATTAAAATTTTTTCATGATATCCGAAGGGACCACCGAGTCTCCAATTTCGCAGACGGACGTTACGTCCTCTAGAGCCAAACTAGGGACCCAGTCCTTCTATGGGACCTCTTCCTTTACTGTTGGGTGAGGTCATGAGAACGGACCTTTTAGGGTACCTGAGTCAGGTACCCTAGTGATTCTCAGCCTGTGCTGACTCGACTCGCTTAAGTGAAGTGAAGTGAAAGTATAAAGGTACCGGTTTACGGTAGGGGTTTAGTGAGGTGAATAATCATGAAACATCAAAGTTTTCCCTACGTGAAAATAGGCTGATAAATTCCTGACTAAAGTGACCTACCGTATGAGACTTCTTTAACGTATATCAATTTTATGTCAACATTATTATAAATGGTACCTCATATAAGTGTTTTAGTAACTTTGAGTCCTCAAAGAGTACGAATCTCACCCTACAGGTGTACACGATCAAAGTGGACTTTGTTGACTTAAGTGATTAAACATAGATTTTTATTTTGACCCACTAAATAATGACGAATTAGTTTTTTTAATTTTCTACGAATGAGGAACCTTCTTTTCAATACTGGTTGGATCTATCGTATAAGTTTTCGTCTCTGTAATGAAACGGCTGATTCCAGGACGCCAAAAAGGACACCAGTATATGCCTACACTCTCAACCTGACACTTCTTCAGTCCCAGTGTTCCTCAGCTTGTGCTGACTCGCTGACTTGACTTGACTTAGTTTTTTTTTTTTTTTTATGGTTTGTCCTTTCTTATTTTATCTTTTAACTTAGGTAGGGTACATTAAATTCATAAAAAATGTTTCTAAACAAAACACACACACACATATACTTAAACGTACTTGTGACATGATCCGACGTTACATTTGTAGGCAAAGGGTCACCCTCTTTCACCAGTCTTTTCCGACCTTTTCTGTCGGAGACAACAAAAGTTACCAAACCGGAAGTTATCAGAACTAATGGTCACTTCCGTTACCGTGGGGTGAGGTCCTGAGAACGGACCTCTTAGGGTACCTGGCTCCTCGGACCATCCGACGCCCGTGCTGACTCGCTGAAGTGAAAGTGAAAAGTGAAAGGACGTAACCTCTTCCTTTACCGTTGGGTGAGGTCACGAGAACGGACCTCTTAGGGTCCCTGTCCCCTCGGACCACCCGACGCCCGTGCTGACTCGCTGAAGTGAAAGTGAAAAGTGAAAGGACGTAACCTCTTCCTTTACCGTTGGGTGAGGTCACGAGAACGGACCTCTTAGGGTCCCTGTCCCCTCGGACCATCCGACGCCCGTGCTGACTCGCTGCAGTGAAAGTGAAAAGTGAAAGGACGTAACCTCTTCCTTTACCGTTGGGTGAGGTCACGAGAACGGACCTCTTAGGGTCCCTGCCCCCTCGGACCACCCGACGGCAGATACCCCAACGTGTCTCAGCCTGTTCTGACTTCACTGAATCGTCGTCGTCGTCGTCGTCAGAACTAATGAGTACACTAACGAGTCAACTCTCGTCCATTCTCTCGGACCCAACAACGGATATAAAAAAATTCTATATGAACAAACAAGTAAATAAAATGTGACACGACCCAGAAGTAACGAGGTGTGTTCCAAAAGAGATCGACGCCCCTCGTCCCGAGAGAAATAACACCACACACCAGAGGGGGAGTGTCGCCGAGGAGGGCAACGCCCGTACCTGAGACCCCGGAGTCATCGACACCACGTGTTCGAGTCATCAACACACCGTCCCTGAACCAATGGTGTACCGTGCGCTTTAGAAGGGGTCGGCCCCTACGTAACCGTCCGTCTAACGATTGGTGACCTGGTAGTCCCTTCGGGGGTCTAACGGAAATCTCGTCACACCTGGACGCACCGACGTCTGATAAATAGAATTTTGTATCGGTTATTAGTACATGTAACCATACTTTCAAAAGTCACTACTTCGGAGGATATCCTCGACGGTGACCCACTCTTCCCAAAGGTCAGACTTTCAGACGAGAGTCTCCTCCTCAGGGCACCTGGACGTCGAAGGTACACTTTTCACGTACTCGAGGAAGGAGTAGTCCAGCCAAAAGTGGGGTCCTGTACACATACGGACGTCTTTGGCCAAAGAGGACTATAAGTACGTCACGTGGGTTGAGACTGAGAAAGTAAAAGGGAGAAGGGAATACGTTATGGTGGAGAGGAAAACTCCGGTAGGTTGACTGTAAACTTTTTTACGAAAACCATTAAGCAACGATATAAAAATTCATTTAAAGATAAATACCTATTCATTATTCCGACTCACGACTTCTTAACTACGAAAACTTGACACCACAACCTCTTCTGAGAACTCTCAGGGAACCTGACGTTCCTCTAGGTTGGTCAGGTAAGACTTCCTCTAGTCAGGACCCACAAGAAACTTTCCTTACTACGACTTCGACTTTGAGGTCATGAAACCGGTGGAGTACGTTTCTCAACTGAGTAACCTTTTCTGAGACTACGACCCTCCCTAACCCCCTTCCTCCTCTTCCCCTGCTGTCTCCTACTCTACCGACCTACCGTAGTGACTGAGTTACCTGCACTCAGACTCACTTGAGGCCCTCAACCACTACCTGTCCCTCCGGACCGTACGACATTAAGTACCCCAACGTTTCTCAGTCTGTACTGACTCACTGACTTGACTTATCTTCACATCTTGAGTTCAAGCGCNGTCATGAAACCGGTGGAGTACGTTTCTCAACTGAGTAACCTTTTCTGAGACTACGACCCTCCCTAACCCCCTTCCTCCTCTTCCCCTGCTGTCTCCTACTCTACCGACCTACCGTAGTGACTGAGCTACCTGCACTCAGACTCACTTGAGGCCCTCAACCACTACCTGTCCCTCCGGACCGTACGACATTAAGTACCCCAACGTTTCTCAGCCTGTACTGACTCACTGACTTGACTTATCTTCACATCTTGAGTTCAAGCGTTCATTTCGGAGAGGAAAAGGACAGGAGGTCAGTTGGTGAAAGGAGGGTTCTTTTACAAGGAAAAAAAAAAGTCAACCACCTTTTAACCAAATGTTACAACACAAGTAAAGACGGTGCGTTCCTGTACTCAGTCAATATTAATATATATGTACACGGGAGGGAGAACTTGGGGGGAGTGAAGGGGGTAGGGTGGTGAGACGACGACGATTCAGTAAAGTCAGTACAGGTTGAGACACACTGGGGTATTTACCGTCGGGTGGTCCGAGGGGGCAGGGACCCTAAGAGGTCCGTTCTTGTGACCTCACCCAACGGTAAAGGAAGAGGTCACGTCCTTTCACTTTCTACTTTCACTTTAGCGAGTCAGCACAGACTGAGAAGCACTGGGGTCCCTGACGTCGGATGGTCCGAGGAGACAGGTACCCTAAAAGGTCCGTTCTCATGACCTCACCCACGGTAACGGAAGAGGCAGGGTGGGGGGATCCGGTAGGGTTTCGTGATACGACCCGAGGAGCACAACAAGTCGTTGAAGGGTGGTTGCAAAAATGTGTACTTCACATACATACAGTTACGACGAGTCAAGCGGGGTGGGAGTGGAAGGGGACGACACGGGTGTTCAGGTAAGAGATGATCCAAGTAGTTATTGTAAAAAGATCTAAGGTATATATAAGTAATTGTATACTATAAACAAAAAGAGAAAGATTAAATGAAGTGAGACATATTCTCCGAGATCTAAGTAGGTGGAGTGATGTTGCCTGAGTTTAAGTAAGGAAAAATACTGACTCATTATAAAGTAACATATTTATATGGTGTTTAAGGAATAGGTAAGTAGACGACTACCTGTAGATTCAACGGAGGTACAGGACATTTATCATTTACATAACATTTATCACATTATATAACATTTATCACATTATATAGTATTTATCACATTTATCACTTAATAACATTTATCATTTATGGGGTAACGTTACTTGTCATCCCATGTGAACAGAAAATCTTAACACTGAAATAGTCCCATATACGGGTCATCACCCTAACAACCCAGTATACCATCTAAATAACGGTTAAAAACTCCTTGGAGGTATGGTAAGAGGTATCCGATATAGTCAAACATAAGGGTGGTTGTCACGTCCTCACAAGGGAAAAGAGGTGTAGGACGTGTATATTCGTGGAAAAGAAACTGTTCCTTCCGTTCTTATGTGTTACCTTTTTTTGGTCGGAGAAGTTATTTACCAAGATCCTTTTGACTTGTCGATGTACATTTTCTTACTTTGATCTTGTGAAGGATTGTGGTATTTGTTTTTATTTGAGTTTTACCTAATTTCTGAAGTTACATTCCGGTTTTTGATATTTCGAGAATCTCCCTTTGTATCCGTTATGTTTAGAAACTGTATTTAGTGTCGTTCTAGGAGAAACTGGATAGAGGATCTAATTACCTTTATTTTTTATTTGTTTTTACCCTGGATTATTTTGAATTTTCGAAAACGTGTCGTTTCCTTTGATATTTGTTCTACTTTTCTATTGAGAGTCTTACCCTCTTTTATTGACGTTTATTTCGTTGACTGTTTCCCAATTAGAGGTTTGATATGTTCGTCGAGTATGTCGAGTTATAGACTTTTTATTTGTTGAGTAAGGTTTTTACCCGTCTTCTAGATTTGTCTGTAAAGAGGTTTCTTTACTTATGTGCTTTATTTATGGGCTTTTGTACGAGTTGTAGTGAGTAATCTCTTTACGTGTAGTTTTGATGTCACTCCATAGTGGAGTGTCGTCAATCTTACCGGTTGTAGTTTTTTAGACAATTGTTATTTACTCCGTCATTTACAATGATCCAAGGGGGAGAGGGGTGGGGCGACTCATCGTTGGTGAGGGTGTAAAACTTCAACCCGACCCTTCCTCCAAGGACCTTTGGTCAAAACGTTGGGACCCGAGGACTCCGTACTTTTTAAAACCTCTCTCAACCTCTCAGTGTCTCATCCTTTCTCGACGATCGCAGAGCGTGGACGTTTGGGGAACCTCCACTACAACCGGGTGGAGACCAGGATACTGCCGTGGTGGAAGAAGGCTAGGAAGGCACGGGGACCCTTACTTAGTGGTACGGAATAGTACCTGTTCGACCAGGGATCTTTCCTCCACATGGGACCCTCGAGGGGGCATGGGTGGAGAGTCACGGGGAAGAAGAAAGTTGAATCACAGAGTGTGGTGTGAGCGGGGAGACTCCTCGTCGTCGAGGTATCCGGGTTAGTCAATAGACGGGTAATCCGACGAAAGGTGTCCACAAGGGAGCTCTGACTGCCGGTCACGTCGTAGGGGTCTTAGTGGACCCCAAGACGAGGGACGGTGTGGACTGTGAGTCCCCGTACTACACTAGTGACGGGCCCGAGCCTCGTGGTGTTCCCCGACGTGTACAGGTTTTACCTAGAAGTCCGGCTCACGTCTCGGAACCCCTGTCTCCAATCTTCTTATCGACACCAGGTTTCGGACTCGTTCACCGACGACACCTTTCTCCGAGTGACTACTTCGTTCCCGTCTTCTGTCTTCGTCCTCGGTCTCCTCCGGGGTCTCGACACCTCGTGGGTTGTCTCGTAGGTCCTCCGTCCTCCCGGACGTTCGACTGGTATCGACTTAAAGGTCCTTACGAGATCCTGGTCGTGACGATTCGGGACCCTCCTTACAGTACCTTTCGATCCTAAGCACTTTACCGTACTGTCGTTTCCCAGGTTCTTCAGGGTCGGTTCCCACACCCTCCGTCTGTGTCTCGATGAACGACTCTTAACGTACAAGTCACACCCCTCCCCCACCTCCATCCCTCTGAAGGACGTGGACCCCCTCTTAATAATGGACCATATAGGACTTCGAAGTTACGACCACGGGTACTACGAGTCGGACCGTCTTCCGAACTGTTCGTAGGTATTGTAGGATCTTAAGGGTGTACACTAGGGTCGTCTGTACCTCACACTCTGTTATCTCATGGACCCATTCACAAAAGTCAGGATTATAGTAGGATTGTGTAACCTCACCCACCTTCTCAAGAGACTCGGACACACTCCCTAGTAGTGTCATTACCCCTACTTTTCTCGACCAGTGAAACTGGATACCTGGTCAGGTCGTGTGAGTCGTTTCTTTACGTCCCTTCGAACGTACCTGAGAAAGTCGTTTTTACATTGAGTCAGTGTTTCTGTGTGGTGGATGTTCCTCTCTACCCTTTACCTCCTACTATCTCTCAATGTGTGACTTACAAACACAGGGGATGTTTTACATATTAGGGGTTACGTTGACCTAAACCTTCTTCTCGATAACCTTAATCCACATCAAGTCCAGTAATCCCATCTCGTGAGTGCTACCCCTAATCCTAACCATCCCTGAAATTTCCAAAAATATACTTTTTCTCTGCTCTCACACACGAGAGAGAAGGAAGGGAGAGGGAGGGTTGAGGGGGGCGGGCAGGGGGGGTGGTGTAGGGAGACGGAACTCTTCTGTTACTCTTCCGTCGGTCCTTTTCTTGGGAGTGGTTTTTGATGTAGACGACTGTGGAACTGGAGACTGAAGATCGGAGGTCTTGACATTATTTATTTACAGACAACAAATGAGGTAGGTTAGATACCATAAAACGAAATCGTCGGACTTGATTCTACACCCCATTGTTTTCTTCATTTCTTACCCAAAAGCATATATCAATATATATCGAATGAATATCAGAGAAAGTGTGATTCCTTTCAATACAGTACAAGTAATACGACACAAATTCTTCCCCAGTTAAGGTAACATGAACTGGTAGTCGTTACAAGTGGTAAGTCACTGTACCTCCAGTATGTGTCTGTGTATGGAGTCTGTGTTTTATTTTCTTTCCTTTTTGTTGTGTTTGGGAAACAACATACTACTCACTATAGATGTCTCGTTAGGATTACAATTGTGACTAATAATCAAAAGTTTGAAAGTCAAGTCAAGTCAGTAAGTCAGCACAGGCTGAGAAACACTGGGGTACTTAGCGTCGTACGGTCCGGAGGCACAGGTAGTAGTTTGAGTGTAAGTAGCTCAGTCACTACGGTAGGTCGGTAGAGTAGGAGACAACAGGGGAAGAGGAGGACGGGGATTAGGGAGGGTCGTAGTCTCAGAAAAGGTTACTCAGTCGAGTGGTGTACTTCACCGGTTTCATAACCTCAAAGTCGAAATCGTAGTCAGGAAGGTTTCTTATGGGTCCTGACTAGATGAGATCCTACTTGACCGACCTAGAGGAACGTCAGGTTCCCTGAAAGTTCTCAGAAGATGTTGTGGTGTCAAGTTTTCGTAGTTAAGAAGTTGCGAGTCGGAAGAAGTGTCAGGTTAAGAGTGTAGGTATTTACTGGTGACCTTTTTGGTATCGGAACTGATCTGTCTGGAAAGAACCGTTTCATTACGGAGACGAAAACTTATACGATAGATCCAACCAGTATTGAAAGGAAGGTTCCTCATTCGTAGAAAATTAAAGTACCGACGTTAGTGGTAGACGTCACTAAAACCTCGGGGGGTTTTAATTCAAACTGTGACAAAGGGTAGATAAAGGGTACTTCACTACCCTGGTCTACGGTACTAGAAGCAAAAGACTTACAACTCGAAATTCGGTTGAAAAAGTGAGAGGAGAAAGTGAAAGTAGTTCTCCGAGAAATCAAAGAGAAGTGAAAGACGGTATTCCCACTACGGTAGACGTATAGACTCTAATAACTATAAAGAGGGCCGTTAGAACTAATGTCGAACACGAAGAAGGTCGGGTCGCAAAGAGTACTACATGAGACTTATCTTCAATTTATTCGTCCCACTGTTATATGTCGGAACTGTATGAGGAAAAGGATAAACCTTGGTCAGACAACAAGGTACAGGTCAAGATTGACAACGAAGGACTGGACGTATATCCAAAGAGTTCTCCGTCCAGTCCACCAGACCATAAGGGTAGAGAAAGTCTTAAAAGGTGTCAGCTAACACTAGGTGTGTCAGTTTCCGAAACCGTATCAATTATTTCGTCTTCATCTACAAAAAAGACCTTGAGAGAACGAAAAAGGTACTAGGTCGCCTACAACCGTTAAACTAGGGACTAAGGAGACGGAAAAGATTTTGGTCGAATTTGTAGACCTTCAATTGCCAAGTAAATAACGACTTCGGACCGAACCTCTTAAAACTCGTAAGGACATGATCGTACACTCTACTCATGTTAACACACCATCAAACTCGTAAGAAACCGTAACGGAAAGAAACCCTAACCTTACTTTTGACTGGAAAAGGTCAGGACACCGGAGACGACTCAGAAGGTTTAAACGACCATATAACTCACGTCGTGAAAGTGTCGTAGTAGAAAGTCCTAAACTTTACCGAGTTGACCTTATGGTAGTGGAGGTGATCGAAACAAGCATCACTACGAAAGATTCCGGGTGAACTGAAGTGTAAGGTCCTACAGACCGAGATCTACTCACTAGTGTGGTAGCACTAATAGAACCAGTACTTCTAGAAAAAACATGTCAAGAAGACACACAAGAACGGCGGAGAAGAATTATAGAAGACGAAGACAATCCAGGTATGGTAAAGACAGGAAATAGTTCGGGTAGAAACGTACTGTACAAGGGAACCATAGAGATTAAAAGAACTTCTCTAGAGATCAGAAAGGGTAAGACAAGAAAAGGAGATAAAGAAACGTAACTAGTGACTTCTTCCGAAAGAATAGAGAGGAACGATAAGAAACCTTGAGACGTAAGTCTACGAATATAGAAAGGAAAAGAGGAACCGAAAAGTGAAGAGAAAAAAAGTGTCCAGAAACATTCCGGAGGGGTCTGTCGGTAAAACGAAAAAACGTAAAGAAAAGGTACCCCTACCAGAACTAGGGACAGAGGACATGTTACAGTATTTGGAGACAGGTATCAAGTAGTCCGTGAGACAGATAGTCTAGATCCGGGAATTTAGAAAAAGAGTGAAGGCGACATATCAGTATTCCCTANAGAAACCTTGAGACGTAAGTCTACGAATATAGAAAGGAAAAGAGGAACCGAAAAGTGAAGAGAAAAAAAGTGTCCAGAAACATTCCGGAGGGGTCTGTCGGTAAAACGAAAAAACGTAAAGAAAAGGTACCCCTACCAGAACTAGGGACAGAGGACATGTTACAGTATTTGGAGACAGGTATCAAGTAGTCCGTGAGACAGATAGTCTAGATCCGGGAATTTAGAAAAAGAGTGAAGGCGACATATTAGTATTCCCTAAACTAAATCCAGTATGGACTTACCAGATCACCAAAGGGGGTGAAAGAAGTTAAATTCAGACTTAAACCGTTATTCCTCAAGTACTAGACTCGGTGTCAGTCGGGAACCAGAACAAAAACGACTGACATATCTCGAAGAGGTAGAAACCGACGTTTCTTATATTAGTTGGACTAAAACCACAACTGATAGACTACTACAGGTACACGTCTCAGAAGAGGACACAACAACCTTCTCCCACAAACGATACTGGTCACACAAGAGAACCGTTTTGAGATAATCGGAAACGGGACGAAGTAAGACATGAGGTTCCGGTTTAAACGGACAATGAGGTCCACAAAGAACTGAAGGATGAAAACGTAAGGTCAGGGGATATTACTTTTCCTGTAGAAAAAACTCACAAGCAGGATCTTCCAGAACATCCAGAAGTATCTTGACAAGTTGAAGTCGAAGAAGTTACAATGACCAACCCCGTATCTGAACCTAATGACACTGTAACTTACCAAACGGAACCTTTACTTGTCTCTAGTAAGACAGCAAAAACTCTGACGTAGGTTCATGACGTAAAACTTGAGTAAACAACTGGTAGTACCGATGAAGTAAAGAAGATTCCCTAAGGACGGGTGTCATCATCTATATTACCAGGAGACTCACATTAAGTGGGTAAGGTCAGGTAAAATCAAGCGACTAAAGTTACAAGTGAGAACGGTAGAGGACAAACTAGTGAAGGTTAAACGGAACTAAGTACCTGGATTGTAAGGTCTAAGGATACGTTATAACGAGAAATGTCGTAGTCTGGAACGAATATAGTGGTCAGTACAGGTGCTGACCCACAACAAAAACGAAACCGAGTAAGGGAAGGAAGAAAGATCTCAATAAAGAGGTGACTAGAGGTCATCGTATAACCAGTGGATGGTTGGACCCCTCAAGGAGAAAGTCATAGGATAGTAAAACGGAAAAGTATGACAAGTACCCCAAGAGTTTCGTTCTTATGACTTCACCAAACGGTAAGGGAAGAGGTCACCTGGTGTAAGACAGTCTGGAGAGGTGGCACGGGCAGGTAGAACCCACCGGGGTGTCCCGTACCGAATCTAAGTAACTCAATCTGTTCCGTCACCCGGCACACTGATCTAACTGATCAAAAGACACTAATACCAAAGTCACACAGACGGGAGACTACGGGAGAGCGTTGTGGATGGTAGAATGAACCCAAAGAGAATGGAGCCTGTACCCCATAGAGAAGTGCCAACGAGGTCGTTTCGTGTCGGTGACGAGGAATGGAACCTGTTCCCCATAGAGGAGTGACGGCGGGGAGGACTGGAAATTGTACCTCGTCGAGGAGAGCCGGGCGGACGTGGGTGCGTCGCTGGCGAGGACCTTAGAGTTTGTTAATTGTTCAGTAACCTCTCAAGTGGTATCTTGTCATCCACTTACAGTAGGTAGAACTAACGTACGTGCGATTCAGCGAAGTCAGTACAGGTTGAGAAACGGTGGGATACATGACATCGGGCGGTCCGAGGAGACAGGTACCCTAAGAGGTCCGTTCTTATGACCTCACCCAACGTAAGGGAGGAGGTCCCCTACAAGGACTGGATCCCTAGCTTGGGTGTAAAGAATACTGAGGACGTAATCATCTACCCAAGAAATGGTGCTCGTGATGGACCCTTCGGGATAGGTAGAACTAATCCATTTTCATTTTCGTATCGACTTTCTACATCTCTTCATCTTCTACCTTCGTCACCCCCCCCCGTTTCACTTTCACGTTTCCAGTCTCCACCCTCTCCAGTGTTCTATGATGTAGATCTTTATCTGGAGTCACCCGGTAAATTGTCATACGTCCACTGGTACCTTCGTCTCTCCTTCCAATATATTGACATGTCTCACTCCTGTCCCTCTACTTTCAGTTGAGATTGTCATATGTCAGTTCTTCGTTACAAATGTTACCTATATAACTATATATATTATATATCTCCATTCCTCCGTTGAGGGTCTTTTTTAAATTTACATTTTTCTCAAGTTTTCATCAACAAGGAACTATCGTTCTAACCACCCGGTCTTTTACAACGAAAAAAATATTATGGACTAAATAAATCGTTGACACGTATTAGACATAATCACTGTAAAAATTTTTATTCTCTCCGTTCAACAATACGTAAACTCTCTCAATAGGTAAGTTTTATCATTTTACTTTATATAACACAATAAATCCCCGGAAACATAAAGACCTTTTGACTCGGTAAAGAACTCCCACATTCTATCGGTCAAAATGATGTGGTCAAGGGTAAAGATAGACTTCCTCCGGTACAGATGGAGGGGGAAGTTGGGATGTTGGGGACGTTTGATCTACGGACGTTGAACCAACGTGACATGAATTTATTTCCCATTGATCTATAGTGAATATACACCTTAGTTTTTTTATGATGTTAAGTCACGTATATGTTTTGTCTCCGTCTCGGGTGACTATGTCTTTTACTGGAACACCAATGTTGTCACCCCCGTCCCTACTCCCTGTGCTCCAATTGTCTATACTTGACGATATATGTTTTTATCTATCTGTCGTTTCTGTATGACATATCGTGTTCTTTAATACGAGTAATAGTAACTTATTGGATATTATGTTAGTCATTTCTGTGGTTTAGTGATACGACACATGGACTTTAATTGTGTTATAACATTTAGTTGACATGAATTTTCTTTTTCTCATTGGTGAGTTCTTCAGTGATCCATGGAATACTAAACGATACTTTAGTCTGAAACGGGGGTCTATTATCGGGATTATAGATAACAAACGGATCGAACGTTAAAATACACATATGTCTCGTAAAGAGACGTTAGTTTTTAGGTGTGTTTGTAATTTGGAAACATGGGAACCGTGGATTCGGGTAATTGGAGACACGATCTATCGGCGTATAATTAGGAAGAAGGAAGTGGGTGTCTCGGGACGAGTTCACACGAGCTTCACAGGTATAAGAAACACGAGTACATAGATACATACCGAAACTAAAAAACCAATTCCTTTTTTTTCAAAACGAAAGATTTTTACAATACAAATGACTTTGGATCCGTACCTGGTTTTAAATTTTTATAAAAAATATGACCTCTTTTTTGACCATAGTCACTTTGTTTTACCTCTTAGGTTTTTATCTGGGTTTGTGTATACCGTGAAATAAAAAACCATTGTGACCGTAAAGTTTGTTCAGTGTTTTAGTATCTGGGTGTTTTTTTTATTAATCGTCCCCCTTCGGTGCAGGGATATAAAACCACGGAGTTTCCAAAGTTTGGATTAATAGTTGTTAAATACGTAGTCCTCAACTTGTATTTCATTCGTTATTTTGAAGTTTCTCTTTCGTACTCACTGGTACCCTTTCCGGACAGATTTTACCTTAATTTTGGATCTCAAGTATTTTATAAATTTAACAATATAAAGTTATAGTTATTTAAAAAGACATACCTTAATTTGATCACATTTGTTTCAGGTTTCTAGTCACAGTTTAATTTTATTATATAAAATAAAATTATATTTGATTATATAAATGTTGTACGTATGTACGATTCAACGAAGTCAGTACAGACTGAGAAACGGGGAGCCCCCTTGACGCGGGGAGTTCGAGGAGACAGGTACCCTAAGAGGTCCTTTCTTACGACCTCACCCAACGGTACGGTAGGAGGTCCCCTAGAAGGGTTGGGTACGTAGTTTGGGTGCAGATAATTAAGAGGACGTAACCTTCCACCTAAGAAATGGTGTTCGCGGTGGACCCTTCGGGTTAATGTCGTTGTATATACTGTTTTTTCCAGATTAAAGGAATTAAATATTTTTCACACATTGTCAATTATTCTTTTTTAACTGTTTAAATTATACTGTCATCCGTTTTCTATTCTTGACCGTTAAAAGTGTATTTTGTCGAAGTAGGTAATTTATGTTTACTTATTTATTATTTTGAATGATTGATAATTTATTTATGTTCATTTTTACTTTATGGATACCCCAACTGTTTGTAAATTTCAAGTTACTATCGGTGTCAACAACTTTACATCTATATATCCGAGTCTAATGACGACACCTTGATATTTGCCCACCTGAGTCCCTCCTTTTAAACCGACATTGATAGTTATGAGTGTCATGAAACTGAATCGTAAAGGTGATTACTCCTTTATATGATGTCTATATCAATGTTGTAGACTACTTCTATCAGATACTCTAATCTAAGGAATCTTATAAACATTATCGTTTTTTTTAAAAAATTCCTCCCTCTCTTTCTCTTTCTCGATACTTATTTAATAGTCGTCCTTTAAACATTTATATATATATATTAAATTATCAGACCGTCGTGGTCCACAATCGTTCAAAAGACTCTTTACCAAAGAAGACAAGTCCCTACACCCCTCCCTACCCACGATGTCTCTCTGTCAAACCGTAAAGGACCACTTTGACTCTATGACACTGGATCTTTAAGGTCAGGATCTTTATATTAGAAATTTTCAACTACGTATACTCTTAGTTTTATGTAGATATACAAGTATTTTTGTAAAAGATGTTATTCGTGTTTACCTTTGTTAGGTATATAGGTATTTATAATGTTGACTAAAAAAATCACTCTAAATCAATATGTTACTTTATTGAGTTACAAGTTTTTTGTTTCTAGTACCTTAGACCGGGATAGTGTAGTACCGTTTATCTACCCTTTTTTTTACCTTTGTTACTGTCTAAAATAAAAGAACTCGAGGTTCTATTGACGTCTACCACTGACGTCGGTACTTTAATTTTCTACGAACGAGGAACCTTCTTTTTGATACTGTCTGGATCTGTCGCATAACTTTTCGTCTCTGTAGTGAAACGGTCGCTTCAAGGTATATCAGTTTCATACCAAAAAGGTTATCGCTACACTGTCAACTTGGTATTCCATCCGACTCAGAACTTCTTAACTACAAAGGTTTGACACCACGACTTCTTCTGAGAACTCTCAGGGAACCTATCGTTCCTCTAGTTTGGTCAGTTAGGATTTCATTTAGTTGGGACTTATAAGTGACGTTCCTGATTACGATTTCGAGGCTATGAAACCGGTGGACTATGTTTCTTGGTTGAGACCTTTTCTGGGACTATGATCCTTTCTAACTCCCGTTCTCCTCTTCTCCTGCTGTTTTCGACTCTACCAACCTACCGTAGTGACTAAGTCACCTGTACTCAAACTCGTTTGAGTCCCTCTATCACTTCCGGTCCCTTTGGACCACACGAAGTCAAGTACCTCAGCGTTTCTCAGTGTGTACTGAATCGTTGACTTATTGTTGTTGATAGTATGTCATTATTTTATTTAGTTGAGTCGATGTCCGGCGGTCCCGAAGGATTCACCGTGATCACCATTTCTTGGACGGACGGTCATGTCCTCTACACCCAAGTAGGGACCCAACCCTTCTAGCGGACCTCCTCTAGTACCGTTAGGTGAGGTCATAAGAAATGACCTCTTAAGTACCTGTCTCCTCGGACCGTCCGGTGTCAGACACCTCAACGTTTCTCAACTTGTGCTGACTTACTGAATACTGGGGACGTACGTGTACGGTGCTATATCTACTGAGAGTATTTATATTACGTCTTTTTTTCTCCGTTCTTCGTTTTAAGTATTTTACACCAAGGTAGATTTATGTCAAATATTTGTCTTTTTATTTGACAGGATAATTCTTTACGTGGGGACTTCCATTTTTTTTAAAATTACGTTTGTTTAATAGTGTTTTCAGTTCTATCAAACTCAAGATCAAGATTATCTCTCTTTATTACGACGTTAACTCATCCTCAGGCGACCCCTAGAAATCGACCATCGTCACGAGACAAAGAATAGGACGACGACGACGTCGATTCAGCGAAGTCAGCACAGGTTGAGACACGCTGGGGTATCTGTCGGCGGGTAGTCCGAGGGGGCAGGGACCCTAAGAGGTCCGTTCTTGTGACCTCACCCAAGGGTAGAGGAAGAGGTTACGTCCTGTCACTTCTCACTTCTCAGTGCAGATTTATCACACGAACATATACTCACAAACACACGTGCACGCACACATGTGTAATATTTACAATATACGTTGTCATTTTACCTTCGTTTCCTCTCAGATTTAGATGATAACCCCATAGGAATCTACTAATGTTATGGGAGTAGTTTCTAGGAAAGGCAAAAAAAAAAAAAAACTTCATATTAACTAAATTTTATGTTATAACCCGAAAGGACCACCGAGTCACTATTAGACGGACGGTCACGTCGTCTGTGTCCAAGTTAGGGACTAGGTCCTTCTAGGGTGTACGGCGCCTCTTTGACTCGGGTACTCGGTGTCGATGACTCGGACGTGGCACCTCGGGCTCTCGACGTTGACGGTCTCGGTCACACGGGATCCCGGGCACGAGACACTGTTCTCTTTGGTGGTGTTACTCTTCGGGTGCGACGTTGACCTCCCCTCTCGGACGGGTGGTGGGGATCTCTTCTCGGGCACGAGACGGTGTTCCCTTTGGTGGTGTCACTGTTCGGGTGCGACGTTGACCTCCCCTCTCGGACGGGTGGTGGGGATCTCTTCTCGGGCACGAGACGGTGTTCCCTTTGGTGGTGTTACTCTCCGGGTGCGACGTTGACCTCCCCTCTCGGACGGGTGGTGGGGATCTCTTCTCGGGCACGTCGTTGTCCCTGGGACGTGTCGGTATTTACACATTTTAAGGAGATGTAAGAAATTTTTTACACAAAGTTCATATGGTTTTTCACTAAGTCTATATACATAAAGTCTGTGTGTGTGCGTATGTGTGTGGGAAAGAAAAGGTACTACCAAAACACATTCCATAACTTATATCAAGGAACATAATATATCATCTTAGAACAACAAATAGATATCTTGAAACATAGACGATTACAGAGGTCAACTATCGTAAACCCATTGTTTTCTACATAATTATGTAGAGATCAGTCATTCAACAAAAAACAAAACAAAAAGAAACTTCTTTTATACGTTACAAAATGATCGACGTATGTAAAGTTGTTTGTTCAACCCCTGTGTCTAAACCGATAAATCTAATAATTTTTATAAATAATGTTCCAAATAAAAGGATATACATTCTCTTTTGTGTACTGACCTCCATAACTCTACCTTTGACCCAATTTGGTTAAGGGTTCAGGAATAGTTCATTAATTAGTTATTTCCTTTTCTATGAAACCTTGATTTTTAATCCCTTCGAATATGTGTTAAATACCTCTTCCGTTACCGTGGGGTGAGGTCATGAAAACGAACCTTTTAGGGTACCTACCTCCTCGGACCATCCGACGTCAGGTACCCCAGCGTTTCTCAGCCTGTGCTGACTCGCTGAAGTGAAAGTGAAAAGTGAAAGTACGTAACCTCTTCCTTTACCGTTGGGTGAGGTCACAAGAACGGGTCTCTTAGGGTCCCTACCCCTTCGGACCACCCGACGGCAGATACCCCAGCGTGTCTCAGCCTGTGCTGACTTCGCTGAATCGTCGTCGTCGTCGTATTATGTGTTAAATCTAGCCCCACCCTCTCTTTTTATTTAGTTTTACTTCAGTCTAGTAAATGTACAATATCGGAAGTTAAGTCGTGTATTTTGACATGATAAATTACATAAAGAGGTACTTGAAAAACACTTTAAGTCTAGCTTCGTATAGCAAATGTTTAGAAAACAGAAAGAAGACTAGTAGATATGGAAAACGTGTCAAGAACTTCTGTTGTAGTAGTAGGGTGGAAGAAAATTGAAACTTCAACCGGACTCCGACCTTACCCGGTCACTCTAATTCTTCTCCCAAAGGTGAGTCTTACAAAAGGTATACTTAGGAAAGAAGAAGTCGGAAAACAAGA
The DNA here is from genome assembly GCA_006410555.1 of Capra ibex. Lineage (NCBI taxonomy): Eukaryota > Metazoa > Chordata > Mammalia > Artiodactyla > Bovidae > Capra > Capra ibex. Next base: position 543,600 of record SJYO01006649.1, read on the forward strand.
ACAAGGAAGGACCGGACGAGAAGTCGAGAAAGAAAAAATTAAAAAAAGGCTGAGACGTTCTTCTCGACGAGAATCGCTGGGGTACCTGATGTCGGGTGGTCCGAGGAGGTAGGCACCCTAAAAGGTCCGTTCTCATGACCTCACCCCACGGTAACGGAAGTGAAGTCGAAAAAAAGGGTACACGTACCTTATCGAAAAGGACAGGGGAGTGAAAGTCAGACACACACAGATATCTAGACTTTACTCAGAGAATATTCGTCGTTTATATATCCAGAAAAAAATTTTAGGTAAGTCAATCAGACAGAAAACCAACCTCATAAACAAATGTACATTCCATTGATAGTTGAAGATACAAGAATAACGGTAAAACAATTAATAAAACCCTAAACAAAAACATCTGGTAAAAAGGGGGAAGACAACAAGAGAAAACTGCACTACTACTAGAAATCACAATACAAACCTAAGGAAAGAAAGAAAAAACACACATATAGATAACATCTATAAACCAAACGTTAATGAAACTCCAAAATCATATCGTCAGATATATGACCCAATCGGTTTTTCAAGTAAACCCAAAAAGGAATTGTCGAATACGTTTTGAGCTTACTTCAAATACCGGTTGGGTCATATATGTTCTAATAAAATTTAACGACCAGAGACTTAAAGTTTACGTAAAATTTATGGGACGTAAACATGAGAGGAGAGGAGTATCAATGACCAAAAGGATATGAAGTGTATATTGACAAAAAACATAGGGAATTGAAGAATAAAACATATGTCTACTAAAACGATGAAAAAATAAACTTGGAGGAACCACCAAACACGCACACACAAAAGGATGTAAATGATAAACAAACAGAAATGACCACTCGAAAAGGTAAAGAATTAAAAAAAAGATCAACACCGGAAAATAAAAGTCGGATCTCTTCAAGGAAAATAAAAAAAAAATTAAAATAAAATACTAATAATCAAAAAAATGAAATGTTATAACATGACCAAAACGGTATGTAGTCGTACTTAGGTGGTGCCCACATGTACACAAGGGTTAGGACTTGGGGGGAGGGTGGAGGGAGGGGTATGGTAGGAAGACCCAGTAGGGTCACGTGGTCGGGGTTCGTAGGACATAGGACGCAGTTTGGATCTGACCCCTAAACAAGGAAAGTCATAAAGAACATTTCGACCAAACCATCACGACTTAAGAAAATCTAAAACGAACAGGCATTCGAAAACTAAAAAAGTAGTTTTGACATACTCAGAATGATCCATTTTAAGAACCAACGTCGAAAAGCGAAAAAGTAGTGTAATATATATAACACGATGAGGGAATACCGAACGTCTCAAAGACGACTTTTTAGTCGACTATCGGAATACCCCTAAGGTAACATACAATAAACGACGAAAAGGGAACGACTAAAATGATAAGAGAGAAATAGGAATTAAAAACAGTATAACTAATGTTAATAGAACCACATAAAGAGAAACCCAATTAGGACATACCTTGAGACTTGAAGGACCCGAACACAATGATAAATTAAATGGTTCAATCCCTCCAAAAGTCATTAAAAAGAGAAGTTTATAAAAGAGTCCAGAAATAGAGAGAAGAGAAAGAGCCGGGGAACATTACACTTATAATCACACGAACAACAACAGGGTCTTCAGTGAATTTAATAGGAGTAAAGAAAAACAAAAACAAAAAGTCAAATTGTCGTACTCTATCGAGAACTTTATAAGGACATATTGGATACAAGAATAACGGTAGAACAATTACGATAACTCTTCGTCTTCTATAATTCTTCTCCACTGTTCTTATGTGTCTTCTTGATATGTTTTTTCTAGAAGTCCTGGGTCTATTAGTTTTGTCACACTAGTGAGTGGATCTCGGCCTGTAGGACCTTACACTTCAGTTCACCCGGAATCCTTCGTAGTGATGTTTGTTTCGATCACCTCCACTACCTTAAGGTCAACTCGAAAAGTTTGGGTTTTTCTACTACGACAATTTTACACGACGTGAGTTATACGGTCGTTTGACCCTTTTGAGTCGTCACCGGTGTCCTGACCTTTTCCAGTCAAAAGTGAGGTTAGGGTTTCTTTCCGTTACGGTTTCTTACGAGTCTGATGGTGTGTTAACATGAGTAGAGTGGGTGATCATTCATTACGAGTTTAAGAGGTTCGGTCCGAAGTCGTTATGTACTTGGCACTTGAAGGTCTACAAGTTAGACCTAAATCTTTTCCGTCTCCTTGGTCTCTAGTTTGACGGTTGTAGACGACCTAATACCTTTTTCGTTCTCTCAAGGTTTTTTTGTAGATAAAGACGAAATAACTGATACGGTTTCGGAAACTGAACACCTCGTGTTGTTTGACACCTTTTAAGACTTCCTCTACCCTTATAGTCTGGTGGACTGGACGGAGAACTCTTTGGATATACGTCCAGTCCTTCGTTGTCAATCTTGACCTGTACCTTGTTGTCTGACCAAGGTTTAGTCCTTCTCATATGGTTCCGACATATGACACTGGGACGAATAAAAATTGAATATACGTCTCATGTAGTACTCTTTAGGACCCGACCTAGTTCGTCTTCGACCTTAGTTCTAACGACCCTCTTTATAGTTATTGGAGTCTGTGCGTCTACTGTGGTGGGAATACCGTCTTTCACTTCTCCTTGAGTTTTCGGAGAACTACTTTCACTTTCTCCTCTCACTTTTTCAACTGAATTTTGAGTTGTAAGTCTTTTGATTCTCGTACCGTAAACCAGGGTAGTGAAGTACCGTTTATCTACCTCTTTGTCACCTTTGTCACTCTCTGAAACAAACCCCCTCCCCGAGGTTTTAGTGACGTCTACCACTGACGTCGGTACTTTAATTTTCTACGAACGGGGAACCTTCTTGTCAATACTGGTTGGATCTGTCGTACAATTTTTCGTATCTGTAGAAGTGGTTGGTTCCAGGTAGATCAGTTTCGATACCAAAAAAGGTCATCAGTACATACCTACACTCTCAACCTGATATTTCTTTCGACTCGTGGTTTCTTAACTACGAAACCTCAACACCACAACTTCTTCTGAGAACTCTCAGGGAACCTGTCGTTCCTCTAGGTTGGTCAGGTAGGATTTCCTTTAGTCAGGACTTATAAGTACTCTTCCGGACTACGTTTCTGACTGAGTAAACTTTTCTGGGACTACGACCCTTGCTAACTTCGGTCCTCCTCTTCCCCTACTGTCTCCTACTCTACCAACCTACCACAGTGGTTGAGTTACCTGTACTCAAACTCACTTGAGACCCTCGACCACTACCTGTCCCTCCGGACCGCACGACGTCAGGTATCTCAACGTTTCTCAGTCTGTTCTGACTCGTTGACTTGACTTGACTTGACTTCCAGAGATTGTATAATGCACTTTCTTTGTTTCACGGTCTAAAAAGTTTTGCTCTTCATAAAACATATTTAATTTTAAGTCAAGTCAAGTCAACGAGTCAACACAGACTAAGAAACACTGGGGTACTTAACGTCGTGTGGTCCGGAGGGACAGGTAGTGGTTGAGGACCTCAAGTGAGTCTGAGTGCAGGTAGCTCAGTCAGTACTGTAGGTCGGTAGAGTAGGAGACAGTAGGGGAAGAGGAGGACGGGGGTTAGGGAGGGTCGTAGTCTCAGAAAAGGTTACTCAGTTGAGAAGCGTACTTCACCGGTTTCATAACCTCAAAGTCGAAATCGTAGTAAGGAAGGTTTCTTTAGGGTCTCGACTAGAGGAAGTCTTACCTGATCAACCCAGAGGAACTTCAGGTTCCCTGAGAATTCTCAGAAGAGGTTGTGGTGTCAAGTTTTCGTAGTTAAGAAGTCACGAGTCAAAAGAAGTGTCAGGTTGAGAGTGTAGGTATGTACTGGTGACTTTTTGAGTATCGGAACTGATCTGCCTGGAAACAACCGTTTCATTACAGAGACGAAAAGTTATACGATAGATCCAACCAGTATTGAAAAGAAGGGTCCTCATTCGAAGAAAATTAAAGTACCGACGTCAGTGGTAGACGTCACTAAAACCTCGGGGGGTTTTATTTCAGACTGTGACAAAGGTGACAAAGGGGTAGGTAAAGGGTACTTCACTACCCTGGTCTACGGTACTAGAAACAAAAGACTTACAACTCGAAATTCGGTTGAAAAAGTGAGAGGAGAAAGTGAAAGTAGTTCTCCGAAAACTCAAGGAGAAGTGAAAGACGGTATTCCCACCACAGTAGACGTATAGACTCCAATAACTATAAAGAGGGTCGTTAGAACTAAGGTGGAACACGAAGAAGGTCGGGTCAAAAAGAGTACTACATAAGACGTATATTAAATTTATTCGTCCCACTGTTATATGTCGGAACAGCATGAGGAAAAGGATAAACCTTGGTCAGACAACAAGGTACAGATCAAGATTGACAACGAAGGACTGGACGTATGTTTAAAGAGTTCTCCGTCCAGTCCACCAGACCATAAGGGTAGAGAAAGTCTTAAAAGGTGTCAACTAACACTAGGTGTGTCAGTTTCCAAAACCGTTCAGTTATTTCGTCTTTATCTACAAGAACAGGTCAAGATTGACAACGAAGGACTGGACGTATGTTTAAAGAGTTCCACCAGACCATAAGGGTAGAGAAAGTCTTAAAAGGTGTCAACTAACACTGGGTGTGTCGGTTTCCGAAACCGTATCAGTTATTTCGTCTTTATATACAAAAAGACCTTGAGAGAACGAAAAAGCTACTAGGTTTCTATGCATTTACTATCTATGTACCTACGTATGTACGTATTCACATATGTGAGCATATATTCATCTACTTATCTATGTATTCATCTATATATCCAATTTTGTTTCTACCATCTAACTCTTTATTTATTAACCATCTATTTATACTGTATCTGTATACTATCTACGTATTTATCTTTATTTCTATCTATGCAACTAGGGTTCTATGGATTTATCTATGGATCTATCTACTAACGTGTCTCTCTCTCTCTCTCTCTCTCTCTCGACATGTATCTATCTAGTATCTGTTATCTAACGACCCACTTACTTATGTATCTGTGGATCTAATGTATGTCCTTAATGTATATCTATCCTTCTCCCCATGTGTCTTTATACTATATCTCTATATATTATTGTCTATTTAATTGAGTATCAATATATCTACGTCTTTATCTACTAATCTATCTATATATTTACTATTTATTTTACGTACATATATCTAACCCCCTCAAACCCTCCCCTAAGATTCTTTGAAATATACCTTTATCGTTATCTTATACATCTCAATAAAAAATCATATACTGTAAAACTAAATAACAAACTATACTTCGGTATAACTTTACCCGAAGGGTTCTCCGAGTCACCCTTTCTCAGGTGGATGGTTATCCCTCTACGTCTTCTACGCCCAAGCTGGGACCTGCACCTTATAGGGGACCTCATCCTTTGCCGTTGGTTGAGGACATAAGAACGAACCTTTTAGGGCGTCTGTCACCTTTGACCACCCGATGGCAGATATCACAGTGTCTCTCAGTCTGTGTTGATTGGACCCCTTCCGTGTGTATAATTTTATAAAAATATATATATCCGTTTTCTACCATTCTTACATGTGTCTTACAATTTTAATTATTACGGATCATTATGTTAATTCCTACTAGAATAAGGTAAAACGGGGAATAAAGTTAAAGAGTTGTAAAGCTGGTATTTAAGGATAAAAATTAAAAATTTGTAAATATATAGAGGAAGAATTTACTGTTATGTTTATTTCGTGTCTGTATGAAATTTTTTATTTTCCTGTGACCTCAGTAATGAGTAAAGTAAATGTCTTTCCCCACTGAAGTTGTTTACAAGATCACTCGAAAAATAGACTTTCCAACACACTCCCCCCAGTTGACCAGGGTGATGGTAGACGTACGCACAGAAAACGAAACCCCAGGTAAACTATCCACTCTTACACAGTCTCTTATACCGTCCGAGTCTCAATCCCTTCCGTGAGACGAAAGTCCGTCTCGATTCTGAAGTCAGTGAGTGTCTGGACTTCGGTTTAGATTGTCGGGTCGTTTAGGGGTGGTGTAACGAGTAAGTAAGCAAGTGAATGATGTTTGTAAATAAGTGAGTTTGTTTACAAATAACCTGTAGATGGTTTACGACTTTACTGGGGTCTCGGACCTTTGTATTTATACTTGAGAAAGGGACGTTCTTAGAACATAATATTACCTCCTCTCTTCGTTAGTACACTAATGATTATTTTTTAATATCTATTATTCAAGTCACTTCTCTTTGTATCGATCAATATTAATTTTCAATATCCATAATTCAAGTGACTTCTCTGTATCTCGTTCGTTGAACGGATAAAATCTACCCAACCAGTCCTTTCTGGAGAGACTCTACCATTTTAAACCCGTCTCTGAGTTTACTTCTTTCTTTTGTCACTCCGTTCCTATAACCCTTTCATGTACGGTACATCACTCCTTCCGTTTCCGGGACTCCAGTCTCGTTATAGTCGCACAACCTCTTTACCAGACTACAGGTGACACCGAACTCGTTTTATTCTTTTCTACTTCAATCGCTCCAGTCTTCTCCGGTTTAGTTCATCCCAGAACACCCGAGACCTATAATAAAAGACACGGTAACCTCACAGTCGGTTCTAGAATTGATAAAGGCGACAGTATGCCAGTGGCCGAAAAGGTCAACAGACTATGTTTACGTAAAAGAGGACTTCGTAAGACCCTTCAAAAAGTCTCTATTGAGTGAGTAATATGGAAGGTGACTGACCTCCATAGATGGGACGTCGAGGGACCGTATCAAATAACGAATACTCACGTAGAAGTAAGGTCTCGAAGACCGTCATAGGGAGGTCGAAGTAAGACACTCGAGTGGAAAAGAGAGGAACATCACGAGGGACGAGAGTGAGAGTGTTAATACTAAGACCAAATATTCTTAGTGAGTTCGCAGGAGAATAGTTTAGGAGACCCTCACGTCCGACGGGGGGTAAGTCGTTCGAGTGGAGAGGTGGTAATCGTATCGGTCGGTCAGAATCGGAGAATTGTACCCGGTCTGTAGCCAAGGAACACAGGTATTAACATTCTCTGTAAATTGATCAAGGACTCACCAGGACTTCTTCTGGGATGGATTAGAATCCGACCACAAGGAGTTAGAGCTGTGATGGCTGTAAACTCCGATGTATAAAAAACGTACAACACCCCCTGATAGGAGACGTAACGTCGTACACGTTGTCTTAGAGACCGGGAGTTTATGGCCATCGTAGGGAGGATAGTACTGGTAGGTTTTACAGAGGTCTGTAACGACCATAAGGGACACCTCTTTTTAGGTACGTCGACTCTTGGTTAAAATCAGGATCCGACGTCCACTCCCCCTTCGTACGAAAGGACACCCTTATCTCACACTGAGAACGTTTTGAGCTCCGTTGTCGAGAGACTTAGTTGAAGTCTGAGGTGGAGCCGGAAACGATCCTTTCTCAGTGTGGGATTCACCACTTTCAAGTCCCGAACGTTGTGGTCAAAAGTCATGAAGAGGTTCATGATGTTTCCAGGGGACCGGAGAGGAACTGTTTGTACCCTCATAAACTTTGGGTCTCAGGATCTTGGAGTCAGTTTTGACTCTATCGTATCGGGGCAAGAGTATTCGATAATAGTTCAATAAAAACCTCCCCCTTTTTTCCTCGTATACACATGTAGTGTGAGTAAGTGACAATTATCATGCAAGAGACGTATCTTATAGAGACCCTTTTAAGTGTTTCTTAATTTTCTATCACAGGTAAAAAAGACTCATTTCCTTGATCCACTACTCTGTTCTTTTCTGTTTGAGAAATGAAAACACACCGAACTTAAGATTTGGTATAATAATAGATATTTCAAAGAAAATTTTTCCTTTTCTCGTTTCTTAATAAAATTTTTTAAAATCTTGGAAAATTCCCCTCCGTCATAACGTACTCCTTTTCGTACGTACCTCTCCGATTTAAGACCCTTACGTTCTACCGGGTTGACAGGACACCGAGACAAAATTGAGGTTCGTACGAGATCCCAATTTTACTTCAGTTACTTTCGTTGAACACGTTAAAAAGATGTTAACGTTAAAGTGTCTTACAAGGGAGATTTCCTACCTAAATTTTCGAATTGATAAAGGTGGTACTGTGTTGTTTTAGTTACATAAATAAGTAAGAAAGAAAGTCGTTTATAAACTCATGGACAATACGTGGTCCGTGACAAGACACGATTCATATGTCCTGACTGGTTTTGTTTTGGGGGCGAGAGTATATAAGATTACGTTCTTCTCCAGTCTTTTACGTTTTATTTTCATTCATTTAACATGTCATAGTCCCTCACTCTTTACGATTTCTCTTTTTCCTTTAACATCTCCTGTTTATTCCTCAAGTCTACCTCCAGTCAGTCAAGTCAAGTCAACGAGTCAGCACAGGATGAGAAACGCTGGGGTACTTAGCGTCGTACGGTCCGGAGGAACAGGTAGTGGTTGAGGGCCTCAAGTGAGTCTGAGTGCAGGTAGCTCAGTCAGTACGGTAGGTCGATAGAGCAGGAGACAGTAGGGGAAGAGGAGGACGGGGGTTAGGGAGAGTCATAGTCTCAGAAAAGGTTACTCAGTTGAGAAGCGTACTCCACCGGTTTCATGACCTCAAAGTCGAAGTCGTAGTAAGGGAGGTTTCTTTAGGGTCCCGACTAGAGGAAGTCTTACCTGACCAACCTAGAGGAACATCAGGTTCCCTGAGAGTTCTCAGAAGAGGTTGTGGTGTCAAGTTTTCGTAGTTAAGAAGTCACGAGTCGGAAGAAGTGTCAGGGTGAGAGTATAGGTATGTACTGATGACCTTTTAGGTATCGGAACTGATCTACCTGGAATCAACCGTTTCATTACAGAGACGAAAACTTATACGACAGATCCAACCAGTATAGAAAAGGAGGTTCCTCTTTCGTAGAAAATGAAAGTACCGACGTTAGTGGTAGACGTCACTAAAACCTCGGGGGTTTTTATTTCAGACTGTGACAAAGGTGACAAAGGGGTAGATAAAGGGTACTTCACTACCCTGGTCTCCGGTACTAGAAGTAAAAGACTTACAACTCGAAATTCGGTTGAAAAAGTGAGAGGAGAAAGTGAAAGTAGTTCTCCGAAAAATCAAGGAGAAGTGAAAGACGGTATACCCACCACAGTGGACGTATAGACTCCAATAACTATAAAGAGGACCGAAGAAGGTCGGGTCACAAAGAGTACTCCATACGACGTATATTCAAGTTGTTCGTTCCACTGTTATATGTCGGAACTACATGAAGAAAAGACGGCCCTCGGTCGTGCCCTCTAGGGTGGGTACTGTTTCCAGTACTCCTTCTCCGGACTGTCCGGTTCCACTCAGTCCAGAGTTCCCCAGGAGACGGGTTCGTAGATGGGGCTTTGGTTTTAGACAGACAAACGACAGACGATATGATGTGAGAAGACTGTAATTGTCCCCCAATAGGGGCTGGTGGAAAGAGACTTTTTTCAATTGAATCTCGAGATCAATCAGAGGACGTATATTTTCCTCACAGAGTCGAGTTTGAGGAGACTACCGAGAGATTGAACGGACTGTCCAAAGGGGCCTGAAAATGTTGATACGTACACTAACAAATGTCGGAGCGTTGTCACTCTCCGTACCCTTCGAATTTTGTAGAATTTCTATATCTCGGAAAATTTCTCGATTTTTAATATAACCACTTCCCAAAGTAACAACTCAATTACTAACGACGGTCCGGAGGTATAGGAAATAGAAAATCTGTGGACCCTCCTATAATTAGTTACATTAACCCTACGTCTGTATCCTTATATCATCAAAACTACAATCGTTATGATCTGAAGACTCAATTACTTAAAAGAGAAACAATATTTAATAACATGAGGAGAGAGAAACAATATTTAGCAACATAGGAACGATACATTCTTACGTTGAAATAAATCGCGAAAGACTCTCACCGTGGTCTGAAACCTTTCTTGTTGTGAAAATCCCGTTTATTCAAAAGACCAACTGCCTGGGAATAGTCTTTTCCCGGTATTTTACGATTATCCGGAGGATCGGTCTTCTACTACATTTAGTGGATTCTTAACACATATGTCTATCCATACGACTCTCTTTCGGACCAGAGCTATCCCAGTCTCGACGACTGGGACGTACTAAAACAAAAAAGGTAATAAGAGATACATGTCGAATTCCATATATTCAGGGGACCTTTTTATTTTAAACCCCGGAGCGGAGTAGTAACGAACCGAGGGGTACAGTTAAGAGAAAAAGAAAGAGAGAGAATGAGAAGAAAAGTCCGACTACAGAACCTCGCGTCCCCGAGCGACACAAGTGAAGAGACGGCCCGAAGATTCTGGGTGCCCTCTCCCTCGGGTTCCACCCCGTGGGAGGCGATAAGTTCACCCGCGGACACCGGATACACTTGTCACATTCAGGGAACAGAACCCTGAAATAACCGAAAGACGCAATTGGTTCTTTATAGTCGGGGAAAGAGAGGAGACAAAAGATTTGACGTTGTAAGAAAGAAATAGAGAAAGATATAGAGATTTATTTAGGAATGGAGGAAGATATAGAGATTTATTTAATTAGAGAATAGTGGATGTGGCGGGTACGAAGTTTATGGGACCTAAGTTGGCCCCGACCAGGGACCATGAAAAGGATAAACCTTGGTCAGACAACAAGATACAGGTCAAGATTCACAACGAAGGGCTGGACGTGTATCCAAAGAGTTCTCCGTCCAGTCCACCAGACCATAAGGGTAGAGAAAGTCTTAAAAGGTGTCAGTTAACACTAGGTGTGTCAGTTTCCGAAACCGTATCAGTTCTTTTGTCCTTATCTACAAAAAGACCTTGAGATAACGAAAAAGGTACTAGGTCACCTACAACCGTTAAACTAGAGACCAAGGAGACGAAAAAGATTTTGGTCGAATTTGTAGACCTTCAAGTGCCAAGTGCATAACGACTTCGGACCGAACCTCTTAAACTCGTAATGAAATGGTCGTACACTCTACTCACGTTAACACACCATCAAACTCGTAAGAAACCGTAACGGAAAGAAACCCTAACCTTACTTTTGACTGGAAAAGGTCAGGACACCGGTGACGACTCAATGACTGTAAAATTTATGCCACTAGTCTCTTCTTCTTAAGTTACGCTTCTACTGACACCCTAATCCGTCTAAAAGTCTGAAAGTGTGTCCCAGTGTACGAGTCTTCCCGGGTATGAACAAAATTGTGTGATGGAGTGGATAATTCCCAAAACTTTGGGAATTAATTTTCTTTCACTTTTGTGACGACTTTTGAGTTGTAAGTTTTGTGATTCTAGTACCGTAGGTCAGGGTAGTCAAGTCAAGTCAAGTCAAGTCAAGTCAGTGAGTCAACACCGACTGAGAAATACTGGGGTACTTAGCGTCATACGGTCCGGAGGGACAGGTAGTGGTTGAGGACCTCAAGTGAGTTTGAGTGTAGGTAGCTCAGCCACTACGGTAGGTCGGTAGAGAAGGAGAGAGTAGGGGAAGAGGAGGACGGGGGTTAGGGAGGGTCGTAGTCCCAGAAAAGGTCACTCAGTTGAGAAGTGTACTCCACCGGTTTCATAACCTCAAAGTCGAAATCGTAGTAAGAAGGATACTTGTGGATCCTTACTAGAGGAAAACCTACATGACCAACCTAGAGGAACGTCAGGTTCCCTGAGAGTCCTCAGAAGAGGTTGTGGTGTCAAGTTTTCGTAGTGGTGAATCTACCTGGAAAGTGAAGTACCGTTTATCTACCCCTTTGTTACCTTTGTCACTGTCTGAAATAAAAGAACCCGAGGTTTTAGTAACGTCTACTACTGACGTGTGTACTTTAATTTTCCGCGAACTAGGAACCTTCTTTTCAATACTGGTTGGATCTGTCGTATAATTTTTCGTCTCTGTAATGAAACGGTTGTTTCCAGGTAGATCAGTTTCGATACCGAAAGGGTCATCAGTACATACCTACACTCTCAACCCGGTATTCCTTCCGACTCGTGGTTCTTGACTACGAAAACTTAACACCACGACCTCTTCTGAACTCTAAGGGAACCTGTTGTTTTTCTAGTTTGATCAGTTAGGACTTCCTTTAGTTGTGATTTAAAAATGACCTCCCGGACTACGACTTCGACTTTGAGGTTATGAAACCGGTGAACTACGTTTCTCGGTTGAGTAACCTTTTCTGGGACTACGACCCTTTCTAACTTCCGTCCTTCTCTTCCCCTACTGTCTCCTACTCTACCAGCTCACTGTAGTGACTGAGTTGTCTGTACTCAAACTCGTTTGAGACCCTCTACTACTGCCTGTCCCTTCGGACCGTACGACGTCAAGTACCCCAGCGTTTCTCAGCCTGTACTGACTCACTGACTTGTTGTTTTGTCAAAAATTGTTCTTTAGGTTCTAAAAGTCACATAACCGGGACGTACAATATATCCCCTAGGATGAAAGTCTATTAACTCCTATTCGAAACATCCTTTCTTCTTAGTGTTTCTCGTATAGACCTCAAACGTTCTTCGTTCCTTCAATCTCTCTGATCACTACCTCCGTCCTGTCACTACCCACTACTACATTGTGTATTACACTTCAGTAGGAGACCCACTCGTCACCTCACTGTGTTGTACATAGTAGTTTCTTATCGAGACCTAAAGGTGACTCGTATCTAATGTCTACCCGTTCTTGTCTTGACTCCTATGGTAATCCTCCGATGTCGTTGTTAGGCTCGTTCTGCACCGAGCCTGCACAACAATCTCACTTCCACGACTCTCCACCAAGCTAAGACCTACACAGAATCTCCTAAACGGACTAACGTAAATCCCAGTCTCTAACTTTATTCTCAGTTCCCACCGAGATTTCAACCGGACTCGTTGATCTTCCTACCTCAACAGTAAAAACCTTATTTATATCTTCCAACACCCTCTTCATTCGAAAGGTCCTTTGACTTCCTTAAGTGAAATCTGTAAAAGTTAAACTCGATAAAGTGTAGATTTTCCGCTATAGGTTATCCATTAACTCATAGATATAACTCTCAAGGTCCCTTTTAGACGTAACTGTTATACATAAATCCTCATTACTCGAGTTTACCTATTGTAAATTACAGTACCCTCATTTACTTAGTGGTACGTTCACATGTCTCTTTTCTCCAAGGTCCAGACTCAAGACTCAAACGAGATACCATCTCCATCTTATACTCCCCCTTCGTCGTTTCCTTCCGAGGACTATACACGGCGTATATCTTTTTAATGGTAGGTTATTTTTGGTTGACTCTTTTTATAGGAAATTATATAACTTCATATTCACAGTAAGTCGTGACGTCTACTTGGACCAAAAGTGTAGTAAGGTCCGAAACCATTCTCGAGGATTAAATCTACTGGATACTCGTTTACTTTATTGACCGATCGTCTTGTCGTTACTTAAGGTTCAGTACCTTTATTATTAATAAGAATAACACAACAAAAATTATTAAAAAATTTAAAGAGTCTTTATCAGATCTAAATATCCCACTGGTGGTTGGGGTCAAAGGGACTTTACCTCCGTTTGGGGTTCTAAGTCTTAAGTACGAGTCACACCCTTTAATTGGGTTACACCATAGTCAAAAAATAAGTTTAGGTCAGAAAGGTCTATTATAGAATAAGAAAGAGTAGACGTTTTTATACTCATTATGTCCCAACAATATTCTATTTTGTTTTTATAACATGTAGTCTTACGTACTGTAAATCACCAATAAGTTATTTACTAGTAAGTATAATCCTCTTTTGGTAGAACATATGGAGTAATTTGGGATTCCTGTGGTGATCGTATACCGTTCGTTTAAAAAACCTCAAGTGTTAATACTAGGTCTCAATGTTTCCTTGTAATTGAATATAAATAGTATAAAGACAAATCGTAGTAATAGGTGACTCTCCATGTCCCTTGTACTGTACTTTATTTCTCTCTTCGGGTTGTGTTATAAACTAAGATAGTATTTATATCGCAAGATAATAAGATACTACTATAAATATGGTGTATTATTATAATTGTGACTGATAACCGAAAGTTTAATATCTTATCTGTTTAATACCCCTTTAATTGGTATCAAAGTCTTGTCTCATATTTACGATAATTAGACTTATAACAGTTTTATCTAGTTATCGATAGTTTTCTTTCCCTCACTTTTATTCCATTTCTCTCCGTTTTCCATCACCTTAATGGTTCTAGGTTTCACACTTTAATTCATGATAGAGAACAAATACCTTTTACTTCACCTTTAAATTTATATACAAAACTCGTTGACTCTGATCACCATCCTGGGAAAGTTTCCCACCTCTTTAACATTAATTACCTCCACTTTATTTAGAAACAAGTCGTATCTTATCGTTCCACATTTCTACCAGTCAAAAAATTTACCACATTCCAATAACAACTCTTTACACCGTTAGAGGTAGGGTCCTTTTTTATTTTTACTAATTTTAAAGTCATAAATTTCAGTAAGTCGAAAAGTCTATTGTCGATAACCATCACTGAGTAAAAACTCACTCATTATTTTAGTTTGGTCAAGGAAGAGGTAAGTCTTGGACCCGGTGATAGTTATATCGAGGACTTTTGACCTAAGAGTATGGAACTAAGGTGAAATAAATCTATTCTGACTGATTACTCAGTCGATGCCATAAACAGCCACTCCCGACGAAAATTCTTTTGTAGTGTCTGACTCACTGAATTTCTTGTCTTTAAATAAAAGAATGTTATGACCTCCGCTCTTCAGACTCTGGTTCCACAACAGTCCCAATCAAAGACCACCCCCGAGAGAAGGACCGAGATATCTGCCAGTGGAGTGGTCCGAAGGTGTACCGGAGAAGTGGTGTTCATGACCCCTTTCCCCCCAGTCACCACAGAGAAGGACCACCCCCGAGAGAAGGACCACCCCCGAGAGGAGGACCAAGATATCTGCCAGTGGAGCGGTCCGAAGGGGTATCGGAGAAGCGGTGTTCACGGACCCCTTTCCCCCTAGACACCACAGAGAAGGACCACCCCCGAGAGAAGGACCAAGATCTCTGCCAGTGGAGTGGTCCGAAGGGGCACCGGAGAAACGATGTGCACGGACCCCTTTCCCCCTAGACACCGTAGAGAAGGACCACCCCCGAGAGGAGGACCGAGATATCTGCCAGAGGAGTGGTCCGAAGGGGCACCGGAGAAGTGGTGTTTACGGACCCCTTTTCCCCTAGTCACCGGAGAGAAGGAGAAGAAGATTCCTAGTGTGGAGGTGGGAGTCGTGAAGGAACTGGGAATCAACAACGAGAATTATGGATTAGAGGTTTATATCAGTGTAATGTTCAATCTTGAAGTCGTATCTTTACTCCCACCGTACCCCACCCGTGTGACAAGTTGAGTGCTATGACTGGTAAAAATAACCATCTCAAAAAGTACTGCCGGTAAGACTGACCACACTCCACCATGGAGTGACGTCAAACTAAATGTAAAGAGAGTATTAATCGTTACAACTCGTAGAAAAGTACACGGACAACCAGTAGACATACAAAAGAAACCTCTTTACAGATAAATCCAGACGACTAAAAAAGTTGACCCAAACAACAACAACAAAAAGTCACAATACTCGACAATGGTATAAAACCTTTAATTCGTGAACAGTCAGTGTAGTAAACGTTTATAAAAGAGGATTAGACACCCAACAGAAAAGTAAAACAAATACAAAAGGGAAGAACATGTTTTCGAACATTCAAACTAATATAGGGTAAATTTAATAAACGAAAATAAAGTTACCGGAAGTCTCTGACTGGATTCGGTAATCACGTCAAATACAGCTCTTACAAAACGGATACAAGAGAAGATCCTCAAAATATACCGTTGATGATAAAAAATTATTTTTATTTTGGAGGAGGGGTTCTATTGTCGAGATTGTATGATCAACGATTGAAAGATACAACACACAATAGACATACGTTTCACAAGGAAAGGTTAAATCGAAGTCGTCTTTGAAGTTTGGTGTGTTCATTAGATCACCGTAAAAAGGGTCCAAAGTCTCCCAACTGTCAAAAGGGTAAGTAGTTCTTTGAAAGGGTCGTCAAGTTAACGTAGGACTCACAGACATAAACAAAAGGTAACGACATATTGTTTAATAGCGTTTAAATCGTCGAATTTGTTGAACATAAATGTCAGAGTATCGAGGACATCCAATCTTCAGACCGTGTTGCATCGAACCAAGAGACGAGACCCAGAGTACTCCGACTTGGTTCCACAGGAGTCGATGCCAGGGTGCACCTCGAAACCTAGGAGAAGGTTCAAATAGAGCCAAAACCGTCTTAAGTCAAGGAAAGACAACATTCCGACTCTAACGACAACTGACAGTCGACCCCAAGTGGGAGCTGAGGTTCAGAAGGAACCCAAAATCGGTACACCGGGGAGGTAACGGTCAAGTGGTATACCGACAAATAGAAGAAGGTCCGATTGTCTTTTTACAGAGATACCACAAAGTGGAAAATTTCCCGAGTAAGATTAGAGTAGGTGTCTAGTGTAAGTTTACAACAGTTAATAGGGTTGTTATGGATAATATCCAAGTCCGAGAGTAGGTTCTAGTATATGTTATAAATTGACAGTACAGATAAACTAGAGTTCAAGAAGTTTGAAAGGGTTGAAAGTACTGGAACTGTAAAAATTTCTCTCGTTCGGTCAATGAAAGAACAACGATGACAAGTCAGCGATTCAGTGTAGACGAGACACTCTGGGGTACTTGATGTCGTGTGGTCCGGAGGGATAGGAAGTGATAGAGGGCCTCAAGTGAGTCTTAACAAATCGTCCACTACGATAGATTAGTAGAATAGGAGATGGTGTGAGAAGAGGAAAACGGAGGTTAGAAAGGGTCGTAGTCCCAGACAAGGTCACTCAACTGAGAAGTGTAGTCCACCGGTATCATAACCTCGAAGTCGAAATCGTTATCAGGAAAGTCACTGATAGTCCCATCTGAACGAGATGTTGACTAACTAGAGGAACGACAGGTTCCCTGAGAGTTCTCAGAGGAGGTCGTGGTATTAAGTTTTCGTAGTTAATAAATCGTGAGTCGGAAAGTGTATTATACGAAACGTATCTTCAATTTATTTGTTCCACTGCTATAATGATGTCACTGACGTTTTACGAAGCTGACTACATTGGTCTCCTTGGACAAAATTCGACTAAGAACACAGAGATACCGTAAAGTGAATAATAAGAAACTCGTTGAAATTGACAGACCGTGTTTTTCCTAGAAGTTCCAAGTAGAACATGAAAAGGGGGGTGTAGGTCTTAGTTGGTAAATAGGTTCCTAGTAACGAAAATCACCTTTTTTTCATAAATCTTTGGTTCTACACCCGTGGTTAATGTCAGTAACACTGACCTTATAATAACGAAAATCAAGGAATGTCCTTTATCTCGGTCTTCATATACTTATGTATAGATATTGTATATTTAGATAAAAATATAGTAAGACGGATATGTATAAGTTTTGTTACTCAAGTGTGGTTATGAAGGTTAAGGTTTGATTGTGGTGTTTCAAAAAGATCGGAGAAGAAAGGGATTTAACATTACAGAAAGAGTCTAATACTCTTTGAACTTAAGGTAATAAGGATTGTGTAAACGAGAAGTTAGTCAAGGGTTCACACATTCGTTAGAAGACTGATAAGTCCGACAGAAGAACCGGGACCGGAACCGTCGGGGTTGGTACGACCGACTCGGAAACCAGGGTCAGGGAGGGTTGTGTCGTTGGTGTTACCATTTTAGGAGTCGGGATCGGTAGGACCGGTGTGACCATTCAAGAAATCATAACGATGTTGGTAAGTCGTCAGTTCAGAAGTAGGGGTTGAGATAATTAGTATAATTAACGTGGTTAGTTTTTCTATTTGAAAAAAAAATTTCAGATTCATCACTAGGGTACGAATTTTACCAAATTTCCTATAGTCACCTTGTCTTCTCTCTTAGGTCTTTCTCCGGATTTATACGTATCGTAAAAACAAGTATTATTTCCACAGTAAAGACTAGTCGTTTAAATATACGTTAGATCAGTCACCCCATTTATTTTATCATAACTCCTTAACTTCTTATAACCTTTTTTATTCCGTCTAAGTATACAGTGACGAATATTGTTTTAACAAATGTCTACATAGTTTCTAAAATATATTTTATTTAGACATGTTAAGGATGTATTTCGTACTTACTTAAATGTCATCCAAGACCTCACCTTTTTCTGGAAAGGTTCTTTCTATAGTTCCGTGGCTCTGTATTCCGTTTGCAAACTATTTAAATTGGTGTGGTTTAAATATTTAAGGAGGAACTATTTATTTATTTATGTGATTATTTATTTAGGATTTTGAGTAATTGTTTGACCCCTTTCTATAAACTTCATGTCCTTTTATTTGTTGTCTATAGGAATTAGACACATTTTTCAATATGTCCATCTCTTTTATTTAAGTTTATTGTTTTCGATTTGTCTATTTATTTGTTTCCTAAAATGTTCTTCAATTTTTTATTTATTTTCATACCTACCTGTCCCTAGAAGTCGGAATGTGTTTCCATTTCTTTACTCTTGGTTCCACTACCTTATGTCATAAAGAGAGTACTCTGACCGTCCTTCCATCCCACCGAAGTACCTAGGTACCTCCGACACTTGTGGGTATTGAGGGAGACCTCAACGACTTGTACTTTATGTCAGTAAGAGTATGTAACAGGACTTTACAACAACTTCCCATTTAAACAGCTGTGGAGGACCTCTTTTGAAAACTGTCAACTAAAGTTATAAATTTTACATGTCTGAGTAATTGGGATGTTAGGGTGACGATCCATAAATGGGATTCCTATATGACCGTTTTATACGGTCTCATAGAAAAGTTGAAAAGTTCCTATAAGTGACGTCGGAAAAAGTGTTTTATCTCCTTTTTTACCTTGGTTGATTTAACAGACGGTATTACCCGATCAATTTGTTTCACATTCACGTAAGTTGACGACGTAATTTTTACGGTGTTAAATTTCTTTTATACAAGATTCACGACTATACTTTTCTAAAGACTGTAAAAAAAATTTTTTAATTTTAGAAATTAAGAATGTACACATTCCTCAGTTTTAGTGATCTTATCCTGACTAACTTCCAAAGTAAACAACTCGGTTATGAACGACGGTTTAAAAGTATAGAAAATAAACAACTATATCAACCATATATATTTTTTGTTCATCGTTGTAATCTAGAAACTCAATTCATCGAAGAAACAATATTAGGTGACGTGAAAACAAGATATCTCTACATTGTACACACGAAATTCCTCTACGTCTAATTTTCTTTTTGTGAAGTCCCCTTTGCTCTAATTGTAAGTAATTCTTTCTCTCGGTTTTTCACAATTGTTCGGAGAACCGGTCTTCTATTACATTTAGTGGACTCTGGAAAACATATGTTTTTCTATATGTCTTTCTCAGACCCGACGATTGCGACGTATTAAAACATAATGGGGAACTAGAGATACATGTTAGTTTTTCCATATTTTCCGGAAAGATCTGTTATCTCCGACCCGGTCAGTAACCTTGACCAAAGGGGGCACAGAGGAGAAATGAGATTAAAGTCCGACTTAAGGGTAGACCCCGAACCTCCGAGTGGTACAGACGAATGAACAGGGCCGAAGATTCTAGGTATTCTCTCTCTCGGGTTCCGCCCCGTGAGAGACTATAAGTTTGCCCGCAGCCGCCGGATTGCATCTACCACGTTCAAGGAACAGACCTTGAAATAACCAAAAGGTGCATTTGGTTCAATTAGTCGGAGAAAAGAGGTGAGTAAAAGGATGGTGTGATAAAGAAGGATGAGATTAGAATATAATTATTTATTTACCAAAAGGAACGGTTGCGACAGGTGCGAAGCTTAAAGGGACCTAGGTGGTCCCGACCTGGGGCCGTTGAAAGACATCTCAAAAATAGTATTTACCTACACCTTAAAATAATCTTCGAAAAAGACGTAGTTAACTCTACTAGTATACCAAAAATAAGAAATTAAACAATTACATCACTTAGTGTGACTAACTAAACACCTATGACTTTTTAGGAACCTAGAGACCCTATATCGTGGGAACTAGTACCATATACTAAGAAAGTTACGTAAAACCTAAGTCAAAGGATCATAAAACAACTCCTAAAAACATAGATACAAGTAGTTACTGTAACCGGACATTGAAAGAAAAAACACTATAGGAACAGACCAAACCATAGTCTCACTACCACCAAAGTCACTTACTCAATGTCACAATGTTACAACGTAGAAGAACCTAATTAGAGAAGTAGTAAAACATCACAGAAAGAATAGAGAAAATCGTCAGAAATGGGATTTCAGACAAAAAAGACCAGATTCTTAACGCTGAGGACGAAAGAAGAGAAAAGGTAATGCACATCGTGGAAAAGGGTAGGGGAATGAAGGACAGACACACACAGAGATCTAGATTTCGTCCAAAGTATCTGTCGTTTATGTGTCCAGAACGAAAACATAAGCAAGTAGGACAGACACATAAAAGTGACCTCGTAACTTAGGTAAACGTAAACTCCATTAATAACTATACATACAAAGATAATAGTAAAACAATTAACGAATCCTAAACCCCCCAGAAAAGGGGGGAAAGGAGAAAACAAGAGAAGAGAAGACTAAACTACTATTAAAAATCACAACACAAACTTTAGGAAAACACACACACAACAATAACAACAACAGTAAATCAGTGAGTCAGTACAGGTTGAGAAACGCTGGGGTACCTGACGTCGTACAGTCCGAAGGGACAGGAATAGACAGAGGGTCTCAAACGAGTTTAAGTACAGGTAACTCAGTCACTACAGTAGGTTGGTAGAGTAGAAGACAGTAGGGGAAGAGGAGGGCGGAAGTCACAAAGGGTGGTAGTCCTAGAAAAGGTTACTCAGTCGACAAGTATAGTCGACTGACTATACCACCCGTTACATGACCTCGAAGTCGAAGTCATAGTTAGGAAGGTTGTTTATAGGTCCCGACTAAAGGAAATCCTAAACTAGAAAAATGACAGGTTCTCTGAGAGTTCTCTGTCATATACACATAGATGATATTTAAAAACCAAACGTTTTGGTACTCCAAACTAATATCGTTAGATAAACATGTGTGTGTGTGTGTGTGTGTGTGTGTGTGTGCTAACAAAATTCAACGACTAGAAGTT
Source organism: Capra ibex (assembly GCA_006410555.1). NCBI lineage: Eukaryota > Metazoa > Chordata > Mammalia > Artiodactyla > Bovidae > Capra > Capra ibex. The sequence goes on from SJYO01006649.1 coordinate 564,777, forward strand.
TAAAGTTTACGTAAAATTTATAGGACGTAACATGGGAGGATGGATTACGTTTCTTGGTTTAGTAACCTTTTCTGGGACTACGACCCTTTCTAACTCCCGTCCTCCTCTTCCCCCGGTGTCTCCTACTCAACAAACCTACCGTAGTGGTTGAGTTAGCTGTACTCAAACTCGTTTGAGACCCTCTATGACTTCCTGTCCTTTCGGACCACACGACGTCAGGTACTCAAGCGTTTCTCAGTCTGTACTGAACCTATCCCATTACCGTTGGGTGAGGTCATGAGAACGGACCTTTTAGGGTACCCGTCTCCTCAGACCATCCGACGTCAGGTACCCCAACGTGTCTCAGCCTGTGCTGACTTCGTTGAATCGTCGTCGTCGTCGTCTGTACTGAATCACTGATTTGTTGTTCGGGTGTACTAATGACCAAGACTATAGTGTAAAATGTAGATTAACAAAACACACAGAGAAATAACAAATAACACCTATGTCCACCAAAAATGATGAAAACGGAAACTTGGAGGGATGATCTAACACTCACAACTAAAGGATGGAAATGACATCCAAACGGAAAGTCAAGTTAAGTCAAGTCAGCGAGTCAGTACAGGCTTAGAAACGCTGGGGTACTTAGCGTCGTGCGGTCCGGAGGGACAGGTACTGGTTGAATGCCTCAAATGAGTGAGTGCAGGTAGCTCAGTCACTACGGTAGGTCGGTAGAGTAGGAGACAGCAGGGGAAGAGGAGGACGGGGGTTAGGGAGGTTCGTAGTCCCAGAAAAGGTTACTCAAGTGAGAAGTGTACTCCACCGGTTTCATGACCTCAAAGTCGAAGTCGTAGTAAGGGAGGTTTCTTTAGGGTCCGGACTAGAGGAAGTCTTACCTGACCAACCTAGAGGAACGTCAGATTCCCTGAGAGTTCTCAGAAGAGGTTGTGGTGTCAAGTTTTCGTAGTTAAGAAGTCGCGAGTCGGAAGAAGTGTCAGGTTGAGAGTGTAGGTATGTACTGGTGTCCTTTTTGGTATCGGAACTGATCTGCCTGGAATCAGCTGTTTCATTACAGAGACTAAAAGTTATACGATAGATCCAACCAGTATTGAAAAGAAGGTTCCTCATTCGCAGAAAATTAAAGTACCGACGTCAGTGGTAGACGTCACTAAAACCTCAGGGTTTTTTATTTCAGACTGTGACAAAGGGGTAGATAGACGGTACTTTACTACCCTGGTCTACGGTACTAGCACACGGAAATGACCACTCGAAAAGGTAAAACATTAAAAAAACAAAGGTCGAGACCGGAAAAAAAGACGAATCTTTAAAGGTAATCGTAAACAGTATTTCAATTAAACTACTACGATTTAAGAAAAGGAAAATGAACAGACATTTCGAAAGATTAAGGGGTAGTTTAGACTTTCTGTGAATGAGAATATCAAAAGAAGTAACTTCCAAAAAGGGAAATTAGTGAAATTTATATAGTACGGTTACGGAAGACTAGACGTCTTAAAGATGACTTTTTGAGTCGACTATCGAAATATCCCTAAAAGAACATATAATAAACAACGTAAAGAGCAATAAAAATTACTAAAGAGGCAGAAACTAAAAATATTTGAACTAATGATACACAGAACCGTACAAAGAGAAACCTAATTAAGACATGTCCTGTTACACAATTAGGGCACACTCTGAACCCACTGACAAAGGAAAGGGTACAACCCCTTCAAAAGTCGATAATAGAGTAGTATGTGAAAGGGTCCGGGGAAGAGAGAAGAAGACTCTACACATATTACACTTAACCCCCCTTAAACTACAACAAGGTCTCCAGAGAATTTGACGCGAATATCGATACGCAAGGAAAAAAGAAATAAGATAAGGTACCGTTACTAAAGGTGGTGAGAAGGTCGAGTGACTAGGTAAGACGACGAAGTAAATAAGACGATAACTAAGGAAGATCACACAAAAAGTAAAGTCAATAATATAACAAGTTGAGATAAACTAACGAGAAACGTAAAAGATTAAGAAACGATTTTTGAAGAACATCGAAAAACGAGACACGTAGGTAAGAAGAGGATTTTAAAACCGAGTAGAATACTAACAATGAGACTTGAAAAAAGAATCTATCTAAAGAACGACAAGAACCCAAAATAAAACAAAGAAGTAAACCTTGTATAAGAAAACGGTAGAGTAAAAGAATTTTCAAGATCAATATGAAAGTGCATACATCATCCAATGTAATGGGTTGGAACTTCTTCACCGGGAGACATACCTCCACAAGATAGATCGAGTCGTTATGTGAGGGGAGAGTAGTGGGTTCCCGGTCGACTGGGGTCCCACTCAAGTCGGGACACAAACCCCTGAGTAAGGAATCGGCATTCGAGGACCGAGAGAACGAAGACCACAGACGGGGACCGGGTCTACGAACACGTCCGAAAGGCCACACCACCCAGGCACGGACGGGTGACCGCCCACTTCGACCCAGAACCGGGAGACTACCCGTCACGCCCTCGGTCGTACTCCTTAGGGCGGGTACCGTTTCCAGTACTCCTTCCTTCGGGCTGTTTTGTGTTTCCGCACTAGACCGAAGCCCCCAAGGGGGACTCAAAAGGACCTGTAGATGGGGGGTTTTGGTCTCAGACAGACGAAATAATGACACGAAAAGTGAGAAGACTGTAAGAGACCTTTTTTCACTTAAGTCCCGAAGTCGGAGGACGTAGTCGAGTTTGGGGAAACTAGCGAGAGATTGAACGGACTGTCCAAGGGGTCCTGGAAAACGTCGAACACTTAACGAATGTCGGGGGGTTGGCGCTTTCCGTGTTTCGAATTTCGTAGAATTTCTATGTCTCGGAAAAGATTTCTCGATTTTTAATATAACCACTGCCCAAAAGTGACAACTCAGTTACTGACGACGTCCGGAGGTAAAAGAAATAGAAAATCCGTGGACTTCCTATAATTAGTTACATTAACCCTATATCTTTGTCCTTATATCATCAAAACTACAATCGTTGTGATCTGAAAACTCAATTAATAAAAACAAACAATATTTAGTGACACGAGGAAAATGAATATTTAACAACATAGAAACGATACATTCTTACATTGAAATAAATCACGAAAGACTCTCACCGTAGTCTGAATCCCTTCTTGTTGTGACAATCCTTTTTATTCAGAAGACCAACTGTTTAGGAATAGTCTTTTCCCGGTATTTTACAATTAACCGGAAGACCGGTCTTCTACTACATTTAGTGGATTGTGAACACATATGTTGATTCATACGTCTCTCTTTTCGGACCAGAGCTATTCTCAGTCCCGACGACTGCGACGTATTAAAATATAATAGGTAACTATAGATACATGTTTTTTTACATATTTTCCGGAAAGACCTGTTATCTCCTACCCGGTCAGCGACCCGACCAAAGGGGGTACAGAGGAGAAATGAGATAAAAGACTGACTTAAGGGTAGACCCCGTACCTCCGAGCGGTACAGATGAATGAACGGGGCCGAAGATTCTAGACACTCTTTCCCTCGGGTTCCGCCCCGTGAGAGGCGATAAGTTTACCTACGACCACCGGATTACATCTACCACGTTTGAAGAACAGGATTTTCAAAATAACCGAAAGGTACATTTGGTTCAATAAGTCTGAGAAAAGCGGTGATTTAAAAGGATGATATGATAAAGAAGAATTAAAGAAAATATAAAGATTTATTTATTCAGAAAGGAACGGATGCGACAAGTGGGAAGTTTAAGGGACCTAGGTGACCCCGTCCTGGGACCGTCCCGTCCCGACACAGTTCCTCGTTCAGATATCCACCGACACCCGAGACCTTAAGAAATCCATCGGACAGACGACTACCGACCCCGGTCCAGAACCACGATTACAGGGTGTTCTACAGACGAAGGTACTATCGAATCCGTCTACTTGTGAAGGATTGTAGAGGTGGTAGTCACGGGTACGGGGTCCCCATTTACTGTCGGTGGGAGACGGACGAGTCCTCTGGGAGGTGCTGGTCTTCCTCCAGACTAAGTCCAAGGATACTTCAGTGACGACAACGGAATCCAGGATTACGTGTGTTCTGGTATGTACGTGGGAGGTCCTCACCTTACAGATAGGGGGGTCAGGATACCTCGAGGACACGAGTTCGGGATGACTGGAAGTTTTGGTTTACACGACCACAGAGGAAAAAGAGTACGACCCGGACGTCCGACGTCTCGGACTGTACCAGGAATCTTGAGAGTGAGGGTACCTCTTAAAGACATTAAATAAGAGGTTAAACACCCAACAGGTGGACCCACCATGTCGTAAACCAATATAGTGTTCCCGTGGGGATAAATGGTAGAGCACACCAAAGATAGTATACAGAAACCCCCATTTTACGGAAAAAACCATTCAAGGTCAGAAAAATAACTACCAATAAGTCATCAATTAACATTAAAACTGCTCGAATACTCGTCACCACTCGAGTTGAGGACGAGACGGTAGAATAGGGTTTCAGGGTAGAAAGAATAGTAAATCAGGTATTACGGAGTAAGTGTTAAGACTTTGGGTTTTTAGAGACTTTTGGTTCAAAAAGATACCGAGTAAAGATATTGAAATATTACCACTTTGAACCGGATTTAACTACATCTAATATATATCAAAATTAAATAGGACGAATTGCACTTACTAGTATGTAGATTGACGTCTTGGTCTTTACATAAACTAATACCCCACGACGGGGGTTGAGACGATCCCACAGAATATGATGTGTTATATACATGATCATTGAAAGATTTGAAGTTTTTTAAGACTTAAGAGTTTGTGTAGACCGAGGTTTCGAAAATCTAGATGTGGAATGATTTTCCTCGTTCGTCGTCGGTTGAGTGGGATTTTAAGACCGAGAAAGGTTGACGAAGAAGGTATTGATGTCCGAGTCCTCTTTGAACATTGACGGAAGGACCAATATAGTCTTTCACAACATGGTTGCCGTAAAGGGAGTCTATTGTTACTAGACTTCGAAAGGTAAAGGAGTGACGTACGACGGTTTGACGATTCAGTCACGATGTATAAAAACTGAAAATAATGTCGTCGTGGAGGAGGAGTAAGATTAAAGATACAAAAATCTCATCAGACTTCACGACGTTATTTTGTGTTATGGTTTCTTTTACCGAATTAGTTTTATTTGGCAATAAAGAGTAAGTACATTGTAGGACCCTTTCGATAAGGTCCAACCGTTCGTCGAGAGAAGTATCTTAGTACGTCCCGGGCTCCGACTATCGTCGAGATGGTAGATTCCGATAAGACCAGTAACGGTAAGATCGAGTCCTCTCCGTTCTTTCCTTTCACGTCCATCAAAAGACCCAGTCCAGACCTTTGTCGTCTGGAGTCGAAGACAAATGTGATGTAGTGAGTGTGTCGGTGTGGACTGGTGTTCTCTCCAATTCTTTACTTCATATCCCCTGGGGGACCACCGGGCCATCAGTCCTGTGATGGTGACAGTTCCCGTACCCAAATTAGGTACCAGTCCCCTGATTCTAGGGTGTCTGGTGTACCGTACCGGTTTTTTATTTATTTTTATTTACTTTACCTCGACCTGTTAGAAACGGTCGATGGTAAATACATGGTAAATACATGTTGTAAGGACTAGTGTGAACAAGATCGGTTCCTACTCGAGCCGATCCAATAAAAAACCCTAAAAATCCCTATGTTTTATACCGTCTTTACCTTTTCCTCCCCGATCACTAGGGACAATTCCGGTCCCCTTCCTAAACCCCTTTTAGACCTTCTCTCCTTACTTACTCTTGTAGACACTGCATACTCCTTATATTTGTGTTCAACCTTTACTTCGAAAAGTCTCATTGTGACATTTGACTTCAGGTAAAACACCATAAGTCCTCTTTACGTTTTTTCTTGGACTTATGAAAACTTTAACAAAAAACTGATTACTCAATAAATCAACCATCGTTGTGCGAACTTCGGTGCTACCCAGTATCTAAATGTACACGTTATTCTACGATTTGACCTTCAAAACTAACTCTGTACTCTATCGTTTCATTTTCCTCTCTCTCTTATAGTACGTCTCTCCACACTCGTCCGAAGGTTTTGGGTTAATGTACTCACTACGGATAGTTTCCATGTTTCCCAGACTCCCCGACTCCTAGTCTTTCCTGAATCCTTGTCAGAAGGCATGACTTCAAGGTCGGATGGGGTTCCCCACACATATTCGCTCACCACGAAGGGCGCATGGAGTTCGTACCACCCTCGTGGAAATTCCTGTGGCGAAAGTCTCGAACAATCTACAGGGGACCTCCCTCCCGACACACAAAAAACCACACCTCTTACTATTCAACTTATCTACTTTCTCGTCTGACGTGACCTTCGGTCGAACGGAGGGATTACTCCCATTTGCCACTCGTTCACGACGACCCCTGGAGTACCTCCGGTGGTGTCCCTCTCCTTCACCCGACGTCGGGTAGGTTTAAGACTGGTCGTTCCCAGAGGAACTTCCTACCACCCTTCGGATGACTTTCAGACTGGTTTCTGTGGTGTCCTTTTGACCTCCGACTCTCTTACTACCTGTATTGGACATAACACTCTTCTCGGTCGTCTCTAAGACGACCTCTTCGGTCCTCTTTCCGGGTGTCTCTCAGTCGGTATTACTGGATGGTCTGGGTCTCTCAAGATTGGACAAGTAAGTAAGTTGTCTATACATAACTCGTGGATGACGTACGGTCTGTTACGAGGTCCGGGAGGTCGTACATAGTCACTCGTCACCTCGGACACAAGAAATTTCTTTGTCATCCCCTACCTTCTGTTTGTTATCGTTTACTGTACTACTTATATACTTAATATCTCATACTATCTACAACTTTTCACAATCTCCCCTATTCTATCCTCAATATGAATAAATTTACATGTATATAATTAAAATATAAATTTTTTATAAAAATTGTCTCTTTCCTATTACCATCAACGTAAAAAAGTTGAAAATTTAAATGTTGTTAAGGTTTGAATATCTTTTCAAAATTCTTATAATGTCTCTTGAGGGTATACGGAGGATACATATATATATTCATATATAATGTATAATAGATATATAATAGTCATGTCGAGTGTCAGAATAAATTACTTGACATCGAATAATGATAGGCATAAATACAATTTTTAGTTTTAAAAAATGGTGCAGAAATGAAAAATCGTGTTGTTTTTAAAGGATCCGATGGGACCAGAAGTCGGTAAAGGTGTCTTAGGGACCGAAGGGGATCACCCCTCACCGTAAACACATAAACTAAAGAAAAACCGACGTGATCCAGAACCAACGACCAGTCTCCGAGAGAGATCAACGTCTCGTGTCTGACATCCACGTCCCCGAGGCGCCGACACCTTGCGTCCGAGATCCCGAGTCCCCGAAGAAATTTACGTCGCACACCCGAGTCTACTAGATCGAGAGGTCGAAATCCCGTCCCCAAGTCGTCGACGCCACGTACCCGAATCGACGAGGTACCACGTGTCTTAGAAGGACATAGTCCCTAGCTTGGGTACGGGGGACGGAACCGTTCTCTTAAGAATAGGTGACATGGTGGTCTTTTCGGGTCCTTACCATAAATCTTTAGTTTTGTTAGTTCTAGACCCAGGATCCGCACAAGGAGTGATGAACCTTCAGTAATGGGAAAATCGTCTGTTTCAATATTTATAAACATATATATATAAATATATGTATATGCGTATATGATACTAGACTTATAAACCCAGGGGAGAAGTTTAAGTGGGACGAATAAATTGAATGTACGTCTCATGTAGTACTCTTTACGAACCGACCTCCTTCGTGTTCGACCTTAGTTCTAACGATCTTCTTTATAGTTATTGGAGTCTATACATCTACTGTGGTGTGAATACCGTCTTTCACTTCTTCTTGATTTCTCGGAGAACTACTTTCACTTTCTCCTCTCACTTTTTCAACCGAATTTCGAGTTGTAAGTCTTTTACTTCTAGTACCGTAGGTCAGGGTAGTGAAGTACCGTTTATCTACCCTTTGTCACCTTTGTCACCGACTGAAATAAAAAGACCCGAGGTTTTAGTGACGTCTACTACTGACGTCGGTACTTTAATTTTCTGCGAATGAGGAACCTTCCTTTCAATACTGGTCGGATCTGTCGTACAATTTTTCGTCTCTGTAATGAAANTTCACTTTCTCCTCTCACTTTTTCAACCGAATTTCGAGTTGTAAGTCTTTTACTTCTAGTACCGTAGGTCAGGGTAGTGAAGTACCGTTTATCTACCCTTTGTCACCTTTGTCACCGACTGAAATAAAAAGACCCGAGGTTTTAGTGACGTCTACTACTGACGTCAGTACTTTAATTTTCTGCGAATGAGGAACCTTCCTTTCAATACTGGTCGGATCTGTCGTACAATTTTTCGTCTCTGTAATGAAACGGTTGTTTCCAGGTAGATCAGTTCCGACAAAAAGGTCACCAGTACATACCTACACTCTCAACCTGATATTTCTTTCGACTCGTGGTTTCTTAACTACGAAAACTTGACACCACAACCTCTTCTGAGAACTCTCAGGGAACCTGATGTTCCTCTAGGTTGGTCAGGTAGGATTTCCTCTGCTCAGGACCCACAAGTAACCTTCCTGACTACGACTTCGACTTTGAGGTTATGAAACTGGTGAACTACGCTTCTCGACTGAGTAAACTTTTCTGGGACTACGACCCTTTCTAACTCCCGTCCTCTTCCTCTACTGTCTCCTACTCTACCAACCTACCGTAGTGGTTGAGCTACCTGTACCCAAAGCCACCTGAGACCCTCAACCACTACCTGTCCCTCCGGACCGTACGACGCCAAGAACCCCAGCGTCTCAGCCTGTGCTGACTCGCTGACTTGACTTGACTTGAAGCTTAAGTGCCCAACTTTAAGATTGAGGTTCGACTACCATAATCCACTGCCCCGGAAACCCTTCACTAATCTGGTACTCCCCGTCTTTCTTATCTCACTCTTTGGACTCTGAGTCTTCTCCCGGGAGGGGCTGGTACGACCGTGGGACTAAAACCTGTAAGTCGGAGGTCTTACCACTCTTGATTTAAAGACAACAAACGCATTCCGTAGTCTGACACCATAAAACAACGTCGTCAGGCTTGTCTGGTATATTTATATATGCATGTATATATTTGTGTACTTTTATGCCCTCCAGTGAGTGTAAATAAACGGACTGACTATTTACACATAAAAAGGAAAAAGGGTTCTCTTTCTTCTCTCTTCAACTCGGTCGACGCAAGTCAAATAAGAGGGGTCTCAGCGGGCAGTCCAATTCGGTAAGAAGGAGGGACCCCTGTCGGGCCCGTCCCCGTTTCTCCCCTTGGTCCTCGGCGTCATCAGCTCGAGAGAGGTGGACCTTCCTTTCCTCGCACCTCTATCCACACGAAAGGGCTAAGATAAAGGGATCATTTTCTATAGTAAAAATAAAAAATAGAGGGAAGGACAAATTTATATACATATAATTTGTCAGAGAGGTGAAGAAGGTAGATAGGGACCGACCGGTTTCTGACGGAAGAAGTCAGTATGGTAAAGAATGTCGTAGTCTAAAAGAGGAGTAAAAATATTATTTAATATATGTAAATGTAAATATAAAAAATAAAAATATTGTTTCTCGGACAACTGGGAAATAAAAAGATGAAGGGGAGTGTCGGTTTGTAATAGTTTCTCAACAGATATGTGACAATAGACAAAGGAGTAGACGTTAAAAAAGTTAGATGGAAATTAGTTTGAAGGAAGGAAGGGGTAGAGAGGAGACTGCGACAGGAATAAGTGCAGTGAAGAGAAAGGTTTGGAATGAACTGGAAAGCCGTGATGAACGGTCGACTGGTGAGGAAGGAGGAGACAGCAGAACCATTGCAGTAAGAGAGGACCAAAGGGAGACTGGAGTAACCATTACTCACGAATGGAAGAACAAGAGGATACGGTCAAGAAGGACGAACTGGGCGGAGGTTTACGACTCCTCGGGTTGTCATCCCTAGAAATAGGACTGGGGTAAGATAAGGTAGACACACACTGAAATTTATGGTAGGTGCACAGAAAGTAAAGATTTTCACACGGAGTGCGAGTGTGACCCTCGGTCTGAGAATCCCATTGATAGAAGAGGACCTATAGATTCTCCATAGAGTTTTATTCTGCATCACCTTCTCTGGTCGACTAACCAGTGGTTCAGGAAAAATTATGTACAAATAAATAACCGACGTGGTCCGGAATCAACGTCGTACATCCGAGAGGGTAGAAACAACACCGTCCACCTTAAAAAGCAACACCGAGACGAAGGGACTAGACCTTAGTTTGGACCCGGGGGACGTAACCCTCGTCCCACAGAATCGGTGACCTGGTTGTTCCTTCGGGGGAACTCGAAGGTCGGTTCGTAAAGGATCGAAGGGTACGTCGGTCTACATCGAGATCTCGTCCTGTCTCAGTGTTCTAGCTCGAATCTAAGTACTCAGTCATGTGTTTGTAGTGGGTGACTTATGGGTGTAACTTGACAAAATAGTTGTTCTTTTCTTTTGAGATAACACAAGACGGTAACGATAAAACTCCAATGAATAAGTTATCGTTAATCGAATGGGTCTGATAATCTCTACAGTTTTCGACTCGAACTGAGGGAATGGGTTTAAGAAAGGGGGTGGTTGAACTATTAAGGAGCTATTGACTAGAGAAAGAGGTAAGACGACTTTCTGTTTTCGGAACTAAAGAAGGAAAAGGAATAGGTGTGTAGGTCGGATGCTCGTTCGAGAGAACCAAGATAGAGACATAATAAGGTCAAAACGATTTCATTGAATGTTTGAGTCTGAACGTCACTCAATGTCATTTATAAATACAGAGTACGTCTTCAACCGTTCGACCAACACGAGCACGATCCGAACCGACTGGAACAAACAAAAGTCGGTTCAAACCGAGGTATAACGTTTAGTCCAAACCCAGACGTTCGGTACATAGGGTAAGACCCTGAGACTCACTTCTTCGTTACGAAGGACTTTTTACAAGAAAAGTACCACCTACTGTCTTCGTGTTTTCTCTGTTGTCTTCAGTAAGGACGGAGGATTTCGAAGTCCAATTTTAGAGTCAGTGTTAGACACTGAATAGAACGAAAGTGACAGAGAATTTCATCTCATGATAATGAAGGACCGTAGATCATCTGTGAGTTGCTTACGAATACTTTGCTTACAATTTACTCTTCCAAGACCTTTTCGTCAAATTTCGATCTGACAATTTCTTAGAACCTTATAACACATCCTCTCAACCCTGAAGTAAGATTTCGATATGTAGTCAGTGGTTTCCTCTCCAGACGAAACTTTTCCATTGATACTGCCAAAGACCCACTACTTACAAATTTCTCTTCGGTCAATTTTCCAATGTCAGTAACAGATCCAATCTCCTCTGAACTTCGGGTTTGATCCCGTCTCCCTGATCTTTCCACTGACGAAACTCCACAGTAGTTGTTTTTAGTCAATCATTCTCGTAATTAATTCACGGGAATCATCCGAGTCCGAAGTACGATAGAAATGTCCTCGGTTCGTTTTATCAGTAATCATATGATTGAAATGTAATTTTTTTTTTTTTTTTTTGAAGTCTCTTGAATATGTTAAGGGGGCCGTGGAGTGGGTCTTAGTGTGACGATTTATTTTGTGATAAGACCTTAAGGTAACGTCCTCATAGACTAAAGGTTCCTGTTCCTCACCTTCTGTTAATAGGTCGGTTCTATTCACAAATCTACTACAGGAAACGTATGTATGTTCAAACGACCCTTCCATTATTCGCACCAAAACCAATGGGACAACCAATCTCCGGACACTATATCATTTGACAAGACCGACTTTATCTTTGACTGAGAACAATCGAGTGACTTGTCCTATAAAGGACTTTCCGATACCTCTGAGTGTCTTAGCCACCATCCGAACTCCCTGTCCGAGGTACTTTTCCAGTGCTTGGGTCCCTCAAGGTCTGTTACTCCGTTGTTTTTGATCGGTAGATATATAAGTACTTTGTCTACCAATAACTCACACATGGGGTATAGTCCGTGGAGTCTCGGGACCCCTGTGTCGACGTTTTTAAGGTCTTCGTAGGAGTGGAAGTACGTTAAAAGTAAGTTTACTCCCTGAACCCAGTATTTATTTAGCTAACTAATTTAGGTTTTTATACAGTCTACCATCTTTTATTGTGTTCCTTCCCCCTATTTCTCACGGAACTCCTCTCTCTTCAACGTCAACAGTTACCTCACCAGTCTTTTCGGAGAGGTTCTCAAGACCAGGTAGGTGACGATGTCTGTGTACCTACTTACTCTTCAGGTTCACAGGGGGACAACGACGAGTAAGAGAACTCACAGCTTCAGAATCTCATTATAAACTGACCGTCTCTACTTCTGTACACGGGTTGGGGAATCGAGGAGACTTTACTCCGTCTCCTTCTTAACGGTAAGTTGAGGCTATAAAACTATTCGTGATGGAGGTTTCTTGTATGTCTTTTACTCTCCAAAAGGGGTTTCTCTTGTCCCAAACCTGAGATTTGTTGGGTTTATTGGTGTCCTCACCCACATTAGTTATTCCGTCTCAGTTTCTGCTCTAAGTAGTTTCTCTTCTTACTCTTACTTTATTTCCTGTCACGAAATCTCTTAGGACCTATTCAAAATTCTATGTTCAGCTACTTCTCCTTGGTCATTTCCTTTCATCTTTCTTTTCGTAGACCTCTCTCGTCACAAACTCTTAGGTTCCTGTCTCTCGAATTCTCCAGTTTCCGTTGGAATACCTCTTCGAACCTTCTTCTGTGACATTTACCTCTTTTCTTCGTTATCACTTACGTTATCCCTATTTCATTGGAGACTTGATTTCACAAGGTCTTAAGTACGACGACATTTCCTTGAACTTTTAATGTAATAGGACACAGTTTTCCTCATATCCTGAAGACGGGAGTGAAGTGACTTGAAAGTGTTATTGGAACACTCTTTCTCGAATAGGAGTGAACCTCTACCTCCCTTTACTACATTATGGGTCACAACCTCTAATATTTGGAAAAGGACCTCATGTAGAACAGTTATCTATCGTTTTCTGGAATTTGCATACATAAGAGACTGAGAAGGAGAAATTTCCTTAAATCGGTTTTCCTTATTAGTTCTCGCACGTGTGTCTAAATAGATGTTCCAACATGTGACCGACATTATCATTTCTTGACTTTTGTTCGATCAAGGTTGTGCTCCCCTGACCATACAGGTACGACACTTTACTACACGTCAGTCATGGTTTGCTTACAACTTCTTACTTGATAAGTTCTTTTTTTTTCTCATTTACCAGATATTAGATACTTCGTCTTTTTCGTCTCTGTTGTTTTTCATATATGTCATACTAAGGTAAAAACGAAGAATACCAAAGGACGGTGTAAAAGGTTTTACAGACGTTATTTGTTTATGATGAAAATATTTTGTTTGTGATAAATATATTCTGATGTCTGGAGAGGTTCTTTTAATCTCTATGGTTTCCTTATCAAGTACGTTTTTACCCGTTTTATTTCCTGTCTTTGTGATACCTGGATTGTCTTCGTCTTCTATAATCATTCTCCACCGTTCTTATGTGTCTTCTTGATATGTTTTTCTAGAATTACTGGGTCTATTGGTACTACCACACTAACGAGTGGATCTCGGTCTGTAGGACCTTAAACTTCAGTTTACCCTGAATCCTTCGTAGTGATACTTGTTTCGATCACCTCCACTACCTTAAGGTCGACTCGATAAAGTTCAGGAGTTTCTATTACGACAATTTCACGACGTGAGTGGAATACTGGGTCGTTAGGGTGACGACCCGTATGTGTGGTTCCTTTGGTCTTAACTTTCTCTGTGTACATGGGGTTACAAGTAGCGTCGTGANCCGTAAGATTGTACATATGATAGTACATTCTTAACTTAGCGGTCAGATACAGACTGCATCCCACGTCGTACGGACCCCGACCACGTACCCCTACTGGGTCTCTCTACAACACCCCTCCCTCCACCCTCCCCCCAAGTACAAACCCTTGCGTACATTCTTAATTTCTAAAATTTTAAAATTTTTATTTTTTTTATTTTTATTTTTATTTTATTTATTTTAATTTTTTTTATTTCACGACGTGAGTTATACGGTCTTTTAACCCTTTTGAGTCGTCACCGGTGTCCTGACCTTTTCCAGTTAAAAGTAAGGTTTCTTTACGTTACGGTTTCTTACAAGTTTGATGGTGTGTTAACATGAGTAGAGTGTGTGATCGTTTCATTACGAGTTTTAAGAGGTTCGGTCCGAAGTTGCCATGTACTTGACTCTTGAAGGTCTACTGGTTCGACCTAAATCTGTTCCGTCTCCTTGGTCTCTAGTTTAACGGTTATAAGTGACCTAGTATATTTTTTAGTTCTCTTAAGGTCTTTTTGTAGATGAAGACGAAGTAACTGATACGATTTCGGAAACTGACACACTTAGTGTTGTGTGACACCCTTTAAGAAAAAAAAAAAAGAAAAAGAGAGAGAAAAAAAAAAAAAAATCAAAATCAAAAAATAAAAAATTTAAAATTTTAGAAATTAAGAATATACGCAAGGGTTCCCTTTAAGAATTTCTATACCCTTATCGTCTGGTGGAATGGAAGGAGGACTCTTTACACATATGTCCAGTTCTTCGTTGTCAATCTTGACAACGACTTTGTCGTTGTACTTTGTTACCTGACGAAGGTTTAACCCTTTCCTCGTAAAGTTCCGACATATAACAGTAGAACGAATAAATTGAATATACCTCTTATGTAGCACGTTTTACGGTATGACCTACTTCGTGTTCGACCTTAGTTCTAACGTCCCTCTTTATAGTTATTGGAGTCTATACGTCTACTGTGGTGGGAATACTGTCTTTCGTTTCTCCTTGATTTCTCGGAGAGTTAGTTTCACTTTCTCCTCTTACTTTTTCGACCGAATTTTGAGTTGTAAGTTTTTTGGTTTTAGTACCGTAGGCCAGGGTAGTGAAGTACTGTTTATCTACTTCTTTGTTACCTTTGTCACTGTCTGAAATAAAACTCCCCGAGGTTTTAGTGACGTCTACCACTGACGTCGGTACTTTAATTTTCTATGAACGAGGAACCTTTTTTTTCGATACTGTTTGGTTCTGTCGTGTAATTTTACGTCTCTGTAATGAAAGGGTTGTTTCCAGGTAGATCAGTTTCGATACCAAAAAGGTCATCAGTACATACCTACACTTTCGACCTGGTATTTCTTCCAACTCCTACCTTCTTAACTACGGAAACTTAACACCACGACCTCTCAGGGAACCTGACGTTCCTCTAGTTTGGTCAATTAGAATTTCCTTTAGTTGGGACTTACAATTAACCTTCCTGACGACGATTTCAAGGTTATGAAACCGATGGACTGGGTTTCTCGGTTAAGTAACCTTTTTTCCGGGGTTACTACCCTTTCTAACTTCCGTTTTCCTATTCCCCCCTTGTCTCCTACTCTCAATCTATCTATGGTAGTGACTAAGTTGCCTGTATTTGAACTAATTTGAGACCCTCTATGACCTCCTGTTTCCTCGGACCCCCAGGACGTCAGGTACCCCAGAGATTGTCAGTCTGTGTTGAATCGTTAACTTGTTGTTAGACACACTAATTCATGAATAAACACAGTTTGTCCCTATTGACCCTTCCCTTACCGGTCTTAATGAGAACTAAGAAGTCAGTAAGGAAGATGGTGGAGTCCGACGGAAAAGAATGTATCTTGTCAGTGGTTCACAGAATGACGACCGGATGACGATATTGTTTTTATGGTGTCATACCCACTGAATTTGTCACTTGTAAATAAAGAGACTTAAGACTTCGGACCTTCCACTTCTAGTTCCACAATCTTCTAAATCACAGACTATTCTTGGAAGAAGGACCAAGTATCTACCGACAGAACCGACACAGGAGTATGTTGTCTTCTCGGTTCCCTCGCTAGACCCCAGAGAAAATGTCCCTGTGAATACGGTAAACGCGTCCGGGGTGGGGGTACTTACCAACCTACCGTAGTGTCTGAATTACCTGCGCTCAGACTCACTTGAGGCCCTCAACCACTACCTGTCCCTCCGGACCGCACGACGCCAAGTACCCCAGCGTTCCTCAGTCTGTGCTGACTCGTTGACTTGACTTGGGAGTACTTGATTATCGAGGGTTTCCGGGTTGGGTACTTATGGAAGTCTCTCCCCTAATCCACAGTTGCATACTTTACTCCACCCTCATCCCTCCCCATCCCCTCCCCGCCCTCCTCCCTACCGCCCTCCATCTGGTTTTCTGATGTTGTTTCTTGTGGGAGTTTGATACCTTCGTTTCCTCACCCCTTTACGGGGAGTCATTACATGTTTACGAAAGGATGGGAAAATAAACGTCACAAGTTACTTTTGACAAGAAACGGTCTTTGGGATTTTATGTTCCCCAAGGGACCACCCAGTTTGTAATTCTAGACGGACGATACGTCCTCTGGTCCCAAGGTAGAGATCCAACCTTTGTAGGGGACCTATTGCCTTACCGATGGGTGAGGTTATAAGAACGAACCCATTAAGGTACTTGTGTGTTCTCGGACCGCCCGATGTCAGGTACCCCAGTGTTTCTGAGACCCGTCCTGACTCGCTTATTGTGGAAGTGAAAGGGAAATGACTTCTTCAACTTTCGCACTCTGACCAACCTTCAACAACTCTGTTGTCATTGATAAAATACTCGGGAGTTTTATGAAGGCCCATGCACTTATACTTTTTAATGAATTTTCCTTTTTTTGTGGGTTGGATCTCGGAAAGGTTCTAGTTCTAAGGTTGGAAAGATGTGGAGTTGGACCTTCGTGTCCGAGAGTATCTCTCTCCTTCATGGGGATGTAGTTTCTGTGATCCCAACCGAGTGTACGCCACTAGGGGAGCATCCTACACCACAGGTCTCATTTCTCCACTGCCCGGGTGACTTCTGTGCACTTTTGACCTTTGACCACGAAAGACGTCATCTGACAAGGCCCCGACTCGAATGTCGTGAAAATTCATTCGAGGTGAGAAAGGTCGAACTGGGTCGGACGTCGGGAGTGAATTTTAGAGTGGCGTGGTACGGCTCTGATCTCCCGGATTAACCCCGTCTTTAAGCGATAGTTCCTAGAGACCCAGGGACTCCGTGACGCCAGAGCAAAGGCCTCTCGACCTCGCCCGCTCGCCCGTCACACACACTTCTCCCCCCGCTTACCCACGCCGGTAGTGCGAGCTTCACGATCCACGGGCTAAAACATTTTTGATTGTTGTAATCCCTTTGTGTGGCCGAGATTGTAGGGATTTGGGAAAGTAGGCCACTTACGTCGTTAGACCCTGGCACTCGCGGATGGGGTTTGATTTGTGTCGGTCTTGTATGCGTGGGGAGGGTCCATTGGAGACGAACCCGCGGGAGGGTGAAGCGCGTGCGCGGGAAGGCGGGAGTGGCGTCTCGCGGATCTTCGCTTGATGCCACCGAGACGATCCCTATTTAATAATTCCAGGATGGTACGTCGGACCCAGCCCTTCAAGGGGACCTTATCCTTTACCGTTGGGTGAGGTCATAAGAACGGACCTTTTAGGGTACCTGTCTCCTCGGGCCATCCGATGTCCGGTACCCCAGCGTTTCTCAGCCTGTGCTGACTCGCTGAAGTGAAGTGAAGTACGTCGTTTACGTTGGGCTCTTTATACTTGACCGACCCTCTCAAATCCTTCCGCCGGTGCTGCCGTAAACGTCTTTCCTTGTCTATTTACATAAACCCCCACCCTCCCAATTTAGAGGGACCTCTTACTTTACCGTTAGGTAAGGTCATAAGAACGGACCTTTTAAGGTACCTGTCTCCTTCTGTTGGCATTCCTCCTTCTTTTAAATCTGAGACGGAGTTTTGGTCCCCGGGCCCCCACCATGAGACTTCAGGGAGAGCCCGTGGGCCGCGGGTCGGAACCCCCACACCGGAACACGACGCGCCCCAACCCCGCCTCTGACGAGGCCCGGTGCGGGGTGAGACTATCTCCGGTTCCTGCGGCGTGGATGTCAAGGCGCCGCGTGTTGCAAGACGTGGCCCACTCGCTTCCACTAGGTCCACTCAGGGCCGGGGACACCCGTCGCTTCTCTCACCCGGAGCCCCGCCCCCCCCGTGAAGTCGAAGACGCGACCCGTGACGGGTATAGAGACGGTAGAGATCGACTTGGGTTGGGATCGGTCGAACGAGCGACCGAGGGAAGAAAAAAGATGAAAAGGTTGGGGAAACGGGAGGTAGGAGGGATACTACATCACTCACCTTGCAGACTCAGTCCGATCGGAGCGATAGACTTTGAGTCCCTCTAAGAGTTCCAGTTGCGAAGGAGTCAATGAAGGAAAAAAGAGGGGGCAAGGGACTCGACACAACTGGGGCCCGCGAAAGAAAGACGGAGGGCCTCGGGTGGGCTGAAACGGTTGACGTAGAGACCACGTGTCCTACCCGCGCGTCCCGTGACGTCCTCGGCGACCGTCACGTCCGGACTACCCACTGTGTCCAAAAATTTCACCGGACGTTCGCGACGCGGTCGACGCCGACACGTACACAACGATCCTTCAAAGGCCCTCCCGGAGGGTCCCTTAACACAAATAAAAGGAGGCCGGAGTCTCTTTGTAAAAAGGCATACAAACATAACCTTGGATGCTCACCCAGTAAAGGATGGAGGCGGAATTTCGTTCTCTCCTCCGCCTTAGAAGCAAATCTAAGACAGAACTTAAAGTCTCCTCGGGAAGCAGACTACACCTACGTCCCTCGGGATCCCGGGGTCCCCACCCCGTCGACGTCCCGCCACCTTCCCCGACCCCCGACTAACCATCGAATAAGGGGGTACAAGACCGAAGACGATTGTGAAAGGAGTGCTTCAAATGGCGATGCAACATCGAAGCCCCTGGTCTCACACCCTTTTCTCCATTTTCTTTTCGTCTCTGTTTCTCACACCCATCCTCTTCTCGGAGCCCGAACACCGCAATTAGGAGATTGTCTCTTTTTGCCAAGAGCTCCCTTCCTGAGGGTTGACGGGACGTCTACACCGAGAAACGTCCACGACATCTGGACCCGCACCAGCACACCTTAACGGCGTCTACAATCTAAAGAGACAGGCACCCTCGACCTCGTTCCCGTGGGGTACCCTTTAGACATCTAGTAGCCCTCGGATGTCAAAGACCCTTCGTGGGTTCCAATGACCAGTTTTAATGTCAGACACAAATTAAATCCAGTTGGTTAAGTCATTACTCGTATATCATGGTATCAGTCCCTTAACAAATAAGAGTGTCTTCAATTTAAATTGACTCAAATTATGCAAATATAGATTTTAGGTTTGTTTATGAAAGACGGCCCTTTCTGTAAGACAATTCGAAGGGAGGACTGTGTCACAAGTCTTTATCTTTTGAAACAGTTCGGTAAGGGGTGGGGTGAGGGTTTACTACAATGATATATATTTTGTCTCTATGACTATCTCCATGACACAGGTCAGTGTCTTTGGCGTAAAGCCCCGAATAAGGTATCTATTCCTTGTTTTGACCTCTTCCCGTCAGAATGGGGAATAAATCTGAATTAGGACGGTCAAATCCCAAGACGTCTCTACGTCAAACACTTCCTCTTGGAGAATTCGACCTCTTATCATTTCCTCGACTTGGATGCACCTCTTTAGACCTTACTTCACTTACTGTTTAGTTAGATAGTTTTGCATTACATCACGGTCGACGTGTCTATCGTTATAGATTTATATAAGGGACACTTCACTTCACTTCAGAGTCAGCACGGGCTGAGAAACGCTGGGGTACCTGACACCGGATGGTCCGAGGAGGCAGGGACCCTAAGAGGTCCGTCCTTATGACCTCACCCAACGGTAAAGGAAGAGGTCCTCTAGAAGGGTTGGGTCCCTAGCTTGGACCCAGAGGGCATAACGTCCGTCTGCGAAATGGTAGACTCGGTGGTCCCTTAGATATAAGGGATCTAAAGATAAATTTATAAGACTTAGACATAAGTCTTGTCGGAACGGTCGGTGTTGACTAGTACTTGGCAAATGGAAAAAATTTTCGTTATAAACAAATTTTCTTATATGACGATGCCAAAAAACGTTGACCAAAGTAATTATGATGAATACTCATATAAATATTATGATGAATACTCATATAGTAGGAAAACTTTTTCTTCTTAAGTCTTCAATGGTCCATCCAATGATGATACATTTTATCTTAAAAACATAACGGGACAGACCACCGATTCTCCAATTTCGTAGACGGAGGTTACGCCCTCCGGGGCCCAAGCTAGGGACCCAGACCTTCTAGGGGACCTCTTCCTTTACCGTTAGGTGAGGTCATAAGAACGGACCTGTTAGGGTACCTGCCTCTTCGGGTCATCCAATGTCAGGTGCCCCCAGCGTTTCTCAGTCTGTGCTGACTCGCTGAAGTGAAATGGAATGGGACAGAGAATACAACAGATGGATAAAAGGATACCCCTTCAATATGATGGAAGATTTATATAAACGTTTATGGAAATTCCTAAAGCCGTTAATCTTAGTAGTTAGGAGACAATGGGAGACTCAAGAAAGAACTCAGGTGGATGAGTAATTGACCTTGAACATAAGATTATAAAACTACGGAATTAAGTTAGACAAAATAAATTGTCGGATTCTTTAAATGAAAATAGATATACGAAAAAAATGAAGAGGTCGGATTCTTTACACTTACTGACACTGTGTCGAAGTCAGATTCATGTCTGTCCGGACTTCTCAATCTGAACAAAGTCTGTTCGCGGCGGCGGGCACGTCAAGGAAGTAAGTCTCCCTGAGACTTACCTCTGAGTGCCCTTGAGTCGTTGACGATTCTTAATGGATGTCAGGTGGGTGTAAAGAACACTACCTTTTAGGTGCACCACAGTCACACTGGGTCTCCAAAAAAACAAGGAGAAGTCTTCAGTCTCGAATCAAAATGAGACGGGGAGGTTAGGATATATTACGATTAATTCCCTGTCCGACATACCCTTAGTATTATATTCTTCACGGTTAAAGCACGACGAAACGAGGAATGTTTGGACATGTGGACTTTCTAATCTCCAACCAAAAAAAAAAAAAAAGACATTATAGAGGAGACAGTATGACGTCACGACGACGATGACGACGATTCAGCGTAGTCAGCACAGGCTGAGACACGCTGGGGTATCTGCCGTCGGGTGGTCCGAGGGGGCAGGGNGTTAATCTTAGTAGTTAGGAGACAATGGGAGACTCAAGAAAGAACTCAGGTGGATGAGTAATTGACCTTGAACATAAGATTATAAAACTACGGAATTAAGTTAGACAAAATAAATTGTCGGATTCTTTAAATGAAAATAGATATACGAAAAAAATGAAGAGGTCGGATTCTTTACACTTACTGACACTGTGTCGAAGTCAGATTCATGTCTGTCCGGACTTCTCAATCTGAACAAAGTCTGTTCGCGGCGGCGGGCACGTCAAGGAAGTAAGTCTCCCTGAGACTTACCTCTGAGTGCCCTTGAGTCGTTGACGATTCTTAATGGATGTCAGGTGGGTGTAAAGAACACTACCTTTTAGGTGCACCACAGTCACACTGGGTCTCCAAAAAAACAAGGAGAAGTCTTCAGTCTCGAATCAAAATGAGACGGGGAGGTTAGGATATATTACGATTAATTCCCTGTCCGACATACCCTTAGTATTATATTCTTCACGGTTAAAGCACGACGAAACGAGGAATGTTTGGACATGTGGACTTTCTAATCTCCAACAAAAAAAAAAAAAAAAGACATTATAGAGGAGACAGTATGACGTCACGACGACGATGACGACGATTCAGCGTAGTCAGCACAGGCTGAGTCACGCTGGGGTATCTGCCGTCGGGTGGTCCGAGGGGGCAGGGACCCTAAGAGGTCCGTTCTTGTGACCTCACCCAACGGTAAAGGAAGAGGTCACGTCCTTTCACTTTTCACTTTCACTTCAGTGAGTCAGCACAGGCTGACAATCGCTGGAGTACCTGACGTCGGATGGTCCGAGGAGGCAGGTACCCTAAAAGGTCCGTTCTCGTGACCTCACCCCACGGTAACGGAAGAGGTTGAAGTCACGATTGTGAGTAATTTTTCTTTCCTTTTTTTTTTTTTGTTTGAACCTGGAAAAGGTTCAAAAAAAGAAGAACGTTAATCTTTCGAGAGCCCGAAATTAGTCAGTGTCTGAACCTCAATTAATAATCGAAAGATAAGAGCAATTACATAAAATAGGAGTCCTCTCCCAGACCTCTTCATCTTTTCAACGAGGGGTTGGAACGACTCTTTTCTATATATCGGTTCCCAAATCTCGTGCTGAGAACTCGGTCTGGTGGACCGACACACACTTAGATCCGAAAGAGACACTATCGACGCACAGGACCCGTTTACTGAATTGGAAGAGTACAAGTCAAAGGAGTAGACGTTTTACCTCATTATTATATAGTATCCCTACGACACTCCTATATCTACTCAATTATAACTACTTGATGAATCTTGACACAAACTGTGTATCATTTATTACATTTATGATTATTATTACAATAATTATTAACAACTAAAAGGATGGTGAGAAACAGATCAGAATATAGTGATGAGAGGTCGGTTGTGACCAGAGGAAAAAGAAGGAATATCTTCACTTCGGGAAAGGAAAGAGACGGAGACATGAACGACAAAAGAGATGATATAAGAGTGTAGAGTGTAGTGTAGGAAGTCTCTGGAATCAAGTCAGAGCAGGGGAGGAGGGTTCAACAGCAGGAGGAAAACTGAGGTAAAAGACCTTACAGTCCTGGAGGAAAGAGACAGAACTACTGGTGACACTGGGACGTGACGTGCACCATGGGTCGTAAGTCATGGTTGTGCCCCTTCCGGAGTAGAACTCCGTTATGACTCCTTCATTCATCCACACCTGAACCAATTTCACTCGTAAGGAAGGTTACTTTACCAAACAAGACTTACCTAACATAGTTTAGTCGAGGGAACTTACTTAACAACAACAAGTCAGAAACATTGGGGTACCTGACGTCGTGTGGCCCAAAGGGACAGGAGGTGATGGAGGACTTCAAAAGAGGTCAAGTAAAGGTAACTCAGTCACTAAGATAGATTGGTAGAGTAGGAGACGGCGGGAGAAGAGAGAAACGGAGAGGGTCGTAACCCCCTTACGCAACAATGTTCTCAAAATAAGAGAAGACGTAGGGTACTGAAGAGGGATAAGAGGGGCGACAGGAGACTCCAACCACGGGAATCTGATACCCTGTACAAGACGTCGGACAGGGACCCTAGTGCGGAGGGACCTCCGGCCCGAGGTCTACCAGGTACCACCGAGTTCCGAAGATCCGGTCGCATAGTTCCTTGAGAGCGGGTATCCCAGTTCTTAAGAACCGAGTTCTTAGACAAACCCTCTTAAGTAGTGACGTGTCTGTTCCCTTGGGTCCTAAACAAGTCAGAATGTCAGATCATAAGAAGCTAAGGACTACTCGACTGAATCGCCAAGAAGGGTTCCCGTCAAGGTAATCCGCACACACAAGTCACACAAAAAGTGCGACTTCAGTCTGAGGTCTCTTCTTCTCTCGTTCATTAAACGAAACTGGAATTGTCTCACACCGAGTCTGCCATTTCACAGACGGACGTCACGCCCTCTGGGTCCAAACTAGGGACCCAACCCTTCTACGGGACCTCTTCCTTTACCGTTGGGTGAGGTCATGAGAACGGACCTTTTAAGGCACCTGACTCCTCGGACCATCCGATGTCAGGTACCCCAGCGTTTCTCAGCCTGTGCTGACTCGCTGAAGTGAATTGTCTCATACGGACAGTCACGTCCGAGTAGGTTGTATTGGTCCTTCGTAAGTGCGTCTGAACTCGTAGTTCGACCAGGAAGTGGTCGGGGAGAGGACGAGGGTCGCTCCTATCACCATATCGGTGCACAGGAGTCGAGACTGTCAAGTGGTTTTGTAACCTTAATTTTGCTGTATACACTCCGAAGGAATACCGGGACCCCATTTCTTAGAGGGACGGTCACGTCCTCTGTACCCAAGCTAGGGACTAGGTCCTCCTAGGGTGTACTGACGTCTCGTTGATTTGGGTGACGGGGTGTTGATGACTCGGACTCGAGATCTCGGGTCCTCGACGTCGCTGACTCGGGCGTACAGCATTGATAACTACGAGGTGTTATCTCTTCAGTAACGTTGCCTTCAGGTATGTGACGTTCATATCTCGTCGGGGGACGGACGGTGTTCATCCCTCTTGGACGTGTCGTCGTTTCTGGGTCGTGCCGACTTTTTCTATTTATTCATAAAAAAAATTACCGGACACCTTGAACTTATAAAATATAAGGTTCGACACCGATGAATTAGAAGTTACCTTATCTAAACCTAGCGTCCTGTAAATAGAGAATTTTTCTGTCGAGAAGGTAAGGGGATTGAATATCGACTGAAGGTGGACGACTCACAAAACGATCGTCACAACTACTCCTTAATTTCTTACACTCTTTGAGCCTCTCTGGGTGAAATACTAGACAGAGACGACAAACGGAGTGAACTTGATTATTAACTCTGACCTCTTCACTACCGGACGGATAAGTTGACTGAAAAGTAAAAATCGGGAACCTCTTAACAGATGACTTATACGTTTTGTTAACACCTCTTATCAAGAAGAAAGGAAGAGAATTGACAGGCACAGAAGGAAAATTTTAGATCGACGGTAAACTTTGAAACTGAGAGTTTGTCTAAAATGGTAGACAAATCGTATCTTCAATGGTCTGACCGTAAAGTTTTTACATCCTACTCGGGTTTCTTCGAAAAAAGGGAGAGGGTAGTACCTTTATCTCTTAATTCAAACACGATGAAGAGAGGGTCGAGAATTGAAAGAGGTACCTCGAAATATACCCGAGTCGAGAGAACGGACCTTGATTAAAACTCCGGAAAAGGAAACATCTATGTAGACCTCCGTCTTTGCTCCGACCTGCTGATGAAGTAATTTTCCCATATCCGACTCATCTGGAGACCGTGTTGAAGACTCAAAAACCTTGGTGGAGGGTCACGACCCATGAGTATCTTCAGGTAAACTATACCAGTCTACTTCGGAAAATTCAATGGTAGGAACATAATAAGAGTACTTTTTTATGGTGTATTTTACATTCATTCCTTCTAACTTAATTATCGTGTCCGTCGGTTTATTCCTAAAATTACTTCAGGACCCCTCACCGCGGGTCAGTCGACAGGCACGAGATCGTAACCGGGTGAGGACCATGTAATTGTTATTATTATTATTTTTGAACTCTTTAACGACATGGCTACCTCTTCTCGTTAGAACGTTTACCTTTATCCCCAATGGTAACGGGTGAGACCGAAAATAAATAAACAAACTCCCGTCTCTCCCTCAACTTTCAACTTTACGAGAGAGGGAACTTTATACACTAACTAAAAGTAAATCATTTTCTATTCAACAAAATTGAAGTACTGAGTTTTCAGTATTTAATAAACTCTGACAACGGGTTACGAGGTCGAACGGAAAACGAGGTAAACGCGTGCCGACTAACACGGACCCCTTAAAGACAACCGTCGA
Organism: Capra ibex; assembly: GCA_006410555.1. Classification (NCBI taxonomy): domain Eukaryota; kingdom Metazoa; phylum Chordata; class Mammalia; order Artiodactyla; family Bovidae; genus Capra; species Capra ibex. The sequence goes on from SJYO01006649.1 coordinate 590,323, forward strand.
GTCTCCCTCACCTCACTTATCACTTCCTCTCGAAATGGGGTCCTCATGAGACGACTCACATCAAGTCCTTCAAGAGACTAATTAGGAAAACATTGACTTCCTTGGGGACGGGGTAACTCTATTCCCCTCACGACCGTCTTCGCCCTTAGCCTCCTTTATCATTCACTTCATATTCGTGACGTCACCACCATAAAGAGTCTCTCAGTCGGTCAGTAAGGACGTCCTCTCATGGACTCGGTCTATCGTAATACTTGGGGTACGTAAGTCCGTGACCTTTTCTCGCATAGAAGATCCCCCACTCTGTTGTGTCGGAGTAAACTCAGGATTTCACTCTGAACTTCCGCCACGGAGCATCGAAAATGTTTTGGGTGCGGATAAGTGACCAACATGGTTTCTGAACAACGAGGTTCAGGACGAGGAAGGTTGCGTCTGCAGTTCCGGGGTGGTCAGTGGTCCCGTAGTCACAAAAGACTAGAGGGGGATCTTTGGGTAACCAGACCAGGGTACGGGGTGGACGAATTGATGCGAAGGATCCAAAAAAGGGAGGTTGGACTATACACGAGTCTTTCAATGCAAACCGGTCATTATTTGTAAAACTATTTATTTTTTCAATGTTTGTCTTTACGACGACAAATTTATATATATATAATATCCTCATTAAACCAAAGATTCCATAAGAGTTTTATACGTTTGTAGGTTTCCATCTCGGGCTCCGACCACTCCCAGGTAGCCCTTCTGTCCGACGGACCCTTCCCCATCCTGAGCGTGTCCGGCATAACCGCCCTGACCTGTCACCCTCGCTTAAGTCCTCCCTCGCGACGGGCTCTACATAAGGGAATGTCGGGTGAACAGAGAACTGGAAGCTGTGTACCTGAGGTGAAAGATGATAAGGGGATTTCGGACCGGCGTGTCCCAGGGGGAGTGGTTTCAGTTCCCGTATAAGACAAGTACTAAGAAGTGTCTCCCCAGGTGAAGAAAAGTCTTAAGAAAGAAGGAATGGAAATCCCAGAGAGGTAAAAGTATGGACCTTTCGAGAAAGGTACACAACCTCAACTTAGGTGGGGTTCCGAGTGCACCAATTGCTACCAGTACAAACGAATTAGTTCGTGGAAAGGGAAACCTCTCACTACGAAGGAGACGGTTGTGAATTGTCAACGTATGCGAAAGAAGAAGACGAGTAGAGTAGAATCAAGGAACTCCCTCTTCGTCCTTCATAACTTTACAATGTACCGCACATTTCTGGGAAAGCATCAGACCTGGACTGAGAGATTGGAACAGAGGTCGACAAGAGTGGCAAGTGACCTCAGGTCCGGAAAGGAATGGGTCTCGGAAAGAAACGTGAACGAGAAGGGAGACTAACCTTACAAGAAAAGGAGTCACAACGTACCGACAAAGAAGATGTAAGTACACAGTCTCGTCTCCGACCGACGTCTTTTCGCTAGAAGGACGTCTACTAGGACGACATCATCGGGGGAGGGGGTCGGTAGGGGAAAAGTGGTGACGGAACATACAAGAGGCATTATCAGTGACGACTCCTGAAGGGACCGCCAGGTGACCAATTCTTAGACGAAACGTTACGTCCGATACGTCCAAGTTAAGGACCAACCCCTTGATTCTAGGGTGTACGACACCTCGTTGATTCGGACGTACGGTGTCGATCTCTTAGACACGTGGTATTACTTCCCAGGACGTACTACATTGATCCTGGACTACGCCGGCGTGTGTGTGTGTGTGTGTGTGTGTCAGTAACGAGAGAGTCCAACTGAAACGCATAAAGTACAGTCAGGAGACAGTAATCTTACAGTCACACGACTCTAGTCCCTGACGTAGAATAGGTGACGATATAAGGTTGTGGATTTGTCACGGACCGTATCTTATCTGTGAAACATATGACACCAACTTATTTACTTAATTTACAAGAGTACGACAGGTGTGATCCTTTAATTGAAGAAGACAGTAATACGACAGGTGTAATCCTTAGATTATCTGGTCGAAAAACGGTTTAAACTTAGATAGGGTTTGATAGTCTTAATTAAGGATTCAGTCTCGTGTAATGACTAAACATCTTTTCAGCTATAGGAGGAATGAATCCTCCATAAGTGTATCTACCTGTCTATACGTATGAAAGGTCCTGCATACTATACAGAAACACAAACCTAGTTGTAAATTATTCACAAGTATGGTCCACGAATCAGATCGAATAGAGTAAATTGAGGAGTTTGGTAGGACACTTCATTTTTCATAAGAGGTTAAAGCGTCTCTTTAATTTATCGTAAATGTTCGAGGGTCTCCACCCCAGACTTGTACTCAGATTGACGTCGTAAGAGTGACAGACACGAAGGAATCTAAAAGGGTATCGTCTTCTGTTTAGTATTTGTCATAAGTTCAGACGATCCTTATTTTTGTAAGGGTTTTCCTAAAGACGATAATTTATTCTCTGTTCTTAAAAGATTTATTTTTCCTTTTGATTAAGAAACATTTGGAAGTCAAATTACAAGAGAGTTGACAAAACTGAATTCACACGGTCCTTCGTCAATTGATCTTCGTTTATGGAGACATTAATGTCTCCTCTCTTATCTTTGTGAAGACAGGATAAAGACGGAAAGGGGTTGGGTACATCGAAGAAAAAAACAAACAAAAACAAAATCGAAGTAAAAACTCTCCTCAAATATTTTTATAAACAAAACCGACGTAGTCCCGGACCAACATCGTAGAAAAAAAAACATCACGCCCGAATCAACGGGGAACCGTACACCCTAGAATCAAGGGGTTGGTCCCTAGTTTGGGTGTAGGGTAACTAACTCTCCACCTAAGAATTGGTTACCTGGTGCTCCCTTCCGGGACCACCCCTCAAAAACATGGACCAAAGACTAATAACGATACTCCCTTTTTAGACCTTAACTCATAAACAAAAGAATAAACGGATGAAGGAGGTCATCTTGTACTTGAAGGACTCCCGTCCTCGGTTTAGGTCGCATAGTAGAAGAGAGAATGTGGTCGGATACCTCGTCGGCATCATCCGTGCGTCACTTGGGATGTTCAGTTACTTGTGCGCGAGTCGGGGCACGTCACACTCCCCCAGACCGATGTCCCCCCCGAATGTACTGATTTCGAACGACTAAAGGTACCAGACACGATCTTCGGACGAAGGAAGACCTGCGAGGACGAAGAGTCTATTGGACAATATTGTACGACCGATAATTCTCAAACCTTTTTTCCCCGTACACACGTCAATATTCGATACAAACGAGAGAATTTTACCATTAAGTTTTAATATTTAAGAATTTACAAAGGATAGTAGTATATAAGTTTCACTTTCACTTCAGCAAGTCAGCACAGGCTGAGTAACGCTGGGGTACCCGACGTCGGATGGTCCGAGGAGACAGGTACCCTAAAAGGTCCGTTCTCATGACCTCACCCCACGGTAACGGTAGTGGAAAATAGTGACTTAGTCTTGTTTCTGTCAATTGTCTTGTAATCGTGTGTATCACATTGGACTATATATTGTAAGAACCCATGAATGATACACCGTCCATCGAACTACCCACAAATCTCTGTCACAGGGATAAATCGAAATGTTGATGACATACTTCACCCCATCCACGGTACTAGTAGAGGTCAATTGTCCGCTCCTTCAGCTCCGACGACTTTCTGTGACTCATTAAAAGAACTCCTGTGTGTCGATCCTCATACTCTAGGTGCAAGATTTGGGTCTGTTAAACTAAAGTCTTGACGTGGGAATGGACGTTCTGACACATAACGTGAATCACTCATTCATTGTCCCAAGTTCGGTTTTCAGTCCAGACTAAGAAACTGAGGTAATATTGTATGACGGACAAGGAAACAGAGGAGTTAATGATTAATAACAGACTGGAAAAAAAAAAAAAAACGACCAAAGAAAAAATTAAATGATTAAAAATTAACCTTCTATTAACGAAATGTTACAACACAACGAAAGACGATATGTAGTCGTACTTAGTCGACATCCATTGCATACAGGGGAGGTAGAACTTGGAGGGGTGGGGAGGGGAGGTCCAACAGTGTCTCGTGTTCCAGGTCGAGGGACGAGTCGGTCGTCTCAGGGCGACCGGTAGGGAAAGTGTATACCGTTACATATACGAGATCTCGATGAAGGAGTCAAGTAGGGGGGAGAGGAGGGGTGTGACTCAGGTGTCCACATAAGGGAGACAGACGTAGAGACAACGACGGGATGACATCTAAGTAGTCATGGTAAAAAGATCTAAGGTATATATAAGTAATTATATACTATAAAAAGAGAAAGACTGAATGAAGTGAGACATATTGTCCGAGATCCAAGTAAATGGAGTGATCTTGAGTGGGTCTAAACAAGTAAGAGTACCGACTCAGTATAAGGTAACACACATACATGGTGCCGAAAGAATAGGTAAGTAGACGGCTACCTGTAGACCCGACGAAGGCACAGGACCGATAACATTTGTCGCGACGTCACTTGTGACCCCAGGTACACTGAAAATCTTAACACCGAAAGAGTCCCATACACGGGTTATTACCCTGACGACCCAGTATACCATCAAAATCAGGATCAAAAATTTCTTTAGAGGTACGACAAGAGGTATCACTCACTGAAATAGTCAAATGTAAGGGCACTTGTCATGTTCTCCCAAGGGAGAAAATAGGAGTAAGACAGATCGTAAATAACAAACGTCTAAAAAAAATAGTACCGGTAAGACTGGTCACACTCCACTTTGGAGCAACATCGACACTAAACGTGAAGAGATTATTCACTACAACTCGTAAAAGGGTGCACAAAGAATCGGTAGACATACAGAAGAAACCTCTTTACAGACAAATCCAGAAGACAATCCGGTAAAAAGTATATTGAAAACCCGTATATGAACGAGTAAAATCTGTACGATCTTTCCATGTTTCCTTTTAGACTAAGCCGGTAGATTTTTATTGATACGAATACTAAAACTATAAAAGAAGAAATTAAAAAAGATAATAACTCTTTTGATTCTATATGTGAAACAACAGAAAAAAATTGGATTGTAAGACATAAAATTTAGACAAAGTGGTAGACTTTATAAAGTGATAAAAACTATTAATATAAGATAAAATACCGGTAGAATAAATAAATCCATCAGGAAAAACAAACCTGTAGACATGGTAAATACAAAAACGACAATATTTGTCACGACTTCACTTACAGAAACTTGGTATAGACAACGGAAGGACTAATGAGGGAATCCTAAGGGTCATCTTAATAACTCGTAAAATTTTTATACTTGTCATATTTCGTATGATGGACGAAAGTCCGACAACAGGTCTACCAAGACAAAATGTACAGGGGGTCTTCGTACATTGTGACGTTTCATTGATTGATTTAAAAATAAACATGTCTAGTATTTAAAATTAGAAATGTCGACCACACACTGATTGGAACTTTTGACGTACTTTTAATTGTTCACGATAATATGTTGGTTCTATCAATGTCTCATTAGATATGACCAGTACTTTCAAGTCAAGGTTTTCCTGGTCATACACAGACAGTGGTACATCTTCCGTTTCAGATCCCGTCTCAAGGGTGGGGTGCTTGGAATAGAACGACCCACCTATATACCCAACGACCACTGTGTCTCGTCCATATATTAGTTGCTTGGCACCACACGTCAGGCTTACTCACGCGGACAGTTTCCCTCCAAATACAAGGTGTATAGTCGAAGAGTTCGGACACGGGTCCTCGATAGATGATCGACGCCCACCGGGTCGGAACCCACACTGACCACGACGGACCGTGTGCCGACGACACTTGACTTCACGGAGGGGAAAGGGTCACGTGTGTGGGCTTGGGTGCTGTCCAACGTTCACAGGTCGAGAGACAGGACCTAAAGAGTCTTTTATCCCTAAGCAGTTTACTTCTAAAAAAAAAAAAACTGGGGATTCACTTAATTTGCCTAAGAAAAGAATTTCTTGTTCGACATTCGTAAAAGTCAGGGGTACCCTAAACACAGAAGTAGTCGATATCACTGTCTCGAAAAGAGACACGAGACTAGAGAAAGAGGTCCTTAAGTATGTAGGTTAACGAAGGTAACAAAGTCATCTATGGAATTCCCCCTATTTTTCCTTTGACTGTACCCAATCCGTGTATGAACTACGGTCCGTGACACGGCTCACCTCCCTAGTAAAACTTTCGGTGGACCTGAATGTCGAACGAAGCAAATAAGATGTCGAAAGATATTCGTGTGTGAGACACGAACCGTGCCTCCTACGACCTGTCAACCGACGAGAGAGATAAGATCAGGACTCGTGCGGTCGACCCTTCACGACCGACGTCACGGACACTTCGTCCTGAGGAGTGACCCATTTTCACGTACCTCCACAGACCCGCCCGACTTGTCCGAACCGAGGCCGTGAACACGTCCACAGACACCGGGGACGTCCCTCTCGGAGGCCCTCCCGGAGGAGAGAGAAGGACGGGGACCGTACAAATGTCAAAGACTGGGTAATGTGGCAGAAAACGTTTGGTGGATGAAATCGTAGTCTGAGATCCAGGGGGAATTACATTTAAGAGACGGGAAGTTTCCAGAACGAGGACGAAGACGAACGGGGGTGGGGCTAAGGAAAAGGGGGTCATGGATAGTGGTGTCGTCGCACACTCCTCTGCGTGAAAGTAATGCCACACTGACGGACTCGTACAGGAGGTTTTGCCGTAAATATAAACCTTCTCCTCGTGTCGTCATTTGTAATTAAAGATTAACGTCTAAAAGAATTTGTAAATACATAATCAATAAATAAACTGACGTGACTCAGAATCAACGCCGTGTGTCCCAGAAATCAACGTCGCAATCTTGGGGATCAACGTCATACACTCTAGATCGAGGGACTGGTCCCTAGCTTGGGCCCAGGGAACGTGCCCCTCGTACCGCAGAATCGGTCACCTGGGGGTCCCTTCGGGGTTTAACGTCTAAAAACTCGTCAACGGAAAGGTTCAAGTAACGGTCGTCATCCTTGTAGACGAGTTTTGAGACAGGACGGTGGATGGAAGAAGATGGGTTTGGGAATGTCCGGTCTCTTCGTCTCCGGTCACTGAACCGGTGCTTAAGATTACAAAACGGTCCCGATCAACCTCATAAACCCCCCTTTAAGATGTCGGACAAGACCAGAATCGAGACGGAAGTGGAGCGATGGATACGGAGATAAAGGAAAGGACATTTTACCTTGAATACCCTAAACCCCCTTCTAATGTTCGTACGGCTTTTCAGTGTTCCACTGGGGTCCGACACTCCCTCGGGTCGGACGGTAGGTTTCGACTCCAGACTTACCTGAAAGTCGAACCTTTGAAACTAGATTTGGTCTACCTGATATGTCAGGCACGTTAAGAGATCTGGTCTAATGACCTCACCCATCGGAAAGGGAAGAGGTCCCCTAGAAGGGTTGGACCCCAGAGGGCGTAACGTCCGCCTAAGACATGGTCGACTCGGACTGGCATATTAAGAATTTGTCCGTCGAAAACCGTATCAGTCTCTATCGAAGTAAAAGTCATCCGACAAACCGGATCTGCACAACTTGAGGTCCCATTAGTCCATCAGTACAAATAAAATTAAAAGTTTCTCCACAAACCATAAGTGAGGTATAAAAACAAAATGATAGATGATGATTTCGAAAGAGGGGTTCGACTAAAAGATTTGAGACTTTTACTGATTGAGATCTTCGCTTACTCCCGTCCCCTCGAACCTCCCGTTGGTCTCTGAGGAACGAGAGACGTCGGTGTGCACTACCGGGCCCTCTCCGACTGGACCACCACTGAAGCCACGACTCAGTACCCTTACCGGGAAACGTCTTACACAGGTGCCAGGGTTTAGTCTCCCACCATCCATGGGGAGTCGCACGTCGAGGTCCACTTCTTTCTTATATCGTTCCCTTTGACTACCTTTAATAACACTTTGTACCACTCCTCACTCGTCTAAAATCCTAAAACAAAAGTTTACAATAAAACGTCTAAGTTCCCTTTGAATTTGAAAATTTCTCGACTCGACAAATGTCCGGGGTCTAAGGTGTGACTCTTTCTACGACACTGACATCACAGTTAAGTCGAGACGTAGCAGTTCACCTTAACTTTCCCCTGCGACCTTGGATTAGCCTTAGATTTAAACTTAGGGTTGAGACGATGAAAGAGAAAATCTGGAAACCTTGTAATGAATTGGAGACCCGTAAGAAACCTTCTACCCCTTTTATGGTAGAACATCCCAACAATCACTCCTACTAACCTTTGTAAAAACCTCGTCCCATTGGGAGGGTCCAAATGTCCTCTCTACCATCGGTCTGACAATCGTCCCTACCTTCGAGATCGACTTCCGTCTTGTGTGTGTCCTCGACAGCCGGACGCCGTAGGCACGTACACCGCCCGGTCGCCGACTCTCGAACCCTTCGCAACAGCGAGAAAGAGACACACGACGACACGGGAAACCTGTAGACCACTATTTCGAGTCTCTCCAACCTCTACGTGGTTGATGAAACTTTAATAATCTCGAAGAAGGGTTGGTGGTTCAAAAGAAGAGGAACCGGAAGGAAGAAAGGGAGGACCCCGTCCTGTCCTTGAGTTTCTCGACTTTGACGGCTTATGACTTTTTACGACTCTACTCGAAAAAAAAGGAGGTTTGTAAAGTAATTGTTTTAAAAAGTTTGTACGTCTTTTCAACTTTTTTAACATGTAAATAGCATGTATATAGATTGTGTCCAAGATCTTAATTATAAAACGATATAATCGAATATAACAGTAAAAACTATGTAAAGTTTCATTCACCGTAACGTCCGTGGTCCTGTGTCGTACCCCAATCAAAACTTCATAACTAAACTGCTTGTGGAACCCAAGAGGTTCTCGACGAGTCTCGGGGCAAGACGAAAGCTTCGTGATTTTTGTTAACGGAAGGGAAGGTCACGCTACGAGGACGACGACGTGATCGCTCACGGAGTCCTAGGTTCCCTCCGGATCTCCAAGGACGGGAGTCTCACAGGGGGTACGGTGGTCTGTTTGCTTTCGGACCTCAGTGGAACGTGAGTGACCAAATATGGGGCAAAGAGAGAGAGAGAAAGACAAAAAGGGAAAAGCAGACAGACAGAGGAAGACCATTAGAAAATCGTAAAACGGAATACTTTATAAAGAAATTTAACACCAAAAATCACCGGTCTGGTAGGACACCGTTACTGGGGACGTCACCAAATCTATTTAGAGTGTTTACGTCACAACTAGTTTCCTTGAGGTCGTGTCTTCTCGTACACTAGCACTTGAAAAGACGCGCATATAACGTCTGCAGTCAGTAAAAAAATCTCTAAGACGACCCATCAATTATAGAGACTGATGGAGAATCTCGGTAGTCTAGTGAGTGTGGAGAAAAGGTAGACATCCCTATGTAAACGACCATTGTCTCGTAGCGTGAGGACTCTGGAGGACGCCGTGTCGCGGGTGCCACGGCCCGCCGTGGGATTACACAAGAAAGAGGGTGTCTCAGTCCTACCGGCACGAGAGATTCCTTATACCAAAGCACTAAGATTGACCACGACGGTCGAAGAACTACCATTGAGTAGATCGGTAGTTACAAAGGTTCCGGGCGTTCTTCATGTTTCACCTCCACTCACCCTTGTGTCACCACGGGAATATCCGCACAGCCCCCGTTCTTGGACAAAAGTCGGTGCCTCTCTCTCCACCCTACGATCACCGCGACCACGACAGAGATCATCTTTGAGACGGGGACAGACTGTCCTCGTTTCTTTCATTATGTCCGGGGACGATCTCTCAGCGAAGCCGGACCAAAGGGAAAACAGAAAAGACATCTTTTTGGTCCACACGAAAACAGACCTCGAGAAACGACCCTTCTCTCAATAAAGGATTTCCTCCAATTCGTCCCTTGAGGGACCACCACGTCACCCAATCCCGAGGTACGAAAATGACGACTCCCGGACCGAAGTTAGGAACCAATCCATTGATTCTAGGGTGTTGAAAACTCCATACCGGTTTCTGTTTTATCGTAAAATTTTCCCCCCCCCCCACCACCATTTATCGTCAACAAAAGACCACACGGTCAAATTTTGCTACAGAAGACCACTAAAAGGACAGAGGGCTCATCGTTTCTTCGTGCACCACGGTGTCAATGGGGCACGAACCTGTAATTCTGCATCCCCCGTCCAGATGGCTTACGAAGGAAATCAATGCCGGGTAGATCTTCCCTATTACTGACTTCGCCAGGGACCTCTCGTCGAACTTTACAGATGAGACAACTTATTAACATTAACCCGAGGGATTCATCTTGAGGCAAATTTCAGGGGTACAGATCAAAGAAAAGAAGTTGCGTGTGTAGGTAATGGTAAGAGTGTGTGTCAAAGCCAAGGGGATCATGCCCTTGGAATTTCTTACACCATAGACTAACTGACAACCGTGCCTCGACAAAGGGTCAACGACGAGCATCACGTAAAGTTTCGGTGGTCACCACCGTATTACAGTTGTTCTCGTGACTTAACGCGCGTACGACGGAGGTAGGGAACTTACCGTGTCTGTATGTAGGAACAGGACCTATAATTATCTGGGTCCGACTCAGACGGAGACTCTTGCTCTGGAGAGAGTGACGCACATAAATTCGTCTTTAGCTTACTAGTAGATGGTTTCAATACTGGCTTCTACGAAACCCCATGTGACAGAAATTCCGACTAAAAATTGAGAGTTGTGACTTACGATGAGAACTGGTATACTGGTGTGCGTGAAACAAAGGTGTCATAGGATGGTACATGTCGTGACTGGGGCTTTTGCCCGTGTAGAAGTTGACGTAAGTCGCTCGAGTGGTCTTGTGCACTCACGACCGGGCCGACCCGGGGACTCTGAAGACGCCTCACCCACGAAAGACAGGATGTGGAGTCGGGAACCAAACGACTCACTAACGCTACTACTAGTACCTATGAGTAATTTTCATAGCATTTTACACAAATACGTGTCTAATTTATAATTCGTCTTAATTCTCAACAATCCTACCACTCTCTGACCTTTTTTCAAAAGAAAGGCAAAGAAAAAAATTTAACTCCCACTAAATGGAACAACACAAGTAACGACGACACAATAAAAGTCGTTCCACTAAGTCAATGTGGATGTAAGAAAAGGTACTCCCAAAAGGGGTCCGATAACTTGTGTCAAGGGACACGATATGTTATCCTGGAACAACAAATAGGTAAGAGGGATATTATCGACTGTAGACGATTGGGAGTGGAGGTGGGGGAGGGAGGGGGTTGTACAGAAATTTTGATGTCGTGAGAAGACGTCATAAACGTTGTTCAGAAGAGACTTGACTACGACTTACAGGGTCGGATCCCGACTCGCCGAAACTCGAGATATTCGTTCACTGAGACTAAGTGGAGTAGTGAAACAATCGAAACTCCGGAACCTAAGTGACAGAAGACTCAATGGAGATTACGGTTCGGTTCGTTTTCTTCCACCTACTAGAATCACCAGGCCGGAAGGCGGAGATGAGTTACTAATAAAAATGAGAGTTTAAAGATTGAACCGTTCATTCTTACATTTTTCAAGAATCAAAATGTACCTGTATGAATTCATCCCACGAAAAGAATTTTTGTTCAAAAAAAGATAGGTAAGGTCCAACCTTCACATGGGAGGGAAGAATAAAAAAGATCGACAGCCTCCACAAATGGTGGGTCATTCATGATTCGTGCGTGTCGTGTTCACAAAACACCCCCCACGCCACCCCCACCATCCATCTGCTCCCTCCGTAGATTAATCTAAAGCATCTAAATTAAGTGACTCGGAAACCCCTCTCTTCTCCTTTACTTGTAAATTACTTGTAGAAACTACAGATCCGTGGTGTATAAAAATTTCTGAATTTAAGACAATGAAGAATGTTCTTCGAAAGGAACTACCGAATCTGCCATTTCGCAGACGGACGTTACACCCTCTGGGACCAAGCTAAGGACCCAGTCCTTCTAGGGGACCTCTTCCTTTATCGTTAGGTGAGGTCGTGAGAACGGACCTTTTAGGGTACCTGTCTTCTCGGACTATCCGATGTCAGGTGTCCCAGTGTTTCTCACCCTGTGTTGACTCACTGAAGTGAAAGTGAAAGTGAAGAATGTTTCAAAGAATTTCGTCGATCTTAAAAAGGGTAAAAAAAAAAGTTGTCTACGCTTTGGAGGACTTATGACATATTGAAAGAGTTCTAGTTTATTGATCTGATTTTTTCAGTATTAAACTTGGGTCCTGATAGACGAGGACAAGTACAAATGACTCAAAAGGAAATGACACAAATAAGTCCGTCGTCCTTCAAGGACCTGCGGACTCCAATGACGTCGTTGGTTTTGTCCGTCTCAGGACCAGAGTACGTGACTGAGAATCGACCCCAATGTCTGCTCTTTCATTACGTTCATAACCCAACCGGTTTCTCAAGTAAACGCAAAAGGGTGTACCGAATATCTTTTAGGGTTTGTCTGAAAAACCGGTTGGGTTATGTACTACAGTCAAGTCAAGTCAGTGAGTCAACACAGGCTGAGGAACGCTGTGGTACGTGACGTCGTGCGGTCCGGAGGGACAGGTAGGGGTTGAGGACCTCAAGTGGGTTTGGGTACAGGTAACTCAGCCACTACGGTAGGTCGGTGGAGTAGGAGACAGCAAGGGAAGAGGAGGACGGAAGTTAGAAAGGGTCGTAGTCCCAGAAAGGGTTACTCAGTCAAGAAGCGCAGTCCACCGGTTTCATAACCTCAAAGTCGAAGTACGTGGCACATCATACAATCTTTCACCACGTGGGGTGTCTCCTTCGTGTTCGCCCCTACCACCTCTCCTTTACGACCCCCTGGTCACGACTCCCCGCGTCAGTCCTCCCCAAGGAACGACACTTCCACTGTGAATCCGTCAACCCTCCCTCGTACACGGAGGTCTGTGGGGGTCCGCCCCTACCCGTCCCCTCCGGGACCTCGTCCTCGGCCAGACCAGACGGACACGCGTCACTCGTCGTGTCGAAGCCGCCACCTGTCTCCCACTCCCGTCCCGGCTCCCCCGTGGAGCCGCGGAACATCCGACGACACCGGGACACTCGGGATCCAAACCAGACGTGACGTGGAATAGATTTATTTCGTTCCAAGAGACCAATCAACGACAAACCCAGAACGAAACCTGTCTTTGAAAGGAAAGTTGCCCGGTTTACAGGGGAGGTAACCCAACACTGGTCTCCTGGCCATGGAGTGTAAAGCCCAAGACTCTGAAGTATTCGCAGACGAGGACAGGACGTGGGGTCCTAGGACAAGGAACTCGAATCAAGAAATTTTTATGAGACTCTGATGAGACTCCTGTTCGCGGATTACGTCGAGGACCCAAATGTCTCATTGGATTATCTCCGATGTCTGGAGGATCTATCTCTGTATACACGGACCCACAAGCAACTATCAACAAAGTATGCGGATGGTTATAAATTGTGAGGCATTTTAGTACCTTTGTTTGTTTATTTTTGGGACTTCATCCTTGGAGTGGGGTGACTACTGTCACGACTCAACCTTTCTACGAACTCCTGACACCGTGGGTCAGTGAGTGCAGGAGTGGAGAAGAGAGAGGAAGAGGGACCGGAGGAAACCTGGTGTACCCAACAGTGGGGTCGTCCCGCCGGTTTACCTTCCTAAAAAGGTAGAGAGTACTCAAAAAGGAGACAGAAGACTTCCCACAACCTTTGTCCCTCTGACAGGGGGGGGTTCTGAGGTAAAAGACCCCAAGTCTTGTGTCGTGGGAGAGACCGAAAAAGACCCGCTCGGGGTGTGAATCCGCATCCCGTGTCGTATCGGGGAGCCTCGCGAGACCCCGGGGAGTGACTACTTCGTCGTGAGTCGTCGCCTCGCGGGTCCGACGACGGGTGTCGCGACGGGGGTCGGGACGGAGAGGCAACCGAAGGAGAGGACGACGGGACGTCGGGGATCCGGACGGAGAGGTCTCGTCTCGGTGGCACGAGATCGTGGGACTGAGGAGGTCCCGTTCGGGCCGCCAAGGACGGTAGGGTGGAGGGCTCCTCGTCCGGTCGTCAGTCCAGACACTCGTCACGTGCCTTCCTAGTGTCACGAAACTAAGAGGACTGACTTTCGTTAAAGTAAGATGGGAGTGAAACCATCCCTCATGAAATGGTATAGACACTTTAGCGATTGAAAAATAATTTCACACATTAGTTAGGAGCTACAGTTATTTGTAGACGGACAAAGAACTTACGTTTGCGACTGTCTCGGGAAGATAAAATCGCGTATCGAAGACCAAACCCGAACCGGACCTAGCAACCTGCTCAGGAGATACGAATGCCGATAATGTGACCTCCATTCCTGTGCGACGACAGACGGTTCCTTTGTTTCAATTTTAGGACGTGATGACGTGAAGGACGAATCGTTCCGAAAAGTTTTTCGTTTCATGGAATTAAATGAAACAGAAAGACATTGACCTATTGGTTCAACATCGATAGTTTCATTGAACTATTGGTTCGACTCTCTAACCAATAGAAGAAATGAAAACAATTGGAAACTTATCTTAAATTATTGTTTCGAGTAAAAATAACTTGCAAAAGTCACACAGACAACGACAAGGAATCTTGTCGTATCGTAAATGTATCTTGTCGTATCGCATCGATAAGGAATCTTGTGATATTTGCTGGAGTCGTATACAGCAAGTCGGGATATTCTTAAGGTACTGTATCTGTCATAATTATATATCTACTCCTGTGTCCGAATCTTTCTAATTCTGCCTCGATGATTCACATTTGATCTTTCGGTCCGAAGTTTGGGTCCGTCCGTCTGAAATCTAGGGGACGAAGAGTCGTCATGATATTTGCCACAAAGACTCTGCTCACCCCTTCCCTGAAAAGACCGACACGAATGGAAAGCCTTCTCCTTTTTCCAAGGGTTTCTAGGATTTCGTTTCCACGAGATTAATAATAGGATATTAAGCAAAAGTTCAGGTTATGATAACACTGCGAAATGTACGTCATAGACTGTCAACTGTCGAATCCGATTTCTCAACGGACTGGAGAATTCTGGTTCACCAGATTACATGCTGGGGTTCACGGAACTATCTTACCGACCACCTACAACTGTCGTAACACTAACACCTCACAGGGGTCATTGAAGACAAGAAAGGAGAAAAAAAATCTTGGGTCTTTCGCCGTCGCCCCTCGGGACTCGAAGTAGCGGGAGTAACCGGAGTACCCGTGGTGACACACGAGACGGAAGGTCGTAGAACCAACCCAATCTTGGCCGAACTTGTCACCCACGTTCTCGACGGTAACTTCTTAATATCCCAAAAACCTTTGAGAGTAAGTAAAACTCACTGAAAATAAAAGTCAATGTAAAAAAAAAAGAACTTATTTTAGAAGTGACCGCACTCGGAGGATGGATTGGGACTGAGATAGTAAATTAAGAAAAACTCAGAAATAGATTTTATATTCATAGGACAAGGATGATTTACTCGTTCCCCGGTGTCCATAATTCGTGGGGAAGATGGGACGGTCTCCTAGAAATGAATTCCACACTCGACTCTTTTACAGATTAACACTTTTATAAACATTAGTACGGGTGACTCGGTGGACCCTTCCCGGGGGTGTTAGTATTGTACCGTCACTTTTGGACTCCGAACTCCCTTTCAGAAAAACACGATCAACCCTATATTCTAAGAGAATAGTGAACGATTATATATCTTACTGTTATCCTAAAATTTTTTAGAGAGGACTTCTAACGAAGATTATCAATTTTTGACTTGCACTTCAACGAGTCAGTACACAATGAGAAACGTTGGGGTGCCTGATATCGGATGGTCCAAGGAGGTAGGTACCCTAAAAAGTCCGTTCTTATGACTTCACCCAACGGTAAAGGGAAAGGTTCTCTAGAAGGACTGGGTCCCTAACTTGGGTCCAGAGGGTGCAACATCCGTCTGTGAAATGTCAGACTCGGTGGTTCACTGTCTGATTCTAATACTCTCAATTATTTCTACTTAGATTGAAAGACACACACATACGATTCTAGACTAACGTATCCACGTTTACCTCCTGTGGGAATCGTTGTTTTATGTCTTCTGAATTTGTCGAAATCGACGGGACCCAAAGAGAATGGAACCTGCACCCCATAGAGAAGTGCCGACGAGGTCGTTTCACGTCGACGACGAGGAATGGAATCTGCACCCCATAGAGAAGTACCGACGACGGGGACCGGAACCTGTACCCCATCGAGAAGAGCCGGTGACGGGGACTGGAATCTGCACCCCATAGAGAAGTGCCGGTGGCGGGGACTGGAACCTACACCCCATCGAGAAGAGTCGACGGTGGGGACTGGAACCTGCACGGGTTATACGATGACCTCTAGTCACCTCTTTATTGGGGTCTCTCTTACTTCCCTACCTCGGTTTCGTTGTCGTTGTGAGTCGACACTTACCCTGACCACTATCTTCATTCCAGGCTACGATATCTCTCGTTATAACGTATCCTTGGACCTTACAGTCCAGGTATTTAGTTCCGTTTAACCTTCGCCAGTTTGTGCCCTACCGTTCTCACTTACAACTGTAAGGTCCTTAGTCACTTGATTGTATCTGACCTTACCTACTTAAATTGAGTCTACTAGTAATATAGATGATGACACCCGTTCTTAGGGAATCTTCTTTACCTCATCGGTAGTATCAGTTGTTTTCAGCCTTTACGTCACGAACCTACGTTAGAGATTTTACTGTCTTCCTAGAGACAAGCAAAGGTTCCGTTTGGCAAGTCATAGTGTCATTGGGATCAGATACGGGGTTGGTCATTGGACCTTCTTCGACTTCAACTTACCAAGATATTTCTACATGTTCTGACAGATCTTGATTGTGAGGGTTTTCTACAGGAAAAGTAGTCTCCCCTGACCTTACGTCTTCGTCCTTCAGTCCTTTGTGGACCTCATTGTCCGTTCAAACCGGAACCTCATGTGTTACTTCGTCCTGTTTCCGATTATCTCAAAACGGTTCTCTTGCGTGACCAGTATCCTTTGTGGGAGAAGGTTCTTGTGTTTTCTTCTGAGATGTGTACCTGTAGTGGTCTACCACTTGTGGCTTTAGTCTAACTAATATAAGAAACGTCGGTTTCTACCTCTTCGACATATGTCAGTCGTTTTTGTTCTGGTTCCCGACTGACACCGAGTCTAGTACTTGAGGAATAACGGTTTAGGTTTGAATTTAACTTCTTTCACCCCTTTTGGTGATCTGGTGAGTCCATACTGGATTTAGTTTAGGGAATACTGAATCTAAATTCCCGGATCTTGACTATCTATCTCACGGACTACTTGACGCCTACCTCCAAGTACCGTAACATGTCCTCTGTCCCTAGTTCTGGTAGGGGTTCTTTTTTTATGTTTTTTCGTTTTACAGACAGACCCCTCCGGAATGTTTCTGACACTTTTCTTCTCTCCACTTTTCGTTTCCTCTTTTCCTTTCTATGTGGGTACACTTACGTCTCAAGGTTTCTTGTCGTTCGTCTCTCTTCTTTCGGNCGGACTACTTGACGCCTACCTCCAAGTACCGTAACATGTCCTCTGTCCCTAGTTCTGGTAGGGGTTCTTTTTCTTTACGTTTTTTCGTTTTACCGACAGACCCCTCCGGAATGTTTATCGACACTTTTCTTCTCTCCACTTTTCGTTTCCTCTTTTCCTTTCTATGTGGGTACACTTACGTCTCAAGGTTTCTTATCGTTCGTCTCTCTTCTTTCGGAAGGAGTCGTTAGTTACGTTTCTTTACCTCCTTTGGTTATCTTATCCTTTCTGATCTCTAGAGAAGTTCTTTTAATCTCTATGGTTCCGTAAAGTAGGTTTCTACCCGAGTTATTTCCTGTCTTCACCATACCTGGATTCTATTCGTCTTCTATATGTCTTTTCCACCGTTCTTATCTGTCTTCTTGATATGTTTTTTCTAGAAGTGTTGGGTCTATTAGTGCTACCACACTAGTCAGTGTGAGTGGATCTCGGTCTGTAGGACCTTACACTTCAGTTCCCGGAATCCTTCGTAGTGATGCTTGTTTCCATCACCTTCTTTAGGTCAACTCGAGAAAGTTTAGGACTTTATACTACGACACTTTCACGAAGTGAGTCATACAGTCGTTCAAACCTTTTGAGTCGTCACCGGTGTCCTGACCTTTTCCAGTCAAAAGTAAGGTTAATGTTTCTTTCCGTTACGGTTTCTTACGAGTTTGATGGTGTTTTAACGTGAGGAGAGTGCACGAGCATTTCATTGCGAGTTTTAAGAGGTTCGGTCCGGAGTCGTTATACACTTGGCACTTGAAGAACTAGTTCGAGTAAAATCTTTTCCGTCTCCTTGGTCACTAGTCTAACGGTTGTAGGTAACCTAGTAGCTTTTTCGTTCTCTCAAGGTCTTTTTATAGATGAAGACGAAATAACTGATACGGTTTCGGAAACTGACACACCTAGTGTTATTTGACCTTTTAAGACTTCCTCTACCCTTTGATCTGGTGGACTGGACGGAGAACTCTTTGGATATACGTCCAGTCCTTCGATGTCAATCTTGACCTGTACCTTGTGGTCTGACCAAAGTTTATCCTTTTCCTCATGCAGTTCCGACATATAACAGTGGGACGAATAAATTGAAGATACGTCTCATGTAGTACTCTTTGCGACCCGATCTTCTTCGTGTTCGACCTTAGTTCTAACGACCCTCTTTATAGTTATTGAAGTCTATACGTTTACTGTGATGAGAATGCCGTCTTTCGCTTCTCCTTGATTTCTCGGAGGACTACTTTCTCCTCTCACTTTTACAACCGAATTTCGAGTCGTAAGTCTTTGATTTTAGTACCGTAGAACAACGTGGTGAAGTACCGTTTATCTTCCCCTTTGTCACCGACTGAAATAAAACTCCCCGAGGTTTTAGTGACGTCTACCACTAACATCGGTACTTTAATTTTCTACGAATGAGGAACCTTCCTTTCAATACTGGTTGGATCTGTCGTGTAATTTTTCGTCTCTATAATGAAACAGTTGTTTCCGGACAGATCAGTTCCGATACCAAAAAGGTCACCAGTACATACCTACACTCTCAACCTGATACTTCTTTCGACTCGTAGTTTCTTAACTACGAAAACTTGACACCACAACCTCTTCTGAGAACTCTCAGGGAACCTGACGTTCCTCTAGGTTGGTCGGGTAGGATTTCTCTAGTCAGGATCCACAAGTAACCTTCCTGAGTACGACTTCGACTTTGAGGTTATGAACCCGGTGGACTACGTTTCTCGACTGAGTAACCTTTTCTGGGACTACGACCCTTTCTAACTTCCGTCCTCCTCTTCCCCTATTGTCTCCTACTCTACCAACCTACCGTAGTGGCTGAGTTACCTGCACCCAAACCCATTTGAGACCGTCAAACACTACCTGTCTCTCAGGACCACATGACGTCAAGTACCCCAGCGTTTCTCAGCCTGTGCTGACTCGCTGACTTGACTTGACTTGACCGAAAAAGATACTAGGTCACCTACAACCGTTAAACTAGAGACCAAGGAGACGGAAAAGATTTAGGTCGAACTTGTATACCTTCAAGAACCAAGTGCATAACAACATCAGAGTGAACCTCTTAAAACTCGTTATGAAACGATCGTACACTCTTCTCATGTTAACACCCCATCAAACTAGTAAGAAACCGTAACGGAAAGAAACCCTAACCTTACTTTTGACTGTAAAAGGTCAGGACACCGGTAATGACTCAAAAGCTCTACACGACCGTATAACTTACGTCGTGAAAGTGTCGTAGTATAAAATCCCAAACTTTATCGAGTTGACTTAAGATAGTGGAGGTGATCGAAACAAGTATCACTACGACGGATTCCGGGTGAACTGAAATGTGAGGTCCTACAGACCGACAGAACTAATAACGTCGAAATATCATAACAGACTTCCGACTTTCCTAATACGGAGGTTGACACAAGAAAAAGGAGTACTAACGAAGTCGTTCAGTCCCAGAAAACACCAAGGTATATTTAAAATCCTAATATACAAGATAAAGACACTTTTTATATTACCCATTAAACTATCCCGAGTGTAATTTAGACATCTAACGAAACCCGTGTTGTCGGATTACAAAATTGTTATAGTTAAGAAGGTTAGGTTCTCGTACCCTATAGAAAGATAAAGAAAATTAGTAAAGGTCAGAGTAAATAGTTACAAAATGTCAAGAGTCGTATATTTAGAAAGTGGAAGAACCAGTCCACGTAAAGGTTGATAAAATTACACTAAAATTCTCCCTAATTTTTTTTTTTGGAAAGACAATAAAGTGACAACCACATTTCTTTACGTTAAGTAAAGACATACAATTAGAAGACAGGACGATGGAACGACTTAAGTAGATAGTCAAAATCTTGAAAAGTACACCTTAGAAATCCTAAAATAGGTATATAATAGTATGGTAAACGTTTATTGTTGTTTAAATGGAGAAGGGAAGGCTAAACCTGTGGAAAACGAAAGACTACCGACACCGATGCTAAAGGTCATGACAACATTTATCTTTACCACTCTTATCCGTAGGAAGGGAACAAGGTCTAAAATCGTCCTTCCGAAAGTCGAAAAGTAATCTCATAGTACAATCGACAAACAGTATTTACGGAAAATAATACAACTCTATATAAGGGACATATGGGTGAAACCATTCTCAAAAATAGTATTTACATGCGACTTAAAATAGTTTACGAAAAAAACGTAGGAAACTTTACCATACATCAAAAACAGAAAACAACTACACCACATAGTTTGTACCTGACTAAACGTGTACAACTCGACAGGAACCCTGGGACCCTAATTACGTCGATCTAGTGGCACACACTAGGAAAAATACATGATAACCTATACCAAACGATTATAAAACAGCTCTTAAAACACGTAGATATAAGTAGTTTCTATAACCGGAGATTAAAAGAAAAAACTATTACAGAAACAAACCAAAACCATAGTCCCACTACTACCGAAGTATCTTACTGAGACCCTCAAAAGGGAGGACGAGTCAGAAAACCTTCTTAAATTTGTCCTAACCATATTCAAGAAAAAACGGACCATCTTAAAGGGTACGGTGGTACAGGACGGACGCTAGACGGCGTGTGTCACCCCATAGTGAGGTACTGGAACGAAGTTTGTACATTCTAGGAGCATCGGTAATTCTGTGACTCCAGAGACAACGACTGAGGGCCGAGAAAGAAGTCAGAGTTCCTACCTATCCATATCCCGAACGTCCGGACGTTGTATGTCGGGTTGAGGGCACTCGTGTCTGTAACCCTTTATTCCTACTTATCACCTTCGACCTCCCTCTGACAGGTGATCACACACCCCGGGTTTTCAACGTCCCCATTAGGACTTTCGACACCCCGTTAGGACTCTCACCGACAGAAACTACTTACTCTGGGTGGTTCTCTGATACCTCTCATTACCGGGGATTACCGAACCGATAACATAGGTTGACTTTGAAACCATTGACCAAACCGAAAATGGAACCCACACACGTGCTCAAGGGTCATGAACTCAGATTCAGGACAACAGAGAGGGACCAAAACTGGGAACAACCTCCAGGATCATTGAACTTACTGCTAAGTACAAGGAGACTTTGACTACGTATACTTACACTCACTATACATAATGATAATGACAATAAACAAAATTAACATAACCGATAAATCTTTGACCTTTTCTTTTTTTTTTATGGGACTTCTGCGGGTTCTACTCTGAGAACCGTAAGATTTTGACCAAAACCGTACAGACACAGAGGTTTACCGTACCGGTTCTAACCAAAGACCTACTCGAGACAAATTGACCGAATTTTCTTTAATTCGTGAATTTATTTAAAAGTCTTCATATTTTCTTTGACCGATCTTACTTAAAGTTAAAGTCCAAGTGTACTGGATCCTTTACAAGTCATGACTTAGCTATAGACCATAACTTCGATGAATTCGAACAACCAAACTAATTATGTCTATACAGAAATCTCAGTAGTTACTATTTACACTATGAAGATGAAGACAACATATGGATCCAAATGATCTCTAGTTTATTCTGGAATAATACAGACAACGTTTAGACAGACGTTCCTTTTGTTGAATAAATTATACTGCTTTGAAACTCCTTTACATGTACTCTATTCTCGAAAACCCATTTGAGGGATCCTTATTAATACAAAACACTTACGAACAGATTTTGTCAGAGAGGTCCAAAACTGTTACATTTGATTCTATTTACTTCTCTTAAGTAACTGATACACCCAGTAAAGTTTATCCTATTCTATAGCCTTGTAATTAACGATCGGTTCAGATTCAAATGGATGGAAGCGGACGAATTCTCTCCTTCTGACTTCGCATGCAAAAGGTTAGTCCTTTACGACCTTACTTTTGGTCAAGTGTTAATGAACGAGGAACCAAAAACGGTCTCTGATTCCAAAAATAGTTTTTTCGTTCTCTCAAGGTCTTTTTGTAGATACAGACGAAATGACTGACACGGTTTCGGAAACTGACACACCCAGTTTTATTTGACACCTTTTAAGACTTCCTCTACCCTTATGGTCTGGTGGACTGGACGGAGAACTCTTTGGACATACGTCCAGTCCTTCGGTGTCAATCTTGACCTGTACCTTGTTGTCTGACCAAGGTTTATCCTTTTCCTCATGCAGTTTCGACATATAACAGTAGGACGAATAAATTGAAGATACGTCTCATGTAGTACTTTTTTGGACCCGACCTTCTTCGTGTTCGACCTTAGTTCTAACGACCCTCTTTCTAGTTATTGGAGTATAGACGTCTACTATGGTGTGAATATCGTCTTTCTCTTCTTCTTGATTTTTCGGAGAACTACTTTCACTTTCTCCTCTCACTTTTTCAACCGAATTTCGAGTTGTAAGTCTTTTGTTTCTAGTACCGTAGATCAGGGTAGTGAAGTACCCTTTATCTACCCCTTTGTCACCTTTGTCACAGTCTAAAATAAAACCCCTCGAGGTTTTAGTGACGTCTACCACTAACGTCGGTACTTTAATTTTCTGCGAATGAGGACCCTTCTTTTCAATACTGGTTGGATCTATCGTATAACCTTTCGTCTCTGTAATGAAACGGTTGTTTCCAGGTAGATCAGTTCCGATACCAAAGAGGTCACCAGTACATACCTACGCTCTCAACCTGACACTTCTTTCGACTCGCGGCTTCTTAACTACGAAAACTTGACACCACAACCTCTTCTGAGAACTCTCAGGGAACCTGACGTTTCTCTAGGTTGGTCAGGTAAGATTTCCTCTAGTCGGGACCCTAAAGAAACCTTCCTTACTACGATTTCCACTTTGAGGTCATGAAACCGGTGGAGTACGCTCCTCAACTGAGTAACCTTTTATGAGACTACGACCCTCCCTAACCCCCGTCCTCCCCTTCCTCTGCTGTCTCTTACTCTACAGACCTACCGTAGTGACTGAGCTACCTGCACTCAGACTCACTTGAGGCCCTCTACCACTACCTGTTCCTCCGGACCGCACGACGCTAAGTACCCCAACGTTTCTCAGCCTGTGCTGACTCACTTACTTGACTTGACTTCCAAAAATTTCGTGTTCTAATATTAGTCAGTATTAAGATCAATAACATTGACTCAAGGACATAACTAATGTAATATTAGTTCAAATTGACCCGGAAAATGTCAGAAGACAGTAAATGTCCGTCAATAACGACATGAGACTACGAAGACGTTTTTCATCAAGTTCTTCTAAGTCTCCTTCCTGAAAAACTGTTCACGTCCAGAGACAATTTAGAATCTAATATAACGACTTGACCCATTCATCGGTCTCTTAGGATTTCCTTTTGGACTACTGAAGTATTTTTCAACTTTCTAACCATCGATTCAATTGACCACTTTTACCGATATTAAAAACACCCAAAAAAAAAGAAATAGACCTCATACTAGACACAATAGGTTTATATCTCTTCGGGAAGGAACTTCAATTAATACTGAATCGTTAAACCATTTGATATGGATACCCATCTTGACTTTGTAAGAAGGGAAGATGGACCAGGGAAATCTTTAACCTCTAAGAACCCAAGGTTCGTTGGAATAGTCCACTTATCCTTTCTGAGAGAACCGTACAAGTTCTTAGAGTCATAAACCCCCGGCAGACATTCTCCCCTAAAGGTGACTCCGTCTCAGACTACCGGCTGGGACCGAACTGAAAGGACCGGAGCTTTCCAGAAAACCCTTAAGTCAGACTCTGTGGACTCCTCAAGGTGGTGTCGGTCAAAGCTCCTCGGACACGTCAGTTAACTGTTTAGACAGAACTAAACCGACACAAATCACCTTTGCTTCCATTAAAACCTCTCTTTTTTTGATGTAAAGTCACCTATAATTTAAGATCATCCAGGCAGATCAGTTCCGATACCAAAAAGGACACCAGTACATACCTACACTCTCAACCTGACACTTCTTCCGACTCGCGGTTTCTTGATTACGAAAACTTGACACCACAACCTCTTCTGAGAACTCTCAGGGAATCTGACGTTCCTCTAGGTTGGTCAGGTAAGACTTCCTCTAGTCGGGACCCTAAAGAAACCTTCCTTACTACGACTTCGACTGTGAGGTCATGAAACCGGTGGAGTACTCTTCTCAACTGAGTAACCTTTTCTGAGACTACGACCCTCCCTAACCCCCGTCCTCCTCTTCCTCTACTGTCTCCTACTCTACCGACCTACCGTAGTGACTGAGCTACCTGTACTCAGACTCACTTGAGACCCTCAACCACTACCTGTTCCTCCGGACCACACGACGCTAAGTACCCAAACGTTTCTCAGCCTGTGCTGACTCGCTGACTTGACTTGACTTGACAATTGACTTCAGATCTAAATACTTTCAAAAAGACAATCGGTGTGAAAACGGGACTACAAGTCCTCCTTTTCTTTTAAGAGATCACTTCGACAGTGTCTCATATTGATGAGTGGTATGGATTGTGATGAACGAAATTCGATAACGATTTTCGTGTACTTGGCATAAACATTGTTAAACCACATTGACTGTTTCATACATCGGAGATTTTACAAAGGGGTAGTTGTATGGTGTCTCGAATAGTTGTCATAGACGAGTCAAAAGGCCGTTACATCGTTTGATCCGTTTATATTTCCTCCGGACCCACGTCCTTGTACCAGACCTGCCCTCACGTCCGTCGTAAGAGCGGGAACGAAACTTCCTGTATATGAAACTAAATAGTTTTTTGACGTTAGTTTTTCCCTTTACTACCCCTTTAGAAGTGTATGTCTATATACCTCTTCAGTAAGACTGAATATATACTAAATTAAATTTGAAATGACTGACCACCTCGGACGTACCGTGTCGACGAAACCGGTAACACCTCCTCTTGTGTAAACTTTCAGGTCTACCTCCTCGACACCGAGTCTGTGGGTTCCATTCCGATCCACCGGTGACCTCTACACTAAAACCTGTACAAGGACATATAATGACTTTTGGACTCAAAAGACTTGACGTCGGGTCTGGTCCTGTCGACACCATAGGAGAGTCTTACACCTGTAAGGAACACAAAACGAATTGTCAGGATAGAAGGGACACGACACAGACAGTCTGCAGAATGTAGAGCAGGGATCGGACTTGTCTCCTTCAGACTCTTGGAGTGACTCTTTACTTAGTCTAACGATCCCCATAACGTTCTCCGGTGACAACAGAAGGAGACCTGAAGACACTTTTGAACTAGACCGAGTACTCTGGTGTACCCCCTCCTGACTGGCACCCCCTCCTCATTATGAGAATGGTCGAGGACGAGGGTGTACGGTTATACGGTCTTCCTGGACAGTCGTTTGCAATGGTGTGTTATGGCGAGTGTAAAGCGGTCCCACTGACGGGTACTCGGGGAATAGGGTCCGATACGACACACCCGACCTTATCTCGACCTGTGTGTTCAGGTTGATCCTCGTTATTGACAAAAAGTAAACCCTTCTGGATTACACACGTGACGATTGTTTTGTGAAGACCGATCTCGCGACCTTACGAAGGAAGTCTCGGTCCCAGAAGGGACGGGGTCCGCCCACCGAGACCCAAACACTTACGAAGGAAGTCTCGGCCCCAGAAGGGACGGGGTCCGCTCACCGAGACCCAAACACTTACGAAGGAAGTCTCGGCCCCAGAAGGACCGGGGTACGCTCACCGAGACCCAAACACTTATGGTCCCCTCCGGAATGGAAAGAACATTCGTCTGTCCCGTGACGACGAGGATAACCGAAGGAGAGACGATTGGGTCATTCACGAACCGAGGTTTTAGCCAGGGGTAAGACCGTTTACTGACAAGACCCGTGTGGTCCGTCGAATGACAACTATGGGAAACCGACGACGGTAGACATAAACACCATAAACCAACGTCACGGGGGATGCATGGACAGGGTCCTAGTGCCTTCTCTCCACCTCCTGCCCCTGACACGCCCAGTGTCTCCCCTGCATCCGCACCTCACGTGCTCGTCCAGGGGTTCTGCCGACAAGAGGACGAAGGACGTGTGAGGGACGAGCTGTTCCCGGACGTGGGATGTACTGACTGGAGTGTACTGAGTGGAAGGACATGGGAACGGGGGTGTAGTCGATCACTGACAAGATTAGAAATCTAGTCTCAGAGAGGAGGCACTGGCGAATAGTTTCGTCGCCACTCCTCGTACTGGGAGACGATCAAAGGGACCATTGTCCATTCTGTTGGATTGGACTGGAGTTAGGGGAGTATTGACCATAGGAGGGGAGCCCTCGCTTCTGACGGTGGTACAGGACGGGGGAAAGACGACGTGAGCCACCCTCGAACGAAATCTGTACATTCTAGGGGGTAGGTAATTTGGTGACTACAGTCAGTGACTGAGGTCCGAGTAAAAACCAGAGTTCCTACCCGTTCACGTCCCGAACACCCGGGTACCCCACGTCGGGCTGTAAAGATTTACTATGAGATTGACCCATCTCATAGGATCCAACATCTAAAGAGAGAGGGTCCTGGGACTCAGATAGAGGGGTGAGGGAAGACTGACTATCAGAATACCTCCAAGGGAACATTGACGAAAAGAGAACGACGGAGATCCTGGAAGTGAAATAGAAAACAGTCAAGTTAATACAGAACCCCCTCCAGACAAACCCAAGTAGAACAGACCCTGAGAGAGTCGAAGGATATGAACCTATACACAAAGGAAGAAATCCAAACCCTTCAAAAGTCGATTAAAGAAAGTCAACGTACAAACTGGGGGAAAAGAGAAGAGGAAGACCCTAGGGATAGTACACATCTAACCGAGTGAAACAAGAGGGTATCCAGAGTTTATAACCAAAGTAAAAAAATTAGACAGACTACAAGACTATCCCGCTCAAGGTAGTAAAGTAGAAGGTCTAGTGAATAAGCAGGAAGACGTAGCAAGTCAAACGGGACCGGTCCTGGCAGACGCGTCCAGAGACAAGGCGGACGGTGCCACGGCGGCGACGTGAGAGGAGGTTCGGAGACTTCGAGGGAAACGCACGGCCGACTAGGGGGTCGGTGACTTCCCCGAAGGGCCTTACTCCCTTGTAAAGGAGAGAGTGTCGGGGGAGGGTCCCGGCGTACAGGGTAAGGTCAATGTAAAAAGAGAATAGGATGGGTCTCTAGAAAGGATGTCGAGACCAAGATACTCTAGACGGTCGCGAGTCGCCCATAAGACGCTCTTGATAAGGTGTGCAACTAACAAAATCTACATAAACACCCTCCTCCTCTGACGGTGCAGGAAGATCAGGTGGTAGAACTGGAGACGGGTAGGAATGACACACTCCGAGACTTCTCAGTTTGTTGCCACGCACGTCACGGGTCGAGACAGGAGGTTACCGATTCCCGGTCGAGTCCGAGGTCGTGCTCCACTCCCCCTTTCGTACTCGCGGTGGACGACCATTTTGAAGTAGTTGGCAGTCGTTGGTCTCGTTGGAGCACAAGGTTCCTGGGGTGGGTGGGTCTCAACCCGGCCAAAGGGAAAGAGGGGATATCGTAAACGAAGGTTTCTATGAGAGGGTTGAGTCAGCTTTGGTCGAGAGAGTCAAGGGAGAGAATTCGGCGCGACAGGTTATCTTGAAAGACTATATTACCTTTATAAGTGTAGGTGACAGGTGATGTCCTTGGTGCTGGGTGTACACGGTACCTTATGAACTTTACACCACTCTCGTTGATTTTCCGACTCAGACGTAAAACAAAACACAAATTTGTCGATGTACACCGATCACTATCGTGTCGTCATCCCGTCACCGAGAGTTGGAAGTGACAGGGGATTTAAGTGGGACCGTCCTTGGAAAATTCTTATGTCTGCTCAATCCGATTTAGGGTTTAGTTAATTTAATCTTAGATAAAAGTTTCGAAAGAGACCCATAAAGTCTGTACACCGGTTTCAACTCTTGGTGACAAGATTTCCGTCACAAACCGTTTGATAACACGATTCTTAGAGGACCCCTAGAACACTTTTATGTCTGAGAACTAAGTATCCGGACGACGGGACCCTGGTAT
Organism: Capra ibex; assembly: GCA_006410555.1. Taxonomy (NCBI): domain Eukaryota; kingdom Metazoa; phylum Chordata; class Mammalia; order Artiodactyla; family Bovidae; genus Capra; species Capra ibex. The sequence goes on from SJYO01006649.1 coordinate 618,815, forward strand.
GACACATGGTCCCGAGATGGGGTGGGAAGATTAGGCAAGTGGATGTGTGTGTGACTCATGAACACTCGGGTCACCGTGCCGTCAAGACCGAAAATCAAAGGTAAGATCGGTCTCTTCTACATTATTCGGACATTAGAGTTTATCACTGTTTACGAAACTTCATTTATTTTATCGTATCACCCTACTCCCACACACGTCGATGACATCTAAATTCCTCTATTTACAAATCAAACCCCGAAAGTCCTCGAATATCCCTCTGGTACCCTTTAGACCTTCTGTACGAGAGACCCTTTCTCCCTGTCACTTGCACTCCAAGGACTCCGTTCTTATTCAGACCGTCACATTGCGTGTCCACTTGTCTCCTTCACCGTCGTCACTCTAGCGTCCCGTGCCACCAGTGCCATTCCTTGCACCTAACACAAGATTGACTGTCGGTGTCAGCCAGAATTCGGTTCGTACTCCTTAAGATCAAATGACACTCCTCTGACGAGTGACGAGTAGACTGAACTATCAAAAAGTGTCGTAGAGAATTGACGATTCCGAATCAGAGGAAAAAGGGGAAACGCCTAAAAAAGGAGAGTTATGGGACCTTTCTTTTTGTATCCAGAAATCCATAATTTTTTTTTGTTCCTTAATAAAAATGAAGTTTACTCTCGGTTTAAGTCTTGATCCGTGAAACCTCTTCGGTCCCCCCTTTAACGGTAACATTCTTCGTCCGTTCCCGAGCCCCGACAGGTTTGGGGGTAGAGATCTTCGAGGACCATCCTACCGAAGGTACGACGACAGTCGTTTGACATTGGTTGAAAGTAAGACGGTCTAAAAACGGATCTCCTCGTCTACCTTTCTTCCCCGGGTTACCGATGGAAAATAGACTTTTTCTAGACGGGTTCACTCGTTGACGAAGATATACCTTGGTGACTTTTCGGTCTGGTCTCTAGTCGTGAGACTCGATGACGTTTCCTCACTCGGTTGTACTCAGAACCAAAAGGAGAAAGGGTAATTATGTTGAGGTTCTGTCAAAGATAGTTATCGGTAATTTACTACCAAAGGGTGTCCTTAAACAGTTGGTTTCTTTAGGAATTTACGTATACTTCCTTGTACTCGACTTATGTAAATGTTCACCGAAGTAGTTCTATGTCCCAATCAATAATGAAGATTCTTTTAGAACCCTTTCTATACGTGGGTTTATAATTGTCATCAATGGAGGTCTCCTAGTCTAATCTACCCTCCTCCCTCTTTCTTCCTATGGAAGACGAATTGAAAGTTTTCACTTAGTTTTATGATCACCTCTTTTTTTCTAAGGTCCTCTTAAATTGATCTACTGTGTTGAAGAAGATTTGGTTTCTTCCGGACCTGAGATCCGATTTAGTACAAAGGAATTTATATAAAATATATATGTAATAAAAGGATTCTACGAAGTAATTGTCGATTCTTAGAAACAAGTCCGGTTAAACACTTTATGTTATCGACAATTGTAGACCTTGTGTGACCTGTTCCGACCCCACCGTCGACCTTATTACGAGGGGTAGTCCATACGGGTGCAGGATTAAAAACCCTGGAAACTTATAATGAAATATACCGTTTTCCTCAGAAATGTCTATACTGATTCAATTCCCAGAACTCTCTATTAATACCCGGTAGACCAGTCGGGGGTTAGGACAGTGTTAACAGGTCTTTGTCCCTCTAGACGGATGTGTCTCTTCCCGTTCCCTTCGTCCCTCTGAGCTACGGTTCGACAACCACGACTTCTGTCTCCTCCCCGGTGCTCGGTGTGTTACGTGAGATCTCTTCCTTTTCCGTCCTCCCAAGAGAGGATCTCGGATGTCTCCCTCGACACGGGACGATTGTGGGACTAGACGGGTCGCTTTGGTAAGACCTGAAGACTGAAGGTCTCTGTGTTTTATTATTTCCACCACAAAATTTCAGGGGTGTAAACGTCATTTGACAGTATCCTTTACTTATGTTTCTTGATTCCTGATCCTTAGCACCTTCTTCGTCTTTCGTGTTCTTACTGTTCGGGTGTAAGGACCCAACCTTGGCGCGAGGAGTTGGATACTGAACTGATACCAGTTCTGGAAAGGTTAAGACTCAAAGAAGTAGATTTTTAATCCCGATTCTTGAAGAAGTACAAATCACACTCATAAACTACTCTTCCCTTCATCGTCTACCTTGTTGGATCGACGAAAGAGAAGTCTCCCTGACGATCTTTGAACAAAATAGGTCCGTCAAGGATGACGACTTCAGTGTGGTCCTAGGGGAGTCTATACCCTACTCTAGGGACAACCGGAACGAGTCATAGGTATTGGGAGACATGTTCATAGGTAGTTCTCTCCTGGGACACACGTTCATAGGTGGTTCTCTCTCCTGGGACGCACGTTCGTAGGTGGCTCTCTCCTGGGACGCTCGTTCATAGGTGGCTCCCTCCTGGGACACACGTACATAGGTGGCTCTCTCCTGGGACACACGTACATAGGTGGCTCTCTCCTGGGACACACGTTCGTAGGTGGCTCTCTCCTGGGACGCACGTTCGTAGGTGGCTCCCTCCTGGGACACACGTACATAGGTGGCTCCCTCCTGGGACACACGTTCGTAGGTGACTCTCTCCTGGGACACACGTTCGTAGGTGGCTCCCTCCTGGGACACACGTACATAGGTGGCTCCCTCCTGGGACACACGTTCATAGGTGGTTCCCTCCTGGGAGACACGTCAATAGATAGTTCTTTCCGACTACGTTGACAAGAGTAGGAGATTAATGTCACAAAGGGGTGGTGTCATATGTATTTGTCTACGTCCGGGCCATTGTTCTTAGTAGGGAGTAGAGAATCGATGACACTACTAATTAAAATACACAGCCAGTCAGACCCGATATACTACGGGGTTACACAGATACTCCCACAAAGGTCTTCTCTAGCCGCAAACTTGACCACTTGATTATCCGTTTCGTCTACCGGAAAGGGTGACACCCACCCGGAGTAGGATAGGTAAGTTGTGGGGTTGGTCTTGGGTTTCGGTCTCTTCGCCGTCTAGGTGGGAGACGACCTCGTCTCTCAGGCAGAAGACGGGAATCTGCGGTCGTCGTGAGGACCAAGAGTCCGGAGTCCTGTACCTGACTTAATGTGGTGATAGAAAGGACCCAAGGTCGAACGTCGGTCTTCTGATACCCGGAAGAGAGAGTCGACGGTATTATTAGAGTACTCGGTTGAGGGCATTCTTTAGAAACGAATGTGAGTGGACAAGATGAGTTAACCAAGACAACGAGACCTCTTGGGATTATGATAATTTGGATTTAATGAGGGGGCTTTCCTACCATTCCGTCGTTCCATTCCTAACGACGTTGTCAGACTCTGCAGTGACACTTGACTGTCGGGAAGATTCTGTCCGGGACAAGAATTGTGGCTCGGGTCTTCGGACGCACCCGGTGACTATCAAGCAATGCCGTTGTCTTCGGACGGATACCATGAGTGACGTTTCTTACAGCTTAGGAGACAGAATTTGTAAATTGAAATCGGATAGGACACAGGGGGATATCGGGATTCTACACAAATCGAAGTTTTGTGCTGTGACTCTCCTGAGAGCCACACTAAATAAATCAAAGTCATATGACGTCTCCGTATGTTTCCTAGACATGTAAATTTTCCTTTGGAAAGGTAGCATTCTCGCGTTCGACATTGAGTTCCTGACCTCGACTAGGGGGGGGTTGGTGGTGGTGGTAGTGGTGTGCGACCGAGACCGGTTAGTCACAGGTGCGGGGTGACTAGGCGGATAATCGGTTCGGGCGAGAGGGTTGACCCTCGGAAGAGACACTTTACTGTTCCCTGGTACCTGAAGTTTTGCGGTTCCTTGTCTGTAGAGAAGACTGTGCGGGTTCTTGAAGATTTCCGTTCATAAGAAATTTCGTACGATTTTACTTGGGTACTCACCCACCCGAGGTACCTTCGGACCTCCCGAGGACCCGGAGGGGGACAAGAGACCTTTCAACAACCACTGAGAGTTTCTAATAAATGTCTTTAGACGAAACTCCTTTTAGTTCGAAAGAACTAATCATATATTTTCGGTGAATCCGTGTAAAAGTGAATCCTTTGACTCGGTAAGTCTCGTAGTGACTTGGTAAAAGGATAGGACTTACTGGCTATAAGACCCAGACTTGGTAGTCCGCCGACGTGACGGTCAGCACTGTCGACCGAGAACAATAAGTGACCCCAGTGACGCACCCAAGTTTTTCGTCTGAGGTGCAGTGGGTAGAGGTGTGTGTGTCAGAAGTCGACGCTTATCATGAGTTAACAGTGGGCCGGCAAGAGAGACGGCTTAGGACTTTCTCTCTCTGTCCCACTCCTGCGCGGTGACTGCCCGGGGTCGGTGCCGCCGGACGTCTCTGCGCGTCCCGGACGAGGACCCGACGCCCTCTCGCGTCGCCGTGTCCTAGACCCTCGGTCAGGAGGGGCGTCCGACACCGACACCTCGGTCTGCACGCCTTTCCGTGGGTGACCGGAAGTTCCTGTCCCTATCCCTTTGTGAATCCGAAGTAAAGAATGGTCCAACTTGGAATTGAAGATGATAAATGAGAAGACCCGATTCCAGATTTCACAAGTCTGAAGGTTTGTAATCTCGTAAGAGATGTTAATAGTTGGACTACGGAAATTTTCAGTCACGATTGAATTTTGGATTGAGATGTATTATGTGAATCATCGGAGGAGAATATAACTTAGAAATCCTCGTGGTTGATAAATCTGAGACGGGTGAGTACAGCCCTCACCTGGGATATCCGGGAGTCCGATGAGTTTCGGTTCTGTGGTGGGTTAGTGATCACCTACTCCAATGCACGATTTTCCTGTCGGAAGGAACACGAGGACGGGGTCCGACTCCGTCCGAGACGTAGGTTTCCGGATCCGGGTCAGAGGTGTTGACGTACAGAGGTCCCTCGTGGTAGGGTTTCCACTGTATGAGTTTCCGACCCATCCCGGAAGAGACCGAAAACAAGGAAAAGTCTAGGAGAGTCGTACCTCGAGTGACCCGCGCAATCCGGTCGAGAGACAGGAGAGTAGAGTACATCTTGATAGGTACCCGTGACTACGTTTCTACGTCTAATTCCTTCCCTCTCGACCCACGTCTCCGGGGTGACTCCGGTTTCGACGTCTAGGGTGTGTTTGCCTCCCAATCCTTGCGTGTTTTGTCTCAGGACTGAGGATGGGACGTAAACTCAGACACACTACCGGAGAGGTCCATGGGGTGTCCCCGTTCTCGGATCTCTACATACTTGTCTCTTGCGGTCCCGCTACGGTTCGTGTGGTGGTTCGCTTCGACAGTCTGATTGTGGGCGGTAGAGTGGCACTACACAGTCGTAAGCACACGGACGGTTGTGACACTGCCGAGATTCACGGACGGCTCTCGGATCCCCAGTCGGAGAATCTTTCCATGCAGATGTTTCAGGTTTGGTTAAAAGTACGTCAGTTTCACAAGTCAGCGAGTCAGAACCGACGGAGAATCGAAGGAGTACCTGACAACGGGTGGTCCGAGGAGACAGGTACCTTAAGAGGTCCGTTCTTATGACCTCACCATCGGTAAGGGAAGAGGTCCCCTAGGAGGACTGGATCCCTAATTTGGGTCTAGAGGACGTAACGTCCGTCTAAGAAATGGTTAACTCGGTGGTCCCTTCGGGTTAAGTGTTTTGACCACTTTAGTCGTCGTTCACGGTTTCTTTTCTTGGAGTTTCATTATCGATACGAGGACTACGGAGTTTAGAGGATTGTCTGATAATATTTGGACGATACCAATCCTGTGGAGCTTCACCAAAATACGAATGTCGTTAATATCTGACACTCCTTTTTTCATTACGATGACGAGTGTTCAGTTGAATATGTAGTCTTGGAAACCTCTTGAAGACCTTTTTTATTTCTACGAACCGAAAGGAAGAGCACCTGTCACCCGGACCCCTCCTGCTCCTTAAGTATATGCAAAACCATTGAGACTATGTGTGTGTTCAAATCCTTGGACTAGATAATACTGGTCACAGAGGTCTCTGCTCTTAAAAGGTGTTAAGGGTTGAGGAGTGGACTGAAGAATATAGGTGGTTTCCCGTTGAGGTGACCTGACTGCAATATCAACAATTACTTCGTGTAAGGTCGGACCTCAAGGCGGTGGTGAGACACCCGTGCGACCTACAGGGATACTTCTTTATTTGACGTAACCAATCAGTGTCAAAGAAGACGACGTTGAAATTGTCCTTTGCACTCTGATAGTGAAGATTCTCAAAGTTTTGTAACGGTTTAAGAATAAAGAAGTGTTACACAGAATTTTAGAATATGGTAGGTCCGTTTTGTCCATTCTTAAACTTAAAACATCAGAGTAGGTTTTCGTAGATATTTTATACATCGTCGTTGTGCCCACGATTTTGTAAGTTACCCCCTTTTATCAGAAAAGTCGTTTGTCACGACCTTGTTGGCCTCCAGGTGTACGTTTCCTTACTTCCTTCTCGGTCGGGAAAGAGTGTGTCACGTGTTTTTAATTGAGTTTACCCAGTGAATTGATTTTATAGTCTGACTTTTGGTATTTTGAGAAGTTTCTTTTATCCTTATTTAGAGGTGCTGGAAGGCAATCTGTGTTGGAAGAGTCTGTTCTGTGGTTTTCATTGTCTAATTTTTTTTATCTTAATAAAACTAGATATTTTTAAAATTTTCAAACATGACGTTTACTCTAATAGTCTTTTCATTTTTCTGTTGAGTGCCTTTACGTTTGGTGTCGATGTTTTGTGACGACGTATAGGTGATCCTACCGATTTTGGTTTTCTCGTCTATTGTCGTCAGCGCTCACTCCTACGCCCCTTCGACCTCGGGAATTTGTAGCGGCGACCCTTACATCTCGTGACGACGGTTCAATTTGTCTCTCAAAGGTATACTGGGTCGTTACGATGAGGACCCAAACATGGTTCGTTTTTACTTTGTATGTGAGTTTCTTTAAAAGTGTGTTTCTGAGTATGTACTTACGAGTGACCTCGTAATAAGTATTATCGGTTTTTCATCTTTGTCGGGTCTACAGATAGTTATACACTCACTTATTTGTTCTACACTAGATAGGTATGTCGTCTTATAATGAGTCATATGCTTTCCCGAAGGGACCACCGAGTCTGCCATTTCTTAGGCGGACGTTACACCCTCTGGACCCTAGGGACCCAACCCTTCTAGGGGACCTCTTCCCGTTCCGTTGGGTGAGGTCATAAAAACGGACCTCTTAGGGTACCTCCCTCTTCGAACCACCCGATGTCAGGTAGCCCAACGTTTCTCAGTTTGCATTGACTCACTGAAAGTGTGTGTGTGTCATCGTCTTTCCTTATTTCATCCCTATGTCTGATGTTGTACTTACTTGAGACTTTTCTTCGATCACTTACTTGATGCACTTTCTTCGATCAGTGCTTTCCAGTGTAGGACATACTGAAGTAAATACATCTTAAAAGTTTTATACGTTTATATATTTCTGTATGCCATCTAATCACCACCGGTCCCCAGCCCCCTCCCCTCTTACGTCTCATCGACAATTACAAGAACCCTACTGTTTTTACAAGATTTGAATCTAATATTACTACCAACATGTTAGATATTTATATGATCTTTGATGACTTAACATGTGAAATTTACTCACTTAATATACCATCCACTTAGTAGGATTGTTTCCAAAAAAAAATTTTTTTTTTTTTTTTTTTNAAAAATTTTTTTTTTTTTTTTTTTTTTCCTCAATGGCAGGAGATATTGGTCGGAAACATAAAACCACCACTTCGTTTCCTCGTTCTCTCTGCATTAGGTGAGAGAGGAGTGTAGTTGTTTTCGTCGAGGAGTCTCTCCCGAAAATCCTGTCACTCTGACGGAATAAACTGTGCTGTCGTGACCCAGGCACAATATGCACAAAGGTTTACGTGTCTTGCGTGTGGTTCTCACTGGGAGTGCACTTGGTACCAGAAACCCACTATTACTGCACAAGTGCCTCCGAGTAGTCAAGATTGTTGACATGGTGGTACCCGCTACGACTAGTACCCCTCCGACACGTGTGCGACCCCGCCTCTCGGACCCTTTAGAGACATGAAAGGTGAGTTAAAACACAACGTGGATTTTGACGAGATTTTTGTGTTTTAGACAATCTTTGTTGTTGTTTCCTCGAGGAGCAAGAAAGGAAGTTTGAGTTGAGTAGTCCAGGAGTTCCCTTTGAACCCAGAAAGAGGGGTTCACGGAGTGGTGTTTTGATGTTTTTTTGTTGTTACCTTTTTTGGGGGTTTTATATAGTGATTTCTTTGTCGTATAAGGGTTAACAATTCGTTAGAGTCTTTTGACAGATGATAACGGTTTTCTGTTTAGTCTCAAACATATATTAGTTTGTTAGACGTTAGTAAAAGTTTCTTTAAAATGAGGGTTTAGTGACGAACGAAAAGTCGCCAAATTCAACTACATGGTTCTATCATTAGTGTAATGAATGTTATCAATTTTGACCTTTGTCGTGGGATTTATGTGTTATCTTCCGGGTGTACACAATGTTACGTAGGGTTAAATCCCTGATGATATTTCGATAATTTTTAGTACAGAAACTTTTGATGGTCGTCATAAATATACGAATGTCCAAAGATTTAAGGAACTGTACATAAAAAAATATCCCTGGATTGTGCTACGAAATGTATCTAGTCTTTGAATTTATACATAAGTGACTTACTTACTTTTTTTCTTATCCTACATAGTTATTTCGATTATAGAATTAAATTTGAGTCGTCGTCCCAAGACCGACAGGACGATGCAACCGTAGAAGACTGAGATGGACTTCGTCTATCTTGTACGACTACGTTTGCGTTACTCCCGCTTGAGGTCCCCTCCTCTTCTACTCATAGATTCTTCTGTGTCGTCGGGATAAAGAAGTTTCGATGCACTTGACAGGAAGGGGTGGATGGACCACTTCTGTGGTCGTCGATCAGGTTTTCACCACAGTAACCGAGAAAGGTCTTGGAGTCGAAGTCACAGTTTACTATTTTACCTGTATTGACCAGGTTTCTAAAGAAGAAAGTGTGTCCAGTACAGTAGGGCCGTTAATCGACGTTTGTAATAAAATTTTTGGTTTGTAGTCACTTCCTTAATAGACTTAAGACCGTACAGTTTTAAGGAACAAGTATCATTTGTCACTTTATGTGTCGAAATCTCTTTCCAGTTACGTTGTAAAGGTCACACTAATATTTAGTCTCGTAGGAAGGACATACTGCTAATTGTGGTGGATGATTCCTCAGTACCGGAAACACGAGTGAGATTTAGATGAAAAAATATAAGTAGTATTCCTGTATCAATCCCGAAGGGACCACCGAGTCTGCCATTTCTTAGACGGACGTTATGTCCTCGGGGCTCAAGTTAGGGACCCAGCCCTACCAGGGGACCTCTTCCCTTACCGAGGGGTGAGGTCATAAGAACGGACCTTTTAAAGTGTCTGTCTCCTCGGACGACCCGATGTCAAGTGCCACAGAGTTTCTCAGCCTGTGTTGACTCGTTGATTGTGAAAGTGAAAAGTTCCTGTGTCTATTATTCCACCTGTTCCTATATGCATGTTCCTGAAGGTAGTGTTGTGAGGACACTGTCACTTTTGCTCTTCGTTGTTTGCTCCGTAGGTTTTATCTTCTCTGTCAGTACACTTGTGTTGTGTGGGGTTCCTATTTGAAGATACTTCGGAGTTTTTCATTACCAAAACTTCTTTTAAATTATTCGTTTACGAATACTACTTATCAGTGACTTTTTTATGTTAACATGTATAGTAGGGTTGAAGACGATTTTACAGTACGTTCTAAGTGTAGAAAATGTGAAAAAGTGTAAAAGAATTATTGACACTGCCATCTTCCTCTTTGTCATAAAAATTTTTCTTTTATGTTACATTTTTGTATTTGTCTTTATTGACTTACCGACACGTCAATTATACTTTTACATGAATTCGCTAATTAAGGGATTTTACTAATCTAAGTGTGAAAAATTTTATGTGTACATATGGATGTCTTCGAGTATATAAATCTACACGTTATCACTTGGGGTCACTGGAAGTTCTCCTACCACGAAAATAGAGTGACACCGACTTTCTGTCGAGTAGAGTCACGATCGTTCCTCACTCTATACGCAGGCATTCCGACACACTATATACATTTACGACTCCGTCTTTTTGTCGGTATCTCGGGATGATATTTATGGTCGAAATGTGGTCGGTTTCGATTTTTGGTTGATGAGTGCATAGATGTTTCTGCTCCTGAGATTTTAGAGGAGTCTCTATCTAGTCTCGGACATATATGCTTCATTTTTGTCGAGAAACAAGGAGACATACAATGTCACATGAGACCCCTGTGACTTTGATAGATGCTTCCATATAAGTTATTACAATCCACCACTGATTCCTATCAAATAACACTGGATTTAGAGACTTTTGACTATTAGGTACGTGGTAAAAATCCCTTTGACAATCTTATCATTTACTAAGTTCTGTCAAGTAATGGGTCGACAGGGTCTTGTCTCAAGCAGAGTGCGTCCAACTATTGTCTCACGCCGCGACACACGTTATACGAGACGTGCTCTCAGTTCTCTACTCCCCTATTTCGTCGTCGAGTATGCACTCTTTTCCTCTCCAGGGACGTGACATGAAATCGGGGTTTAGATCATTTACTCAGTTTTCTAGCTCGGAGACCTTAGTCAGAGTTTGAAATTACACGTATTTTTGTTTGACCCTTGAAAGAAAGGGAAACTTGAAAAATAAAACATAACCTGATGTCGACTAATTGCTACGACACGTCAAGGTCCACCTCGCGCGTTCCTGAGCCGGTATGTACATGTACATAGGTAAGAGGGTTTTGCGTCCAGAACTCCAGGATCGGGGAGTCTCAATGTAAACCCCCAGATCCCGTCTCTGGTCTTTGGACGGAGATGGTCAAAAGGTTCACTATGACTGTGACACCTGGTGTTCAGTCTGAAAGTCTTAGTGATCCTACTTCACTTCCATCAATCGAGGGACAAGAAACGTATTCAAGTGTCGAATTTTTTTAAAAAAAAAGGATTAACGTTTTATGTGTAAGAGTTAAACTCAGACAACATCACTCTCCCTAGTTGGATCTTCAACAATGTGTCTCACTTCATTCAGTCTCTCTCTTTTTGTTCATAGTATATAATTACGTATAAATACCTTAGATCTTTTCCATGACTCCTCGGATGAACGTCCCGTCCTTGTCTCCGTCGGTAAAAATGCTATGTCTGAACTCCTGTGGCACGCTCCCAGCCGTCCTTCGTCTCCCGCCCTGCTCAACCCTCTGATCGCGACTGTCCGGTGCACACTTGTCTGTCGCTCTCCCCTCGACGACGCGTTGTGTCGTCGCACTCGAGCCACGAGACACTACCGGCTCTATCCACCCAACCCCCGCACGCCCTTCCTCCGAGTTCTCCCTCTACACAGATATGAATATCGACTAAGTGTAACGTATCGTCTTTGGTTGTGTTGTAACATTTCGTTAATAGGAGGTTGATTTTTATTTGTTTGTATTAGATGTCTTTTAGACATCATAAGTCGTTACGTATTTCAAATTGTTTTTAGTGGAAATTAGGTTCGTAGATCTCTTTATTTAGGTGATAGTTATAATCCTACGTACAAGGGACGAGGAAGAAACAGGGTACGTGTATACACCAAAAAGTCTAAACCCTATTACGGTGTATGTGATAACAAATTGGACATAAACGATAAATTTTTGTATTACATTCAAAAGGGAGAAGAAATTGTCGATGTTCGATTAAGTACCATACCTACGATTTAAATGTCGGAAACTCGGAGTCATCAACGAAAAGATCGTTCCCGATTTCCAATTTGACTTAGTTTAGTTTATGGTTCACAACTTTTCACCGTGGTGATAGTTGGAGTCCCTGTTTTTAGTCGACTTAGATAGAAATTCTATTCCACATTCCTTAGTATGTCGTAATAAGGTAGATATCTATCAAAAAATTTCGGTTCTTTTGACAGTCATAAAAATATCATCTGTGATTGTTCTGGTTTGTCAGATTTTGTCACAGTGGCGTCCGTCCTCCCTTCCTCTACCTACTCTTGTCGTCCTGGTGGTATACGAACTAACAGGTTTGGTCCTCTGACGAGTCTGGCTTTCCTTTACGATTTTTCATAATATAGTCAATTCAAAATTATAATCATACGACAGACTGTCTAACCAAAGTAATATAACTACTAGCTTTTCAAGTTACATTTTGTGTGAGAAATGGTTCAAAGAACTCTTTTCTTTAAGTAATGAAGTCGAAATTAGTTTGTACTTAAAAGTAAAAACCCCGACGGAACGAAGATGTTGTTGTCCACACATGGATCAATTCAGGGTCCATTAACTATTGTAGTAGGTTCTTCTCTTCCCCGTTTGCCCCCGAAGGTGCCGTTGTCTCTTGAAGATGAAGAACGTAGACTCATCTCCCCTGCGTGTCAAGGCTGGGAACGGAATGTGGTATACATCAAATATTTATGAAAAAAAGATAGATTGTAAATTGAGTTTGACAAATTTTCGTTTGTTCTTCTCCTGTATGAATTGTGTGTTCCAGAGTACATTATGGGTAGGAAATTAAAACCCAGAAGTCCATGTTTCTGCAGAGGTGGTGTATTGTGAAATCGTGGGACGGTTTTTTCTTTTCTTCTTACGTATGAAATACAATTTGTATGTTGGAGTTACACGTAAGACCTTTACGATGGGCACAGGACTTGTTTACCTGTGAACCAGTGAGATGACGTTCATGTTACGTCTTTTGTCGAGGGTCTGCCTGTACTGGTGTCCTCTCCCGCGTCTCGTTCATTGGGTCCTCCTTAATGGGAAGGGGAGTAGAGATGAACAAAGAATGGACGAGGAGACGGTCAAATTGTTTGGGTTCCTGAGCGAGGTCTACACCAGCCAACTACTCCCCTGGGTAGGAGCATAGAAGGTCTTCCCCTAGAGGTTAAAAATAGGAAACCCAGACAAAGTGGTGAAGGAGACATTTAACTAGTTCTTAAAGGAAAACGTGTTTATGGGAACATGGCAATGTTGTTTGGATTTTTTGTCTGTGTTTAATATACATTCATTCCCCATTTTTCGAAGGGGTCACCGAGTCGTCATTTCTTAGACATCCGTTACGTCCTCTGTGTCCTCTGTACCTACGTTAGGGACCCAGTCCTGCTAGGGGACCTCCTCCTTTACCGTTGAGTAAGGTCATAAGAACGAACCCTTTAGGGTACCCGTCTCCTCGGACCACCCGATGTCAGGTACGTCAGTGTTTCTCAGCTTGTACTGACTCGTGTCGTGTTTCCCCCCTTTTCCTTTTCCCTTTTTTTAGGTCGTCGAAATTTAAATCTTCTTTGTCCCCTGAAGGACCACCAGGTCACCAATTCCGAGACACGAGGGTTAAGTCCCTGTGTCCAAGGTAGGGACCAGCCCCTTGATCTAGGGTGTACGTCGTCGATTCTGGGACACGTCGGTTTTTTTTTTTTAATTTTAATTTCTTTGTCATATGCCAGAAATTTTCAATCAAGGTAAAGATTTTTTAATAGTGGTATGACTTGTCCTAGTGTGTACATTAACTTCCGTACGATGGGATGTGTGTTTGAGAGACGGGGAACTTTATTTTCAATTCGGAAGCAAAAACAAATTTAAAGAAATTCCGTTAATTATCTAGATGTACTGAGTATTCTGAAGAGGACAAAAGAGTGGAGTCCACGAGTTAAACCAACATATAAAACTCTTGTCCTCCAATTCTCACCTTCCTTAACTTCTCATCTTTGTCTAGTTCTTGACTCTAGAACTCAGATTATTTTTAGATCTCGTAAAGTGTCAGTTACAAACAGAAATTTTAGTGTTTATTACTCCTTAAGGAACCACCAGGTCACCACTCCTGGGGTACGAAAGTGACGACCCAAGGTCCAAGTTAGAGACCAGTCCTTTGATTCATTCTAGGATATAGGACCCGCCACGTCGGTTTTTTTATTTTATTATTTAAAATTTCATTCTAGAGTTAAATTTTATTTCACTTATAGTATTGGTATAACTTCTCCCACCACTTTCTTCTTGACTGGGTAATTAAAGACTTGTGTCTAAAATTGATATATAGGAAACCGATTTTGGTTTTTCTTGATATTTTTCTTCCAACGTTCGATCAATCTTCCAAATAAAAAGTGTCATTACGTTCATGTTTAGACTTTGATAATATTTGTATAAGATCCTGACTCGTTAATGTACATAACACTCATTACCTACGATTTACAAAGTGATAGTCTCTTCCTTTAATACTTGTGCCTTCCTCCTCCGATTTTATTTGGAACATTGTGACCTTACTGACCTTTATCGACATATTTGAATATCGGTAATTGTATTTGTCTACATTTATCTACACACACACGTATGTATGTGTATACGGTTTATAGTTATACATAAGGGACCGAGACCTGAGACTCTTCTGTGTCTTCGCTAGTATGAGGTCGTCTTTGTTCATGTAGACCGTGGGTCTAGAAGCAAAGATTTTTGGCGAACGGTAATTTACCTTAGTTCAGAAGAATCTCTTTATCGAGTAAGGTCTCAAGGTGGTGTCTTACGTGTTCTACACAAATCTTGTGGAACGATACGGTCCTTCATTTTGTCACGAGTTTCTTGTTACCCCTGTATAGTTTTTCAGTGTCTTTCTCCGAGGGCGGTCGTCTTAGAAGTTAATAAACTCGTAGTTTTATTTATCATTATCATTGAGTGTCTTACTCCAATTCTTAGGTACCCAAGTACGACTATTTTCATTTACTTACTTGTTGTTTGATCCTTCCACCCCCTTTTCAAGAAAGAACGTTGTCCGTCATTTGGTTTATTTTCATCTTCCTTATTGTCTTGACCTTTGAGTGGTGAACCACTGGTGGTCTTTTTTTACAAGATCCCCTGTAGTTTCCCACGATTTTGATCATCTAGGTTCAAACTGTACCTTGTTCCATCAGAGTGAACTAGAGGGTGTTCTGTAAATAATTGGAGTTTCCTCTTTTGACGTTGAAGTGATTATTTCTGGGTTGACTTCACCCACTAGTTTCAGTTGCTGTGGTGACATTTTATGGTAAAAAACACCACAAACGGTTTTTCGGTATTTGATTTAGGTTATTTTTTTGTTTTTGATTTGTCTGGGTTTTACTCCTTGTAAAATGTTTCATTTACCCAACTAAGAAGATTTTACGGTTCCATCACTTTCTAGTCTTACTGAAATCTTGATAAGGTCTAATTTACTCTAATTTCTCTGTGGTGTTCATTTACCTTGTGTAGAAGGACCTAATTTAGAACTTGGTCGTTTCTTTTTCGACAAAGATTTTCCTGTAATCAGTTTGTTTACGTCTTTAGACTTATTCCCAATACTGACTTATTGTCATGATGTAATTGTGGTTCAATGCCTAAGATGATTGGTATAACACGAATAAGTTTTCTTCCGTCATCCGAAGGGACCACCGAGTCTACCATTTCGTAGACAAACGTTACGTCCTCTGGGTCCAAGCTAGGGACCCGATCCTTCTAGGGGACCTTTTCCTTTACCGTGGGGTGAGGTCATGAGAACGGACCTTTTAGGGTACCTACCTCCTCGGACCATCCGATGTCAGGTACCCCGGGGTTTCTCAGTCTGTACTGACTCGCTGGAGTGAAAGTGAAAAAAACTCTTTATGTGTATACTTACCTCTCCAATGCCTAGAAGACAGACGTTGAAAGTTTGTCAAGTCTTCTTATGTCATTGTATGTATACGCGCGTGTCTGTCATCCACTTTTCACTTTCACAATCGGCGAGTCAGCACAGGTTGAGAAACGTTGGGGTCCCTGACATCGGGTGTTCCTAGGAGACGGTACCGCAAGAGGTCCGTTCTTGTGACCTCACCCAACGGTAAGGGAACAGGTCCCCCAGAAGGACTGGGTCCCTAACTTGGGTCCAGAGGACATAACGTCCGTCTAATAGAAATGACAGACTCGGCGGTCCCTTTGGGTACTTTTCTGTCTGTCTTTCCATTTACATTACTTTACAATTGTGACTTCTTGGACCAAGTTTCCATATACCCTTAAGAAGCATAATAGACGCGTTGAAAAGATATTCAGACTTTAATAAAGTTTTGTTGGTCGAAATTTTGTCCGACACCCTCCCCTATATACATATGGATACCGACTACGTACAACTCCAAACTGTCTCTTGTTGTCTTAAGACATTTCGTTAATAGGAAGTTTAATTTTTTATTTATTTAAAATTTTTTGGTTTGTACGACACTGTACTTTCCACTTCTGAGGGAGATTTGGAGAAAGTCCCAGTCCATGTGTGGAGCGGAACTCATTCCTTCAACCGGTAGTCGCGCGGGAAATATCGTAAGAAGTACAGTGTTAGACTCTTCTACTATTCACCTCTGAACGGAGGTTCAAGGTCCCATTGTCCAAACTAAGGAAATCGTCTGTAGAGGTACTAGAATGTCTTGTTCTCGTTTTCGTAGCTCTTCAAATTGTGGTTACTCTAATGTTCGATCCAATTGATCTGACACTGGGACTTTTCAGTACAACTTGATGCACACTGGACGTCGGAACAAGAGTTATATGAGACAGGAATCAGACGAACTTCATCAGAAAAGGTCTTGTGACTTCTCTTAGATGTCTTGACGTATAAGACTTCTCCCTCAAGTAAATTCTGTTGGACAGTTAAGTAGACAGTACCCTCCTTTAAGAAAACATAAGAAAACATAACGACGTTGACACAAGGTCCGACTGTCTTGAGTAATTCCAGTTTTACTACTTAGACTTGTTTGACCCTGTTGTGGGCAATAAGTCTCCGCCGTCGATGTCTACTTCGTTCAGTGGCTTCTTATGTTTAACGTCGGGTCCCAGACCGGAGAGTCTGTGTCCGTCTTCTACTGAGGGCAGGGGTCGCCCGGATTGTGTGACTCGCCGAGATTGATGAGGAAGTGTGAAGAGTTCATGTGAAGTCTGGAACCGGGTTATTATCCATGTCGGGGGGACGGTTATGTTCGATCCTTTTTAGTCTCCGATTCGGAGGTCGTGTGCGAGACCCCTCCGGACCGTATCGGCGTAGTTCTACAGTATTGGTCTACGGGGATGACAAAGTGAGAGTGGAAACTCGGCCACCCGTGCGAAGGTCACTTCCTCTGAAACCGGTGTAGTGCTACGACTGTGTCCTTGACCGGACACCGTCGGGGAGGAACTTGGTGCAACTTCTCGGGTCCTCCCTGAGGTCGGAGTCATATCTAAAGTCGGTCGTCGTTGTGCCTGTGCCCGCACTTCCCTCTTCCGAATTTCTGGTACCGCAATGGACGTAATGGCTCTGTTTTCGCGTCTGTCTAAAAAGTTTCGACTTCTAGGAGACTTCTGTCCTGTTCCTCCTGTACAGTTCTTGTTGAGGTCAACTCTTTGTGACATACTGTAGGAATATACACCTTAGATTTGTCTTTACTACGTTTACTTGAATAAATATTTCATTGTCTATGTCTGAGTGTCTGAGTCTTTTGATTGAATACCAACGGTCGTCCGTTCCTACCTCCCTTCCCTGTCAATCCCTCAAACCATAGTTGTACGTGTGTGACGATATGAAGTTTGACCATTGGTTGTTCCTGGGTGACGTCTCGTGTGCCTTGAGATGAGTTGCAATATACCTCGGACCTACCCTCCCCTCAAACCCCATCTTACCTATGTACATATACACTGACCGACTCAGGGAAGTGACAAGTGGACTTTAATAATGTTGTGACAATTAGTCGATATACGTTATATTTTAATTTTTAATTTTTTTTTTGTTGACAAAGGACAAGGGGTAGTTTACGATCCGGTTTTTAATAATAATTATTCATTTGGATAGAAAAAGAAGGGAGGAATCAAAGAGAGTACTTTGTCTGGTTCGGTGTGTGAACGTTACAGAGTTGGTCATTATGGAATATATAGATGTCGAAAAGTGTATATAATTGGAGTAAATTGTAAACGTTGTCGTCATACTTCATCCATACTAGTCTGGGTAAAATATTTTCGACTTTGACTTCTATTCATTTCAATTAATTAAACTACTCAGACGTTCCGATCATTGAATTAAGATAAAGAGGAGATAGTGTCTCTTTACACATTTTGCTTGTACTTCGTTGTTCTTTTTTCGACGTAAAGTTGTGTTACAAAATTATGATCTCGAGAAAATTGGACTCTCAAAAAAGATTCTGTATTACAGAAGAAAAGGGTGTCTAAGAAGAGAAATTTATCACGTTCTTTAGAAAAACAATTAGTTGGTTTCGAAGAGATTACCTTTGAAACAGAAAGTAAAGAGAATTCTGTGGTTACTTCTTCAAATAAAAGACGAAGGATTTACTTTAGTTTGAGGGTTCACGATGGACGATGTGTCTTTAACTACGAGTCTTAAGAACAGGTATTTCCTTCTCTTGAAAGTTCATCGTGTTTAGATTAAGTAAACTGTCATTTTTATTATTACTTTAGAGGTTCTGGTTTTAATTGAAAGAAGGAAGGGTATTTGTTTTTATTTATTTTTACCCTTATTACATATTGGAGTTTCGAGGGATCCCCCACCCCGTCCCCACTTTAATACGGTCCCTCTTTCCCATCGAGTGTCCGCCTTCTTATTCGGTAAGAATGGTGTTCGGTCTCGACCTCGACTGAAGGTCGTCCGCTAGACTTTCCCCATCAAGGTGCGAGGCTAAGGTTGTGTGTGGGGATCACCAAGGGAAGACCACATTGGTTTGCTAGGTGGACCCTCGACCTACACAAGCGGATTCCCCTGTCTCTCCCGTCTCTTGTCACATCCCGACGGACGGGGTTCCCAAGTGGCCGCGGACCTGAGTGAGACCTGAGGTCGGTCTGGTGGGTGGAGAGTAGGGGGTCGGTGACCCGAGTGGCGCGGAGACCAGAAAGTAAGTAAGATCAATAAGAGTGTGACGAAGACGTACAAGAGAGGTGTAATTCTTAGGAATAATAGGAAGTTCGATTGATTGCAAGTAAGTTGAGTTGTATTAGAAGATTTCTAAATGGTTCGTAGGTGATGTATCGAGTCTACTTTACGTCGTCTTTACCCCTCTCTGAACCGTCGACTTGTCAGGGTCCCGGGAGTCGGAGTCGGAAGAGTGGGGTGACTGGAGGACCCGGACCGGTCGGGCCGGTTGTGCACTCGACTACCTGTGAAGGATCTGTCATTTCCTTTTAGACAACGGCTCATTCATTTTGATTATTTATACTACGGGAGTGACTCAGAACGTTCTTGACCAAAAACGTGTTAGAACAGATGTGGAGTCGACGTTCCAATCCACGAAATATATGACCCGACCCGTTTTGCAAACAAGTCCAACAAGGTATGTTACAATACCTTTTTGATGTTGGGTTATGGAGTAGAGTAGATTAGGAAGATTATTGGTTATTCTATCCCTGCTAGAGGGCAAATTTATTTCATTAAGAGTCACTATGGGTTCATCTCTCACAATTCAGGTTCTAAAATTGAGTCCAGACAGAATTAAGGTTTGAGACATGGGATGAGGTGGTCCGAGACGACGGGACGAAGGAAATTTGACCCGTGTCTTCCGGTCCACTCCCGAATGGCCGGTACCTCGGGCGGTTGGGACGCATCATGAGGTCCGTGACGGTCCTTCACAGTTACAGGGTCGCCCGGAGTTTCTACCTGAACGGCAACAACTATCAGAGGTGGCACCGCTAAAGTAGGAAGGCAAGGAAACCCGTTTTGTCTCCCGATCTGACTTCTGTTTAATGGTATGTGGAGTTGTATAAGTTGTTAGTTTTGTCTTATGTAACGGATTAAAAATTTTTGTCTTTGTCGGGCTTGAAGGTTGTCTTTCCTTACGGACACTGTAGACCTTCTTTACTTTCAATAACGGTTTATCAGAGGACAAGAGGGGTAGTTCATTGAGTGTCTATATTCTGGTTGTGGAGTAAGGTTCTAATCACTCTTTTCCTGACAAAACTCTTTATAATATATACATGTGGACGTGTTTGTACATGTCTATAAACACGTACTCCAAAAGGACCACCGAGTCTGTCATTTCTTAGACGGGCGTTACGTCCTGTGGGCTCAAGCTAGGGACCCAGTCCTTCTAGGGGACCTCTTCGTTTGCCTTTGGGTGAGGTTATAAGAACGGACCTCTTAAGGTACCTGTCTCCTTGGACCTCCTGACGTCAGGTACCCTAGTGTTTCTCAGTCTATTCTGACTCACTGATTGTGTGACGTACATGTGTCATTCTTGTCTCAGGAATCCTTTTGACATGATTTGTCGGTTTATGTGTAGTTGTGTTTACCCAAATTAAGTGGGTTTCTTTACGTCGTACTATTTTAGTGTTCTATTAATAAAAGACTACGAGTAATGAGTAGTTAACAGAAAAGTTTAAGACAAAAGTCTACATCAAATGTCTTGAATTTCCGTGATGTCTACCGGGTTTTTACTTGTTTTTCTAAAACCTTTAGTCTGGACTTTTTAATTACAGGGGTTTTCTCTACTTTTTGAACTTATACCCCCAAAGGGACCACCGAGTCACCAACGATGTTTTCATTAACGTTAAAACCTGGTACGTAAAATTTATTAATATTAATCCGAGTTTATGTAGAAATAATTAGTTTTATCCTTGGTACTGTCAGTTGTGTAAAAACGGTTGTTCTTTATTCAAACAAATAAGAACCTCGTATTTTTAGGTACGAAGTCCTAAGTCGTTTGAGGACCTTTCGTAAAAGACGAAGGACGGCCAACGTTTTCGTAAAAGGGACGTTTTTCAACAGTTCTACGAACTTCTTCACCAGCAGTCAAACGTTCCCCAGTCTACCTTATACCGTCTACTTCGTTTTGAAACATCGGGTCAAGAGAGTTGAAAACGTCGAACATGTCGAAAACCAACATGTGACACGTCAACCCGTGACAGTACCTCTCGACCCGGGAAAGACAACTGGTTGTGGCGACGTCCGTAACGTCAAAAGTCACCTAGAGTAGTCGGACGACCCGTATGAAGAGTCTACATTACCAAAACGGCCCTAAATCTTTCGATGTCACCTACTCAGGTCGTCGTCTGGTGGATTGTTACTGGTACTGGAAAACACCACGTGTAGACCGAAACCCGTCACGAGACCTCGAAGAAGCACCAGAGTGGTGACGCGACCAACAACGATCAACAGTCTATTTTAGGTAACGTGTAGTGTAGGACTAGTTCTTTACCAAACGACAACGTGTCGTATACCCTCCTGTTGTGAAGTTTTACTGCTAAAAATTTTAAAAACCAGTCGAGTACTCCGTGGGTGAGTAGTTCACAAAAGTGGAAAGGTTAGACGAAGTTTGCGGTTTACTAGTATCTTGCTAGTTGAAGCTCAAGAACACGTTAAAGAGCACACCAACATTCTCCTAGCCGAAGTTATTACCGAGAATAAGTCTCCCGGTCGGTGATACGAGGAGTAGGAGTTCTGAGAGTAGACGAAACGTTTTGGAGAACTCGGTGGCGACGTGACATATAAGTAACCGTCAAGGACCCGGTTCGTGCAACAACGTTCAACAGAGGTGAGGAAATACTGGGTAAAACATACGATTATTTTTTCAGTGAGCTTAAACGAAAAACAGATTGTAGTAAAGATATCAGATTTTATTTATATTTTATTTGTCGTTCGTTATTCAGTAATCGTTTTTTTTTTTTTTGTTTGGTGTGTGTCTCTCTCTTTACGCGTAATTTTACTACATATTGTATTGGTGTAAATTCTTACATTAGGTCCTAGTTTACCGTTTCAAATTGTTACGTTTTGACGTTAATGAAACCGTGGTTGGAGACAGAGGATCTGTGTCCAAGTCAGGGACTAGACCCTTCTACGGCACTTCGTTGATTCGGATACGCAGTGTTGACAGCTGGATCCCAGATCTCGACCCCTCGACCTTTATGGCGCAGGTGCACGGTGTCGACGACTTCGGGGTCGCGAGAGCTCGGGGGCGAGACGTTGTTCTCTTCGATGACTGTACTCTTCCGACGTGCGACGTTGCTTCTCGTCGGGGACGAGCGGCGTTGATCTCTTTTCAGGCGTACCGTTGTTTCTGCCTCGCGTCGGTCTTTGTCTATTTTAATAAATCTTCTGGACTCATACATTCTTTGTCCATAAACGATAATGTCTAGACTAAAATTAATTTTTTTTTTTTTTGGTTACACCACTTTTAGACGTGTATTTTGTACTTAACTTGTTAACTGTTCTTTCTACATAGACAATGATTTTGACTGGTAGTCATACCGACTGGTCTTCGTTGTACTTTACCGTTGTCTTTACTTGTGTTCGCAGATTGTGTTCTCGATGGTTGATGTCTAGACTCTTTCGTACCTTCCTACTTTATGTCCTTTGTCGTGAAACTATTACTATTAACCTGTACCAGATAAAGATGTTTCTGGTCTCCATACTTCACGAATCTAGGTAAGTAAGGTATAAACAACCTAAGGTCTTTTCAACTGCTTCATCCTGAACTCGAGTCGAGGCAAGTACTTTTGTGGTTTTAGTGTTGATTGACGAGTTGTCGGTAGTTGTTCTTTCTGGTCTCGGATGGTCTTTTCGATAAGACGTAGGTTTCTGTTTCTTCTTCAGTGTTGTTCTACCACCCCCCGCCGTGTGACGATTAGATCAGTTTAGGGTATGAGTGGTCCATGACGACGATGACGACGATTCAGCGAAGTCAGCACAGGCTGAGACACGCTGGGGTATCTGTCGTCGGGTGGTCCGAGGGGGCAGGGACTCTAAGAGGTCCGTTCTCATGACCTCACCCAACGGTAACAGAAGAGGCTGAGTGGTCCATCCACTGTGTGTTTAACCTTTTATTAATATAAAGTCTCCAAGAGGGTGTCCTCACTCTCGAGACTCGGGGTGTAGTTCGTGGGGTCGGACCTTCTGACCGTAGTCCTCCTCCTCGGGGTCTCGTAAACCGAAACTTCTGGTCACCCAGAATTAATATCTCTGAGGTGTCCTTACCTTCTCTAATTTTTAAAGTGAGAACCTCCTACGTGTCTTCTAGAGTACGTGTGGTCTTCGGTTCCTTTTTCGTCGCTCACTGAGGTATCCTCGGACCCAGTCTGGATGGACGACCAGAAACTCACAGAAGACTCTTCCACCTCCCACCGACCGAAACCAAATGTCACCCCTGTTCCTGTAGTCACCGTCTCCTTGGTGTCTTATGAGTAACCGTACTCGAGAGGACTTCAGACTATAAAACCGTGATTCTGGACCGAGGGGGTTGTCGGATGTCCGGGGTCACGACCCTACGGAGTCCGGTTTGTTGGTTGTCCCGTCTTTGTGTCGGGGTAGGTGGTCGTCTGTCCGACGGATTTCAGAAGGACTCGGATTTCGGTGGAGATCTGTGTAGCGAACTGTACGGGGACGGGTGGTCTCCCGATTCTGGGTCTGGGTGGGTGGTCATCCGTCCTTGGTCGGGGAGGGAGGTCCTTCGGACGTGTTCGGAGATTTGGTCGGAGTAGGTACTCCGTCGTCTATGGTCCTTGTTCTCCGTGTTGAGGGGACGCCGGACGTCCTACCTCTGACGTTTGTCTGTCAATCTGTCTCCTCTGTCGTCTCTTTGTGCAAGGTCTACTTCATTGTCCTCTTTTGGGGTCTTGTTGTTGGTTCACTTCACCTCGATCTTTTAGTAAAGTGTGAAAAATGATTCTTTTTCCTGTCTAGGTCAGAGAAGGAAGTTCCTCGAGTGAAGGATATTTCCTTCAATCATTCAAGATTTGTTTAAGACGTTACGAACTTATCTGTACAAAGAAGTCTTTCCTACTAAACAAATGTAGGTTTGTGTTAGATTTAATTTAACGAAAAGTTTGGTTGTTAAATGGAAGAGAAAGGACTAAGAGATGAGTGGTTTTGTTGAAAAATTGTTACTTAAACAAAGGGGCAATGACTATGACCTTTCTCCCATGGATCCTTTTGTTGTTCGGTAGTCAAGACTACATCGCCAAGAAATTGGTCCACACTTAGTAGGGTGAAGAACCTACACAACTCATACTAGTTACATTTTGTGTAAAAGTTTTCCGTACTAGTTGGTATTCACTGAATTTGAAGTAAAGATCTTACGTTCTCCCCTTGATCAGGGACTTCTCCTTCATCCAGTCAAGTCAAGTCAAGTCAGCGAGTCGACACAGACTGAGAAACGCTGGGGTACTTAACGACGTGCGGTCCGGAGGGACAGGTAGTGGTTGAGGGTCTCAAGTGAGTCTGAGTACAGGTAGCTCAGTCAGTACGGTAGGTCGGTAGAGTAGGAGACAGCAGGGGAAGAGGAGGACGGGGGTTAGGGAGGGTGGTAGTCAGAAAAGGTTACTCAGTTGACAAGCGTACTCCACCGGTTTCATGACCTCAAAGTCGAAGTCGTAGTAAGGANTACGGTAGGTCGGTAGAGTAGGAGACAGCAGGGGAAGAGGAGGACGGGGGTTAGGGAGGGTCGTAGTCTCAGAAAAGGTTACTCAGTTGAGAAGCGTACTCCACCGGTTTCATACCTAAAAGTCGAAATGGTAGTAAGGAAGGTTCCTTTAGGGTCCCGACTAGAGGAAGTCTTACCTGACCAACCTAGAGGAACGTCAGGTTCCCTGAGAGTTCTCAGAAGAGGTTGTGGTGTCAAGTTTTCGTAGTTAAGAAACCACGAATCGGAAGAAGTGTCAGGTTGAGAGTGTAGGTATGTACTGGTGTCCTTTTTGGTACCGGAACTGATCTGACTGGAATCAGCCGTTTCATTACAGAGACGAAAAGTTATATGATAGATCCAACCAGTATTGACAAGAAGGTTCCTCATTCGCAGAAAAGTGATCACAGTCAAGTGATTAGTCGTATTTGTGTGACTACTTTAGTCATATAATGTGAAGTTTGTGTACTTCTTTATAATTTGATTGTTTTCACTTTACGACAACAGAAGGTGTAATTATGTTCGCACTTGTCTGCCCTTAATTAGATACTGATGACGACTTTTCGGAACCTTATAAATGATACTTTCCTTCAAAGTGATTCTAAAAAAAAAAAAAAACCATTTCTTACCTGTCTGTTAATCAAAACTCCTGACAAAGTTCCAAAGTTGAGTTTCTCTTTTAAGTTAGATAACCGACCAGAAAACTTTAAAAGGAACAGAATAAGGTCGTAGGAGATAGGAGTACGTTTTCCAATAAAGATCTTTCGGTGACACCCCGGAAAACTGCATAGAATGTTCCTAGTATTTTTTTCTGGGACTACTTTTGATAGTTCGTCAGGTTCACTTAGAGATTGTGAATTCAGACGTAAGTCCCTTTACCCTAAGGTAATGGGAGGACCCTATTCCTCCCGCCTTCCCTTTCCCCTTTGTTACATTCGACGGACGGGGATGATCGATGTTCTCGGTGGTGTTTTGTTTTGACAGGTGGGACTGTTACGTGAAGCTCTTCGCAGAGAACCCTTTGTACACGAAGTGTAGATGGGATAGGGAGAGAGCCGGTGGGGCGAAGAGTACACTGGACTGGTGCCCAGGTGACCCATTTTCCCTTCTTCTTTTCGGGGTAGGGGGAGGAAGTAAAGTTCGGTGGTTCGTTCGGATTCACAGATCGAAGAAATATTCCCTTGGCGTACTCGTTTCGGTACGGACGAGTTGAGATTATTCGCACTCGGGGCCGAACGAAGTTCTCCGTCTCGACTCGTTTTGTTGCCGACTTCCGTTCACGTATTAGATGTGTGTATGAGAAAAGATATACATTTATCACCATTTTATGTAATATCAAAATTTTATGTAAAGAGAGAGGAAAATTTCGGTTTACTGTCACTGAAAGGATTCCTCCGAGGTTGAATCTTTACTAACCGCGGATGGTACTTCTAGAAATATTAAACTATTTTTCGTAGTTTTCTAAGTTTCACTTTTCCCTTCGGATTCTGATTATGTGTATGGTTTTTGACAAGTAAAGTGATCCTCAGTTACCCGATGGTCGATTCCATCTCATTGTCCCTAGTCTAATCCGAGGTAGGAAGTCGTTGATTTTTATGGTCTATTTTATGTGTTTTGTTGTTAAAAATGTTTTGTTGTTAAAAGTCTGGGACCTGTAACCTGTCGAGTCCTGTCACTAGGGACTCTCTTCCTTTGTTTACTCCACTCGGGATGTACACAAGGACGGACGACGGACCTTTCTCAGAGATAGTCTCTCGGTCATTCTCCCGGAATCCACCCCGGGTTCTCTATGAGACTCAATTCCTTTGTCCAACCCTCAAGTTCCTGATACACTACCGATGTCATACGTGAGATCCCTATCCTCTCTTCTCTCGACGTGTCTTCTAGGGTCTCTAGGGGGAATTCAGAAGTAGACTCTTGACCAGTCACACTCCTGACCCTTTTTTGATTGGTTCTTCCACTTTTGTTTTGTTTTTTTAAGGGATCTTGAGTGTGTCCCCGTACTTGTCAAGTGCAAGGGTGGTCGGTACAATTCTTTTTGGAGTGATCATGTGTCTCGTAGTTCGATCCATAAGTCCTCCCATAAGTTATCACCCCCTTTTAATCGACAAGACTAGTGTGGATTGTTTCGTGTCTTTGTTCAGAACGTTCCTAGTTTGATTAAGGTTCATTGAAGTGACACAGTGTCTTGTTTCGAGTAATTACAAAATTTCATGTTCTTATAAGTCGTAGGTTGTGTATTTTAAGTGTTACAGATAACTATTGTTTAATGATCTGTACGTTTTCTATCCTTTCAATATATTGTAAATTGGTCCTCCTTTTTTTTTTTCAGTACGTTTTGTCGTTTCAATGTATTGTGGATTGGTCCTCCTTTTTCAGTTAGGTATCTTTGTCTGAGTCTTGACCATCTACAGTGTTAATCATCTACCCCTATAATTTTCAATAATAATGATATAAGGTACACAAGTTCTTTCATCTCCTTTTGTACTTGTACAATTCCTCGTTGTACCTTGTTGTTGTTTTTTCTGAGTCCAACGAGAAGATCTCTGTTTTTTATGTGGTCTACCCTAATTGTCGTCTAGTCTGCGCTACCTTCTTTTCCACCCGGCTTGAAATGTACATTGTTACCTTAATGGGTTTTACTTTGTCTCTCCTTTTTACTCTTTTTTACTTGTCTAGTAATCACTCGACATCTTGTCAAAGTTCATCGGGCTCCATATACATTAACCTCCGAGACTTCTTCTCCTTTATCTTCTGACCCCCGTCTTCTTTATAGATTTCTTCATTATAAATTTTATATATATTTTTAGATTTTTTATTATTATTATCGGTATTAAGAAGGTTTAAATTGATGTATACATGTTTAAGTTCTCTTTGAGGTTTGTTTTCTTTATATTTCTTTCGACGTAGTTTTCTATTACTTGAACAAATTTTGACTACTAATTCTTCTTTTAGAATTTTCGTCGGTCTCTCCATTTTTTATAAATTATTTTCCCTTGTTTTTATTCTTACTGTCGTCTGAAGAGAAGACTTTGTTTTGTTCGGTCTTCTGTCGTTACGTTGTAGAAATTTCGTGACCTTCTTTTTAGACAGTTAGATCTTAATAAATAGATCTTGAGAAAAACTTTTACTTCGTTCCTGTAGGGACTACCAGGTCACCATTTCTTAGACGGACGTTAAGTCCCCTATACCGAAACTACCGACTCCTTCTAAGGTGTACGGAGCCCCGTCGATTCCGGTGCGCGGTGAGGTCTCGGGTGTTCGAAACTCGTGACTCGGGATTGTTGTCGTTGGTGACTTCGGACGTTCGGGATCTCGGGCACTAAACGTTGTGTTCGTTGGGGCCGTTACTCCTCGGACGTGTGACGTTGATGTCCCGTCGGAGACGGACGTCGTCGAGGTCTTCGGGCGGGTGTCGTCGCTCCTGTCGTGCTGGTTTTATGCCTTTTCAAATCTTGATTATACTTATTTCCTTATGACTTTCACTTGACTTCTGAAAAGTCTGTATGTTTTCGACTTTCTTGTAGAGATCGTTTAGACGTGATACTTTGTACGATTCCTTAAAGAAGATTATCTTTATTTTTACCATTGTATCTTTAGACCCGGAAGGGTTTCCTTACTTCTTGTGATCAATACAATTTTTACACTCATTTATATTTATAAAAATAGAATGTCTTCTATTAACACGCATCAAATTTTTACGTTTCCCGTTCCTTGATATCTAGTACTAATTGAACTTTTTAGTGACTTTCTTTTGTTGGTTCCCGATTTGACATCCAACACCAGTCTCCCACCCCAGATAAGTCAATATCTTATTAAAGTCCATTTCTGTCTAGGTCCCTAAGGGACCACCGAGTCCCGATTTCTTAGACGGACGGTTACGTCCTCTACGTCCAAACTAATAATCAGGACCTTCTAAAGGAACTGTTCCTTTACCGTTGGGTGAGATCTTAAGAACGGACCCTTTAGGTACCTGTCTCTTCGGACCTCTCGATTTCAGGTACCATAACGTTTTTCGGTCTATCCTGAATCATTGACTTGTTTTTGTTGTAGTCGTTTCCATCTAAGTCCGGTACTAGTAGTCTATTCTCGAAAGTTCTTTCTGTCATTATATAAAAACTGACATTTTTTAACATATTTTATAATTTCTTTTGCCTTACTTCTCAAATTTCCTTTTCTTTTAATTGTAATCTGTCAGCTAAAGTCTCATTTTTTTTTTTTAACCATGATGAGTCCTAAAATTTTTATTGAAATATTATTATTTTCTCGGTCAAGAATTCTTCCATTTGTTTGGTTTACGAATACGTGTTCGTTTTCACTCTCCGTGTAATCTTATTTTTTAATAGTCGAAACTCAATGTTGAAAATTAGATGGTTTAATTTTTATTTAAAACTACTTTCTTTTATGGGACAACCCTCTTTTAAGAGGCCCTTATAGAACTGTAATGACGTACCACATCCGAAAGACGTTTCCGGTGACCGTTCGACTGACTTTTCGTTTCCGGAACCCTCCGTCTCTGTCGTAGAGGGGTTTCTGCCTCCAGAGACTTCTCTACACCTCTATTTTTCGAGAGATGAAGGACAAGAACCTCTGTAGACGAATGTAAGGTCCCATTATTTAGGTCACTATGGAAAGAGGAATTGGAACCTCTAGACGGGTCACTCAATGTAGAGTAATTGGAATTGTTCATTGGAAAGAGGTTTCCTCTCTTACCCGTCTACACGGGGAATATTCAACTCAGAGAATTAAAACCCCAAGGAGAGGATGTCACGTTGGGTGACATACGTGAATGGCGTAGTGGGGTACCCCTGACCCCGAGTCTTTTGATCACGATTTCATAAAACGACACTCATTATTTGAGAGAAAGAGAGAGATTAGGTCTTTTGAAACAAAGAACAGTCTTATGGGTATATTGGAACATTTGTCCCATTGACAGTCTGGGGGCCAAAGACTGTATTGTGTGACTACTCCTTTTTTCAGTAGTGTCAGGATATGACTCTCTATAAGGACTAAATATAAAACCACATACAGGAGACTTAAAAGATTAAAAGACATTTCTGTTAGATCACGGAAACGGAAAATTCTGACATTTTTCGATTTGAAATAAAGTATTCTCCCCTTGCCCTTGCTTAGATACTTTAGAAGATCCGTTGATTCCGTCTTTTAATTGGACTTTTTCTTTTCACTTGAATTCGCAGTAGTCTCCCTTCTGATTGTCCCTTATTCTTGTCTATCAATTTTTCTTTTCCTCTGTTCACTGTTTCCTATGTAATAATGTTGTTGTTTCTTCCTTTTCTTTCGGACGGGTCCCTCTACAGTGTTCCTCGGTTCTCGGTCTTTCTTTTAGTGACTTCCTTTCGAACAACATGCATAGTTTCACTCGTATACCTTTACAAAAACCTAGAGTAGTTTTTCCATAGTGAATTACGTAGTCAGAATTAACGTTTAGTAGTGTTTTTTTTAGTGTCTCGTTACGTTCTCCTGAGAAGACCTTTTCTAATTTAATTTTGTATGGGAATAATAGGACCGTCGGAGGTTTTCCTAAGCCGTTGCGAGGTACGGTCTAAAAACTGAGGTATAAAATTTCCGTCGGAAACGTAGGACTTGTCGGTTTAAATGAAGGAAAAGAGGACTTGTACACTTTCATCGATAGTGAGATGGATATTTATGTCCCTTTGACTCACAATTAAAGTTTACAGACGGTGTATAAAATTTATTTCATAACACATAGGTAAAAGGAAAATCACTAGGAGAAGGACAAAAATTCATATCAGACTAAATCACTGATGGGGATTTGGTTGTCGAATAGAAAATTTCTTAGATTATTTTCAACTTCTGAACAGAAGTCTTTTTACATGACTGACACAGAGAGCGGATCGGGTGGAACTTGAAACCCCATTCTTGAGGACGGGAGGAATGTGAACCCAAATGATTCCAATTGAAGATAGTTAATAAAGTGTTACGAGGAATTGTGACAAAGTCTTAGAGTCTCCAGAACGTTTCAGTCTCATAAGTCAGAGGACCCAATACTTGAGACTAAAATTTAGTGACCAGATACTAGAAACATTCAGTATATTATGATGACTATGAACTACTTGCACCAATTATTTATCACATAGTTCCTTTCTATAAGGATTTTCGTTCTTTTAAACAAAGGAGTTTATACTCCCCTTTTAGGGTTAGAGAGTAAAAGAACAACAAAAACACCAAATCAATGATTCAGTGCAGACTGAGAAGCACTGGGGTACCTGACGTCGGACGGTCCGAGGAGACACGTACCCTAAAAGGTCCGTTCTTATGACCTCACCCCACGGTAAAGGTTGAGGTCCCCTAGGAGGTCTGGATCCCTAGGTTGGGTGTAGAGGACGTGACCGTCCACGTAAGAAATGGTGACCCGGTGGAGCCCTCGGGTAAAGTAAAAGAATGAAGTTAGGATAAGGGATGTGACCCGTTTTATACTTTACTAGTCGAAAAGATCTGGGTTTAGGATTCCCAACACTGACTGTGATGATTTTTCTTTAGAGATCCTACAGTCAATTCCCAGAGGGGAGGGTGTTCTTGTAAACCCTGAGACGAAAAAGGTCTCTAAAGTGTATGGACATAATATTTAAACTCATCGGTTAACTATCTCCGTCACCGATTCTTAGTGTGTCGTGTGTGACATCCGTCAATTTTATTTCTCGTTAAAAAGAAAGAAAACATAGTTATACCCTCACCCTTTAGTTCTCCGGATTTCCTCTCGGACTACCACCGACACCGGGGAAGGACGACCCTGTTCACCGTCTCGTCCTTCCACATTAACTAGTGTGGATTTAAGAGGTCAGAGAACTTTAAGTCGAAATAAATAGACCCCTATATTATAAACCAAACGTGTTTGTAAATATAAAGAGAGGAGCGTTTGTAATTTGGGTCGTTTTGTTTTTGTTTTGTTTTTTGGAGAAGGAGTAAACGAAACACTAGAAACCTGAAGGGTTCCAGACTGTGTCACGAACCGTGTGTAATTTGTGATCTATTTTCGTCTTAAAAATTAAAGGGAAAGGGTCGAGACCAAGCACAGGCCTTTATGAAATTGTGATCCCCTACCGTTGTTTCATCAGTAAGTGCGAGTAATGTTGGTAGACACGTACGAGGAGGTAAAACCGTGTTCATAAAGAAAAGTAGGACAGGATCTTGAGAAGATTCACGTGGCGACTTCTGTAATGACTCCAGGATGGAAATTTTAATTATTAATTGTGTTTCTGTGATGGAATGGGTGGCCCCGAGACACCTGAGACAAGTCCGACAACACTTTAATTAGGACTGGGGTGGCGCGTTCAGTGCTCGACGAGGGGAAAAGATGCTGAGGAAGGACGGGGCCAGGTCTTCGAGAGCACAAACGCGTCGTAGGAATCGACGGATGTGTCTATTGAAATATGAGATGTGGTAGTGAATGGGCACGAGTTGTTTGCAGACAAGTCACGTGATGTACTTCGAAGTCCTTCAATCTTGTCCAAAGTGGGGACCCGCCCCCTCGCAGTCAGGCGCGGTGTCGGAGCGGGGATGGGACCGGGGGCGTCGAAGGGAGGCTGGGGCAATGGCCAACGACCGAGCTTTCGGAAGAGCCACGGCCTCCGTAGGTGACCGAGGTGCGCCCGGGGCGGTGCCATTAACTCGCCGACGCTGTGTTGCTTCCACGGTCACGAGTACCGCCGCTAGCCTCGTCTTCGTCCTCACTCCCACGCCCTTTCGCATGTGTCACGTCGGTCAGGTCGAGCCTCTTTGTACCCCCCGTCCTCGCCGCCTCTCCCGGTTCGGTCTCCCCGCCCCGGCGCCCTCCTGCCCGGGCGCCTCTCCCCTCCCGGCGCCTCTCCCCTCCCCGGCGCCTCTCCCCTCCCCGGCGCCTCTCCCCTCCCCGGCGCCTCTCGCTCCGTTCTGCGCCCGACCCCCTCCCCGCCCCGGCTCCCTCCCCGCCCCGGAGCCCCTCCCCGCCCCGGCGCCTCTCCCCTCCCCGGCGCCTCTCCCCTCCCCGGCGCCTCTCGCTCCGTTCTGCGCCCGACCCCCTCCCCGCCCCGGCTCCCTCCCCGCCCCGGAGCCCCTCCCCGCCCCGGCGCCTCTCCCCTCCCCGGCGCCTCTCCCCTCCCCGGCGCCTCTCGCTCCGTTCTGCGCCCGACCCCCTCCCCGCCCCGGCTCCCTCCCCGCCCCGGAGCCCCTCCCCGCCCCGGCGCCTCTCCCCTCCCCGGCGCCTCTCCCCTCCCCGGCGCCTCTCGCTCCGTTCTGCGCCCGACCCCCTCCCCGCCCCGGCTCCCTCCCCGCCCCGGAGCCCCTCCCCGCCCCGGCGCCTCTCCCCTCCCCGGCGCCTCTCCCCTCCCCGGCGCCTCTCGCTCCGTTCTGCGCCCGACCCCCTCCCCGCCCCGGCTCCCTCCCCGCCCCGGAGCCCCTCCCCGCCCCGGCGCCTCTCCCCTCCCCGGCGCCTCTCCCCTCCCCGGCGCCTCTCGCTCCGTTCTGCGCCCGACCCCCTCCCCGCCCCGGCTCCCTCCCCGCCCCGTCGCCCCTCCCCGCCCCGGCGCCTCTCCCCTCCCCGGCGCCTCTCCCCTCCCCGGCGCCTCTCGCTCCGTTCTGCGCCCGACTCCCTCCCCGCGCGGGCCTGATCTCAACTCCCGGGACCCCGTCCTCCTCTTCCCCTGCTGTCTCCTACTCTACCGACCCACCGTAGTGCCTGAGCTACCTGCGCTCAGACTCACTTGAGGCCCTCAACCACTACCTGTCCCTCCAGACTGCACGACGCTAAGTACCCCAGCGTCTCAGCCTGTGCTGACTCGCTGACTTGACTTGACTTGACTCTGTTCCCAGCCGGAAGGCCCCGCCTCAAACGTTCTGAAAAGGCACGTCAGTCAACCGATCAGTCACCAGGTCCAGGCGGGGAGCGAATCGGATCTCCGACCCACCGTGTGGTCTCAGAATGTGCATTTGCATGCGTGCGGGTGCGTGAGCAGAAGAGGGGGAGTGCCAGAGCAAAAAGAGAAAGAAGAAGGTCTTTCACTTTTACTTCAGAGAGTCAGCACAGGCTGAGAAACGCTCGGGTACCTGAGTCAGGTACCTTAAAGGGTCCGTTCTCATGACCTCACCCAACGGTAAAGGAAGAGGTCCCCTGGAAAGGTTGGGTCCCTAGCTTGGGTCCGGAGGGCATGACGCCGTCTACGAAATGACGCCGTCTGCGAAATGGTAGACTCGGTGGTCTCTTCGAGTCATAAATTTTGTTCTCAAAAGTCCATGTAGTGATGTACATTAGTCGGATCCCAGACAGAAGACTAGTAAGGTAGATTGCTTTCCCCTCCTAATCTAGGTCACTAATCCTGAGGAGCAAAGGTGACGTGATCTGTGGCAACTTGGGGACTACCTGCTTGATTCTAGTTTTCTAGTGTGTATGGTGCGGTCCCGCACACACACACACACACACACACACACATTACTTTCTTCACTTTCACAATCAACGAGTCAGAACAGACTGAGAAACTCTGGGGTTCCTGACATCAGGCGGGCCGAGGACACAGGTACCTTAAAAGGTCCGATCTTATGACCTCACCCATCGGTAAGGGAGGAGGTTCCCTAGAAGGGTTGGGTCCCTACCTTGGATCGAGAGGATTTAACGTCCGTCTAACAAATCGCAGACTCGTTGGTCCCTTCATATATAAATAAATAGATAAATAGTTATAGAGGATCGACTCGTATTGAAAGAATCTAATAGACCATGTGTAGAGGGTTTGGAGTTAGAAGTATGTCTATTACTCCAAACGTAAAGAAAGAAGAAGATCTAGTCACAAATTTTGTTCAAAATTCAAGTTTATCCCTTGTGTCTCAAACTCTTCTTTCAACATAAAAAAAATGAAACCGTCCTTTCGTGTTGTCTCTTTCGATAAGGTATACTATTTGTTGTCAATTTAATTCGTGTGGTATTGATCAGTGTTTCACTGAAACACTTAATTAAAATGAAGACTTAATTAAGAGAAATGGAGACTTAATTAATCCATAGTACGAACCAACCCGAAGGGACCACCGTGACCATTTGTTAGACGGACGTCACGTCCTCTGCCCTCAAGCTAGGGACCTAGTCCTTCTAGGGGACCTCCTCCCGTACCGTTGGGTGAGGTCATAAGAACGGACCTCTTAGGGTACCTGTCTAAGAGGATACTGTTCCTCGTCTGATGTCAGGTACCCCAACGTGTCTCAGTCTGTGCTGACTTCGCTGATTCGTCGTCGTCGTCGTCGTCGCACGAACCAACATAATAGCTTCCGTTTTTATCGTCAACGAATATATTCTTTCTGTAAACAAAGAGATAGTATCTTGTACGATTTCTCACGTCGTCATTATGTCACCGGGATTTCACAATCTTTCTCCGGGGGAACCAAGAAGACGAGACTGTGAGAGTGTACAATTAAAGAGGTAAAGAAAGTTTCTGGGGAGAGGGAATAGAAGAGCATCTCCGCGAAGTCTGTATACCTCTGTATCGATGGTAGGACATACAGTATTTTTCGTAGATCTGTTAAGACTAGGTCCGCTGAGTACATCAGGAGCCTGGTGTGAGTTTTGTTGATTCAAACAAAGGTTTAATACTGAGAACCTTGTGACTAAAACATTCTACAAGGAATAAATTTTTTTTCTAAGATAAATTATATAGGAAGAGGACCTTTGATTGTTATTAATAATCGTGTAAATCTCGAGTTCATTCACGACGTCATTTCTTTAGACAAGTTCACTCCCTCTAATCTTCATGTTTGAAGGTCCATGTTTTATTTTCTCAGTGTCTCCATATTACATGTTGTGTCCCTTATGTTAGTTATTATAACGTCATTGAAACATACCATTGTATACCATTGGTCAGAATTTCACCACTAGTAAAATATTACATCTCTTTATATCTTAGTGAGACAACATATGGACTTCGATTACATTATAAAATTCAACTAATATGAAGTTATATTTTATTATTATCTTCTTTCTTTAAACAAGTTACAATATTGGATACTAAAGGGATAGAATAAACTTACGCCGTGACAAAAAAGTTCACTGTTGACTATTTGTGAAACCTTTTACAAAACTTCAGTTCAACCCTCTACTCTGAATCTCAAATCGATCATTCCTCAGAAGCTCACGTCACACACGATTGAACGAAGACAACACAGGCTAAGAAACGTCAGGGTACCTGATGTCGAGTTGTCCGAGGAGACAGGTATCACTAAGAGGTCCGTTCTTATGACCTCACCCAACGTCATAGGTGACGTTGGTCACCTAGAAGGGATGAGTCCCTAGTTTGGGTGCAGAGAACACCGAGGACGTAACATCCGTCTAATATATGAACACTCTTCGGGGTGTAAAAAGATTTAAAGCACTTTTAATATTTAAAACGTTAGGTGCTTCAAGTTAGTTCGAGTTTGTCTTCTTTATGATTGTTTTCATGTAGTTGTGTGCAGGATTGGTTTTAAGATCCATTGACACTATTCATGTTCAAGATTTTATCCACAATGCCTCAGGAAGAAGCTCCTAATAAGTCGAAAACGTCGGAATAAAGTGTTAGTCCCTCGGGTCCCAAACAAAATTGTTTTGAAAAAATCCGGTCCGAAAGGTGTCAAAGAAGTCCTAAGAGAGTGAAGTGTTAAAAGTCAAGTCGGTGAGTCAGTACACACTGTGAAACGTTAGGGTACCTGACATCGTGTGGTCCGAAGGGACAGGTAGTGGTTAAGGGTCTCGAACGAGTTTTAGTACAGGTAGCTCAGTCACTACGATAGGTTGGTACAGTAGGAGACAGTAGGGGAAGAGGAGGACGGAAGTTAGAAAGGGTCGTAGTCCCAGAAAAAGTTACTCAGACAAAAAACGTAGTCCACCGGTTTCATAACCTGGAAGTCAAGTCGTAGTCAGGAAGGTTTCTTATAAGTCCTGACTAAAGGAAATCCTGACTGACCAAACTAGAGGAACGTCAGGTTCCCTGAGAGTTCTCAGAAGAGGTCGTGGTGTCAGGTTTTCGTAGTCAAGAAGTCGTGAGTCGAAAGAAATATCAGGTTGAGAGTGTACGTATGAACTGATGACCTTTTTGATATCCAAACTGATCTGTCTGGAAACAGTCGTTTTATTACAGAGACGAAAAATTATACGACAGATCCAATCATTGTCGAAAAGAAGGTTCCTCGTTCGTAGAAAATTAAAGTACCGACGTCAGTGGTAGACGTCACTAAAACCTCGGGGGGTTTTATATCAGAAAGTGACAAAGGTAACAACGGGGTAGATAAACAGTACTTCACTACTCTGACCTACGGTACTAGAATCGAAAACCTTATAACTCAGAATTCGGTCGAGAAAGTGAAAGTAGTTATCCGAGAAATCAAGGAGAAACGAAAGACGGTATTCCCACCACAGTAGACGTATAGACTCCAATAACTATAAAGAGGGTCGGTAGAACTAAAGTCGAACACGAAGTAGGTCGGGTCGTAAAGCGTACTACATGAGACGTATATTCAATTTATTCGTCCCAATGTTATACGCCCGAACTGAAGGAGGAAAGGGTTAACCTTGGTCAGGTAACAAGGTACAGGTCAAGATTGATAACGAAGAACTGGACGATGTCTAAAGAGTCATTCCGTCCATTCCAGACCATAAGAGTAGAGAACTTCTTAAAAGGTCAAACAACACTAGGTGTGTCAGTTTCTGAAATCGTATCAGTTACTTCGTCTTCATCTACAAAAAGACCTTAAGAGAATGAAAAAGATACTAGGTCACCTACAACCACAATCCTGGTTTGACTTCGGTCCTGTCCGAGATTCCCCGTCCGATCCGGACTCCAAATCAGAGATCCTTTCGACTCCGTGACCCTTGAGGGCGTCCGTCACATCGAGCTGGTTAGTCTTTTTTTAGGGGTATCGTGGGGCGGGCGAGGTCTGGACTCGGTTAGGTCTATCCCTACGCTCCAATTTTCAGGGGGCGCGCGTATGCCAAATTGGTTAGTCGATACGACAATGTCCTTGTTTCTTGGCAGACATATTTTCATCTACACTAAGTCTCGAGCCCCGAGAACAGCCTAAGGTGACACGACCTACTCTGGACCCGGGATTGAGCTCGATCGTTATTTGGGGAAATACGAAAACGTAACGACACCTGCAGAATGAGAGAGTCAAAACCCCTGAGCCTGAGACCCGTATTGTCAACCGTTAAACTAGAGACCAAGGAGACGGAAAAGATTTAGGTCGAACTTACAGACCTTCAAGAACCAAGTCCATGACAACTTCGGATCGAACCTACTAAAAGTCGTAATGAAACGATCGTACACTCTACTCACGTTAACACGTCATCAGACTTGTAAGAAACCGTGACGGAAAGAAACCCTGACCTTACTTTTGACTGGAAAAGGTCAGGACACCGGTGACGACTCAAAAGGTTTAAACGAGCGTATAACTTACGTCGTGAAAGTGCCGTAGTAGAAAATCCTAAACTTTATCGAGTTGACCTTAAGGTAGTGGAGGTGATTGAAACAAGTAACACTACGAAGGATTCCGGGTGAACCGAAGTGAGAAGTCCTACAGACCGAGATCCACTCACTAGTGTGGTGACATCAATTGACCCAGTACTTCTACAAAAAATATATCAAGAACACACATAAGAACGGTGGAGGAGAATTATAGAAGACGAAGACAATCCAGATATGGTAAAGACAGGAAATAACACGGGTAGAAACGTCCTTTTAAGGTAAACATAGACATTAAAAGAACTTCTCTAGAATCAGAAAGGGTAAGATAACAAAAGGAGATAAAGAAACGTGACTAGTGAGTCCTTCCGAAAGAATAGAGAGGAACGATAAGAAACCTTGAGACGTAAGTATACCCATAGAAAAGAAAAGAGGAAACGGAAAACGGAGAGAAGAAAAGAGTCGATAAAAACTCCGGAGGAGTCTGTTGGTAAAACGGAAAAACGTAAAGAAAAAGAACCTCTAGCAAAACTAGTACCTGAAGATATTTTACAGTACTTGGAGTCAGGTATCAAGAAGTCCGTGAGATAGTCTAGATTAGGGAACTTAGATAAAGAGTGAAGGTGATATATTAGTATTCCCTAAACTAAATCAAGTGCGGACTTACCAGATCACCAAAAGGGATGAAAGAAGTTATATTCAGATTTAAAAGTTATTCCTCAAGTACTAGACTCAGTACTAGTACAGTGTCAGTCGAGGGCCAGAACAAAAACGACTAACATATCTCAAAGAGGTAGAAGTCGACGTTTCTTATATTAGTTAGACTAAAGCCACAACTGGTAGACCACTACGGGTACACATCTCAGTAGAGAATTGGGTCCAGAGAGCGTAACGTCCGTCTGCGAAATTGGAGACTCGGTGGCCCCTTCGTAACACAACAACAATGTTTCGTAAACTAGATAGACGAAAATAAGTCAAGGTACACGGTCCCCGGTCTGAGTCTCAAGAATCTATCTCAGGAATTAAGTAAAGTCGTCCAACGAAGGAACGGGGCTTCGAAGAAAAAGAGTTCAATTACAATCAACGGAACTTTGGTAGACTTTCTTAACGTTTAACTTTACTCGAAAAACAGACTGATCGACAGAATTACTCTCCGAAGATTCGTCGTTCAGAACAGAGAACGATAAATACGAAGACTTCGTCAACCGAATAATTATAGATGTTCCAGGTTTTAAAGATCCAAGAAATAAGGGAATAAGACGGACGTTTGGTCATCTAAGACCACACTCGTGTAAAGATAAAACATTACGGATCTATTTTTGTCGTTCGTCGTAATGTTTATTATTTACGACCTCTCCCACAACTCTTTTTCCTTAAAAGGATACGACAACTACCCTTACATTTAATTACGTCCGTGATACCTCTTATCGTACCTCAAAGGAAATTTTTGACTTTTTTTCTCGATGGTGCACTAAGTCGTTAGGATAAAGACCTGTATATATACCTCTTTTAGTAGTAAAGTTTTCCATGTACACGGGGTTACAAGTGACGTCGTGATAAGTGTTATCGGTTCTTTGTCTTCTTTCGATTTACTATTATATACTCAGGTCTCTACCTACCTATTTTTCTACGTCATACAAATATCCTACCTTATGATAAGTTGGTATGTTTCTTACTACTTAATTACGGTAAACATCGTTGTACCTACCTATATCTCTAATAATATATTAATACTATATCGATACACGTCTTAGATTTTTTTTTTTTTTTTCCTCCCTTAAGGGACACTAGATCACCAACGACGACGGCGACGGCGACGATTCAGCGAAGTCAGCACAGGTTGCGACACGCTGGCGTATCTGCCGTCGGGTGGTCCGAGGGGGCAGGAACCCTAAGAGGTCCGTTCTTGTGACCTCACCCAACGGTAAAGGAAGAGGTTTCGTACTTTCACTTTTCACTTTCACTTCAGCGAGTCAGCACAAGTTGAGAAGAGCTGGGGTACCTGACGTCGGATGGTCCGAGGAGGTGGGTACCCTAAGAGGTCCGTTCTCATGACCTCACCCCACGGTAACTAGATCACCAAGTCAAGTCAAGTCAAGTCAAGTCAGTGAGTCAGCACAGGTTGAGAAACGCTGGGGTACTTAGCGTCGTACGGTCCGGAGGGACAGGTAGTGGTTGAGGGTCTCAAGTGAGTCTGAGGGCAGGTAACTCAGGCACTGCGGTAGGTCGGTAGAGTAGGAGACAACAGGGGAAGAGGAGGACGGGGGTTAGGGAGGGTCGTAGTCTCAGAAAAGGTCACTCAGTTGAGAAGTNCCGGTTTCTTGACCTCAAAGTCGAAGTCGTAGTAAGGAAGGTTTCTTTAGGGTCCCGACTAGAGGAAGTCTTACCTGACCAACCTAGAGGAACGTCAGATTCCCTGAGAGTTCTCAGAAGAGGTTGTGGTGTCAAATTTTCGTAGTCAAGAAGTCGCGAGTCGGAAGAAGTGTCAGGTTGAGAGTGTAGGTATGTACTGGTGTCCTTTTTGACATCGGAACTGATCTGCCTGGAATCAGTCGTTTCATTACAGAGACGAAAACTTATACGACAGATCCAACCAGTATTGAAAAGAAGGTTCCTCGTTCGCAGAAAATTAAAGTACCGACGTCAGTGGTAGACGTCACTAAAACCTCAGGTTTTTTTATTTCAGACTGTGACAAAGGTGACAAAGGGGTAGATAAAGGGTACTTCACTACCCTAGCCTACGGTACTAGAAGCAAAAGACTTACAACTCGAAATTCGGTTGAAAAAGTGAGAGGAGAAAGTGAAAGTAGTTCTCCGAAAAATCAAGGAGAAGTGAAAGACGGTATTCCCACCACAGTAGACGTATAGACTCCAATAACTATAAAGAGGGCCGTTAGAACTAAGGTCGAACACAAAGAAGGTCAGGTCGCAAAGAGTACTACATGAATTGTATATTCAATTTATTCGTTCCACTGTTATATGTCGGAACTACATGAGGAAAAGGATAAACCTTGGTCAGACAACAAGGTACAGGTCAAGATTGACAACGAAGGAATGGACGTATGTCTAAAGAGTTCTCCGTCCAGTCCACCACACCATAAGGGTAG
The DNA here is from genome assembly GCA_006410555.1 of Capra ibex. Taxonomy (NCBI): domain Eukaryota; kingdom Metazoa; phylum Chordata; class Mammalia; order Artiodactyla; family Bovidae; genus Capra; species Capra ibex. Next base: position 659,751 of record SJYO01006649.1, read on the forward strand.
AGAAAGTCTTAAAAGGTGTCAACTAACACTAGGTGTGTCAGTTTCCGAAACCGTATCAGTTATTTCGTCTGTATCTACAAAAAGACCTTGAGAGAACGAAAAAGGTACTAGGTCGTCTACAACCGTTAAACTAGAGACCAAGGAGACCGAAAAGATTTTGGTCGAACTTGTAGTCCTTCAAGTGCCAAGTGCATAACGACTTCGGACCGAACCTCTTAAAACTCGTAAAGAAATGATCACACACTCTACTCACGTTGACACGTCATCAAACTCGTAAGAAACCGTAACGGAAAGAAACCCTGACCTTACTTTTGACTGGAAAAGGTCAGGACACCGGTGACGACTCAAAAGGTTTAAACGACCGTATGACTCACGTCGTGAAACTGTCGTAGTAGAAAGTCCTAAACTTTATCGAGGTGACCTTAAGGTAGTGGAGGTGATCGAAACAAGTATCACTACGAAAGATTTCGGGTGAACTGAAGTGAAAGGTTCGACAGACCGAGATCTACTCACTAGTGTGGTAGCACTAATAGACCCAGCACTTCTAGAAAAAACATGTCAAGAAGACACATAAGAACGGTGGAGAAGAATTATAGAAGACGAAGACAATCCAGGTATGGTAAAGACAGGAAAAGCTCGGGTAGAAACGTACTTTACAAAGGAACCATAGAGATTAAAAGAACTGCTCTAGAGATCAGAAAGGGTAAGACAAGACAAGAAAAGGAGATAAAGAAACGTAACTAGCGACTTCTTCCGAAAGAAGAGAGAAGAACGATAAGAAACCTTGAGACGTAAGTCTACGGATATAGAAAGGATCACCAATCCTAAGACGTTAAGAAGGTGACGTCCCCCGGACTAACTGAGGAATCAACCCCTTGATTCTACGGTGTTCGACATGAGATATCGGCCTTTTCTTTTCTATGTTTCCTTGAATATATGTTTTGTCTTCATCTGGGTGTCTGTATTTTTTGAACACCAATGGTTTCTCTTTTCCCCCCGCCCCTCTATATTTAATCCTCGAACTTAATTGTAAATTGTGGGATGATATGTATTTTATCTATTGGTTTTCCTGGATGACATATCGTATTCCTTGACATCAGTTATAAAACATTATGGACATTCACTTTTATTAGACTTTATATATATATATATATATTGGATTAGTAACACAACATGTGGGCTTTGATTGTGTTGTAACATTTAGTTAATATGAGGTTAAAAATTTCGTAAATTTTGGAAACCCACTGAGTATGTAAGACCTAGTACGACCGTCCGCTCACATACGAGGAACCAAAAGCAGAACAGTGTTGTTTCTAAACCTCACTACCCGTGATTTCGGGGGAGCCGCACAGTGTCGAGAGCCCAGAGCCTATCTGGCACACTACAGAGAGTCCAGAGTTTACCTGGCACAATATCGAGAAGGTGTTTAGTCACAACGTCGAGTCACAATGTCAAGGTTGGTGGAAGGGAGTGTGACGACCGTGTCATTCCTAACACAGACGGAAAGTTCAATAGTGTCGCAGTCAAGATAGTTTTCGAAACGGTACCGTCTTCTCCTCGGTGGTATAAAAGTCGGTCACTATGGTCAAAGATTGAAGGACGATACGTAGATGATTTGGTTACGGGCATAAAACAAAAAGATAAAATACACAGTGTGGTCGCGTTGAGCATCGTAAAATCAAGGGACTGGTCCCTAGTTTGGGGCCGGGAACCGTCACTTTGGTTCCTCACGATTGGTGACCTGACGGTCCCTCAAGGGATCCACAAATAGTGGGGTGACGTTCCATGACTAAAGAGATAACACACAATCAGCGAGTCAGTACAGGTCGAGAAACGTTGGACTACCTGACATCGGACTGTCCAAGAAAAAGGTACCCTAAAAGGTCCGTTCTTATGATGTCACCCAACAGTAAGGGAAGAGGTCCCCTAGAAGGGTTGGGACCCTAGGTTGGACCTAGAGGGCGTAACGTCCGTCTAAGAAATGGTAGGCTGGGTTCCAACCCCTTCGCATACGATTTAATCAAATACTTTGTTTAGGTTTTACATTATCGAACTTGTGTTATCTTTAAATAAATGTTGAATGGATTACCAGGTCCCCATAAACCCAATCTTACAAATTCTAGACACTCCGATCTCCGCACCTCCCCCCGTGAACCGAGGGATGTCAATGTCTTCCTGGGTCCTACGGTAAACGTTGTGTACCAAAGGTTCCTACGGGCCACAGTGGACCGGTCAGTAGGTCTTTTCTGTCTCGTTCCTCCACATTACCCAGTCCGTACCTTCAGTCAGTATAATGAACAGAAGAGTGAAGTCACCTCTCTTAAATCGACGTACCCGTGTGGCTTGACGTTGAGTAGTGACTCAACGGAATCCTCTTGTTTTATACCTAAACACTTCTGTTCATAGGTAGGGGTAGTGTCTATAAGATAATCAGTCCTAAGAAGGATCTTTGACAGTCCGCTCATATTAGAGGAACCAAGACAGAGTAGAGTTGTTTTGAAACTTCACTGTCTGTAATTTCGGGAACGGTGCAATGTCAAAAACCTGTCTCTCACTATATCGAGAATCTGTCTAGGCACAGTGTCGAGGCACAATGTCGAGTCAAAATAAATCTTTTATCGTCCTTTTATGTAGGAGTTCCGCACTCCCGTACGGCTGGGTTTTCTACGCTTCTCCTCTCCCTCGGGACCGGGAAACCGAGGAGAAAAATACACAAAAGAGGAGGCGGCCCGGACGGGGTACATTTGACCCAGTCGGTCCTCACGACAAACAAGATGGACTCCAGGAGTGAGGCCAGGAGCCTGGAAGGAAACAAGATAAAAACACCCGAAAAGGGAAGGGACAGAAAATCGGTGGCGGGGAGACCTGAGGACAAAGGATAAGATTGATGGATTGTTTTCTCTTCCGTTACCGTGGGGTGAGGTCACGAGAACGGACCTTTTAGGGTACCTACCTCCTCGGACCTTCCGACGTCAGGTACCCCAGCGACTCCCAGCCTGTACTCACTCTCTGAAGTGAAAGTGAAAAACGAAAGGACGTAACCTCTTCCTTTACCGTTGGGTGAGGTCACAAGAACGGACCTCTTAGGGTCCCTGCCCCCTCAGACCACCCGACGGCAGATACCCCAGTGTGTCTCAGCCTGTGCTGACTTCGCTGAATCGTCGTCGTCGTCGTTGTTATTTTGTCTTAGTTCCAATATGTATATATCTATTCCACTCTGTCTCTCCCTAAAATTCCTTGACTGAATCCAGTCTCCTACTTCCCCGACCGTTCTGACTTCAGGAATCCGTCCGACCGTCCATTCTCAACTACACCGTATTTGATATTACCTTTTCTTATTCTTTTTGCTACACATATACATACTTATTGACTTAGTGAGAGGACATGTCGTCTTTAATTGTATTGTAACATTTAGTTGATAAGAATTTTTTTTTTTTTTTTTCTAACTCCACCACCAGAACTTTGGTTTAAAGTGTCCCGTCATTCGACCTTTGAGTCCGTCCCAAAGATACAACAACAGACTTCCTTCTAAAGGAGAAGAAACCCTTTGGACTAAGAAACAGAAGTCGACAAACCTACTCCGTAGTGTAATACCTCCTACTAGACGAAGTGAGTTTCAGATGATTGACATTTCCAAATAGTGTAGATTTTTCATGGACGTGTCGTTGTAGATCCACACGGAACAGGTCTGTTCACCCGTGGTGTCGGATCGGTTCGACTGTGTATTTTATTTGGTAGTGTCTATAGGTGCACGGTTGTCACCAATAAAACCTTATCCGTCGCTTCCACTTCCTGTTGTATCCCCTCCCTCCGTATCTGAAAACGACAAAAATATAGAAATATTTATAATCTACAAAGTGATACACTTACATAATGAAAGAAAAAACTTTTTAATAAAAAATTCCTCACTGTATTCTACAATGTGATTCTTCAGACTTTTGTTCTGTTCGAAGAACTTTTTATCTCCCGTACCGTTACCCTTCGATTCTCGCATAGTAGGGTAGGGAACCAAGAGTCCTCACGGTCCCTTTGGCATCGGAGACGAGTTCTCTCGACACTTAGTGGTACATGATGGTTTACGTACGTACATTAGTATAAATATAAAGGGAGTACTCTTTCAGAAGGGACCACCGAGTCTGCCATTTCGCAGACGGATGTTACACCCTCTGGACCCAAGCTAGGACCCAACCCTTCTAGGGGACCTCTTCCTTTACCGTTGGACGAGGTCATAAGAACGGACCTTTTAGGGTACCAGTCTCCTCGGACCATCCGATGTTAGGTGTCCCGGAGTTTCTCAGTCTGTACTGACTCGCTGAAAGTGAAAGTAATCTTTCAGTCCAAAGATCAATGGTACCGACCCCATAAGACACTATTTTAACTCCGACGTCGTTTCAGATTCGGTACTCTTTCCGTAGTCTCCTAAGCTACCTGTCCTTTCCCCTTCGTCTTCCTTCTTCCCGAACCGACCTTTCTCTACCCGTCATTCTCTGCTTTGTTACCAGCCCGCCGGGCATCCATTCCCCTTTGAAGTACCCAGGTGAACGAGAGCAAGAGAGGATAAAATGGTTCAGTTCAGTTCACTGGTTCAGTTCCTTCTTTGTTCAGAAAACCCCCATAACAATAACAAAAAAGAACCTTCGTGTAACTCTCCAAACTCCTCACCACCTCTCAGATCCTCCCCCTTTTTCCAGTATGAACGGTACGCAAATACTCTAGATACGGAAGTACGAGTTGATGTCCCTCGGAGGGTGACCGGGATAAACTCGTCGGTAAGGTCTTAGAAGAGTCACACACCAGGGAAGACGACATCTCCCCGGTCCTCCGAGGTCCCCGTGTCGTTGAGTAAGAAGACGTCTCGGACGTCTTGGGTAAGAATGGTGGTCCACCGTGTGTGTGTATTCGGACACCTTTCTTAGTTCAATCGGTTCATCTTTTTCGTTTGCGCGTGTCGTTTCTTCCTTAGGTCCTTACTCCAGGTGTCTAAGGCTATAGATAACGTAAAAAGTTTAGAACTGACGGTTCACCGTAAAAGGTCTCAGGGGTCCTAACTCCGACCTAAGAACCAGTTCTACCTTTCTTTATAGAAACATGGGCACCAATACGAGTCAGCGAGTCAGCACAGACTGAGACACTGGGATACCTGACATCATGCGGTCCGAGGAGACAGGTACCCTAAATAATCCATTCTGATGACCACACCCAACGATAAAGGAAGAGGTCTCCCAGAAGGGCTGGGTCCGTAGCTTGGGAGCAGAGGACGTAACATCTGTCTAAGAAATGGGAACTCGGAGGACCCTTCTGCAGGGACGTAGTCCACCGTCGTTTATCGTTCTATGTCTTATTTTCTTCAACTACTGGGTAAATCCCGGTGCAAAGGGGGAGTCCGTCGGGTTAAGATGGAACTTACCGGAGGGACTTAGTAATAGGTATAAGAATTGATAAACATAGGGTGTGTTTCGGTAAAGAGGGAAAAGGGTCCGAATTTCTAGGACCTAAAACAAGGTCACAGATTGAGGAACGGTGTATTGATCCCGTTTAGTACTCATCTGATTCGGTCGGTCCTGACAGAATAAGGGAAACCGTGACTACCCGAACCCCCACTCTTACACTGGGTCTAGGTCGGTTACTTGTGATGTCTTCGGTCCTTAGATTACTCTTTTTTAAAGGGTCGAGAATTTTTTTAGGGGTTATACTTTCAACCTGTCGAATTACATTTAGTTATTTCAATCTTGTGTGGGAGTGTGGTACGTGTTTTTATTTGAGTTTTATCTAATTTCTGAATTCGTATTCTGTATTGTGACGTTTTGAGGATCTTCTCTCGTATGTGTTTTGTAAGAGACTGTATTTGATATGATTATAAAAGAATTCAGTCAGAGAGTTCCGTTATCTTTATTTTTGTTATTCTATTTTATTTGTTTACCTTGGATTAGTTTGAATGTTCGAAAAAGTGTCGTTTTTTTTGATATTTTTTTTTTTTTTTGTTGTCTTTCTGTTGGGTGTCTTACCCTCTTTGATAAACGTTACTACGTTGACTGTTCCCGAATTAGAGGTCTTATATGTTTGTCGAGTATGTTGAGTTGGTGCTTTTTTTTTTGTTGAGTTAGTTTTCTCGTCTAGAATTGAGTTGTCTTTGTTGTTTGTTGAGTCAGTTTTCACGTCTTCTAGAATTATCTGTAAAGAGTTTTCTTCTGTATGTCTACCGGCTTGTCCGTGTACCCTACTCAAGTTACAACGATTAATAATTTCTTTACGTTTAGTTTTGATGTTTCTCCATAGTGGAGGTCAGGCTTGTCGGTAGTACTTTTTCAGATGGTTATTGTTTACGTCCTCTCCCATACCTCTTTTTTCCTTGGGGGGATGTGAGAAGCATCCTTACATTCAACCACGTCGGTGATACTTTTGGTCACACCTTCAAGGAGTCTCTTGATTTTTATCTTCATGACATCCTGGTCGTTAGGATGAGGACCTGTATCTGGACCTGTTTTGATATTAAGTTTTTCTATGTACGTGGGAACACAAGTATCTTCGTGATAAGTGTTATCGGTTCTGTACTCTTGTTACATTTATAGGTGCCTGTCTATTTGTCTATTTATTTATTCTACACCATGTATATACGTTACCTTAGAATGATTCGGTACTTTTCTTACTTTATTGCGGTAAACACCGTTGCACTCACGTTGATCTCTACGAGTGGGATTCACTTTGTTCAGTCTCTCTCTCTCTGTTTGTGGTATACTATAGTGAATACTTTCACTCTGACAACGAACGAGTCCGTGCAGACTGAGAAACGTTGGGGTACCTGATAATATCGGACAGTCCGAAGAGACGGATACCTTAAGAGGTCCGTTTCTATACCTCACCCATCGGTTAGGGAAGAGGTCCCCTGGAAGGTCCGAGGGTCCTTAGAGAACGTAACGTCTTAAGAAATGACAACGGGTTCCGTGGTTCCTTCGGGCTAGATTTTGTACTGTGTGCACTTGTGTAGAGGTTTTGTCTTTCTCTGAGTGTCTGTGTCTCTTGTCTGGACACCCACGGTTCCTCTCGTCCCCCTACTCCTCCCCACTTGGAGCTCAGACCCGCAACCATCTACGTCTGATTATCAGGATGACATATCGTACCCTGTGATATGGGTTTGGTGACCCTATTTGGTTTTACCTTTTATATGTCTTACGTATACACACATATTGACTCAGTGAAAAGACATGTCGTCTTTGATCGTGTTGTAACATTTAGTCGATGTACAGTTAATTTTTTTTGTCCTCTCTCTCTCTTTTCGGGACTACGTCATTCTCGGAAGTAAGAAAAAGGGTTGTCATACCTTTTATTCAAACAGATTCGTTCCTTCTCCAAATAGTCTTTCAGTTTCTTTCCCCGTTTCCCCTTCTTTCCCTTTCTCCTCTTTCTCATAGGAAAACAAGAATCCCCCACCCTCGACCCCTCGTCACTTTTATCCCTACGAGGGCTTGTGCCTATTCGCCGACACTTCGAGGACACGGTGAAGTCTCGCCTCGGGCTCGGTCCCGACACGGGAGAAGGACAGGGGAGGCGAAGATAAAGGGTCTAGAGGAGTACACCCGTCTACCCTCGGAGTCGTGACTACTTCTTCTTCGGCTCGTCCCGACCGGGAGAGCCCGGTGAGGTGATAAGATCAACGAAGACTCCACGTGCCACGTCACAGGGTCGGCACACCGAGGTCCGTTAGGTGCCTGGGTCCACGGTGTGAACTCGAGTCGACCACGAACTCAATGAAGAAGTTGGAAATTTGTTTAGGTGCAAGGAGAGTAGATTTTTATTGTCAGGGGACGGTAGGATCGGCACAGAGACAGATCGACGTCTGGACATACAGAGAAAGGAAGTCTTGGTCCGACTATCCTTTTATCATGTGGACGACAGAGATGAGGTTCTAGAGTGTGAGTGAGGGATTAGGTGCCAGGAGGGGGCGGTGAGACAACTTCGGAGAAACTTATTACGACAGAAAAATTTAACCTCCTATTAACGAATAATTACAACATAAACCAAAGACCTGTTCCACAATTATTAGAGATAGGACGTTTTAAGTTACCTATAAAGAGACTGCAAAAGTATAACTGTCAACAACACACACCGTAAACTGAGATAATTGATGAATGAATAAACAAGTCATTCACAAGTACTTCGGAGTTGGTATGTCGTCAGTAACAAGATCCAAGACTTCTATGCAATCACTATTTTATCAAGGTTTACGGACACAAGTACTTCGTATATAAGATCACCCTTCTCTGCCCGTTACTTTAATTAGTTATTCTTTGAATGTACCATGTAGTCTTACACAATTCTCTTTCACGATACCACGTAGTCTTCCACATACCTCTTTTCACTTCGTATTTGATGTCATCTCACGAGCTTACTAAACTTACATCTCCCAAAATTCATTGCCCCGGTCTCTTCCCGAATGGCTCTACTAGGAGCTCGGTTCTTTAATTTTTTTTCTTTTTCTTTTTCTTTTTCACTATTTCTTCAGGTACGTATTTTGACCCCCCTTCTGAAAAAGTCTGTCTCCCCTTTCGTTCACGTTTCCGCGACTCCATCTCACACGAGACACATGTGTCTTGTCAGACCTTCCGGGAGACAGTCCTATCCTTACTTATTCTCTCTTATCATTCCCTTCGACAGTCTCTCATTCCTGTCCACCACCCCGACCCCTCTCCCTTCTCCCCTCCTGTGTAAACATCTCAGGTCATCCTAGAAACGTCTCTGAAACCTGAAATGGGACTCAACCCTTAACAATACCCAACTTAACACAGGGGACCTTTTCTCTATATAACCCCAGGATTGGGACAATGGAGTCTGATACTGGAATAAATTTCTATCCCAGAGATGTCTCTATAGGTCAATAATTATTTTACTACAGTAATCCCACCCGGGACCAGTCCTTCTAGGGGACCTCTTCCCTTACCGTTGGGTGAGGTTATAAGAACGGTCTTAAGGTACCTGTCTCCTCGGACCGTCTGATATCAGGTACCTCAGCTTCTCAACCTGTGCTGACTCACTGATTGTGAAAGTGAAATTAGGATATACTGATATAGAAAAAATTTTTTTCCTCTTTAAACCTGTGTTTCTGTTCTATCCGTGTATCTCTCCTCCGGAACACTTTGTACTCGACACAATGGTGTTCGGGTCCTTGATGGTCCTCAATCCTCTTTCAGGATCTTGTACACGAAGGGAGCACAGAAGTCCCCCTCGTACCGGGACGGCCTGAAGAACCGAGGTCTTGACCCTGTGTTGTTTAAAGACAACAATTCGGTGATTCAAACGTCATGAAGTAATACCGTTGGGATTTTTCTGATTATGTCCCGCGGTCACCTCCCGATCTTTGTCTCCTGGACGACTGAAACACTTCCCTAGTGTGTAACAACCACATAATCTTGGTCTTCTCCCTTAGTTTGCCTGGGTAACGTTACGATTACTTTGTCGGACCCACTCCGTTACCATCTGGTGACAAGGTTGGATCCGTCTTCACTACTCTTTTACGGTTGTCTTATACGACCAACTAACCCACACTCCTCTCTCTCTTGGATGTTACAGAAGAACAATTTTTGAATAAGTAGAAGTCGAGTCTATCGGAGGACCCAAAGGAGGAATAATAAGACATATCCCGTAGAAACGGAGACAGAGAAGACATTTACTATTACAAGGGGACATAAACAAGAAGAAAGAGTTAGTCGTCTAAGAGGAACATCAAGTGTCGGTTTGAACTGAAGTGAGTTTACGAATCGAGGCAGAAACTAAAGGGAAGATACGTGGTCTTTGTGTGTAGCTCTGGGATAATCCGTAAACGTCGATCGGATCGATCGGTGTTTGAAGAAGGTAAGAAAAATAGATTTCAACCTGAGTGAAAAAGAGGTTTCGTACACCGAGAAGGAGGACATAAGGGAAGTCATATCGACCTTTCAAGTTTCTACCGAATTCGAAATCCGTGTCAATCTATGTCACCGGGTTTATTGTAACGGTTTCGGCAAACAAAAAAAAAAAGAAAGAGAGAGAGAAACGAGATAAAGGTATTCAAATAACCTAGGTCAGAGAGCAAAAGATATAAATACTCCTTTCTACCAAGTTCGGTAACTAGGTTTTCTTATTCTCCGACAGAGAAAGGATCGTAGTGTACCAGTCATGGTCTCATCAATGACGAACCAAAACAAACAGGTATACGGGTCGGACCTCGGATACGGGACCCCGTTCCTCCTGTCTCGTAAGATTGGGTGGAAGATCCTTCTTCCTTGTTTCACTGACTGTATAGTGGACCTCAGCCCTTCCATACGAAGGGGTTTCTTTTGACACTCTTCCTTCTTCCTTACAACCCGTACTCGTTGTCGTCTCTACCTGGTGCCAGCGTGACGGGATGAAATAGTGTCACTAATACATCTTATGAATATAAAACATTACCTCTCCTTTTACCGCTGGGTGAGGTCATAAAGACGGACCTCTTAGAGTACCTGTCTTCTCGGGTCACCCGATGACAGGTTTCCCAAGGTTCTCAGCCTGTACTGGCTTCGATGACTCGTACGAAGTCACACACGTATGAAACATTTGTCCACAAGAAGACTGTGGATCACTGGGGTGGTCTTACCTTGAGGTACTTTCATATTGGTACATACAAAACTATTGGTGTCACAGGACCGGGTGTTATTCATAAATTGTGTGTGCTCTCCTTACCTACAGAAGGATTAAACAGGTGTCCGAAAGAGAAGAATTAGAGAGAAGTGGGACGTGGTCTCACTCGAATTTTACCTTTAGTCTGGTACTTTTAAGAGAAGAACATTAGCTACCGAACACTTCCGAAGTCAGCGGGGTTTGACGAATGAGAAAGAACGAAGGAAGGAATGAACATGTGATAGAAAGGTCCGAGGTCACCAGAAGGAAGGTTAACAAATGGTCGGCCGAGATAATTACTGAAGTCTTAGACCAAGAACAGCGGAGAAAGTCTTGGGGCAGAAACCGACACAATCCGCAGGAGATACAGGACATTGTGTAATACAGGCAAGACGAACGGCACGAACCAACTCAGTTAGTTTGCGATGGGGTGGCTATGACATTCGAGAAACTTCCGTCCCGAAAACGAAATGATGAAAAACGATTGGACAAGGGAGTTTGTCTTAGTTACCAGAGGAGAGGTACATCGACGGAGATAACGTTATATGTGGTGTCAGGAGTCACAATAAGTAGGAACGAAGATCTCCTATGATTGATACATAATAATTAGGGACGTGGAGGGACCACGACAACTCAACGAGACTACACTGACTGTTTTTAGTGTAACCCCTCCACTGTAAGTGTAACAATCTTGGAAATTCCTAACTCATAATGGTCTCAATATGTCTACTACTGGAAATAGACATCAGTACGTGAAAAAACTCTCGTCTCGATTCTCATAAAATAAAACTTCTGACGACCCACAAAAAAATTTGTGTAACGACCCACAAAATAACACATAGTTATTTAGGATAGATGACTCTATTCGTTCTTTAACCAAATAATAAAAAAATAATCTTCTGTTCTAAAAATTAATAGGATACCTATACCCCATGTTGGTTCTAATCTTCCTTTACTTTAATCAAGTAGGTGTTCAGATCACGAAAAATAGTCGTTCTAAAGTGATTTATGTCAATGTTGAAAATCCGTTTACTTGAAGTCTTTGGATCTCAATATAATGTTCAACTACTAATGTCCCCTTCTTATTGTTTAACAGTTTACTGACAAATCATAGATATCTTTATTTTGTTTACTGGTAAAATGAATTACGAAAAATAATTACAAGGGAATATTAAATGTTTCATATATAGATAAGGAGTAAAGTAGAGATATTCAAAACACTCGTCGTCGGGTGACTTCCTTAATAGGAGTAAACAATCTATTCCATCGACTGTACCATCAGTGTTTAACAGTCAACAAGGTTGTATTTTAGGAAGAGTGGAGTTGAAACATCGGTGATACCAGGGTCAGAACGTTTTTCTACCACGACAAACACACGAACCACCTACCCACTTACTTACATATATAGAACTGCAATTAAAGTCCAAGGGGACGTATAAACTCCTTTCTTGAGTATGACACCGGTTTCAGAAAGATCCTTGAACTAACAAGTAAAATTTCTGGGTTAATGACTAATTGTAAAATTTCTGGGTTAATGACTAATTGTATTATATCAGTCTTTCAGAATCTACTCGGGTTGTTATAGGTCAAACTCGTCACAAGAAGAGATAACGGGGTTTAAACCGAAGTCAGTTTAAGGGATTAAGTTCAANTAAAGTGATTTATGTCAATGTTGAAAATCCGTTTACTTGAAGTCTTTGGATCTCAATATAATGTTCAACTACTAATGTCCCCTTCTTATTGTTTAACAGTTTACTGACAAATCATAGATATCTTTATTTTGTTTACTGGTAAAATGAATTACGAAAAATAATTACAAGGGAATATTAAATGTTTCATATATAGATAAGGAGTAAAGTAGAGATATTCAAAACACTCGTCGTCGGGTGACTTCCTTAATAGGAGTAAACAATCTATTCCATCGACTGTACCATCAGTGTTTAACAGTCAACAAGGTTGTATTTTAGGAAGAGTGGAGTTGAAACATCGGTGATACCAGGGTCAGAACGTTTTTCTACCACGACAAACACACGAACCACCTACCCACTTACTTACATACATAGAACTGCAATTAAAGTCCAAGGGGACGAATAAACTCCTTTCTTGAGTATGACACCGGTTTCAGAAAGATACTTGAACTAACAAGAATTAAAATTTCTGGGTTAATGACTAATTGTATTATATCAGTCTTTCAGAATCTACTCGGGTTGTTATAGGTTAAACTCGTCACAAGAAGAGATAACGGGGTTTAAACCGAAGTCAGTTTAAGGGATTAAGTTCAAGATTTTTCTAGACAGAAAAAGACAAACAAACAAACAAACCCCAAAAGAACAAACAAAAAAAAAAAAGGCAGAAGTTTGAAGGACCATGGTGGATGATCATCCACCATTTTTAATTATCTAACTCTGGGTTTAAAAACCATGTATATCATAGAAATATCTAATCTTTTTGACTACACCTGTACCTCTTGTTTGTTTTAAAATGTCCCTAAAGAAGTCGTTCGAAAAATTTACCGTAAAAATATAAAATTTATAGTGGGGACTCAGTTCCCTATATTTACCTTTATCCCTTCGGTCACCTTAAAGGTAAAAGGACGGGTTCGATTGAAATGACAAATATAGACTCATAAGAACCTCGTCACAATGGTTTTTTCTCGTCTTGGTGTAAATTTCTTACATTGGTTACAAAAACTTTTTACGTTGTCATACTTTAGTAGTTTCTCGTATATCCTCCATTTGTGACAAAGTACTTTGAACTCACATACCCAACGTATTACCATAAGGAGTGGTGCCTAACACCAGTTTGATTTAAAGTTTTAGTGACGAGATTTCAATAGTAGAATAAAACGAATTTTTATGCTTTAAAGGAGATCTTACCTTGTCAGACAGTGGTCGAGTTCGTCCAAAGTCCGAAAAAGTTGGAAGAACCATACTAGAGATAAATACTAGTTGCTGAAAAAAGTCGTTTACCAACGTCGTAATTAATGTTTGGATTTTTAGTGCACATATTTTATCCGGGAACTAATACAAGTGTTCGTCGGTATACCCGGTACCTAGGTTTATATTAAAAGACTTAAATTTATACACAAATCGAAGGGTAGACGTCTTTCGTTGATAAGTTTTATAGTAGAGACACTATTCGGTATTACCTTCTCTTATACTTTCTCACATATATAAACATATTGACTTAGCGAAACGATACGTAGTCTTTTATTGTGGAACATTTAGTTGATGAAGTCATTTTATTCAAATTTTTTAAATTTTTTAAATTTTTGTTAAAGCTTTAATTTTTTTTTTTGACATAGAATCTGAATGTAAATAGGAGAAGGTATAAGTAGACACTGTCGACCCGTTAAAAGATTAACTAAATTATTAAATTTTTAAAGAAGATTCTAAGTGTTTCAGAACAGTTATACGTGGTAAGTCTACCACTTTATCCTTATACCCTTTCCAAAAATTTTTATCTCCCTTTTCTCTATCACTATCAGTGAATTTATTATGAGGGACCTTTCGGGTCGAACGAAATGTACTTCTGTACAACGTATGTCCCATGTTCAGGTCGTCCTAAGGTCGAGTCGTCAGAGTATGACATCTAGGTCACCTCAGTCGGATGACCCACGAGACATCCGACTCTCATACTTTCTCATAGGTATGAGACTTGCTCACACCTAGGACTTCGGATTCCAAGAAGGACCGAGACGGTGAATAACACTAGAACCTTTGTGGTATTGTAGAGTATTGGACTAAACAGTGTTTATTTTAGACCTATTATTTTTCTATAGGAACAGATGGAATGTCCTAACGACACAAACTTCTAGTTTACAAAAGTTATACGGTCCGTATTTCAGTCAACGAAATATATTAAGTAGTCTTTGTGACACTCCCTTTTTAGGTACACCGACTACACTGATCTTGGTCATTAGACCCCCAATTAGATTTTCAATGTCTTAGTATGTTTTTTTTAAGAATATATGAAGTCTTTGAAAATAAAATTGAATATTGTGTATATATGGAGAAATGAAAACTATGTCTCGGTTCCGGAGAAGGGACTGATACTCAGATAACGAACCTCAGAGTAATAAAAAAAAAAACGTATATGGTTTGGGTATACATAGTGGAGAACAAACTAAGTAGTACTAACCGAGTAAATAAAGTTTCTTTGGAGAAGAAACAAAAGGTACTTATAAAATATCGTTATTTTGTTTTAGTTTGTAAACGTTGAGTTTCGAAAGTTTATAACTTTCTTGACGTTGTTTTAAACCGAAAATTTTAAATAAATAAAAAGATAAAACAAAAAAACCGGTACGATACACCGTTCGTTCTAGAGTCAAGGAGTTGGTCCTTTACTTGGGTTTGGGGTACTTCAGTTTCACGTCTCAGAATGACGATATGACGATCCCTTCAGGGATTTGTCCTAAACACTATTACTGTTAAGGTACAAAACCCCAATCCGCATGAATGTTACAAATATTCTGGTTGTACACAACGGAGACCCCTGAAGGGACCACCGGGTCACCGCTTCTGAGGTACGAGGGTCACGTCCCCCGGGTCCAAGGTAGAGACCAGCCCCTTGATCTATCGTATACGGTGTCGATTCTGGGTCACGTCGGTCTATTTATTTTATTTAATTTTTACGTGGTGGAGTAAAGGTCAAAACCACACAAATTTCACTCCATATCTGATTTATTTTGTGATTCTTAATTATACTCACGACTTAGAAAGATTTGAAAATAATGAAGAAAAAATCAAGGACGTTAAAATGGGTATACATTCAGTTTCGTTAATAAAAATCGTTAAACGAAAATAACTAAGTAAAGTTTGGTAAGTTTAATCAAAAGTACCTGTGTTAAGAGGAAAAACGAAGTATAAAGTAATTAAATGTATTATGAGTCAGTTGTATATATTTTAATTGTTCATTTTGCTCATTACAAAATGTTAAGGGACTGTTCTCGATTTCGCGTATTCGTGTCGACTATCGTAGGTCACACGACGCCCGTGGTCGGTCGTCCGAAAAGTCTCCCTTGATTCTCTTAGATCGACTTCTAAGTCTCTTCATTACCACCTGTACTCTCAAAATCAGTCTCATGAGTAGAGTAAAAAGTCTACTCCGGTAACTTCCAATTCTCTAAACGGAAAAAAAAAAAAGAATTTTTTAAAAAAAGAAATTGACTTCCAATTACCCACATGGATACTACCTAAGGTCAACTACAAACTGTCTTTTGTTGTTTTAAGACGTTTCATTAATTGGAAGTACTCTAAACGGGTAAAAAATAGTCACTGAACATATACTTTACAAGTTTGTCTATGTCCCTTTTCTTTGGATTATACTGGTGTATCTCTGGTCTCTTTTGGAAATCCTCCTCTACGAATTCGACTCAACTCTTCTTTTGTACTCTTTTAGTTCGGTTATTTTCCTTCTTGTTACGTCCGTCTCTTTTGTTTCCATCATTTCAAAATTTTCTTACACTTTTTACATCTTAAATTTTTTATTTAGACGAACTGATCTCGGATCCTATATCCGTTCTTTCCTTATCCTCTCCCCAATTGGGTCCCCACTCTCTCCGACCTCTAGGTCCTATCCTACTAAAGGATACGATTTATCGAACTCAAATGAATCTCCGATGACCCTCGGTCACCTGTTAAGAGGAACCTCCTCGTTTTATTGATCCAAATATAAAATCTTTCCAAATATAAGTGGAAATGTCCCACTTACGACTCGTCTCGGTCCTCTCTGGACTTATTACCTCTGATCGACCCTCCGATAAAGTCTCTTTAACTCCCCTGTCACGACTCCTGCACTTTTTTACTTTGGTGATCAGTGAGTCAGTGTAGATCGAGAGAAGGGGGGACGTACCTGATATCGAGTGGTCCGAGCTAGGTACGTTAAGAGGTCCGTTCTTATGACCTCAACTATCGGTATGGGAAGAGGTCCCCTAGAAGGGCTGGGTCCCTAACTTGGTTCCAGAGGGTGTGACGTCCGTTTAAGAAATAGCAAACTCGGTGGTCCCTTCTTTACTTACTCTTTGACTTTTTTCTTTGATAAAGATATTGAACTTTAGAGTCGTTGGACGTTGTCACCCTACATAAAATTTCTTAGGGGAATGGTGTTTTCTTGAAGTTAATAAAAAGTCATTAATATAAAAACTAACTATCATTGTAACCATAACTATGAGACTCTGAAAACCCACCTATAACACCTTAATACGATTACTGATTAATATACCATAAGGTAGTAAAAATCATTACTTTTGACCATAAGAATCGTACTCTTAATTTTCTGTATCCAGTTTCTTTAATTCCCTTTTGAGACACCGGGACTTAAATTCACTCTGTATCTTATAACCGTATTTGAGTACTACATAAAATAGAATTTTGTGGTTTTTATAATGGATAGAATCAGGTGTTTTTCCGGATCTTTGGATCATTGGGTCAGAGATCCTCTTCGAAATTGTGAGACTAACGTAAGAGATTTATGGTAAGGGGGAATTTTTCTTTGTCCGGAGGGACTTCTTTCGTAACAGAAGGTCAGTCCGTCCCTTACACTCCACTATGACTTTATCGGATAGGGAATCACTCCTACGGTGGTTACTTTTGATCCCAGTACAGTTTGTCGGGGTCTTCGGTTAAATTTTTCGGAGAGTGATCGGTTTTTATCCTGCTAAACTTGTAGGTATTCTTTTTATTGAAGTCACTTGACTTCACTTCGTTCATACAGATTTGGACACTTGACGTGTGTGTGTGTGTGTGTGTGTGTGTGTGTGTGTGTGTGTGTGTGTGTGTGTGTGTGTGGAACAAGTGGGGACCTTCTAGGATCATTTGTCGAGAAATAAAACTTTTGATCTATTAGTGCGTGAATAAGAAAAAGGATTTTTTAAATTGGGGTGTGTTTCTCATCTACTTCCCTGTAAAGATAGATATCTCCATAAAATGGATTATTTACTTCCCTATGGTCTTATAATATTAAAAAGTTGGGGATCAATAATCATTAATCACTAATCGTTTCGACAATTGTAGTGTTTTTCTCTGATAGTTGTCACACATTTTGTCCGTACGTTCGTTGTTTTAAGATTGACTCTCCTTCAAATGTCCCCTTTGTTACGTCAAAGAAGTTGTTTATTTAACGTTCCGTCCTGACTCTATACGAGGTCCTTTATCGTTTCTTACTTACTCGTTCACTGACTTAGACTTTTGATCCCATACAAGGTGTCCATTGATTGAATTAAAGATTCTCTATGGTGTCCATTGAGAATCCTCTTCATAAGTTTTTGTGTATCCACCCAAAGTTAAATATAAATAGTAAAATTAATTTACATCACTTTTATAACACTAGATGTGTCAGTTTCCGAAACCGTATCAGTTATTTCGTCTTTATCTAATACACCTAGTGTTATTTGACACCTTTTAAGACTTCCTCTACCCTTATGGTCTGGTGGACTAGACGGAGAACTCTTTGGATATACGTCCAGTCCTTCGTTGTCAATCTTGACCTGTACCTTGTTGTCTGACCAAGGTTTATCCTTTTCGTCATGCAGTTCCGACATATAACAAGGGAACGAATAAATTGAAAATACGTCTCATGTAGTACTGTTTACGACCCGACCTTCTTCGTGTTCGACGTTAGTTCTAACGGCTCTCTTTATAGTTATTGAAGTCTATATGTCTACTGTGGTGGGAATACCGTCTTTCACTTCTTCTTGATTTCTCGGAGAACTACTTTCACTTTCTCCTCTCACTTTTTCAACCGAATTTCGAGTTGTAAGTCTTTTGGTTCTAGTGTCGTAGACCAGGGTAGTGAAGTTCCGATTATCTACCCCTTTGTCACCTTTGTCACCGACTGAAATAAAAAGACCCGAGGTTTTAGTGACGTTCTACCACTAACGTCGGTACTTTAACTTTCTGTGAATGAGGAATCTTCCTTTCAATACTGGTTGGATCTATCGTATAATTTTTCGTCTCTGTAATGAAACAGTTGTTTCCAGGTAGATCAGTTCCCATATCAAAAGGGTCACCAGTACACACCTGGACTCTCAACCTGATATTTCTTTCGATCCACGGTTTCTTAACTACGAAAACTTGACACCACAACCTCTTTTGAGAACTCTCAGGGAACCTGACGTTCCTCCAGGTAGGATTTCTAGTCAGGACCCACAAGTGACGTTCCTGACTACAACTTCGACTTTGAGGTTATGAAACCGGTGGACTACACTTCTCGACTGAGTAAACTTTTCTGGGACTACGACCCTTTCTAACTCCCGTCCTCCTCTTCACCCGTTGTCTCGTACTCTACCAACCTACCGTAGTGGCTGAGTTACCTGTACCCAAACCTACCTGCGGCCCTCAACCACTACCTGTCCCTCCGGACTGCACGACGTCAAGTGCCCCAACGTTTCTCAGCCTGTACTGGCTCGCTGACTTAACTTGACTTGACTTCTATATAGGATAATAAAATTACTAAGAAAGGGTATATAATAACGTATTCATAAAGGGTTGTGATAATTTTAAGAGATTCGTATAAAGAAAATTTTAACGTTTCGTCCTTTACTTTCTCTCTACCACACCTTCATTTTACACTCACCTGAAATTTGGTCGGTTGTAGTCACAGTGGAACCTTAAACAATCTTCACGTTTAAGAGTTTGAGACAAGTCTTTGAGACGTCACCCCGAGTCCCCTGACACGAAATTGTTCTGAAGGTCCACTAAGATTGCATAAGAACAGTCTTGGTGATGTTATCTTCTCTAAATGTTGTGAATGGTTGGTTGATGTTATACCGTTAGATTATAAACGAGGTCTAATTTTTTTTTTTGACATTTTTTTAAATTGTAAATAGGATAGTTCCTTGACGATTTAAAAATTTCACACTTTTACCATGACTCTATATCTTTATATTTACATCTATATAAATAAAATTTCGGAACTTTATAGACTCATTTTTTATATTACAGATCCTAAACAAAATCTTATTACATTCTTTTTGTCTTCGTTCGTTCCCATCTGGATTCTAACCGGTGTTTGCAGTAGAGGTAATTGAACCACTACCAGACCTAAATCTCAGTAGGTTTACTGATCGGAATTTTTAAAATCCCCCGTTCATTAATTTTTTTTTTTTTGTTTTGGATTACCGCTCCGAGGTCATCGGGAATTTTAGAGGAACTTAAATGTAAGGACACTACATTGTCGAAATAAAGGACACATATGTAGGAACGATAACGAAAGAAAATCCGCCCACTCATCTACAATAGAAAGAAGGAAAGAAGAGGGAAAAATGAAGAGGTAGAATAAATAGGAGAAGGTGACTTTAAATGAAATATTTTTGGAGTTGTAGGTAATCTTTAGTCTGATCTTTCGTAGTCGAAGTTTTAGATTCTCCCACTCACCATTCTACTTGATATAATAAAAGTAAAATGGTCAACTACCGTCTTAAAACTCACACCAAAGAATAGTAAAATACAAAATAAAATCTATAAGGTAGTAACAGTAGTAACAATTATACTAGTAGTAAAGGAAGTAACAGTGGAAAATTTAAAAATCAAACGGACCTTGTCAATCACTATACCTCTTTTCTGGTAATCTTCAGTAGTGGTAGGTAATAGTCCGTCGAAAAAACTATTCACAATCAGCGAGTCAACATAGGTTGAGGAGACGTTGGGGTACCTGGTATTGGGCTGTCCCCTTAAGAGGTCCGTTCTTATGATCTCCCCCAACGGTAGAGGAAGTGGTCCCCTAGAAGGTTTGGGTCTCTAGTTTCGACGCAGAGGACATAACCATCCGCGTAAGAAACTGACAGACTCGGTGGTCCCTTCGGGGGAAAAGACTATTGCCGTCGGAACTTTGTTTCTAAAGACGACGTAAAGTAGACGTAGATTACTCAAGGACGCCACGAGAGAGGGTGGTACACTACACTACCGAATCGCCTTTGTTCTTATTTTTTTCTGTTCCACGGTTGAAACCTCGAGCAATAGAAGACTCCTCTATTCCATTTCACTACCCTTCTCTGAGTGGTGTATGATATACCCCTTCAATATTACGTTGTGTCGTAAACTCTCGAACCCGATCTACCGAAAATTGACGAACCCAAGTTTAGGATTGAGGCGGTGAGTGATCGAGACACTACGATTAGTTCAATAAATTGGGGAGAACGGAGTCAAAGAAGTAGACAATTTACTCACACTCTTGACATATTGGAATACCACAACAGAACTCTATTAGGGATTTGATCTATTAGGTACTTTGTAAATTGAAATAGGTATCTAAAATAGTTAAAGACATAACTGGTAACAACGAATATAGGGTGTGGAAAGGGGACCATAAGAAAGAACAGAGACTTTTATGTAGGAAATTATCAAGTCGATAGAACCTATGGTATCGACAGTTTTATTACAGGTGTCAAAACGGGGGTTTGAATACCAAATCCACATGTATTTTAAGATCCAACTATTAATAAAACAGATCGAAACTTCTATAATAGGGTGCCAGAAGACCTAAAATACGTTAACTTTTCAGACTACAACCAAATGGTCGACACTGAAAGAGTGACCATCTTTCGTACGTAGATTCCTGTGATGACTATTTACATTTATACATTCATTGATGTCGATGGTGGCCTTTTCCGTCACCGTGGGGTGAGGTCATGAGGACGGACCTTTTAGGGTACCTACCGCCTCGGACCACCCGACGTCAGGTACCCCAGCGACTCCCAGCCTGTGCTGACTCGCTGAAGTGAAAGTGAAAAGTGAAAGTACGTAACCTCTTCCTTTACCGTTGGGTGAGGTCACAAGAACGGACCTCTTAGGGTCCCTGCCCCCTCGGACCATCCGACGACAGACACCCCAGTGTGTCTCAGCCTGTGCTGACTTCACTGAATCGTCGTCGTCGTCTCGATGGTGAGGTGTGTCCTAAAGGTTAAGGTGGCTAATCCCTCCTTCTAGTACCATATTCGTAAGAGAGTAGGAAATATTTCTTCGTGTCGTCCTTGACTTCCGGTAACACTGATGTTCCTTCGCGATGTTTAATCGGTGTACGTTGATATTTGAACGGAGGTCCCCCTCTTGATTCTCACCCTAGTTGAACTTAGAAGAGTTCTTGGATTGTCTAACATGACCCCATACTTCCTTTGACGACTCCTCAAGGTAACAATATGAGGGTACTCAATGATGAAAGGAGAGGAAAGTACGAAAGGTTAAGGATATTGTCCCGTTGAAATATAAACTCGTATACTTCGTTCTCACTATTTTATAATGAGAGTTTGTGACGGAGTACCACTCCCCTTCCCCTCTTTTTCTTGTTTTTGTTTTTGTCGTAACGGGGAAAGACCGGTTACAAATGGGAATACAAGTCTAATGATTTTTATACATAGATCTTTATGCCGTTTAGTTTTGTCTACAGAGGAACATCTACTTTATTCATTTTAAGATCGGAGAAAATAATCTAGAGTCCAGTACATAAGCCGAATTTTTTTGTTTTGTTTTGTGTTATATATCAAAGTTAATTCTCAGTATATTTGATTTAAAAAGAAGGTCTAGAGTTTTACGGGTACCTCTCGGTTGAAGGCGCTATGTACCGTGTGCCGTGTATGAACTTTCGACTGGGGTGTCTTTATAATTACATTCGTTTTATGCTTAAACAAAGAGTAATGTATTTGTAGTGGACCCGAATAAATTAGTTGTGTGAACAAAATTTTTTTTTAATTAGACATTGGTTTTCGTGATAGTGCAAACAATCCATGGTAAGAATAAGTTTAATATGGGGGGTTTTCGGATTTTTATTGAGTTTAGATCTTTAATCGGGTTCACGATTCCGACGGATACCGAGAACGACATTTTATCAACGACCCAGACTAAACTTATAGACTTTTCTTACTTTCTTTATATCCCAAGAAGAACTAAAGTTCTTTTGAAGGGTCTTCCTCCACCTCCCGGTTCTTTAGGTGGACGGACGAACCACCGTCGAGCACTTCCCCGTTCCGGTTCTTAGAAGACATACAAGACACTTCCTTTGTTATTTTTGACCCAAAATTATACTCTATATCTCTTTTCATAAATTTTATGTAGAGTATTTCTCTTCCGAATGTTTATTTTTCATGACTATAGTGGATTTTATCTTACTAATGATGACACAATAAAAAGACGGGAAAGACTCAGAATATCGACTTAAGTCAGTAATAACGTTGTGGACTTCGATTTTGACTTTATCAGTCATAGTTGAAAAAGTTTATTCACTTTCTTAATTCTTAGAACGTTTCTCTAGACTCAGGTCTTAGGTGGACATAAAAATCGTGTCGGGGAGTAGAAAAAGTCAACAGGGTGAAAAAAAAAATCCTTGAGTTAAAATACTTTGATCTTGAGTATTTTTTTATAAAAATATGAGTCTACAGTAGTCAATTATATTGTAATTTAATTTAGTGTATTTATGTTGTTACTCATTTTGATTATGTTTGACCCTTATTTGTGTAAACCGAGAACTTCCTGTCCTGAGTTGATCACCCTCGTCTCTCCACGTCCGCCAAATTTCTCGTTAGTCCTCACCTACCACACTACACCCCTCCTTAACCAAACGAAATTTCCATCTCCTTTCTCCATGTACTTAAACCTCCCTATTCATTTCCAGTCAATTCTAAAACATGTCGTAAACATTCTCCCTTTTTGGAATTTCTGTAGATTAATACGAACAATTAAGGAAGTAAATTATAAACTCTTTAGTTAATTTTGGACCTTCTCATCTTTTCACTTTCACTTCAGCGAGTCAACACAGGCTGAGAAACGCTGGGATCTGACATCGGGTGGTCCGAGGAGTCAGGTACCCTAAAAGGTCCGTTCTTATGACCTAACCCAACGGTAAAGGACAGGTTTTAATAACTATTTCAGGGTGATCGGAGTTTCGTACCGGTCTTTCTTTATTTATTATTTTTGTTTAGATTTTTGTTCTTCTTTTTCTTGGTAATCATCAAGTCGATTCAAAAGGAGTCATTTCAACCTCTTATAAACATAATGAAAGTATTCTTTTCATCGAGGAAGTACGGGGGAAATTTTCAGGTGACGTGTTTCGTCATTCTCGGGTTTATTGTCTTACGGTGAGGACAAATTAGTCATTCGTAGGGGACTGGTGGATGTTACATAGGTCGTTTCGTTCCGCACTACCCTTTAATTTCTATTTTAGATTTTATTATTCTGTAATGTCTTAATCGATGACTATTTGTGTAGACAGATCGATTGTTTATGTTATTATATTAGATCTGGTTTACATGTTTCGTAGGAACGAGTCAATAAGACATCTTCCCAGTTAATTCACTCAGGAATAGTAAAATCTCTATTTCTGGTCACATTTTTGGAGACTACGGGAAATTTAGTGTCCAAATGACACTAAATTTCTTCTGTTCATTTTCCTTTCATCCTTTATAAGGTTTCGTGTCTGACTTTCCCATCTGACAACTGTTAGAGTAATACTTAATTTTTGTATATTTGCTGGTGACCTGTGTTCGGTGACAAGATCTACCTTTTGTCGGGATTGTCGTTACTGGTGTTATTGTTGTCTTTACAAATTCGTTCCGTGAAATCATCGGTTCTGACTTCAAGTACATATAGGTCCGTCCAAATACGAAACAAGAGGAACACCTAGAGTAGAGTCTGAGGGAGACATTTATGGTTTAGTTCAAATAGTCACCATGTAATGAGTTCATAAACATAAAATTATGGTTGCGAGACGTAAATGATATACGTTAAAATAGAAAATCACTTTAAGATCTTTACTCAAACTTAAGGACGGAGACTGTTGACTTGGGTGTTATAAAATGAAAATTACAAATGAATGAATAAATAAAAACGGACACGACCCAGAAACAACGATATACTCGAAAAGAGATCGACGTCACTGATCCCGATGAGAGACCCGAAGGGACCGCCGAGTCTTCCATTTCGTAGACGGACGCTACGTCCTCTGGACCCAAACTAGGGACCCAGTCCTTCTGCGGGACCTCCTCCTTTACCGGTGGGTGAGGTCATGAGAACGGACCTCTTAGGGTATCTGCCTCCTCGGACCACCCGATGTCAGGTGCCCCAGTGTTTCTCGACCTGTGCTGGCTCACCGATTGTGAGTGAAAGTCCCGACGGGAGATCGACACCACGTGTCCGAAGAGGGACGCGAACGTCACCGGAGAGGGTACACCTCGTGTCCGGCGTCCCGTGCACGGGCAGTCATCAGGGCCGAGGACCGGTGATCTCTTGTCCGGGTCACCGATACCCACGTACCCGAATCAGCGGGGGGGTCGTACACCCGAGAAGGGTCCTAGTGTCTAGCTTAGACACAGAGGACGTAACCGTGCGTTTAAGAAATGGTGACTCGGTGGTCCCTTCGGAGAGGGATGGAATTTTTCCTTTTTCCAAATAAATAGAATACCTGATCAAAAAGAATCTATTTTACAAGGGACGAAGAGACAGATCGTCCAGAAAAGGAGATTTTGTGTACATCTTTGATTGACCACCAGAATCTACGTTGTCTGGGACCATTTTACGAGGTCCGGTGCCAAGAGAGGTGTCATCATTATTGTAAGATGCGAAGATATTTGAGATTCAAACGTTTATCAAAATTCCTGATCTGTAGTCAGGAATCAATAGGAACCAAAACTCTACTCTGTCGACCCCGTCTACCTCCAATATTGAGTCCGTGTCAAAAGGAGATAATTTGGTGTTGAGAGATTTCCTATAAATAGAATCTTCACTTTTTGGAATATCGTCCGGACTGGACAATTTTTTGAATGTTAATACTTCTGATATATTCTCGTGTGGTATCTTTCTTTTTTATGTAATGTGACAATTCACTTATTCACGTATATTTATTTTTGGGTATCTTACATGGTGTAGTTCTCACTTGTGATTATATTTAATACCTGAAAACTTACTACTACACAATTACATCCAAATGACTGACATTTCTTTACATGGTAAGAAAACATTCCACAACTGTCATCTCCTCCGATACACGTTGACCCCCTGTTCTTCAGTCTATCCTTTAGAGACATATCAGGTAAGTCAAAACGACACTTGGATTTTGACGAGATTTTTTCTCAGATATTTTTACGTGTATTTCTGAATTCTCATATACCTTTTTATTATTAACATAATTTTATCAACATTTAGTGAAAGAGTAAGGAACAGAAGTTGAAAAATGTTATAACGACTAGTCCTATTAAATTTTACTCTTTATAAAGGTGTCCACGACAGAGTTTCACGATCCGTAACAAGATTCGTGAAGTGTACATCGAAGAGTAAATTAGGAGTGTTGTTGAGTCACTGTGTATAATAGGAATATACGTCTATTTTGTTCCTCTAGGTTGACAGCCCAACATTAAGTTATTTACGAGTGACTGGAAGTGTGACATACCGTCCAAGTAGATATATATAAAAGAGGAAATATAGAAAGTTCTTGAAGTAAGTAATTTGAACTGGACTGACGAAAGGATGTCAGAGAGTTAAGGGGAGGTTAAAAAGTTCGGAAGAATGTTCTTTGTCAAATCTTTATACGTAAAACGATTTTCTATTCTCAAAGTTATATAATTCTTCTACTATCTCTTCTTACGAATTGTCTTTATGTTTTATATTCTACACCTGTACGAAACCTTCAATAAAAAACCTTTTTAATAAAACTTAAAGACAGGTCAGGACACATTAGCCCATTGTTGACTTCTCACACACAGTCTTCCCTTTTTGTTTCCTTTTTGTAAAAGGGCATTAGTACGGAAGAAAACCGTCCTTTGAGTCTTTTTATGGTGATGTCCTAAACGCAAGGAAGGAGAGACGTTTCCTATTCCTGACCACTAGTTCTTTTCCTTCAACAACCAACGATTGACCTATAAAACCCTTCTGTGTCCAGTGACCGTTATTTGTGTAAGACGATTTAAAATAAAGAATCAGTAAATCGATTTTATTGAGTTCGGTATCGGCGGGAGTGAAACGAGAAACAATCAAAGAGACCGTAGGCCGTTGGTTGGAAGACAGGGTTAACTAATATTAAAGAGTAGTTCAAGGGTATTGTATTAGAAATGAAATACGTATTACGACGGACATTTAGGTTTGTGGGACTTACCGGGGTAAGTTGTCAGGGTCCTAAAAGTGTGACATAGTCTTATCCGACAAGTCCTCCTACTGTTTTTCTAATTTATAAATTACTGTCATGTTGTGAATACATCGACTTTCTCATGACCCATTGTCAGTCTTCTGAACTAAAGGTTATGACCGTTTAATACGTTTTGTTTGGGTTGTTTATACGTTATAGAAAAATAACATGGTTTAGAGTTAAAAGGAATACAAATTTTCTTCCCCCGAGTGATCTAGTTACTAAAAATCTGAGACATCAGTGTCTTGGGAAAGAATTTTGTTTTAGAGTACATTTTTCAGTTGTTTCTTTTAACTATTTTATCACAACCCTTGGACCTCGGGGAACAACCCGGGAAGTTTAAAAGGGTGGTTCGTGGAACTTTCCTCGGTGTCAGGACACACCGACACCGTGAGATTGTAAGAACTTGTGTCAATACAACATTATTTAATATAACGACTGAAGTTGTGTATAGAACGTTCCACTTTTAGTTTTAAGATTTTCCTATTCGTGTAGTTTAGACGTGGTCTCATTGTAGTAAAGGAAGCATTTCAACTTACTTATAAAAAGAGAGGAATCCAACAGGTTTCCGGAGAAAACATTTATCCTGGAGAAAACCCTTCTAATCCCCTAGTTCACTGTTAAAGTTAGTCAGTTCCTCTTACAAGACTTAAAATCAAAACACATTCTTCTATCTACAAGATAGGAAAATTTTAGAGTATTGTCTATCATCTTGGGTCGACCGTGATACACCCCATAGATTTTGAGTCATACTTTAACATCAGAATGATCAAACTGCGTGGTTTCTTGTCTCAAATCCCGTTGGTGCTTACACTTTCACAATCAGTGAGTCAGCACACGGGTTGAGAAACGGGTGGTCCGAGGAGGTAGGTACTTTAAGAGGTCTGTTCCTATGACCTCTCCCAACGGTAAAGGAAGATTTGGTATCGTTGACTTTTTATAAGGACCTTTTATCTCAATTATCCCGGGACATTTTAAGACGTAGATTTGAGACGGGTCCACCGCGATCACCATTTCTAGGACGGACGGTTACGTCCTCTATGTTTTCTACGTCCAAACTAGACACCCAGTCCTTCTAGGGGACCTCTTCTTTGGATGAGGTCATAAGGACGGACCTTTCGGGGTACCCGTCTCCTCGGACCACACGATCAGGTACCCCAACGTTGCTCAGTCTGTGGTGACTTCGTTGAATCGTACGTTTGAGACGGGTTAAGAGACCAATTGAGAATTTGGTAAGTATCCTCTCTGACGGAAGTTGGTTTATACTGACTTTATTGAATTCTAAAGGATCTACAGATGGTGTTTCTTCTGTCTGGAACCTCAAACTTACAGTTGAATTGACAGGTGAATTTGTTTGTTTGTCTGTTTTTGTGGGGAGACACAATTCTTATTGTCTTAGATCTGATATCGAATAGTGAATGTTACGTGTACTATGCTAGGTTTTAACTCTGTATGGTCCTCCACCCTTTTGTACTGGGTCTGTTTTCTTTTGTCCGTTTTCTATCTCAAGTTGGAACTGTACTAGGTTTACAACTTTAATCATTCGTTCTAAAATTTCTTCGATTAATTGGTACTGTTCCCTGTATTTTCTTTTATATAAGTAAGTGTTATTTACTTGTTTACCATTTGAAGTCGTTCCTTCCTTTTTCTGATTTTTTATTGGTTTACCTTTAAGTCCTCGATTTTTTATGATATAGTTTTAAAGTTTTAGTAACCTACTCGAATCCAAATTGAGTCTAATCTCTAATTTCTCCTCAGAACTTTGAGGAAAAGACCTAATCTCTATACTCTCTCCTCAGACACTTGAACTTTTGTCTAATGTTCTTTAATAGGATAGATTTGTTGTCTGTCTTTTTCTGATTTATTAACTTCTCTGAGTCAAAAGATAACCTGTTTTGATTTTTCTGATATTCATTTACCTTAATTCTCTCTTTCTTACCCCGTCTTTTTTTATACACTTCTTTATTAACAACTTCAGGAGGGTTTAATTTTTTTTTTTTTCGATATTCGATATCTCCCTATTAAAAAAAATTTATGGGAACCCCCCACCCCCGCCCCAAGGGACGACCAGATCATCAATCCTAACGGGTCCAAGTTAGGGAACAACCCCTTGATTCTAGGACAATTCGACGGGTCATGTCGTTTTTTTGTTTTTCAATATAATGTCATGGGAATCCATGTATTGTCAGTTTAACGACTTTTGGTTCGAATTTCTTTTTATAGACTTTCGTCGGTCTCTTTTTAATAATAGATGTCCCTATGTTTCTGTACTTCCAGAAGAGTAGTCTTTATTGACTTCGACAAAGTGGTCACCGGTGCCCCCGGTGTGACAGGACTAAAGTCTCCGGTCTTCGAAGGGAGACCCGCTCCCGGGGGCCCTGGGGGTCGGTCCGGGATGGGTCCGCTACGACGGGCACCCACGAACAGTGTCGGGACCGGACCAGCGGCGGTGTTCGCTGTCACGTGACGACGGCTGACGAGCGGGACCCCCGTACCGGGCGGGTGGTCCTCGGTCCGGGAGGACAGACACGGGCGGAGTAGGGGTTTACGGAAGAAAGGACACTAGTCGATGTCCAAAGTCTTATATTCTAGGTTGACATATATTGACATTATTTATGCCAATTTTCTTTTGTTTTGACTTCAACTTTCCTAATTTTGTTTGTTTTCGTCAGTTAGGTCTTAAGACATAGGATACTTTTATAGGAAGTTTTCATTTCTATTTGTTTATAAACCCCTATTTACTTCTCATTCTCTTAGACAGTGATCGTCTGAATGTGATGTTTTCTGTGTGCGTCCCTCAAGGGACTACCACGTCACCAATCCTAAACCGTGAAAACGACGAACCCGGACCCAAGTTAGGGACCAGTCCTTTGAATCTCGGGTATTCAGTGTATTGTCCCGGTTATTTAGTTATTTATTTGTTTCCTTTTTCTTTGTGTATCTTTCTTCCTTTCTTTGTGTCCCTTTTTAGTGAATTGTGACACGACACTTCATGTCTGTAATTCGTCACTGTAAGTGGTTGTTAAGACCTGAGTCACTAGAGATGCAAGTGATGTATGAAAGTTCGGAAGTACAAAATGAGTTTGATACGGTTCTTTTAAGACTATTTTAACCTTTTGGGGATGAATGGGAAGTTCTGTGCTAAATTTACGGGGAGGACATGTTTTAGAATCAAAGTGTCTTGATTAAGGATATCAGTAAAGTGAAGGTATCGTATAATAAGGAGGAGGGTTTGGTAAAATATATACATGTGTATGTGTTTTCAAGGGACCACCGAGTCTGCCGTTTGTCACAGACAAATGTTACACCCTCTGGGTCCAAGCTAGGGACCCAACCCTTCTAGGGGACCTCTTCCTTTACCGTTAGGTGAGGTCCTGATAACGGACCTTTTAGGGTACCTGTTCTCCTCGGACCATCTGATGTCAGGTACCCCAGCGTTTCTCAGCCTGTGCTGACTCGCTGAAGTGAAGTGTGTTTTCAATAGTTAGTGTAAGACGATAATAAATACCTAGACAGAAGGGCGTATCTGACACTCAAAGTGTTCCCATCTCTATTAGTGAGGAACGAGAATGTACAGTCGTAGTTTCTTAAGGACCGTATCACTTCCTGAACTCAGTAAGAAGTCGTTCCTGTCCTTATAAGATTTACTTCAGAATTTGAGTGACTTTGTTAAGTTTCCCAAGTCTAATTCTACTACGGACTTATTAGACAAGAGTGAACCATGAATGGAGAGTGAAAAGTTTGGTTTACGTAAGAGATTGACTAAATTTCAATTTGTGATGTTTACTTTTATGAAACGAATTTTTGTTCGATATGACCTTAGTTACTTAATCCGAGATTGGGAATTTATTTCTCCGTGTTTGATTGCTGCTCTACGTCCTCCACCGTCCGTAGATCAACCGGGAAGATGGTAAAGCTACTGAAACTCTACTTGACTGTGCTGTATTAATCTTGGGCAGGAATGTCTGTACGTTCGGCATAGTTTTAAGAAACGGGATGCCTTCGGTTTTCACACTACTTTTTAATTTGAAAAAATAGGGACAGGATTCGTGTATATGGACAACTTCCTCTGTTACTGTTTAAGAGTGACTGTAAAGAAGTCTAGTATCGGTATATACGTATACCAATATATAATTCTACACCCACTGTTTCCTTTTTTTTATATTCTTTGAGAAAGAACACGAAAAGAAGTATTTGTGATTAAGAAAAACGAAAGGTTCATTTCTCTTAAGACAGTACCGAAATTGATAGTATATGTAAACGACCCTAGAAGTGATTCTAAATCTTGTGAAAGATATCTCCTCTAGTAAATGAGTTAGGTAATGACTGAGTATTATTCTTTTCATTTTTTTTTTTTTCGTTCATAAAATTAAAATCCTTAATTCTTTTAAAGGAAAATAAGAATTTTAAGCAGTGATGTGACCTGATTGAATTGTGGAGACTATTTCGACCGTCTGGATGGTAAAGGCGACGATGTTTAAGTGTGTTTCCTTTATTTCTACACTTCCAGTTCCGTCGATTAGTGATTAGTGGTGTGTAATTCCTTCATTTGTTTTCCTCTTTCTATTTTGTTCCTTTCCATTAATCTAAATAAAAGTCAATTATACTGTCTAGTGGTGGTGCAAAATTAGATACTTTTCTTGGTCAGGATAGAACCCGACCCTTTGTTTGTGATTAAAATTTTTGTAGGGTTCCCGTCCCCGTCCGCGATTGAACAAATGTTTTTTTTTGGATGGTGAAATTCTTATTGTCGATTGAAAGGTATAGTAACCGTAGACTAATAGTATTACACCACTCCAACGTGTGATTTGGGATTTGGGCTAAAGTAGAAACACTTTTAAATCTGAGTCTCGTCAATATACTGAGGGTTCCTGTAATCCGATCATTCACCGTTATTCTTAGTTTGGAACCACAAAATGGAGGTTTATGACATAAAGGAACCCGAATTTCTTAGGTGGACGTTACGTCCTCTGGACCCAAACTATGGACCCAACCCTTCTGGGGCACCTCTGCCCTTTCCGATGGGTGAGGTCCGGTCTTATGCAGGGCTAGGTCCTTAGTTTGGACCCTTTGTCCCTTTTTAATGACTTCGTCTATCTATAGGAATAAGTTAAATTATAAATAATATGGAGATAGTATTATTCCCCCGTACAATGCTATTCATTCACAATCATCGAGTCAGTACAGACTGAGACACTGGGGGTACCTGATATCGGGTGGTCGAAGAGACAGGTACCTTAAGAGGTCCGATCTTATGACTTCATAAAACGATAAATCAGAGGTCCCCTGGAAGGACTGGGTCCTTGACTTGGGTCCAGAAGACGTAACGTCCGTCGAAGAAATGTTAGACTCGGTTACAACATTACCCTTCGGGACTACAATACTATTAGTACCCTGTTACGATATATTCAATCGTCAACAAAAACAAAAAACGTCAACAAGAATTCCACTACGAGAAAATATTGGTCAATCATGTGAGGATACGAGCCCCATGACAGTACTTCCCTGATCTCGATCAGCTAAGTTAGTGTGATAGTGAGAGTCATTACTTTCACCTAAGACCAATTGTGACATTACACACACACACACACACACACACACACACACTTCAGCGAGTCAGCACACGCTGAGAAACTCTGGGGTACCTACCATCGGATGGTCCGAGGTCCAGGTACCCTAAAAGGTCCGTTCTTATGACCTCGCCCGACGGTAAAGGAAGAGGTCCCCTAGAAGGGTTGGTTCCCTACCTTGGATCCAGAGGACGTAATGGTTGTCTACGAAATGACAGATTCGATGATCCCTTCATTTGACTGTATGCATTTACGGTACTAGAAAGTATTCTAATACCAGAGTTTGACCACCATTTGACTATGAAGTCTAATTGTCACGACCCATTTTTACCACTGATCAATACCTTTTGTGACACGACTACGGAGTTTTTTTAATTTGTGTCTTAACGTCATACCACCGTTAAGATGGACACCTCATATTTCCTTTTTCTTCACTTTTGTTCTTGAGTCTGTAACTATATGAACACAAGTGTCGTCGTAAAGAGTGTTGTCGGTTTTCCGTCTTCGTCAGGAAACCGTCTACTTATCTAATTTTTTTTGCCATATATGTATGTTACCTTTCAAACAAGTGAGAATTTTTCCTTTAAGAGTGTATACGATGTTGTACCTACTTGGGACTTTTGTAAGGTCAATGTTTTCCTGAAGTCATACTAAGATGTAAATACTCCCGTCTAAGTGTTTGTGGTTGTCAGTTTTAGTGTCTCTGTCTTTAATCTTACCACCAACGGTCCCTGACTCCCCTCTCCTATTACCTCTAAATCACAAATTGCCCGTGTCTAAAAGACAAACCCTTCTACTTTTTAAGATCTTTACCTATTACCACTACCAACATGTTGTTGTGCGTTACATGAATTACAGTTTCTTTACTTGTTAATTTTTGCCAATTTTGTCACATAAAAGACACTATAAATAAAATGGTGTTATTTACTTTTTCTAATTTTCATGACCCTTTAGTCTTTCGTCAAAGACCCGTATTCTCTCGTGACGTGAAAGGAACCCTTTTGACGATGGTCCCCGTCAGTGTGACTGTTTAAATTTGGACTCTGAGACGTTCACACTGTACATACAAGACTGGGGGAGGAAGTATGAGAAAATGAGATCCTAGAGTCTATTGTAACAAATTGGGTAGGATACCGTGGGTCTAGGTTTTCTGGACTACTAGATGTGTTCCACACTTCTCTCCTCCTCGTAGGAATCAGTTTGTGTCTACAAGTTTAAAGTTTCTCTTTTATAATTAATTATTAAATTGTCTCTAAGTGAGGTAAGTTTATTTTTAGTTTAAGTTCTTAATAGTAAGTGGAGTGACGTAGAATGCTTGGAGATCGAAGAACCAGAAACTTTTTTTACCCCTCCGTTTGAAACTAGAGTTTACTTAGGTACAAAAGTACAAAAAAGAGTATTTTTAGTGTGTTTTCAACCGTTTCTTGTTTTCTCTTTTCTTTCTTATTTATTCCATACGGTCATAATTGAGGTTTACCTAACTCGGTACTGATATATTCTTTGATTGTTTGTCATCTTCTTTTGTTGCCACTTAAAGATATATTGAAATTGTTTTCTGATTATTCTTTTTTTTTTTTTTTGAGGTCGTCTTTTTAAAACGTACCGTTTTTGGTATGGTTCATTTTGACTTTGTGTTTGTTGTCAAATGTTTTTAATAATCATTGAATCTCGTGTGTCCCGATTTGAGGGATTCTCGGTTTTTAATTTTTTTGCTGGTTGTTGGGTTATCACTTTGGCCGTTTTTCGTATGTCACAGAGTGGATGGTTTCTTTCTTTTTTTATGTACTCATCGAGAATCTGTTTGTCTCTGCGAGTTAGGTTTACGTTTAATTTTGATGTTACTCTCTCGTTAAGAATGGATTATGTGTGATTTTTGCGGTTTCAAGTTGTTAAAGATGACCTCCAACCCCCGTTAATACTTAAAAGTATGTGTCGCTATCCCTCATTTTTCACCATATTGGAGTTAAACGGTTCAAACATTCAAATATAAACCCATATCATAGATGACAAAACAAAGTGTGTACGGAAAATCCACGTATGATACATGAGCTATATCTAAGAAATTCCATATATGTCCTTTAATTCTTTAGTGATGGAATTTTCTTAACCCCTCCTTTCCTATTGTATGTACTTTTAATGTTCATCTGTTTTTGTTTAATTTTTTAGGACATCACATTCCGTCTCATACTGGTTAGTGATTTCTTTAAACTTAGTAAGATACAATCAAAGGAGTAGTGAATTAGTTAAAGTGTTGGAGTTACGTTTTTATTAAGTAATACAAAAGAGTTTTAATGAAATACGATGTCATATATAGACTTTAGTTCACCGGATAAAGAGACGGATTCTTACCAGAGTAACTCCCTTAACATAAGATATGAGACTTTTAGAGTATAAAATACTACGAACAAAGTGTCCGTAGATGTCTCAGTTTAGAATATATTGGACTCTAGGATTTTTGTTTGTCTTGTTGTCTTCTTTGATACCTTTCTCGTTCACTTACACCTAAAATTAATTTTCTTTCTCCGTTTATAAGGTGTATTTTTGAAGTTTACGACTTGATAAAGTCTGACCTTTATTCAAGTATTAGGAGGACAATCATATGTATGATTCTTCACCCCTTTCCTTATGTCTTTGAAAACCGTCGATTATTTTATTTTTAATATTTTCATCCAGTAAAATCCCTAAAAAGTTTCTAAAAATTATAGAGTCTTATGGACATGATATCGAGGTATATGAAAAGAGAATAATTATAGTCGCGTCTCTTGACGTGTTTGGCTTTAATTTTCATACTTGTATGTAGGAGGAACCGACTTTTCTTTATGATTCAAAAAAAAACCGACGGGTAAGAGAGGAGGGTGGGAAAAACCCCATAAGTCATTCGTTCATGAAGCAATTCGAGATGGTCAGATCATAGACATCTATAAGAATGAAATTGAAATATCGTGTATGATGTGTGAGAACCAAGGGTCTCATCGTACCGACCGACGAGATAGCGGACAAAAATAAGGTGACCTTATGTCGTTGTGAGTAAGTAAATGAATAAAAGATCCCGACAAAAGTATTGTGTTACCTTCTCAAACGTTTTCAGACGGATTTGGGACAACGGACAAAAAACGTTTATTTCAAAACAACCCTGTATCGGGGTGAATAAAGAAATGTAAAACAGATCGCGACATAAGTATGTCTCAACTCAACGACACTATTTTTAACATACCAGACTTTTCATTTATGTTTTTATAAGTAGTGGGTCTGGGTATGTTTCATCACTCATTTATCTTTAAAACGACTAATGGTACCATTTACTGGAGTACTTTAATTGACGATATGTATATGGAGTGGTCTTAAAGACTTTATTGACTTTCCTCAAATTTCTGATCGAACTCGCCTTGAAAGAGTTGTTAGTAAAAATTGTAAATAAAGTGAATTCTTTTACGATGTCAAAAGTCTACCATTAAAGATCCATTACTTCAGGTCCATCATCATGTTTGTGTTTTTCCGTTTTACCGAAAGACTCTTCCGGAATGTTTATTGACCCTTTTCTTCTCGTCACTTTCCGTTTCCTCTTTTCCTTTCTGTATGGGTATACTTACGATTCAAGGTTTCTTATCGTTCCTCTCTATTCTTTCGGAAGGATTCACTTATTACACTTCATTATCTCCTTTTATATTCTTACCCTTTTTGATCTCTAGAGAAGTTCTTTTAATCTCTATGGTTCCCTTGTAAAGTACGTTTCTACCCGTGTTATTTCTTTTCTTTACCATACCTGGATTGTCTTCGTCTTCTATAATTCTTTTCCACCGTTCTTGTGTGTCTCGATATGTTTCTTTCTAGAAGTACTGGGTCTATTGGTGCTACCATACCAGTGACTGTATCTCAGTCTGAAGGACCTCACGTTTCAGTTCACAAAGAATCCTTCCTTCGTAGTGATACTTGTTTCGATCACCTCCACTACCTTAAGGTCAACTCGATAAAATTTCGAAGTTTCTACTACGATAATTTCACGACGTAAGTTATACGGTCGTTTAAACCTTTTGAGTGGTCATCGGTGTCCTGACCTTTTCCAGTCAAAAGTAAGGTTAGGGTTTCTTTCCGTTACGGTTTCTTGCAAGTTTGATGACGTATTGACGTGAGTAAAGTGTACAATCGTTTCATTACGAGTTTTAAGATGTTCGATCCGAAGTTGTCATGCACTTGACTTTTGAATGTATACAAGTTCGACCTAAATCTTTTCCGTCTCCTTCGTCTCTAGTTTAACGGTTGTAGACAACCTAGTATCTCTTTCGTTCTCTTAAGGTCTTTTTGTAGATGCAGACGAAGTGACTGATACGATTTGGAAACTGACACACCTAGCGTTGTTTGACCTTTTAAGAATTTCTGTATCCTTATGGTCTTGTGGAATGAACGGCGGACTCTTTGTACATGCGTCAGTTCTTCGTTGTCAATATTGATCTGTACCTCGTTGTCTGACCAAGTTTTAACCCTTTCCTCATACAGTTCCGACATATGACAGTGGGACGAACAATTTGAATATACGTCTTTCACTCACTCACTTCAGCGAGTCAACACAGGCTGAGAAACGCTGGGGTACCTGACATCGGATGGTTCGAGGAGACAGGTACCCTAAAAGGTCCGTTATCATGACCTCACCTAACGGTAAAGGAAGAGGTCCCCTAGAAGG
The DNA here is from genome assembly GCA_006410555.1 of Capra ibex. Taxonomy (NCBI): domain Eukaryota; kingdom Metazoa; phylum Chordata; class Mammalia; order Artiodactyla; family Bovidae; genus Capra; species Capra ibex. The sequence goes on from SJYO01006649.1 coordinate 696,732, forward strand.
GTTGGGTCCCTAGCTTGGGCCCAGAGGGCGTAACATCTGTCTGCGAAATAGCAGACGCGGTGGTCCCTTCAGCTTGTATACGTCTCTTGTAGTACGTTTTACGGTCCGATCTGCTTCGTGTTCGACCTTAATTCTAACGGTCCTCTTTATAGTTACAGGAGACTATGCGTCTACTGTGGTGGGAGTATTGTCTTTCGTTTCTCCTTACTTTCTCGGAGAACTACTCCCACTTTCTCCTCTGACTTTTTCAACCGAATTTTGAGTTGTAAGTATTTTTTATTTTTTTAATTTTTTTTTTTTTGAGTTGTAAGTTTTTTGATTCTGGTACCGTAGGTCAGGGTAGTGGAGTACCGTTTTATCTACCCCTTTGTTACCTTTGTCACTGTCTGAAATAAAAGAACCCGAGGTTTCAATGACGCCGACTATTGACGTCGGACTTTAATTTTCTGCGACCGTGGAACATTCTTTTCGATACTGTTTGGATTCACTTCACTTTCAACGAGTCAGGACAAGCTGAGAAACAAACACTGGGTGTACCTGACATATCAGGGTATCTAAGAGGTCCGGTCTTATGACCTCACCCATCGGTAAAGAAAGAGAATCCCTAGAAGGGTTGGGTCCCTGACTTGAGTCCAGAGGAAGTGACGTCCGTCTAAGAATTGGTTGACTCGGTGTTTCTTCGGGCTCGTATAACCTCACCCATGGGATAGGGAAAAGGTTACCTAGAAAGACTGGGTCCTTAACTTGGTCCCAGAGGGTGTAACATCCACGTAAGAAATGGTCGACTCCATGGTCCCTTCAGATCTGTCGTACAATTTTTCACCTCTGTAATGTAATGACTGTTTCCAGACATATCAGTTTCGATACTAAAAAGGTCATCAGTATATACCTACACTCTCAACCTGGTATTTCTTCCGACTTTCGACTTCTTAACTACGAAAACTTGACACTACGACCTCTTCTGAGGACTCTCAGGGAACCTGACGTTCCTCTAGTTCGGTCAGTTAGGATTTCCTTTAGTCAGAACTTATAAGTAACCTCCCTGACTACGAGTTCAAGGGTATGCAACCGGTGGACTACGCTTCTCAGTTCAGTAATCTTTTCTGGGCCTACAACCTTTTCCAACTTCCGTCCTCCTCTTTCCCTACTGACTCCTACCAACCTACCGTAGTGGCTGAGCTATCTATACTTAAACCCGTTCGAGACCCTTTACCACTTCCTGTCCTTTCGGACTGCACGACGTCAGGTACCCCAACGTCTCAGTCTGTGCTGACTCACTGACTTGTTGTTGTTGTTGTTATTGTTGGCATCAAAGGACCACCGGCTCACCAATCCTAAGACACAAAGTGACTACACCGGACTCAAATTAGGGACCGGTCCCTTGACTCTAGGGTCTTTGGAGCTCACTCCCAGTTTTTTTCTTTTTCTTTTTTTTCTTGGACCGGAAGGAACCACCGAATCACCATTTCTTAAGCGGACGGTTACGTCCTGTGTGTCCAACCTAGGGACCAGACCCTTCTAGGGTATCCACCGTCTCGTTTTGAGTCGGGCTCACGATGTTGATAACCCGGACACGAGGTCTCGGGTCCTTGACGTTGGTAACTTGGGTGCACGGCGTCGATGACTTCGGACGTACGGGAGTTCGTACGCGAGACGTTTTTCTCTCCGGTGACGTCATTCTTCGGCAGTGTTACGTTACTTCTCGTCGGGGACGAGCGACGTTAATCTCTTTCCGGGTGTACCGTTGTTTTTGGGTCGTGTCGGTTTTTATATATTTATTTTAATAAATTTTCACGTTGTTGTTTTTTGGTGGTTTTTTGATAACACTCATTAGTTTTTGTATCATCATTGTAGAAACATTAATTCTGTCTTAACGTTGTGTACATTAATTTTATCGTAACGAGGAACAACGAATCCCGTCTTACATATGTAGTAACATAAAATAATTATAAAAGTCAAGTCAAGTCAAGTCAGCGAGTCAGCACAGGTTGAGAAACGTTGGGGTACTTGGCGTCGTGCGGTCCGGAGGGACAGGTAGTGGTTGAAGGCCTTAGGTGGGTTGGGTACAGATAACTCAGTCACTACGGTAGGTTGGTAGAGTACGAGATAGCAGAGGAAGAGGAGGACGGGAGTTAGAAAGGGTCGTAGTCCCAGAAAAGTTTACTCAGTCGAGAAACGTAGTCCACCGGTTTCATGACCTCAAAGTCGAAGTTGTAGTCAGGAAGGTTACTTGTGGGTCCTGACTAGAGGAAATCCTACCTGACCAACCCAGAGGAACGTCAGGTTCCTTGAGAGCTCAGAAGAGGTTGTGGTGTCAAGTTTTCGTAGTTAAGAAGTCGTGAGTCGAAAGAAATATCAGGTTGAGAGTGTAGGTATGTACTGGTGACCTTTTTGGTATCGGAACTGACGACGACGACGACGACGATTCAGCGAAGTCAGCACAGACTGAGACACGCTGGGGTATCTGCCGTCGGGTGGTCCGAGGCGGTAGGGACCCTAAGTGGTCCGTTCTTGTGACCTCACCCACCGGCAAAGGAAGAGGTTACGTACGTTCACTTTTCACTTTCACTTCAGTGAGTCAGAACAGACTGGGAAACGCCTGGGGTACCTGACGTCGGATGCTCCGAGGAGGCAGGTACCCTAAAAGGTCCGTTCTCATGACCTCACCCCACGGCAACGGAGGAGGTATCGGAACTGATCTGTTTGCAAACAACTGTTTTGTTACAGAAACGAAGAATTATACGACAGATCCAACCAGTATTGAAAGGAAGGTGCCTCATTCGCAGGAAATTAAAGTGCCGACGTTAGTGGTAGACGTCACTAAAACCTCGGGGGGGTTTTATTTCAGTCGGTGACAAAGGTGACAAAGGGGTAGATAATCGGTACTTCACTACTCTGGTCTACCGTACTAGAGTCAAAAGACTTACAATTCGGTTGACAAAGGGAGAGGAGAAAGTGAAAGTAGTTTTCCGTGAAATCAAGAAGAAACGAAAGACGGTATTCCCACCACAATAGACGTATAGACTCCGATAACCATAAAAAGGGTCGTTAGGACTAAGGTCGAACACGAAGAAGGTCAGGTCGCAAAGAGTACTACATGAATTGTATATTCAATTTATTCGTTCCACTGTTATATATCGGAACTGCATGAGGAAAAGGATAGACCTTGGTCAGACAATAAGGTACAAGTCTAGATTGATAACGAAGGACTGGACGTATGTCCAAAGAGTTCTCCGTCCAGTCCACCAGACGATAAGGGTAGAGAAAGTCTTAAAAGGTGTCAAATAACACTAGATGTGTCAGTTTCCGAAACCGTATCACTTATTTCGTCTTTATCTATAAAAAGACCTTGAGAGAACGAAAAAAGTACTAGGGCACCTACAACCGTTAAACTAGTGACCAAGGAGACGGAAAAGATTTTGGTCGAACTTGTAGACCTTCAAGTGCCAAGTACATAACGACTTCGGACCGAACCTCTTAAAACTCGTAATGAAACGATCGCACAATCAACTCACGTCAACACGCCATTAAACTCGTAAGAAACCGTAACGGAAAGAAACCCTAACCTTACTTTTGACTGGAAAAGGTCAGGATACTGACGACGACTCAAAAGGTTTAAACGACCGTATGACTCACATCGTGAAAGTGTCGTAGTAGAAAGTCCTAAACTTTATCGAGTTGACCTTACGGTAGTGGAGGTGATCGAAACAAACATCACTGCGAAGGATTCCGGGTGAACTGAAGTGAAATTATAAAACAGAGATCAAAAGTATAGAGTAAAAATTAGTTTAAATTCTCNGGTCAGGATACTGACGACGACTCAAAAGGTTTAAACGACCGTATGACTCACATCGTGAAAGTGTCGTAGTAGAAAGTCCTAAACTTTATCGAGTTGACCTTACGGTAGTGGAGGTGATCGAAACAAACATCACTACGAAGGATTCCGGGTGAACTGAAGTGAAATTATAAAACAGAGATCAAAATTATAGAGTAAAAATTAGTTTAAATTCTCGTTATCTGGAGATAATTTGGTTGTTTCTCTTAGTATAACAGTGACAGAACCCAAAATGGAACCTATTCGGTTTTACGATTTCGTAAAGTTTTCTACATCATGTGTGGAGTTAATATGTTCTACGACCCTTTCTGACACCCGTCCTCCTCTTCCCTCGTTGTGTCCTACTCCACCAACCTACCGTAATGGTTGAGTTACCTGTACTCAAACTCGTTTGAGACCCGTTATCACTTCCAGTCTCCTCGGACGACACGGACGTCAGGTACCCCAGTGTTTCTCAGTCTCTGCTGTCTCACTGACTTGTGGTGGTGTTCTTATGTTGAAGGACGACCTGTGGGAGTGAATTGACGGGGTGTCTGTTGATTTTGTCGTACAGAAGGTTGGTTGGATGAAGAGACAAGAGAAAAAAGTAGGAGGTAAACCAGTGGTTTCGGTATTACAACTTCAGTGGAATCAAAGAGGAAAGAGTGTAATTTAGTTAGTAATTTAAGACGTTCGAATGGAGATATATAAAGAGTTGTAACAGGGGAGGAGTTAGTAAAGTCGTGACATTATTAAATCTTGTTTCAATAAAAAATGACGACAACGACGATTCAGCGAAGTCAGCACAGGCTGAGACACGCTGGGGTACCTGCCGTCGGGTGGTCCGAGGGAGCAGGGACCTTAAGAGGTCCGTTCTTGTGGACTCACCCAACGGTAAAGGAAGAGGTTACGTACTTTCACTTCAACGAGTTAGCCCAGGTTGAGAATCGCTGGAGTACCCGTCGTCTGATGGTCCGAGGAGGCAGGTACCCTAAAAGGTCCGTTCTCATCGCCTCACCCCTGATGAGCTAATCAAAAGACAATAAAGACGTACAGCAGTACAGGGGGAGTGTAGATAGGAAGTCTTCGTCATTCATATTCTTTTACTAAAGTCCTTCGGACTTTTGAACCAACGTAAATTGTACGTTTTCTTCTTCAACCCTTCGTAGGTTTATCTTCTTTCTTATAAGTGTTTTTCGTTCAGACCCGCTCACCTCTTACTTTTGACGGTCTATGCAGTCTTACCAACCTCGCGACCTACTCCTCTCTCTACTCCATCCCTCTCGTAATTCACGATTTCAGTACTTCTGGAAACACTTGAAGATTAATATTAAGACAAAGGATAACTGAGTGTGTACCGTCTGGTTAGGTTTTTGGACGACGGTGTCTGCTATAAGTCTCCTTCTTCTTTTTGTTGAGACTTAGTAAATACGTTGTTTGTGACTTTACTAGTACAAGTATGGAGGGGTGGTATAGTACACGGTTGGAGGAGGGATATTACGGATGACTTACCGTCGTACAAGTTTGTGACTTATTAAGGGACTTTACACTTCTCAAGATCTCGTTCTCTGAAATTGGAGAGAATAAAAAATTTCAGGGTAGAGTTTTCGGTGAAGTAATAAAGTTGGAACGACGGGTTTAGCAGACGGTGATTGACCTGCGATTCAGAGAGAAGGTCCGAGAGTGTTAGGATAGACTGAAGCAAGAGTGATAAAAAGTGATACTTATAGACTAGTAGTACAACGGACTTACATTTGAGATGTTAAGTCTGAAATGGAGTTGACACTGATTGAATTTCAGTAGTTTAATAATGCAAATGAACACAAGGACATCACGGTTTACCTCTTCCGTCACCGTGGGGTGAGGTCATGAGAACGGACCTTTTAGGGTACCTACCTCCTCAGACCACCCGACGTCAGGTACCCCAGCGACTCCCAGTCTGTGCTGACTCGCTGAAGTGAAAGTGAAAAGTGAAAGTACGTAACCTCTTCCTTTACCGTTGGGTGAGGTCACAAGAACGGACCTCTTAGGGTCCCTGTCCCCTCGGCCACCCGCCGGCAGATACCAACGTGTCTCAGTCTGTGCTGACTTCGCTGAATCGTCGTCGTCGTCGTCGTCACGGTTTTCCGTGACCACTTATTATTTCTTCGTTACTATCACCCTTACCTTTTAGGTGAGAAAAGAAAAGCTGGAAATCTATCGGCGTTACTTCTTCTTTGAACTCTCGCGAGAAGTTTTACTCCACTTTTGGTGCACACTGAACTACTGGTGAGAGGTAGGGATTCCTAGTCATTAGATTTGATATATGTAAATTTTGTCAAAGTCTCCTATGAGACCTTAAGACTTTGTTCGTTGACTTTCTAGAGTCATCGTTGTCCACCTGTGAAGGTCATAATGTGTTTATCTGTAATTGAATCCCACACTCTCGTTCTTTCCTCCATGTATACTTTATCTACTACACCCGTGAGTGGACAGCTTAACTGTACCATGTCTCTTATATGTCCTTCTACTTCCTTGTCAGACACCACAGTAGGGGTTCGTCTAAAGCCACTCTGTCAGGAACCTATATCCTGTCCCCCCACTTTCCCTCGAAACGGTGGTGAGACGGTAGTTTAGATTTGTCCTTTCTCGTGTCTTGACAATAAAAGTCTTCCGACTGTTTGAATCAAGTCCTCTCTTAGACCCTGTCTTTGTCTTGAAATTCAGAGAACTAGAGATTTTGTGGTACTTTACCACTATAAGATTTTTACATAAACACCATATTCCTATATTCCTCTAAAAAAAAGGGTAATTAGAAAAAGATTTGATATCTAAGAATCAAAAAAGTTATAGTCCTATAAATTGTACGACTCTTTCATAACTCCTGAGATTTTTCCAAAATAAATCTCTAAAGTAGATAATAGTTATAATGATAAATTATTTAATTTTGACTCTTTAAAATTTTATAAACAGTTTAGTGAATTTTTTGTCGTTATGAGTCATATACAATTGTGTTCATACAAATACTTTTTATTGTAATAAAAGGTATGTTTTCTTCTTAAGTGACTCTTCTTTCCGAAGAAGGAAGGAGGGGGAGTTAGAGTGTCGACGAAGTAATGAACCCGACAATGTTATAATGTGTGGGATACTTCGGAAACCTTTTAAGGTGGTATGTAAGTACTCTCTTACTTTCACTTCTTTCGTTCTCTTTTTTTAGAATCTTAATAATGTTATTAAAAATGGAGTTCGTGGATTTTCAAACTCTGACGGTCGTAAGGGGTTTGGTATGAAAACTCTTCCTGACAAGATTTGGTACTGTAGTTATTCTAAAATTCTTAGGAGAAAAGGTTCTCAGTTTCTAAGGGTCATATGTGGAATTTGTACTTTAAGTACCTTATATGTGTTTCACCACTTACTTTTTATCATATGTATTATAAGACTCTATTGAAAATTGTATGAAGATTATAAACTTTAATTAAGGAAATTAAAAAAGATTTTGTCTTTTCTTTTTATAAAACTTTTCTCCTTTTCGAATATTTTTTCGATCTTCTTCATATATAGTCACAAATAAAACTCCACGACCCCTATACTCGAAGAAAATAAGAAAAGTTATTCAACATATTAGTCTGTTTCTCTTAATATTTTAATTACACTAATTCCTATCACTATGAAGTGTTATAATCTTTTCATATACTGACGTAGTCAATTTAATAGGTTTATTTCAGGAATGAAGGTCAATTTTACAGGTCTTGTAAACGAAAATTTTTGATACATAAATAAAATAAGGAGAAACCAACACGATCCAGAAGTGACGACGTACACTTGAAAGAGGTCGACACCACTCGTCTCCGATCAGAGACAACACTGTGTACCCGAAGGGTAACGCCACTGACGGGAACGACGCCTCGTGTCTCGATCTGCGTCTGAAGTCATCGACGTCGTGGCCCGAGTCGTCAACACTTCGTACCCGAGATCTTACGTCCAAGTCATCGACACCATGTACCCAAATCGACGAGACACCATACACCTTAGAAGGGTCTGGTCCCTACGTTGGACACAGGGGACGTGACTGTCCGTCCAAGAATATGTGGTATGGTGGTCCCTTCAGGTTCTTGTAAGGGAAAAATTTTTTTACGAACCATAGACGTGACCGTCCGTCCAAGAATATGTGGCATGGTGGTCCCTTCAGGTTCTTGTAAGGGAAATTTTTTTTTTTGCGAACCATAAATCTTACAAAGGTATCTCCCTCTCCCTTTTCTCTCCATCGTAATGATGGAAAAGGAAACCTCTTTTTTTCAAGGATTTATAGGTAGGTATATTTGAACACTCAAAACTCCACGGTCCCTATACTCGAAATATTTATATATATAAATATTTATATATTTATAATATTTTATATTTATAAAACTCGAAGAATGTATCAACTTGAGGTATCTTTTATGTTGTCTTACTTTATCTGTATAAGATATTTATGTATACTAATAGGTCAATGATGAAACTTGATAGAAGGATCATATATAAATGTGTCCCTTTCCCGAGTTAGGACTTCACGACAATGAACCTATACTGTTTTTTTTAACTTTCTAGGTATTCTTCATTAGTAAGAACAGATGATTGGAGTATTTTCGTTTTATTTTCTTTATTGAAAAGGTCCTCCTCTATAAGGGTAAATGAGTATTCTTCATACTATATATCAACAACGTTATAAAGGACCAATATATATACGACAAATGTCATACGACCAAGATGTATGCTGTGAGATAAAAAGATATCTCAATTGACACTCTTCGTCCCAACTTTATTTATATCTGTTTTTACAAATAGGAAGAATAACGATTGTATACGTGGGGGTTTAAGTGGAAGATATCAGTAAAATAAAGAACAATAAAAATTAAACTTTAACATTGGTTTTGTTTTTGAAAAATGTTGATTATTTACTTAAGTCATTTTAAAGTTCTGTCTTTAGTTGGATGTTTCTAGTCAACATACAGACACACTTCACTTTCGACGAGTCAGCACAGGTTGAGAAACGCTGGGGTACCTGACGTGTCTGGTACCCTCAGAGGTCCGGTCTTGTGACCTCACGCATCGGTAAGGGAGAGGTCCCCTAGAAGGGTTGGGTCCCTCGTTTGGGTCCAGAGGGCGTGACGTCCACCTAAGAAATGGTCGACTCAGTGTTCCCTTCGGGTTCTTATGACCTCACCCATCGGATAGGGAAGATGTCCCCTAGAAGGACTAGGTTCTTAGTTTGACCCCAGAGGACGTAACATCCACCTAAGAAATGGTTGACTCGATAGTCCCTTCGGGATGTGTCTATGTACGTGTGTTTTAGGGTAATGTAATTTTTTTTTTTTTTAGGGTAATGTTGTCGTAGTAATTACATTCATTGAATAAATTAGTTTCAATTAGTTCCTTCACTTTCTATAAATGCGATTTTTGACATTCTGTAACTATTTGACTTCTACTGTGTTTATATACCTTTCTATAGGTGCAAGTATCTAACCTTCTTAATTATAACAATTTTACAGGTATGACCCTGAAGGAACCATCAGGTCACCAATTCTGATACGGAACGTTACGCTCCCGACACCCAAACTGGGGACCAACCCCTTGATTCTCGGGTGCACAATGTCCCCTTGATTCGGGCACACGATGTTGATGAATCGGACTCATGGAGTTGTTTCTAGGTTGGTCGTCTTATTTATTTATTTATTTATTTATAATTTTTCTTTTTTGTACAGGTATGATAGGTTTCAGTAGGGATCTAGGTTATATTAGAGAATAGTTTTAAGATGAAAAATGTTTTTATCTTTTTAATTATGATTTTGGGTATACCTTAGTGTTTTTTCTAGAACTTGTCCGAACTCTTTCGACCTCCGTAGTTTGAAAGGCTAAAGTTTACACGTCAGTAGTTTGTTTATACTGTGACCGTATTTCTGTCTGTACACCGGGTTACCTTGTCTTACTTCTCGAGTCTTTATTTGGGACAGTTGATCATAAACTGTTCCCTCGTTTCTTAAGAGTTCCCCTCTTCTTATCAGAGAAGTCATCTACTACGACCCATTTGATCTATAAGTGTGTATTCTCTTACTATGGTCTGGGGATAGTTTTTGGTGGGTGTTTTTAATTGAGTTTTACCTAATTCTTAAATTTGTACTCTAGACTTTGGTACTTTGAAGATCTTCCTTTGTAACCCTTTTTCGAGGAACTGTGTCGAGAACCGTTTCTAAAAACCCATACTCTGGTTTTCGTGTTTACACTGGTGTAGTTTGTTTTTTCGAAGACGAGTCGTTTAGTTTGTTGTTTTACTTTTACGTTTGATACCTTATTCTCTTTTATAAACATTTGGTATATAGACAATTTTTCAATTATAGGTTTTATATCTTCCTAGGCATGTTATCGTTTTGAGAAGGTTTATTAGGTTAATTTTACCTAAGTCCGTAAAAGGACTTTTTCTGTATGTTTACCGATTCTTCATGTACTTTTCTACCAGTTATGATGATTGGTAGTCCCTTTACGTTTGATTTCGGTACACTAAAGTAGAGAGTGAACAATCTTACTGATAATGGTTTTCCTGTTCTCTATTGTTTACGACCCGTGATAAACACGCTTATATTTAACCATGTCGGTGATACTTTTGTTGTATTTACAAGGAGTTTTTTAATTTTTGTCTTGATAGTATACTAAGTCTTTAGGGTAAAGATCGATAAATTGGTTTCTTTAACTTTTATTTGATGACAGAGTTTCTCTAGACATGAGGGTACAGTGACGTCATCACAAGTGTTATTGGTTCCATACCTTTGGTGGATTCACGGTGGTTGTCTGCTTGTCTATTTCCTTTACACTTATATATATATATGTGTGTGTGTAGATATGTACATATATATATGACACATGTTCAGACTGTCTCTTTCTGTTTATGACATACCGTAGTGAATGTGCACCTTAGATTTCTTTCGAACTGAGAATCTCTTGATCTAACCACCAACGGTCTCCTATCCTGCACTCTCTTTGTCCCTCTACAACCAGTTTCCCGTGTTTGAAGGTCAAAATTCTGACCCGTAGATTACATGTCTTATCATTAATATAAATTATGATGACATAATATATGAACTTTAAACGATTCTCTCATTTAGAATTAATCAGAATGGTGGTGGTGTTGTTTGACTATAGATACACTTCCTAAACAATTGATTGGAATGACACCACGAGCAAAGCGTTATGTACGTGGTTATATACATGGTTTGATGGTGAGATATGTAGACTTTACATGTGTCATAAGATATAATGTACAGTTGATACATAGAGTTATTTCGACCTTTTTCCGAAAATTTTTTCTCTCTTCCCTGAAGGGACCGTCAGGTCACCAATCCTAAGGTGTGAAGGTGACGTCCCCCGTACCCAAGGACCGGCCCCTTGATTCTAGGGTATACGACTCACCGTGTCGATTTATTTATTTATTTTCATTTTTTTAAAATTTCTTTCTTCTCCTTTAGAAAATACAAGATATTCATTTAATAAGTAAATGCACTTGGACTTTTAAGTCATACTCTGAAATCTGGTCGGTGTTTTTACTTAATTTTTTTTTTTGGGAAGTTTAATTCAAAAAGTCCTCTAACCTTCGAACGATGTTCTTATCGATTCACTTAACCACAGATCGGATTATTACTTTTCTCAACCCCTCTCTTTCTTTTTCATGTCTCTCTCTGTACCGAATATTTTCCAACTAATAGAGAGGTTCACATGAATGAGAGACGTTAAGGTTTCCCTTCCTGGTGATGAATACTTGTCTTGTTCCAAATAAAACCGGGTTATTTTTCTTGGTAAAAGTTTGGGATGTATGATGACTATTTGATATAATACAGTCTTTGGTAGTTCGGGGAGTGATAACTTTTATTAACTTTTCTCCTACCTTTTAATAGACGATCCCCATAATAACCTCCCTAAAGACATGACTGTGTCTTCATTACACAGTTTGCTGAAATTTCTAGTGAAGATTCTAATATTACAAAGTTGACATACCTTTATTAGGTCTTCTCTTGAATTTGTCTTTATTTATTAACTATTATTAATTTATATCACGGAGGATAACGAAGAGACCGTTTAGATCCTCGAGTTCAGGAAGGATATATCAGATTCGACTCCGAAAAAGAATAGTTGTGTAAAATTCTACTTTTACCCATAATGTCTATTACATAATATAAGATGTTATTTGTCTACTAGTTCCACTTTGATTCTCTTTAATACGATTTCTTGTCACTAACAAGTCATGTTAGTTTTATACATGATCTGGAAATTCTGAAGAAAACTACACCTGGTAAAAATTTCAAAAATGACTTAAACAATGTTATAACAAATACAAAACCAAAAAAAACCGACGTTCCGTACACCCGAGAATCAAAGGGTTGGTCCCAGTTTGAGTGTAAGGGACGTGACTTTTTGTCAGAATATGACCCCTTCAGGGTTTTATACGTAAGCTGAAAATTAAAGTGTACTCCCGAATATTTTTATCAATGTCGGAAATTGAAGATCCACGAGTGTTAGGATCTGTACTCTTTATATATATATATATATAAAAAAAAATTACATGTCCTGTGTTTATAGTCCTTCTTCTTTTTTGTACTTATGTCAGGTCATTAGTACGAGAAACATTAGATAGGTTTCCTCGTCTTTTATACAAGTGTGTGTGTGTTTTTTTGGATGTGTGTCTACAAAGACCTTCCTAATAAGTATTGACGGTTGACTATTCAATGTTACCATGAAGTAATAATGGGTTTGAAGTATCAAATGAAATCCCAAGTGAGAACAAAGAAAAAAAAAAAATCATGAATAAATGAATAAACCGACAAGACCCAGAAGTGACACCGTGCGTCTTAGAAATCGCCACCGTACGTCCTAGATCAAGGGACTGGTCGCTGACTTGGTCCGGACGACGTGACCGTCGTACCTCAGAATCAGTGACTTACTGGTCCGTTCTTGGTAAGAACCCAAAATTATTTACATGTCGTTTTACATAGTGGTAATTCATAGTGTGTCTTATCAAAATGTGATTTTCTTTTTAAAAGACACGAGACGAATAAGGGAGGGAGTATCGACTAAGGACCGTTGGTGACTAGAAACATTATGATAGAGGTATCAAAACAGAAAGTATATCATACATCGGAAAGGTCTAACTAAAGAAAGTGAATTATCATACGTAAATTCCAAGGAAGTACAGGAGTGTACCGGTTATCGGATAAAGAAAAATCGTTACTTATTATAAGATGACGTACCTATAAGGGTGTCAAATAGGTAAATAGTTGACTAACGAAGGTTCAATACTGTGAATAGTTATTTCGACACACTTTCAAAAACCCACCTTTCAGAAGTTGAGTAGACCCAAGTGAAAGTGAAAAGAAAGATGTAATAAGATATGACACACTTAAAAAATCTTCATAAACACAGAGTGATCACATTCTTTTAAGAACAAAATCTTGAAACCTTAGTTTTAAGAAACCAAGACTACATGTAAGGACCAATTCTAGATGACGTATTCGAAGTCTTCGATACACTATATAGTATTTGATCAGTAAAGATTAGTAGTCCCTTTTATATAATAAATGAGGGATGAATCATAACTGTTGTCGATTCTCGAACCATTTCAACCTTTGATTTGTAGTTTTATTTAATGTCTACTTTGTTTTAAATAAATTTTAATTTTTTTTGATATATTAGCCCATATTCTTCCGATGATAAATATGTTGTCTCTTCATTGTATTTTTAATTATAACGGGTACATAGAGGTTTTCCTCTCAAATTATACATTTCTTAAGAGCATTTTTCTTTTATTCCCCTTCTTGTACTTGATCTTTAAGTCTTTATCATTTTCGTATTATTCATTTACTTTTCTACGATTTGTAGTGGTCTTTAACGTTTAATTTTTTTATATAAAAAAAGTTGATAATCTAAATGTTTATAATTTGTCTATGTATTAAAGATCACTACTGTTTATATATGTCTTTCTTGATAAGTGTTCGGGACTCTTGTCATTGGATTTTTGTATTTAATTATTTTTGAAAGGATCCCGTTAAAGGACCACCAGGTCACCAGTCCCGAGATACGAAAGTGACGGCACCCAGGTCCAAGTTAAAGACCAACCCCTTGACTCTAAGGGATTGTGGTGTTTCGTGTCGGTTTGTTTTTCGTTGTAACATCTCTTGTTAAAGATACTTTTGAAATGGGTTCGTTATAAACATCCTATATGTACCCCTTTTTTATTCATATGTATATGACCACATATATGATGGATACTTTTAAGACACACTTCTAAATATCTTCTAATATATGCATTCCATGTTTACTTATGAATGTCTGCTATTTTTACTAATACGTTTCAAGTGTACATGACATAAAATTTCTAATGGTATCCCCTGAAGGGACCACCAGATCACCAATTCTTAGACGTAACGTTCCGTCCCCTACTCACAAGTCTATAAACCAACTCTCGATGTCTCGTTGATTCGGGTGTGGGGTGTTGATGACTCGGGTCCACGAGACCTCGGACGTGTGATGTTGATCTCTCAGACACGTGGTGTCACTCTCTCAGGCGTACTGCGTCACTCCTAGGTCGCATGGTGTCGACTGTGGACTGTACCGGTTTCTCTTGTTTATTTGTAAAAATTTTTATTTATTTTTAATTTTTAATGGTGTCCATTGATGTCGTCTGATGTTTTGTCGGTAAAACCCAATATTTTTAATTTTGTATATTTATAGATTTACAAACATGTATATGTCTTTTTCATGTTCGGAACTTTCCTGTAAAGTCCTTCCGTCTTACTAAAAATGAAATATAAAATATGTTAATATATGATAACCTTAAAAAGGTCATTCTTAGATAAGTTATTAATCTCTTTTTTACGTGACTCTCTAAGGTGAAATCTCCTTTTTATACTGTAACCCTTTTTTTATGTAACCTCCCTGAAGGGACTACCAGGTTACCAATTCTTAGGTGGAACGTCCCTAGTTAGGTTCTTCTATGTTGTTAATATTTATAAATACGTATATTATATCCTCGTGGAGTTATGTTTTTCGTTTACGATTGTTGGTATTTTTTCCTTTGACTCTCATTTTGTTATTATCAACCCCTAAAATTGTAGGGTGAATGTGGTTTCCTGTCTAGTAGATGTGTCTTTTAATTATTGTGTTCGGAATTTCGTGTGTAATATGGTCTGCCGGGATTAACCATAGAAATCCTGTAAAGTAGGGGGTTTGTCGTCTTAGGTGAAAAAAGAGTTGACTTGTTTCTTATAAGAGGTCCTGTCTAGTGTCGAACCCAGTGTTTAGTTCGGAACCATTTAAATTCTTTTGACTTTAGGATAGTTCGTAGAAAAGACTGGTGTTCCGATACTCTGATTCATAGTTAATGTCCCTTTTTTGGACATTTTTTTTTTGTGTTTGTGTTCCTCCGATTTGTTGTGAGAAGAGTTATTGGTTCTCCAGTGACTTCTGTGATTTTCTATTAAATATTTTATGGATCTTTGTTTCCTGTTACTTTTATACTGTTGGGTTTTGGATCACTTTCAACGAGTCAACACAGACTGAGAAACACTAGGGTACCTGTTATGTCAGGTGCCTTAGTAGGTCCGATCTTATGACCTCAGCCACCGGAAAGAGAAGAGGACCTATGAAGGTGCTTGGTCCCCAGCTTGGGTCTAGAGGGTGTAACGTCCGTCTAAAAAATGGTCAACTCGGTGTTCCCTTCGGGTTGTTATGACCTCACCCACCGGATGGGGAAGAGGTCACCTAGAAGGGTTGGGTCCTTAGTTTGGTCCCAGAGGACGTAATGTCCGTCTAAGAAATGGTTGGATCTCCCACGTCGTTTTCGTCAAGATTCTCCCTTCAAATATCATTATGTTTGGATGGAGTTCTCTACTCTTTTTGTAGTTTAGTTGTTGGACTACAATGTGGATTTCATTGATCTCCTTCTTCCTGTTTTTTGGGGTCTGTCATCTTCCTTTCTTTAGTATTTATAGTCTCGTCTTTAATTACCCTTTTTTTACTTCTTTTGTTATCGTTTCTAGTTATTTTGATTTTTTTGAAACTCTTTTATTTGTTTTACCTGTTCGGTGATCGGTCTAAGTAGTTCTTCTTTTCCCTCTTCTGAATTCAGTTATTTTAATCTTTACTTTTTCTTCTACAATGTTATCTGTTACGTTTTTATGTTTCCTAGTCTTCTCCGATGATTCTCGTTGATATACGGTCATTTTGCCTGTTGGACCTTCTTTACCTGTTCAAGAATCTTTTCATGTTGGAAGGTTTTGACTTGAGTCTTCTTTGTCTTTAGTATTTATCTGGTTAATGTTCGTGACTTTAACTTTGACACTATTTTTTTTAGAAGGTTGTTTGTTTTCGGGTCTCGGTCTACCGAAGTGTCCACTTAAGATGGTTTGTAAATCTCTTCTCGATTGTAGAGAGAACGAGTTTGAGAAGGTCTTTTGACGTCTCCTTCCTTTTGAGGGTTTAAGTAAGATACTCCGGTGGTAGTGGAACTATGATTTTGTTCTGTTTCTATGGTGGTTTTCTCTTTTGTCGTCCGGTTATACTTGTATCTACGTTTTTAGAAGTTGTTTTAAGATCGTTTGTCTTAGGTTGTTGTCTAATTTAGTATGTGGTCCTAGTTCACCTCAAATGGGGTCCATACGTTCCAAATGGGGTTATATACGTTTAGTTAGTTAAACTATGTGGTATAATTGTTTGACTTTCTATTTTTGGTATACTAGTAGAGTTGTCTACGTCTCTTTCGAAAGTTGTTTTAAGTTGTGGGTAAATACTAATTTTTTTTTTTGTTTAGAGAAATCTAATCCGGATCTTCTTGAGATAGAGTTTTATTATTTCCGGTATATACTGTTGGTGTGTCGTTTGTAATAAGGGTTACCACTTTTAGACTTTCGTAAAGAAGATTCTAGTCCTTTTTCTGTTCCCACGGGAGAGAGTAGTGATAAACAGTTGTATCAAAACCTTTAGGATTGGTACCGTTAGTCTCTTCTTTTTATTTATTTTCCTTATATCTATTCTTTTCTTCATTTTGAGAGTAACAAACCTCGTAGTCAAGTCAAATCAAGTCAGTGAGTCAGCACAGGCTGAGAAACGCTGGGGTACTTGGCGTCGTGCGGTCCGGAGGGACAGGTAGTGGTTGAGGACCTCAGGTGGGTTTGGGTACAGGTACCTCAGCCACTACGGTAGGTTGGTAGAGTAGGAGACAGCAGGGGAAGAGGAGGACGGAAGTTAGAAGGGGTCGTAGTCCCAGAAAAGGTTACTCAGTCGAGAAGGGTAGTCCACCGGTTTGATAACCTCGAAGTCGAAGTCGAAGTAGAAAGATTGCTTACAAGTCCGTACTAAATGAAATTCTAACTCACCAAACTAGAAGAACTACAGATTCGCTCAGAGTTGTCAGAAGAAGTCGTGTTGTTAAGCTTTTGTAGTTAAGAAGGTGTAAGTCGGAAGATATGTCAGGTTGAGAGTGTAGGCATACACTGATGACCTTTTCGGTATCGAAACTGAGATACCTGGAAACAACCGTTTCACTACAGAGACGGAATATTATGTGACAGATCCAAATGGTATCGAAATGAAGGTTCCTCTTTTGTAAAAAATTAAAGTACCGACATCAGTGGTCGGTGTCACTAAAACCTCGAGTTCTTTTATTTCAGAGAGTGACAAAGGTGAAAGGGGGTAGATAAACGGTACTTCACTATCCTGACCTACGACACTAGAATCAAAATACTTACGACTCAAAATTGGAACGAAAAAGTGAGAGAAGAAAGTGGAAGTAGTTCCCCGAGAAACCAATGAGAAACGAAAAACGGTAAACCCATCATAGTAGACGTATAGAGTCCAACAACGATAAAGAGGGTCATTAGAACTAAGGTCGAACACTCAATAGGGTGACCGTAAAGTGTACTACATGACACGTATATTCAATTTATTTATCCCACTGTTATATGTCGGAACTGTATGAGGAAAGGGTTAAACCTTGGTCAGGCAACGAGGTGCAAGTCAAGATTAACAACGAAGAACAGGACGTGCATCCAAAGAGTCCTTCGTCCATTCCACCAGACCATAAGGATAGAAAAATTCTTAAAAGGTGTCAAACAGTACTAGGTGCTTCATTCAGAAATTACATCAGTTACTTCGTCTTCATCTACAAAAAGACCTTAAGAGAACGAAAAAGATACTAGGTTACCTACAACCGTTAAACTAGAGACCAAGGAGACCGAAAAGATTTAAGTCGAACATGTACACCTTCAAGAGTCAAATACATGACAACTTCGGAAGTTTTAGGAAGTTCGTAAGACTCGTAATGAAACGATCGTCCACTTTACTCGTGTTTACACGCCTTCAACCTTGTAAGAACCGGTGACGAGAAGAAACCCTAACCTTACTTTTGACTAGAAAAGGTCAAAGGTGACGACTACATACCTTTGTGTTTTCTAGGACTGATCAGTTCCTTTAGAATTCTTACTTTTTACCTCGAGCTCCTTAGTTGAAAGGATTGAACTCTGAAATGATGTTTCGATGTCAGTAGATCTGTCATACCATGACCGTGTTTTCACCTATATGTTTGGTTACCTTGTTCTGTCTTTCGGGTCTCTATTTGGGTGCGTGGAGACCCGTGGAATAGAAACTGTTTTGTCCGTTCTTTTATATTAGCTATTTTCTGTCGGAGAAGTTATTCCCTTTTTACCTGTCGATGTTGATTTTCTTACTTTGATCTTGTGAAGGATTGTGGTATGTGTATTTATTTCAGTTTTACCTAATTTTTGAATTTACATTCAGGTCTTTGATATTTTGAGAATCTCCTTTTACATCCGTCATGTAAGAAACTGTATTTAGTGTCCTTATAGGGGAGACTGGGTAAAGGATCGTATTACCTTTATTTTTGTTTTTATTTGTCCACCCTGGATTACTTTGAATTTTCGAAGACTTGTGATTTGTTATTTGTTCTAACTTTCTGTTGGGAGTTTTTATTGACGTTTACTTTGTTGACTGTTTCTAATTAGAGGTCTTATATATTCGTCGAGTATGTCGAGTTAAAGTTCTTTTAGTTATCGAGTTAGTTTTTCATCCGTCTTCTGGATTTGTCTGTAAAGAGTTTTTCTCTGTATGTGTACCGTTATTTATGTACTTTCCTACGAGCTATAGTCATTGATAAACTCTTTATGTTTGGTTTTGATGTTACACCATAGTGGAGTGTGGTCAGTCTTACCGGTGGTAGTTTTTTAGATGTTTGTTATGTACAACTTCTGCTGTACCTTTTTTCCCTTGGGAGGACGTGACAACCACCCTTACATTTGACTATGTCAGTAATACCTCTTGTCATGTTCCAAGGAATTTTTTGGGACGTTAGGGTGATGACCCGTATATGGGACTCTTTTGGTGTTAAGATTTTCTGTGTACATGGGATTACAAGTGACGTCGTGATAAATGTTATAATAACGGTCCTGTGTCTTTGTTGGATCTACAGATAACTATATACTTACATATTTCTTCTAAGCCATGTATATATGTTACCTTATAATGAGTCGGTATTTTTTCTTGTTTGAACTCAGTCAAGATCATTCCACCTACTTGGATTCTCAGACAATGTGTCTCACTGTCTTCAGTCTTTCTCTTTTTGATTATAGAGTGTAATTGTCTATATGTACCTTAGGTCTTGTATCATAACTAATTGAATAAACGACCTTACCTTACCTCTGTCTCTACATTTGTTACCTGAACACCTGTGTCACACCCTCCTTCTCTCACTCTGCTTACCTCTATTCATTGTAACTGTATATATGTGGTAGTACACATTTCACCTATCGACCATTCTTCGACGATATATTGTGTCCTTCGGGTCTACTACTAAATCTCCCGACCCTGACCCCCTCCCCTCTCTCCGAATTCTCCTTCCGCTATATACACATTAATACCGACTAAGAGTAACAACATACAATCTTTGGTTATGTTATAACATTTTTAAAGTTTTGTTTCTTTGTTTGTTTGTTTTTTTCTTAGGGGACACTTTACGTCCCGTGTACCCAAGTTAAGGACTACCCCTCTTGATTCTAGGATATACGATTTCCCGTTGATTCAGACACGTAGGGTTGACGACTCGGGTACACACGGTGTTGATCTCTCAGGTTCACAACATTGTCTTGTAGGGTGTACTGAATCACTTCTAGGGTATGCGACGTTGATTCTGGGTTGTGTCGGTTTATTTATTTATAATTTATATATATATATATAAACATCGTCTACAGGGAAGGTATCTCGTCGGAAAGTGTGGTGTTACAAGTATTTATTGTAATTCTTTCCTTTAGTGTACTTATATTACGATATAATATAATATATCATCACGATATTACGATACAATATCGTGATATACTTCGATATTGTCGTGAGATTACCGTGATATCATCGTGATACTAACATCGTGATATTATCGTGATACTACGATTATATCGTGATAGTATTACGATATAATATAATATATCGTAATATAAGTACACTAAGGTTTCTTATAAGTCCTGACTGAAGAGAGTCCGAACTGACGTTCCCTGAGTGAGAGTACTCGGAAGAGGTTGTGGTGTAAAGTTTTCATAGTTAAGAAGAACGTGAGTCGGTGGAAAGATCAAGTTGAGGGTATAGGTGTGTACTGGTGACCTTTTTGGTATCGAAACTGATGTATCTGGAAATAACCGTTTCATTGTAAAGACGAAAAATTATATAACAGATCCAAACAGTATAGAAAAGAAGGTTTCTCCTTCGTAGAAAATTAAAGTACGGACATAAGTGATAGACTTCATTAAGACCTCGGGTTCTTTTATTTTGGACAGTGACAAAGGTAACAAAGGGGTAGATAAACGGTACTTCACTACTCTGGTCTACGGTACTATAATCGAAAGACTTACAACTGAAGATTCGGTCGAAAAAGTAAGAGGAGAAGATGAAAGTAGTTCTCCGAGAAATCAAGGAGAGACGAAAGACAGTATTCCCACCACAGTAGACATATAGACTTCAATAACTATAAAGAGGGTCGTTAGAACTAAGATCGAACACTTGGTAGGTCGTAAAACGTATTACATGAGACGTATATTCAATTTGTTTGTCCCACTGTTATATGTCGGAACTATATGAGGAAAGGGTTAAAACTTGGTCAGGTAACAAGGTACAGACCAAGATTGACAACGAAGAACTGGACGTATGTCCAAAGAGTCCTCAGTCCATTCTGCCAGACTATAAGGGTGGAGAAATCCTTAAAAGGTCAAACAACACTAGGGATGTCGAATGATCAATTGAATGATCAATTCGAACGAGTCAAGTCAAGTCAAGTCGGCGAGTCAACACAGGTTGAGAAACGCTGGGGTACTTGGTGTCGTACGGTCCGGAGGGACAGGTAGTGGTTGAGGGTCTCAGGTGGGTTTGGGTACAAGTTACTCAGCCACTACGGTAGGTTGGTAGAGTAGGACAGTAGGGAAAGAGGAGGACGGAAGTTAGAAAGGGTCGTAGTCCCAGAAAAGGTTACTCAGTCGAGAAACGTAGTCCACCGGTTTCATAACCTCAAAGTCGAAGTTGTAGTCAGGAAGGTTACTTGTAGGTCCTGACTAGAGGAACTCCTACCTGACCAACCTAGAGGAACGTCAGGTTCCCTGAGAGTTCTCAGAAGAGGTTGTGGTGTCAAGTTTTCGTAGTTAAGAAGACACGAGTCGAAAGAAATATCAGGTTGAGAGTGTAGGTGTGTGCTGGTGACCTTTTTGATGTCGGAACTGATCTACCTGGAAACAACTGTTTCATTACAAAGACGAAAAATTATACGACAGATCCAACCAGTATTGGAATTCGAACGATCAATTGATATTTTAGAAAGTCACAAACTAAACTGACCATTAAGTACCATTTTATATAGGTTCTTTATTCTCTTTCGTATCGTCACTTTTTTCTTATGACTCTAATCTCAATATTTAATCTTGAATACTCTGAAGATATATTGGACCCGTTCAATAAATTAGAAGGTTTCCAGGAAAAGTTTTAGTGATCAATTCACCTTTAAAACATAACTTTATTAAAACCTGTAAGGGAAACCAGAGAGTGGATTGGTCAGGGAAAGGTGGGGGTATGATATATGAAGTGTACGTGAATACAGACCATTGTAGGTAATTACATAACTAAATAACCAGAAAAGAAAGGTATTTTAAAACTATGATAACTCCCGTTCCTTGTGTAGAATAAACAATATAAGACTATGGATCGTGTTAAGGACCGTGTTTCATCCATGAATTGTCCACACTTCTTTTGTCTGATCACAACTCCCCTACTCATGTTCCCTTCCCTCTCTGTCTTTACTTCGTCCCTCCCCCCTTTCTCTTCTCATTCTCCTGTTAGGATTATACATACCCTATCGAGTCCACTCGAAACTTTCCATTATTTACTCACGAACAGTAGAAACCGATAAAAGGGTCGAAGACAGTATTAGTCAGGGTATTAGTAAGTCCGGACGATGCGTAATCAAATCTTTTGTCATCGAATGGAATAGCAATTTGTTCTAATATCAACATTTCTAATAAAATTCTTAGTTTTATAGAGACTTACTGACTGATGCAAGTAACCCTTCGTCAAACGATTTTTCCTTGAATTTTTGGGTTCCCTGTATGATTTGAGAAAAATCTCCGGAGTATTATCGAATCAGAAGTGAAATATGTATTCTATTGGAGTTTTAATTCTCCCACTTTTTCAATGGTATATTGACATAAGATTGTTTTAATTTAAAGGGACTTAAAACTGTTGACCTAACTCCTACTCTCTTACAGGTACAAGAACCCCGTACTTTAGGTGTGGTTTGAAGACTTTCTAAGTCTTTTTAAATATTTTTATTATATACTTACTCGTGTTTATAAATACTATATCTCTTTGTCTTTTTTTTCTTTCGTTTACTCCTTTTTACAATTGTTAACACTTAGACCAATTACCTATGTGATCAGGATATTGAAAAGACATTTATACTTTATAGTTTTATAATGTTTTTTCAATTAACAGGTGTGTCTCGTTCAATCTATTTCGGTATATTTTCCTATGAGTGTACCTTAATTTGTAAGGGTAATTCCGTCATTTTGTTTTCGGTTAACGTTTGTACCTAAAGTAAGCTTGGACATTCTAGTTGTTTAACAGTGAAGTGTGATTTCCTTTTGGTGATGATTTCGCATAGGGGGGTTTAAAACTATAGTATATTAAAAGTTTTCTACGAGGAACCGTTTTTTAACAGACAACAGATTGGGTGGGAGGTGGAGGTTCCGGAGAAGAGGAACAGTGGAAGACTACTTGGCATGACCTCACGGGTGTACTGGATTAAGGCCGGTTGCTCACTACTCATGTTCATGATTGGTCTTGAAAATTTTCCCCGTTTGAACCGATCGTAGGGACATCCGGAAGACTGGTATGAAGGACAGACCTTACTTCTTGCATTAAGGACTGTCACTTCGTTGTAGTTTGTTGGTTTACTGGTATTCGATTCCTTCCGATTGGCCTCAGAAATCACTGTGACGACACGACGGCGTGGTCGGGCCCTGATGGTTGGAGATGGAGGACTAGTTCGTTTTTGATAATGTACAAGTTCATATATTCCATAAAACAAAGAACTCCGATCGATGAAAGAATTAATGTACACGGTATTTTCATAGTTATTTGTTTTCTAGTATTTCCGTACTGATTGTCAAATAGTCTTTTAAAATACAGAAGAAAGGCGTCAAAAGTTTAAACCAGAGAACTTGCACCTCATTGATACTGTTGTCTTTTCGATAAAAGTTTTTTGATATGAAGATTTAATATTAGAAAGAATTTTTCTCAAAGTTCCGTGAAGAGACCACCAGGTCATCAATTCTTAGGTGGAACGTTACGTCCCCTACGTCCAAGTTAGGGACCCACCTCTTAATTCTATGGCGTACGGTCCCTCGTTACTTCGGACGTGCACTGTTGATCTCTCAGACACTTGACGTTACTTTCTAGGGTACACTACGTTGGACTGTCGGTTTATTTACTTGTTTATTTATGTAAAAAAATTTTCTCAAAATTCTTTGTCTTCTATTTTATTATATCGTTTCCAGAGAGTCATTCGTTTACTATTGACAACGTGTTAAATTCACAGAACAAACTTATATGTCTTTAATCCGTCTTTTTAATCAGTTCGGTATATTAAACGGATGGATACGGAGTCTTTCTGTACGAACTTTTTTGATGAGAAATATTTATTACTCATTTACCGATTATTTTTGTGAAAAGGAATGTGAAATACTATACGGACTGGAAGTCTCGTTTTCCGGAGAATTTCTTATTTCCGGTAGATACTACAAGGTTTCGAATACTACCCTAATGGTCCAGTGGTTTTCGGTTTCTAAGTCATTATTACATTCCTTCTTTTCTTTTATTCACTGAAGTAAACTTTTGTATTCCCTCTTCGATTTTGTTGTTGTTGTTGTTGTTGTTGTTTTTTGTCACACATTTACTGTTTTAATACTGGAGTTCTGTGGGAATTTTTTTCTTCGATAAGTATAATGGTTGTACTTCGAAGTCGGGACATTCGTGTAAAAGTGAAGATAAACCAGATTCTTGTGGGTAATGTAATAAATGTCCTACGTATTGATATTTAAAGACTTCTCCATTTCACGTTACATGAACTACGTTTAGTACCAGAAAACGACTTTTTGTACACCAAATAGTACTTCAATATAAATCCTGAGAATGGTAACTGTCTAGAGACAACAATAAGAAGTCAAAGAGAAGAACGGCGAGACGTTCCTTAATTACTTGATCAATTATATGTGTCGTGACTCGTTCTTCGTCTACAATTTGACAGTGACTGACCACTGATGTTACAAAGACAGAGTCAATAGTGAATTATTCTATTCGACTTATGAACCTTATGGTATACGAAACATGATTGTCTTTTAAGTTTACGTCCTCTCGTGATTTTATCAAGTTAAATTTATTTATTTTTAGAAATTTCAAATTAAAATTTTTAATGGAGACCATAATTCACAAAGTTGAGACATGTAATTCTATATTAGTAATAATATAGTCACCCTCCATATTAGTATTACTGATGTGAATCTAAAGTTTATAATTAATGGGTAGAGTTCAAAGAAAGGGGGAAAAAGTCAAAGTCTCTCGTATCGTAGATTTTTAATTTTCGGTTAATTCTATTTCAATCCAAGTCGAACAAAGTAGAATGTCAGTTTACTTCGATTTTTATTCGTATGAAAGTATAAATTCAGTGAACCTTTCGATCCTTTAAACTGTATATAAAGTTCTTTTAACAATATATGTGGTTTAGATTTGACGGTTTCTTCAAAGTCGATGTGTAATTACGAGAATAGATGACATAGGGTACTTGTGACAACAAGTCAACGATTCAACACATGGTAAAAAACGTTGGGGTACTTGACGTCGTGTGGTCCAAAGGGACAGGAGATGACGGAAGACCTCAAACGAATTTAAGTACACCTCAATCACTACAGTAGGTTGGTAGAGTAGAAAGACAGCAGGGGAGGAGGAGAACGAGAGTTCGAAAGGGTTGCAGTCCCAGAACAGGTTACTCAGTCAAGAAGCGTAGTCCACCGGTTTGATGACCTCGAAGTCGAACTCGTAGTCAGAAAGATTACTTACAATCCCCGACTATAGGGAATCCTAACTGACCAAACTAGAGGAACGACAGGTTCCCTAAGAGTTCTCAGAAGAGAACTCTTGGTGGTCTTAGGCTTTCGTAGTTTCGAGGCCGAGAACCGGAACAAATACCAGGTTGAGAGTATAGGTTCGTACTGGTAACCTTTTTGGTATCGAAACTGATATACCTGGAGACAGGTGTTTCACTACAGAGACGAAAAGTTATATGACAGATCCAAAAAGTATCGAAAAGAAGGTTCTTCGTTCACAAAAAATTTAAAGTACCGACGTCAGTGGTAGACGTCACTAAAACCTCGGGTTCTTTTCTTTTAGACAGTGACAAAGGTAACAAAGGGGTAGTTAAACAGTATTTCACTACCCTGGCCTACGGTGCTATAATCAAAAGATTTACAACTCAAAATTAGGACGAAAAAGTGAGGGGAGAAAATGGAAGGAGTTCGCCAAGAAATCAAGGAGAAACAAAAGACGGTAAACCCATCATAGTAGACGTATAGACTTCAGTAACTATAGAGAGGGTCGTTAGAAACTAAGGTCGAACACCCAGTAGATCGGGTCGTAAAGTGTACCACATGAGACGTACATTCAATTTATTCGTCCCACTGTTAGATGCCAGAACTCCACGAGGAAAGGGTTAAAACTTGGTCAGACAACAAGATACAGGTCAAGATTGATAACGAAGAACAGGATTTATATCCAAAGAGTTCTCTGTCCATACCACAAGACCATAAGGACAGAGAACTTCTTAAAAGGTCAAACAACACTAGGTGTGTCTTTTTCAGAAATTACATCAGTTACTTCGCCTTTATCTACAAAAAGACCTTAAGAGAACGAAAAAGATACCAGGCTACCTAGAACCGTTATACTAGCGACCAAGGAGACGGAAAAGATTTAGGTCGTAGATGTAGATCTTCAAGAACCAAGTCCATGACGATTTCGGATCGAACTTCCTAAAACTCGTAATAGACCGATCGTACACTTTACTCTCGTTGACGTGCCATCGAACTTGTAAGAAATCATGACGGGAAGAAACCCTGACCTTACTTTTGACTGAAAAAGATCAGGACACCGGTGACGACTCAAAGGGTAGTTGTATAACCTGAAATAACGACACGGATACTTCTTTGACTCCAGGTCGTTTCCTCTTCACTGAAGAGTCTCGGGTGTGTCCATAAAATACCGTTTCGGTCCCGATCTTAGGTTCAAAGGGTTGGAGGTTAGGTTACTAGAGATATATATGGTACGATGACGAAAGAAACTAGTACATAAAAATAGTGGTCCTAATTAAGTGAGTTATNAACTCTTGGTGGTCTTAGGCTTTCGTAGTTTCGAGACCGAGAACCGGAACAAATACCAGGTTGAGAGTATAGGTTCGTACTGGTAACCTTTTTGGTATCGAAACTGATATACCTGGAGACAGGTGTTTCACTACAGAGACGAAAAGTTATATGACAGATCCAAAAAGTATCGAAAAGAAGGTTCTTCGTTCACAAAAAATTTAAAGTACCGACGTCAGTGGTAGACGTCACTAAAACCTCGGGTTCTTTTCTTTTAGACAGTGACAAAGGTAACAAAGGGGTAGTTAAACAGTATTTCACTACCCTGGCCTACGGTACTATAATCAAAAGATTTACAACTCAAAATTAGGACGAAAAAGTGAGGGGAGAAAATGGAAGGAGTTCGCCAAGAAATCAAGGAGAAACAAAGGACGGTAAACCCATCATAGTAGACGTATAGACTTCAGTAACTATAGAGAGGGTCGTTAGAAACTAAGGTCGAACACCCAGTAGATCGGGTCGTAAAGTGTACTACATGAGACGTACATTCAATTTATTCGTCCCACTGTTATATGCCAGAACTCCACGAGGAAAGGGTTAAAACTTGGTCAGACAACAAGATACAGGTCAAGATTGATAACGAAGATTGTCCGGATGTCCTTGACGTCTGACCTGACGTCAAAAGTTTGTTGTGTACCCACTCTACTTACATACTGAGAAACAGAATTTGTCAAGGATGGGTCAAACAAGAGGTACCTCCTTTCCTATGTCCGTCCTTTCTCGATTTCCACTTCTATATACCTTCTTTTACTTGTTTTACCCTACCTCGATTCCACATAGAGTTCCCGATCTCGAGGAAAAGATAACTTGTCGAGAGAATGTTATATTATTCTGTAAAATTTTGACCCCCAAACTCCTGACCCCATTCTCTATTGATCTCCAATTTGTCCGTTTCTTGTTCATCTTCACCTTTTCCTGACGGTGACTCTGTACTTTTCTTTCCATATCTTTTCGTAGACACGATCTTTGGACGTGTAGGAACTGAAGGATGAGATAGAAGTTAGTTTGTGGGTCAAGATAAGTAATATGGAGTATTTATGAATACTTTAGATGGTGGAGGGGAGGAGGAATGATAGTGAAGGTTGTAGAGAATGGATATAATGAAAGTTTGGAGGATTGTCTGGAGTGACAGAGGTTTGAAGAGAGGAGTTTAAGTGCAAGGTGTATTTACGTATAGTCTAGATGGTTTTCCGTTTGACTTGTTCTAGTACTATGAGCGGTTCTCACAGGAAGGTACCGAAAAATAGGGATATTCTAGTACAAAGAAAGAAAGCGAGAGAAAAAGAACCCACACAGTACGTCGTACACCCTAGAATCTAGGGACTGGTCCCTAGTTTGGGAATAGGGGACGTCACCTTCACGTCTCAGGTCACCTTGACCTGGTGGTCTCTTCACGGTTCTACTACAAAGTCATAGTGAACGTTCAGGACATAGACCGAGGACAAAGGAAGACTTCGGTGTAAAGACTGGTGAGGGTATTTAAAAATGCAAGAATGTAGTGGTTTCAAGGAAATATATACTACTAAAAGAGAACTAAGTCGTAGAAACACGTATTTCAAAGAAAATGGAACCCACTGGTTCACAGGGTCGAAAGGATCTGACAAGGTCAAAATCGAGACTTTTAGAGTGTAGGGTTCTTTGAGGAACCCACTTTGTTTAACCTTACTGACCGATGGGAAGATGGATCTGATAAAGTAGGATAGGATAGTTTAGGAAAGGACCGATCGGATATTGAGTTGAAAATTCGGAGTCGAGAATACAGTGGAGGAAACCTTTTAGAACTAAAGAAATCGTTATGATAAGTTTTTCTTGAAAGGTGTTAATATTTTTATAGAATATAGACACGATAGTTATATCGATGCATATCGATGACTCGTCACTTTATACTGGTCACACTAACTCCAGGATTTTAAAGTTGAAGTAAATTAAAGTTAATTAAATTGTCAGTTTCCATCGATCTCCCACGTCTTAACCTATTATGTCAGAATCTGTGACCTAATTTTGAAGACTAAGTCATTTTGGATCCTCATTCTGAGTCTCAGTTATGAGACAAGTGGACTACACTTCTCGGTTGAGAAACCTTTTCTGGGACTACGACCCTTTCTAACTTCCGTCATCCTTTTCCCCTGCTGTCTCCTGCTCTACCAACCTACCATAGTGGTTGAGTTACCTGTACTCAAACTCGTTCGAGACCCTCTACCACTTCCTGTCCCTTCGGACCTCACGACGTCAGGTACCTCAACGTTTCTCAACCTGTGTTAACTCGTTGACTTGTTGTTGTTTCTGAGTCTTGGTAAGTAAAATTGTTTGTAGAGTTCGTTTTGACTATACCCATCGGATCTCTGGTACATACTCTTTATGATATATCTTTCTTGACATCCTATGTTCAGTTTCAATCCACGTCCGTTTTTAATTTAGGACACTTCGTGACGTATGGTCTTCTCTCTTTCCATGATATTTAAATATCACTCGTGTTACAGACCGAATAGAGTCCCGAACGAGACAGACGTCCTTAACGAATTTGTGTCAAGAACGGAAGAACATTGGTCAATCAAGTCGAAAAGGACTTAAGAACCAGTGTATATGGGAATTCAAGGAGTAATGAACTCTATCGAATGATATCGGTTTCTCGATTTATTTTATGTAGTTTCCATCAAATAGCAGATACTCTCCCTTTGTTTTTTATTGGTTTTATAGACGAGGACTTTAATTCTTACTTTTTATATCAGAAGTCTGTGGAGTCAAAGTTTAATTACCGAGATGGATTGTGGTGTTAGATTCCCGCAGTGGATTCACTATAGTTACTGTAAAACTAAGAGACTTTGTGACTTAAACGACTGGAAAGGGGAGAATAATTTTTGAGGGAAGAAAGTTTCTTCGTTATAGTGAGAAATATCAGGGGAGTAGTGACACACACACACACACACATATTACGTATGATTGAGCGAAGTCAGTACAAGTTGAGAGACCCTGGGCTGCCTGACATTGGGTGGTCCGAGGAGACTGACATCCTAAGAGGTCTGTTCTTATGACCTCACCCATCGGTAAGGAAGGAGGTCCCCTAGAAGGACTGGGTCCCTAGTTTGAACACAGAGAATGCAGAGGACACAACCGTCCACCCAAGAAATAGTGATGACGGTGGACCCTGCGGGTCATATATATATATACACAAATAAATAAACCGACACGACCCAGAACCAGCGTCAAACTCCCTAGAAAATCAACGTCGTTCACCGTTCACCCTAGGTCGAGGGACTGGTCACTAACTTGGGTTCCAGGGACATAAAAATCACGTCTCAGAATCGGGTGACCTGATGGTCCCTTCAGGGATTTGTAAATTAAAAATTTCTTCGGGTTCATCCCTTAGACTCTTTTCATTTTTATTCCCAACGACGATGACGACGATTCAGCGAAGTCAGCACAGGCTGGGACACGCTGAGGTATCTGCCGTCGGGTGGTCCGAGGGGACAACGACCCTAAGAGATCCGTTCTTGTGACCACACCCAACGGTAAAGGAAGAGGTTACGTACTTTGACTTTTCACTTTCACTTCAGTGAGTCAGCACAGGCTGAGAATCGCTGGGGTACCTGACATCGGATGCTCCGAGGAGGCAGGTACCCTAAAGGACCCAATGTATTATTTTAATGTAACTATCTATCCCAGTCACTGTCTTTCCGTAAATTACCAGAGTATTTCGACGACCTTTACTTATCTTTTAGACTGAGATGCGAATAATCGTCGACCAAATTTCATCCTTCTTTTTGGTAGTCAAGTTTGTCACAGTCATTCTACTTTCATTTAGTTAATAAATACTCTTAGTGACGAACAGAACTATAAATTTTGATGATCTCAAAGATATTAGAGAACAGTTTTCTTATGGTAGATTACATTCATTACATTACAAGAGTTATTTGTCAGGTATCATGATGATTTTATGTTAACATAGACCGACTCAAAAAGTACTGTATGGATTTCACGTTACAGTTCCGTTTTATGCCAACTTCGTTAAAATATTTCCGGGTTTATTATGTTCAAATCCAAATTTCTAAAGACTAGTCGGTCAAGTCAGTGAGTCAACACAGGTTGAGAAACGCTGGGTTACCTGACGTCGTGTGGTCCGAAGGGACAGGTAGTGGTTGAGGGTTTCGGATGAGTTTGAGTGCAGGTAGAACAACCACTACGGTAGGTTTGTAGAGTACGAGACAACGGGGGAAGAGGAGGACCGAAGTTAGAAAGGGTCGTAGTCCCATAAAAGGTTCCTCACCCAAGAAGTGTAGTCTACCGGTTTCATAACCCTCAAAGTCGAAGTCGTAGTCAGGGAGGTTACTTATAAGTCTTGACTAAAGGAAATCCTAACTGACCAACCTGAAAGAACGTCAGGTTCCCTGAGAATTCTCGGAAGAGGTTGTGGTCTCCAGTTTTCGTAGTTAAGAAACCACGAGTCGAAAGAAATATCAGGTTGAGAGTGTAGATATTTGCTGATAACTTTTTTGGTAACGAAACTTATCTACCTCGAAACTACCATTTCATTACCAAGACGAAAAATTATACAACAGATTCAACCAGTCTCGAAAAGAAGGTTCCTCGTTCGCAGAAAATTAAAATACCGACGTCAATGGTAGACGTCACTAAAACCTCGGGGTTTTTATTTCAGAGATAAAGGTAACAAAGGGGTAGATAGACGGTACTTTACTACCCTGACCTACGGTACTAGAATCAAAATACTTACGACTCAAAATTCGGTTGAAGAAGTGAGAGGAGAAAGTGAAAATAGTTCTCCGAGAAATCATGAAGAAATGAAAGACGGTATTCCCACCACAGTAGACATATAGACTCCAATAACCATAAAGAGACACGTTAGGACTAAGGTCGAATACGAAGTAGGTAAGTAGGTTAGACCGTAAAGTGCACTAAATGAGACATATATTCAATTTATTAGTCCCACTGTTATATGTCGGAACTGCATGAGGAAAACGTTGACCTTGGTCAACCAACAAGGTACAGGTTAAGATTGACAACGAAGGATTAAACATATGTCTAAAAAGTCCTCCGTCCAGTTCACCAGACCATAAGGATAGAGAACTTCTCAAAAGGGGTCAAAGAACAACAGGTGTGTCAGTTTCCGAAACCGTATCATTTATTTCGGTTTCATCTGCAAAAAGACCTTAAGGTAACGAAAAAGTTACTAGACATCTACAATCGTTAAACTAGGGACCAAGGACCCGGAAAAGATTTGGGTCGAACTTGTATACCTTCAAGTGTCAAGTACATGACAACTTCGGACCGAACCTCTTAAAACTCGTGACGAAATAATTTCACACTCTACTCACGTTAATACACCATCAAACTTGTAAGAAACCGTAACGGAAAGAAACCCTGACCTTACTTTTGACTGGAAAAGGTCGGGACACCGATGACGACTCAAAAGGTTTAGACGACCGTATAACTCACGTCGTGAAAGTGTCGTAGTAGAAAATCCTAAACTTTATCGAATTAACCTTAAGGTAGTGGAGGTGATCGAAACATCACCACTGTCGGACCGAATTAAATCCTGATTTTAAATATTTAAATGTCTTACCTATCCTCCAAACGGGAAGTTCGTTGACGATAATTTATAATACAGAACATTGAAAAATATTCTCAAGCTATTCATTGAAGTATTTATAATAAAGAAAATGTAAGACTACTGTAAAACCACTCGTTTGTTAAGTTCCAACGGAGGGTGCAATTTAATTAAACTTTATTAAACTCACATCTGTGAGACACGACAGTGACATTCCCGTCCCCCATTACACGGAAGGTAAAAATATAGAATGAATAGGAAATATTGTTTCGATATTTGACGGATATAAGTTACAGAAGTGAAAGAGTGTACGTAATAAAGGGATAGATATGTTATTCTGAAGACAGGGGATATTACGGTGACTTTGATAAGAGAAAAATTTTTACAAATAAACCGACCCAATCCAGAATCAACACCACGCAACTGAATCAACAGGGTACCGTGCATCCTAGGATCGAGGGACTAGTCTGGTCCCTAGGCTGGGCGTGGAGGATGTGACCTTTCGTCTAAGAATTGGTAACCCGGTCGTCCCTTTAGGGCACGGTGACTTTAATAAGAGCGATTTGGTGATTGTAGAAACAAAACGGAGAATCTATAAAGTGTCGATGGGAGATTGGTAAGGACAGGGGACTTTAAGAGGGGAGTTGAAGACACTGTGTTGAGAGGGGTCGCCGAGACCATAATAAAAAAACTCGAGGTGAAGAAGAGGATGAGGAATTTACTAATACGAAGTCCTGAGAGAGGTAGGAGTCGGGAAACGAAAAGAATGAAAGATACCGGAGTGACACACTAGAGTGAATCAAACACCTGGATTAATGTTAAATATTAGTATACTGCAATTTGAGATAAACATCCACGAAAGGACCACCAGGTCTCCTACTCTACCAACCTACCATAGTGACTGACTTACCTGTGCTCAAGTTCGTTTGAGGTCCTCTATGACTTCCTGTCCTTTCGTACCGTACGACGTCAGGTGTCCCAGTGTTTCTCAGTCTGTGTTAAATCACTGACTTGCTATTGTTGGAACCACTAGATCACCAATTCTTAGACGGTCGGTTACAGCCCCTGTCCACAAGCTACAAGTTAAGGACCAGGTCCTTCCGGGGTATACAGTGTCTCGTACGTGGTGTTGATGACTCGGACGTGAGATCTCGGGGAGCTCGGTGTTAGTGACCCGGACGCGTGACGTTGGTGACTGCAGACACACGGATCTCGGACACGGGACGTCATTCTCTTCAGTGGAGTTACTCTTCGGACACGCGACGTTACGCCTCATCGGGCACAAGCGACGTTGATCTCATTCGGGAACTTATCGTTGCTTCTGGGTCGTGTCTGTTTTTGACTTATTTGAAAATTTTTATTATTTGTTTCTTTGAGATAAACATCAGAAATGGAGAGACGGTCGAGGTTTGGTATGTAGGTTACCACATGGTTTATAAAGGTGGGATAACAGTGTGTCCGTGTTGTTTAGGTTGTACGAGTTTTGACTTTAGTAGGAGAGAACAAGGAATAGGGTTAGACGATGAGAAGGTTATAAAGAACAAGAGTAGTCTTTAGGTCCGAAGAAGGGTCTGGGTAAGAAGAGATGTATGGAGTGTAGATTTTCCAGTAGTTCAACACAGTGTAGACGGACGGACTTAAGAAACTCATACACGGTGGATGAGGTCAGGGTCGTGGTGACAAGTCCAAGACCGATACGATAAACATACGGTTCCTATAGACTTTTTAGAGGATTGAAGGGATGGAGGTCTTACTAGGGGAGAGACCAAATAGGAGGTTTATGACGGTCTAAACAGAAGGAATTTTACACTAAAGTTTGGACAAATTTAAGGAAAGATGTATACAATTGGAGGAAGGGAATCAAATTAAATATTCCTGGAAATACCTGATCCGTGATGAGTAAAGGGATCCGAGTAGACGAACATACAATGTGTATGGAAAAAAATAAACAATATCATATGATAAATATCAAGGTCCATATATGGAACGATAAACTGACGAGATACGAAAACGTATACGGATAGGACGGTTCTTATATGTTCTGAATTTTTACACCTAAGATTTCAATACTTACATGTCCAAGTTTAGGGAAGAGATGGTGACTGAATTAACGTGGTAGGGTGACTAGCTGGTTCTCGTTGAATGAATTGGAGCTAAAAGAGTAGTGATTTTTACTTCATTGTGACAAGTGGTGTTGTATGGTAAAAGTTTTCTCAATTTTTTATACATTTCCGAATGAAGTCCCAAAACGTCTATCAGGTTAACTGGTCATAAATAAATATAAAAATGAATCAATTATGTGTGATTTCGAAACTCTAAGTTGAATTTCGTAATAGAGGTTCTTTTGGACTAGGGTATCTAACCAAACTTATAGGAAAGAGAAATGAAAATACTATAAGTCTTACATAGAGATTTTTTATACATAATGTGACGTGACCAAACAAAAGGGAGAAATCTAGGGAATTTTCTGTCTTAATGAAAAGATGAAACAACGGAGTTGCGGATGGTCTCACTGACCCATATGTCTCATCATGTGACCATATGGGTATGTCTTATCTACATGTTATCGTGAAACGGTACCTTGACTTACTAGTCCGGTAATTCTTGTGTAGATTATAGGGATGTGATTCAACTCTTCGAAATTGGTCTTGTCCTTTGACCCGAAGGGACCACCGAGTCACCATTTCTTAGGCAGAAGGTCACGTCCTCTACGTCCAAGCTAGAGACCCAGCCCTTCTAGGGCCTCTTCCTTTGCCGTTGGGTGAGGCCATAAGAACGGACCCTTCAGGGTACCTGTCTTTGCGGATCGTCCTATGTCAGATACCCCAACGTCTTAGTCGGAGTTTAATCACTAATTTGTTGTTGTTATTGATCATTTCCTGTGACCATATCAGTTCGGACCATCTCATTGGAACGTCCTAAATTGTCGTTACTAGGTCCATCTCTCTGTATCAAAAACTAGGTTTATGTGTTAAAGTGTTGTTAAAAAAGGACTAAAATCTTAGTCCTTCGTAGTATTTCATGTTTATATTTAATATATATCGGTAAATATTTAACAGAAAAACCTTGTCTTAATGTAAGACATTAATTTAAGTTTAGTGTGACTTTTTGGTTTTTGTTAATAAAACGTCTCATCCATTTTAATAAGTCGTCTTTTAAAGGATGCACAACCACCCAAAGGTAGTGGTCAGTTAAGAGTCATTCCTTCAGTACCGTTGTTATTTGTGTGCATTGAGTCTAATTTGACCTTTATTAGTAGAGTCAATGCTTTTTGTTTTGTTAAAATGTTTGATACGATTCTGGGAAGTCGGTTCAAGTTTTCGGTACTGACAGTTGTAGTAAGATGATTTAACTTTAAAGTTTCGATTCTCGTTTTTATTTCCTTCACGAACTTGAACAGGATGTTATACCATCTTCTTAGTGCATTCTATTACATGTTCCGAAGGGTCCACCGTGATCGTCATTTCTTGGACTGACGGTTACGTCCAATCAGTACTCTGTGTCTAAGTTAAGGACCCAGTCCTTCTAAGGGACTTCCTCCCGTACCGTTGGGTGAGGTCCTAAGAACGAACCTCTTAGGGAACCTGTCTCCTCCGACCGTCCGACGTCAGGTGTCCCAGCGTGTCTCAACCTGTACTGACTTCACTGAATCGTGTATACGTACGTTCTATTGCATACGTTCACGAGATCATCTGACGTTTAGATATGTTTGTACTCAATAGTGATGGCTTTTGAAATAATTTTTTTATTTTTCGGGTGTTCGGGATTCTCGGGCACGAAGTGTTGTTCTCTTTGGTCGTGTTACGTTCCGGGTGTGTGACGTTGATCTCTCCTCGGGGCCCGGGGACTGACGACGTTGATCTTTCTTCGGACACGTCGTTGTTTCTTGGTCGTGTCGGTTTGTAAAAAACTTTTTTGTTTTTTTAAAAGAATATAAAAGTAATAGATTCTTAAATAAAAAGGTTCTTTTGGAATTTTATAACATATATGGTTATTGAATAGAATGGCTAAAAGAAAAAAACAACAGCTGGTCGACTGAGACAATAACAAAGGAAGAAGAAAAGGTGACATTTGTATCACTGTAGTATTTTTTAATTAATACGTAATGTGAGTTCTTTATTTCTGATATAAAATAGTGTCGCCTTGGTGACTTTCTTCGAATGTTCTTTCAATGTGTAACCGAAACTGCCACCAGTACTAATTCAATTGACCACACGAGGGTGTGGACGACTGTCATTTTCCATCTGTATTATAAGGTTCTCACATTGTCGTTGTAACATTCGTAGTAATTAGTTTATGGGTTTTTTCTGAAGTATTTCTGTCTCAATATTAGTTTTGACTCTACTAAAAGTCCGGTAATCGACTCTAGCGGAATCCGTCTTAGAGTCGTGTTAAATTTTAAGACGAAGGGACCACCGAGTCTCCAATTTCGCAGACGGACGTTACGTCCTCTGGGGCCAAACTAGGAACCCAGCCCTTCTAGGGGACCTCTTCCTTTACCGTTGGGTGAGGTCATCAGAACGGACCTCTTAGGGTACCTACCTCTTCGGACCATCCGATGTCAGGTGTCCCAGCGGTTCTCATCCTGTACTGACTCGATGAAGTGAAAGTGAAAGTTCGTGTTAAATTTTAAGACGAAGGAGTCCACTAATTAACATCAAGGTCAGAGTTTAAGTGATATCTTTTACCCGTAAGTGAGTAAGTCAACACACGGTTTCATTATCCGTGGTAAGATCCATCTATTTTTCTATTTGTACTAGGAACGGTAGATTTTTCGTTAGATCACTCCCGTGTATTAGTTTATTGTTAATGTCATATCTTACGTGTCCCATCCTTCTAGTCCTCTCAGTTTTGTCGATTCTACTTGTAAAGGACTCTGAAAAGTTAATTATATTGCTATCTCATTCTCACTCAAAACCTTCTTTTTATTACATTGTATAAATATAAAATGCAAATGATAGAAATTAGTGGATACTTCGAAAAGATCACCGAGTCTACCATTACTTAAACGGACGTTAAGTCCTTCTAAAGGACCTCTTCTTGGTAGATACTTACCTG
This sequence comes from Capra ibex, assembly GCA_006410555.1. Classification (NCBI taxonomy): domain Eukaryota; kingdom Metazoa; phylum Chordata; class Mammalia; order Artiodactyla; family Bovidae; genus Capra; species Capra ibex. Next base: position 734,173 of record SJYO01006649.1, read on the forward strand.
ATCGTTATATATGTCATTTTGGAAATAAATGTAATAAACGAAGAATATAATAGAATCATATGAAGGAAATGATCGTGTACCATATCATATACATAATAAAGATTTTCAACGTAATTTCTCTTAACGTCTATCCTTAGAAAGGGAATGATATAATTCATACGACGAACTTAAAATTTTCGTTTTAACCACAATAAGGAAATAGTCTCTACATTTTCAGTTAAATTGAGATGTTAATGTTTATTTTACCATTTTAAGACTGATTTTATTTTAGACTTATGTACACACATTTATATGTGTAACCCACAGATTCACTATCCGTGATAAGGTCCATCTATTTTTCTATTTTCTACTGTATATATCCCTGTCTTTCTGTCTCTAAATCTTACTTGATGATCATACTCTAGTATTTTCCTTTCTCAGTAAAAGATGTTCTACAATGTCTTTGTTTTTTATAAAGAGGGGTGGGGTCTTCCTGATATTGTGTTGATGAACCGTAAATTGGTACCGACGTATTTTTGGCGCCTCTTCCGTTACCGTGGGGTGAGGTCATGAAAACGGACCTTGTAGGGTACCTGTCTCCTCGGACCTCCCGACGTCAGGTACCCGAGCGATTGTCAGTCCGTGCTGACTCGCTGAAGGGAAAGTGAAAAGTGAAAGGACGTGACCTCTTCCTTTACCGTTGGGTGAGGTCACAAGAACGGACCTCTTAGGGTCCCTGCCTCCTCGGACCACCCGACGGCAGATACCCCAACGTGTCTCAGTCTGTGCTTACTTCGCTGAATCGTCGTCGTCGTATTTTTGGCCCCCTTTTTTTTTAGTCTTCCGATCCTTTATCTTTGTATTCTACTATGATACTTGTAATGAACTAGAAGATCGTGTTACCTAATTCTGACCTATTTAGAAAAGGTCCTATTATGTTGCAAAAAAAATTGAAGAGTTTCAATGTTTCTTTGAGATTCTTTACCTCTATAGTCTCAACTGGTTTTTTTTTTTTTTTTCTACAGATGACACTTTGTATAAATGTATAAAAACGGATACTAGACCATAATGACGTAAGACTTAAGCTCAACAGTCAAATATTTAATGAGATTTTCGAAATAGTATAAAGTGAGATTTGGTTTCTTTATGAAGTATGAAATGTTATTAAACATGAATTATTTACAAGAGTTTATTAAAACAATATTCTTAGGTTAATATATATCATAAAATTAGAAAGAGTAAATAACTTCACAAGAAAGTAATCATATATAATATTTTCATTTTGTTACTTTTTTCTGACTGTAAATCTCGTGTGAGTAGATCTCTAGTGGACTTAGTTTGATGAACCATGGAAATTCTTTCATAGAAAGTTGTTCCTACAGGTGGTGTCATCGTGTCCAAAGATCTATTGTAGTCATAAGAGGTTTATTACGGATTCTAGTCTAGACGTGTTCTACTCTAAACTTAGATACTAAGTTTAGATAAATATAACATATAAGGAGTTTTCGCGTTGTTTGAAAAAAAAACTCTAAAATTAATAAAATAATAAAATGTAAAACTCAGACACGAGTTTTACATTTTAGTGAATTAATGTCTTTTTCTCGTCTGCTTTGTCGTTCCGGAGGGAAGTCAAACCAAATAATGACAACTAAACAAACAAACTTTACACACTTTTATGTGAATCAGTAGATTTAAGTAAAACTCGATGGTTTCAGGTTTCACCTAATTGACTAAGTTTTGACAGAGTTGTCTATCTTTTAAAGATGAAAAGTTGACACCGACGGGTGAATAAATATGAACATTTCCTAAAAACAAACCGATTTCAACATTTATCCGAAGGGACCACCGAGTCGACATTTCTGGACCGGACGGTTATGTCCTCTGTACTTAATGTGGGGACCCAGTCCTTCTAGGGGACCTCTTCTCTAGTCGTTGGGTTGGTCATAAGAACCGACCCTTTTAGGGTACCTGTCTCCTCGGACCGTCCGTTGTAACCGACCCTGTTAGGGTACCTGTCTCCTTGGACCGTCCGGTGTCAGTTACCCCAGCGTTTCTCAACCTGTGCTTAATCTCTGATTTAGTGGTGGTGGTTGTTGTTTCGACACTTATTTAATCTAAAAATTCAGACTTTATAGTGTATCATTCGTAAAATTGTCAGGTGTTCAACCACTAGTAGGTTGCGCTCAACAGTGACTTTTTGTAAAAATTTTATAGTGTCATTTTGTGAGAAAATTCCTCAGTCAGTAGGACGTCAAAATTTCTATTCGTATCAAGAAGACTAACGGGGCGTGGAAGGGTAAATGAAGCAAAGTTTCTTTTTGGTGAAAATGGAGAAAGTCGACTGACAAAACCATAAATGAGGATATAGAAGGAAAAAAAACCGTCTCGGTACGTCGTCCAATCGAGGGGTTGGTCCCCGACTTGGACCCGGTATCGTCACCCTTGAGGGTATTTCAACACACACACACAAACTTGGAGACACAGAACTTTATAGTATTTTGGGTAACAGTATCAACATTAAAACCAATTTACACTCAAATTGTAAATATTTTAATACTGACACTTTTATGACAAGTGTCCGCTAAATGTGTCATTTGATACTACTAAGAAAGGAAGGACGTTCAAAAGGGGTCTAAATGCAGTAAATTTTTAAACAAGTCAACAGAGGTACCACGATTCAGTGAAGTCAGTACAGGCTGAGACACACTGGGGTATCTGCCGTCAGGTGGTCCAAGGTGGTAGGGACTCTAAGAGGTCCGTTCTTGTGACCACACCCAACGGTAAAGGAAGAGGTTACGTANCACAGAACTTTATAGTATTTTGGGTAACAGTATCAACATTAAAACCAATTTACACTCAAATTGTAAATATTTTAATACTGACACTTTTATGACAAGTGTCCGCTAAATGTGTCATTTGATACTACTAAGAAAGGAAGGACGTTCAAAAGGGGTCTAAATACAGTAAATTTTTAAACAAGTCAACAGAGGTACCACGATTCAGTGAAGTCAGTACAGGCTGAGACACACTGGGGTATCTGCCGTCGGGTGGTCCAAGGTGGTAGGGACTCTAAGAGGTCCGTTCTTGTGACCTCACCCAACGGTAAAGGAAGAGGTTACGTACTTTCACTTTTCACTTTCACTTCAGCGAGTCAACACGGACTGAGAATCGCTCGGGTACCTGACGTCGGATGGTCCGAGGAGACAGGTACCCTACAAGGTCCGTTTTCATGACCTCACCCCACGGTAACGGAAGAGGAGCCAACAAAGGTATGAATAGTGATTAAGTCGGGGTCTAAGAACCGATCGACAGACGTAGAAAGGTCATATTTTAGTCTAGTAATCCTTAATATTCAAAAAGATTTCTTCAAAGAGGATCGTAGAAGATTGTTCGAGTCATACCACGTTTCGACTGTAAGAATTCGTACAGTCTAGATTTAAACGGAAGTGGTAACAGGTCCCCTAAGGGAAATGACTTAGGACACAACCACGAAGATAAAGGACCTCAAGTATAGAAGAAGAAGAAAACCAAACAAGTAAACAAAACTACATCACATAAAAGGTCTCCAACGTATCTATTTTTTAAAATTCTGGAACATATAGACCATTAAAAGAGTTTCCTAGGAAATACAAGTCAAATTTATCTGACGTCGTGCGGTCGGCGGGACAGGTAGTCGAGGACCTCGAACGAGTTTGAGTACAGGTAGCTCAACGACTACGGTAGGTTGGTAGAGTAGGGGACAACAGGGGAAGAGGTGGACGGAAGTTAAAAAGGGTCGTAGTCCCAGAAAAGGTTACTCAGTCAGGAAACTTAGTCCACCGGTTTCATACCTCAAAGTCGAAGTCGTAGTCAGGAAGGTTACTTATAAGTCCTAACTAAAGGAACTCCTGACTGACCAAACTAGAGGAGCGTCAGAAGAGGTTGTTAGTGTAAAGTTTTGGTAGTCATGAAGCTACGAGTCGAAAAAAATACCAGGTTGAGAGTGTAGGTATGTACTGATGACCTTATACAAAAATAAAGACGGTAAAGGTACACTAAAAAAAGAATATCAAAGGTAGAGGACTTTTAGGGGTAGACAAGTACGTACAACAGATGGAAAAGATGGTCTAGGATCTTGTACGGTTAGTATCAATGTATGTTCAAGATATGGACCCGAGATGTTTGAAAAGAACGGAACTAGGTATGGTTTAACACTTGTGTCTTACAGTCTTACCGAATACAAACGTTAATTCTGTAAACGAGTTTCTCCCTTAAATAGAATAAAGAAGGACAATGCTCATAGATCCATAGATGCGGGGAAGTAACATAGGACGTGAGAAGTACCATTTGAGATATATCTCGTTCGTTAGTATTCAAAGTTGACTAGTATATTTACTTTTGTTATGTACGAGTGACTCAAAAACACACAAAAAAAAAAAAAATTAACTTCATATCAACTAAATGTTACGACACACTTAAAGACCATATATCGTTTCACTAAGTCAAGAAAAAGTCTAAGAAAAGGTAATGTCAAATGATGTTCTATAACTTGTCAAAGAACACGATATGTGATCCTGGAACAACAAATAGATAAAATATTTATGAAGATTAGGGTTTGAGAGGTAAATGAGGAGGGGATGGGAAGGGGAAACCATTGATATTTAAACAAAAGATACAGACACGTAGAGTGACTCAAAAATATTTCACCTCCTGTATTCTGGTATTTTTTTATGGTTCTCTAAAAGCTTAGTGACAGTTGGATGGAATATGAATAGAAGTTTCTTTCTTGTAATCAGTTGGTGTAATTTTTTATGTTGATACCTTCGAAACGGACCGTTGATATGATGAAACTTAAATCCACAGTCCACTTCCCCTGTTACAAATATTATGTCTATTGATGATATTTGTTCCATTAATTAACACCTGTGATTCCTTCGGGTTTTAGATATCTCATTTAAGTATAAATACATTCATAAATTCCATACTCTTATAACTAGATTTGTCTAAGTTTCAATTTACACAAAATATAAAGTATTCTGATGAGGTACTATGTATACTGTACGTCTTTAAACAGATACCTACGATGATGTACGACCGATTGATCAAATACTAGTCTCGTCTTGTTAAAGAGTGTTTCTTATATACACCACAATACAATGTCTTTATCAAATAAGAAATTATATAAGTTGTGTGAAAATAGTTCGTAACTCTCTCGATTAGGAATCCATCCGACTATTCCTCAGACCCCGGGACCTCCTCCTTCTCCAGGTCCCAAAAGTTCCTCCTCTTTTCCTGTTTGTAAAAAAAGATGTGACGAAACAGAATCAGTTATATTGTTACTCCTGCACAAAGAGGAATTGTTCTTGGAAGACTAATTGGAACAATAGAATTCTACATATAACACCCTCACCCAGACCATTCTGGAAAGATAACAATCGAAATTAGAACAATTAAATTCTACAAACGTCCTCACCCAGACCATTTTCATATATTCCGGAACTATTCTGATCATCATTCACCCCCGTGAGAGGTAGGGGGAAGACTACAGATACAATCTTCAAAAGAGACAGGGAAAATATGAAATTATTTTGAGGATGTGTTTTCGAGAACTCACTAGTTCGGACCAGGGACCAGGGTTTCGATTTAGCAGAAGTCTCTAGTGTTTAGGTTGTAACAAGTGGTATTCGATAGTCATAGTTTAGATACAGTCCGTGACACACATGATCTCTATATTACCGGAAACGAGAGTATCTTTAATATGAAATCAACCCCTCTCCTATAATAAGTTTGTTACTATTGGTATGTGTCTAATTTAATATTAATACTGTTCAAGAGATTCCTCTTCATCGACATATTTAATCCCTAGAACTATCCCCTCTGATTTATTCCGAAACTCTAGACTTCTTACTCATCCTCAAGTGATATGTTTTACTCTTTCCTTTTAATAGGGTCTCCTTTTTCATCACGTTTTCGGGTTGACGTATCATCCTTTTTGCGTTTTAACCAAGTCTGTTACCGATCTCTTTGTCATCCCTTTTTGTACTATGTTTACACCAGTCTCTCCTCTGTCCCTCCGTACTGGTACGACCTGAAACATCCGGTGTGGAAACAGGAGTTTCGTTAACCTTTTTTAACTCACAAAATTCTTCCTTTTCATTGTATTAGTCTAAACACAAAACTTTTTAATGAGGTCCACAAAGGTATACCTCCTCTAAACTCGTCGTCCATCTGGTTACTCCTCCGACAGTGTCATCTGATTTGAACTACCTTCAAATTTGACCCACTACCGCCACCTTTACTTCTCTACATCTTTCTGACTTTTGTTAAGTCCTCCTGTTATTTCATAGTCCCGAACTGTTCCTGACGTGTATGTCCCACTGTCTTCTTTCATAGACTTAGTTGTTTATAAATAATCTGTAACTCGTACACGGTTGGTGACAAGATCCACATATCCTATTTAGTCATGTGTTTTTGCTAATTTTTTTTTATTTTCGTAGGACGAGGTTACTTCACAGTAAGATCGTCTACTGAGTTTTGTTTTGTCTCGTCCTATTTCCTCTACTCATCGTCGCCATGTCCTCCATTCGACTGACGTCAAAATTTATCCCACCGGTTCAATTCTGAGTGACTCCACTCGAGATTTGTTTCTAAATTTCTTCTATACTTCTATACCCGAAGGGACCTTGGAGTCGACCATTTCTTAGACGGACGTTACGTCTTCTGAGGTCAAGTTAAGGACCCAGTCCTGCTAGGGGACCTCTCCCCTATCTGATGGGTGAGGTCATAAGAACCCAAAGGGACCACCGAATCGACCATTTCTTAGGTGGACGTCATGCCCTCTGCACCCAAGCTAGGGACCCAACCCTCCTAGGGGACTTCCTCCCGTACCGTTGGGTGAGATCATAAGAACGGACCTCTTAGGGGTGCCTGTCTCCTCGGACCGTCGGATGTCAGGTACCCCAACGTTTCTCAACCTGTACTGATTCGTTGATTCATGTGTACTCCCAATCCATTCTAAACTATCCCTTCTTGTAGGATCCATCTCCCGTGTCGGTAATCTTTCCAGACCTGTATCCTCACTCCGACTACACATCACTCCTTGTCGTTGTCCAGTCACTCTCCATTTCTTCGAGTCTCGACATTAACCCTGGAGACATTTTTGAGACACCAAAAAAGGGAGACTCAGTTTACCCTGTGGTAGTATCTGAATACTCATCTCCTCCCTGTACTTGGCTATATGATGTTTCTTCTTAATAAGACCAACGATAGAACCCTTATCTGATGTCCCTTTGTCCTTGTAAACAAACTCCGATAGTATTATTAAATACGTTTCCTACTACCGTCGAATCTGAGACCATCAATCGTCACCTTTACTACATTTCACCAGTCCGACACCTATATAGACTTCCGTCCGGTTGTCATGACCTACACCGACATTCTCTTTTCAATGTCTATTGTTGTCCTCCTAATGCAGGACTTGTTGACCTTCCTGTCATAATGGTGACTGGTTCTAACACTTCCAATATATGTATTATCCGAATCTTCACTCCTTGTTCTCAAGTTAAACCTGTCCAGCCCACATTCTACTAATAATCTGTAAGGTCATCTTAATTGTTCAACTATTGACCTATAGACTTAGAACGTAATTCCTATTTACTGATTCCTGTATGTAAACCTCCAGGTACCGTTCATCTCGTGTATTTACTCAAATAATTTTCTCACTCATATGTGTGACCAGTCTTACCGACGATAGTTTTTCAGATGTTTGCTATTTACGACCTCTCCCACGTCTCTTTTCCCTTGGGGGGGTTGTGACAACCACCCTTACGTTTGATCATGTCGGTGATGCCTCTTGTCACACACCTCTGAGGAATTTTTTGATCTTTGTCTTGGCTGTAGTCAAGTCAAGTCAGTGAGTCAGTACAGACTGAGAAACGTTGGGGTACTTGGCGTCGTGCGGTCCGGAGGAACAGGTAGTGGTTGAGGACCTCAGGTGGGTTTGGGTACAGGTAACACAGCCACTACCAAACCTAAACCAAAGAAACAAACGAGACTCTGTAATTGTACAGTAAATTGGACTCAGAGTTAGAGGAAAAAATGTTTCCCTCTTTTTATAAATATGTCGTTATAAATGTGTCTACCAACGATACACCTATAATCTTTACCGTACAACATTCTTTCTTCTGAAGTTTGAGGATACTTGTGTATGTCTTTTCAAATCCTTATGTCTTTCAATTCTACACTTTCAATTAGAAATATTCTGTTTGCTGACTTTTGGTCTGGTTCGGATATTCCTTGGTAGGTATAATATAGAGATCGTCGAGGGAGTCCCCATAGGACACCTTAAGGACAAAATAAAGTTTTTGTTGAGCTGAACGAGATTTGGGAAACGAGTTTATAAGGAAGTTGGTAGTCTGGGTTGTCTTTTAACCCGAATAGGGATAAATTTTCTGTGGTAAATTGAAACTGTGGTTAGTATTACTGGACTACAAGAGGTTTGTGTAGAATGATCTATTTTAAAGGTGTAAAAAACGTGTATACGATAGAAGAAACGGACCTTAAGGAAGGGGTAGAGTAGGAGACAGGTTTAAGATTGATGGGACCTTCCTGAGGTTCCGATCGACGTAGTGTTTCCGAAGTTACGGGGAGTGTTGACTTGCCCTATAGAAGAGATCTTGACAGTGTTGTGTATTGTTCATGCCGAGGGCACTCAACAAGACGACAAACATCATGTATAAAACGTGTTTTCAGAATATAAAGATTTATCTGAAGTTCAGCCTAAGTGGATGAGGATATTTTAAAATATTGTCAACCACGAGGATTTTATGCATGATACTTGTGCGTGAAGTCATTTGGGCTGAACAGAGATTTCCTACAACCGTATGAATGTAAAAAATGAGACAAAAAGGTGAAGACGGAAGTCAGAGAACATGAACAGACAGGACATTTGGTCCTGGGTTCAATATGGACTTTGTAATTTACGTCTTACGATTATCTCTTTACAAACCTTGGCATTGTTTTGGCAATAATCACCAATGACAATCTATTCTTACCTAAAACTGAAAAACGGAATATGAGTGATCACGAATTGTTGACTACAAGTTGGTTTTGTTGGTACGGTGCTAAGCTTCAACAGCGGTGTTTGTGCGTTTACTTTAGATGGGACCTGGCGTCTTTGGACCGTTACCTAAGGTGTGACCTAAGGGAGGGTGAGGACTTCCGCTAGGACCTCATGTACTCTGGGTAGGGGTGACGGTGGTTTCCTTCGTGCCGAGGACTGGAGAGGGAAGCCCCGAGCTCCCTGGGCCCCGGATTGTAAGAAGGGAAGGGAGCTCCAGACTAGTGTCCAGTTTTTTTGGTTGACGAGAGTGGAAGCCGTTCGTCTCGGCACGTGTGCCTCTATTTTTGCTACTCGTCGCACAGACGCTTGTAGCACGAGTAAAGCGCTGCCAAGTGAGAGACGTGAGGGTGGGAGGTCCCCCCTTCGGGAACTGTCGCTCCCTTTCGCTTCGCTTTTGCTGAAAGGATCTAAAGTCCTGGCGCCACATTGTGTGACTGAGACTGTCTGTCCTTCGGAGTGAAGGCGAAGGACCCGCGTCGCGGCCTTCACGGGTAAGACCGCACGGGACAACAGCGCTCTTAGGACTCCTTTGGCGCGACATTCAAAGACCCCGCCTACCCGACCGAAAGTCCGGGTTGGAGCGCTCTCAACCTCGACCTCACGGGTCTGGATGAACATCGCCACCCTGAAGGAGACCATTGCAGACGATCGACGCCATGACTCCACGAGAAAGGAGAGCGGGGCTCACACGCAAAAAACTGAGCAGACGAGCAGACACAAAGACAGAGTCAGGGTGTAAATTCCGGCTCATCTATCAAATCAAAACCAAACGGATTTCACTCCTTTAACCGAAGGTCTGTGTGCATGGATTTGAGACAAATCCAAGGTCCAGTGCCTAAACCCCGACCTCCGCACTTGTAGTTACTCGGGGCCCGGCGACCGAAGGTCCGTGAGGGTAGGATCGTTTCCTCTCTTTGAACACGTATGCTACACTAATCTTGAAAATGTCTTCACACTAGTCTTACGACGCCACTGGACCAAGTCGTCCACCAGTCTCCCTCGATTACTTTACTTCGTCACCGAATCTCCTCCGTCACAAAACTTCTTTCCGTTTCTGTGTCAGGAACTTTTATGGACCAACACATTGTCTCGTCACTCGCCGTACAGAATCCTCCACCAGTATGTATATGAGTACTTTGAGGTTATGAAACCAGTGGACTATGCTTCTCGACTGAGTAAACTTTTCTGGGACTACGACCCTTTGTGACTCCCGTCCTCCTCTTCCCTTGCTGCCTCTTACTCTACCAACCGTAGTGGCTGAGTTACCTGTACCCAAACCCACCTGAGGCCCTCAACCACTACCTGTCCCTCCGAACCGCACGACGTCAAGTGCCCCACCGTTTCTCAGCCTGTACTGACTCGCTGACTTGACTTCACTATTCATGTGAGTTTATTTGTGGTAATGCGTCCCACCCGAATTCTTTTACCACCCTCCATGATGCTACTCATTCCCTCGTGCTTGAACCATACTTTCCTTGGTAACTACGTACATTGGTTAAATGGAACCTCTTACTCGTGGGTCAAAGGTCATAGAAGGGTAAAGAGTTCTTTTAGGGGTTTAGGACTCAATACACTTTAAAATTTACAAGATTAGATCTTTACGACCATTGAGCAATTTCCCGAAGGGACCACCGAGTCTTTCATTTCTTAGGTGGACGTTATATCCTTTTTACCAACTTCTTTCAACAGAGTCGTCGAATCAAAGTCGGAAAAGTCGAAAAGCTCTGACTAATACAGACACACTCACACATACTTTTAGTCCTTCGACCGACTTGATAGAGGGGAATTTAACATGAAATATAAGAAACAAGAAAAGAGGATTTGTGGTTACGTGAAATAAATATTAAAGGGACATTGTTGCCTTTCCGGTTACCCTTTAAACCGGAAACAAAGAATATATACGTAAAGAACAGAGGATAAATCTGAATCACCGTCTGCAGGACAAAGGAAAATTGCTGTAACTCGAAGATGGACACACTCCTAGTGACCGTCTGTGATGTCACTAACCTTTGCCATTAATAGTTCTATGATAAGGACTGAAGGAACCTTCAATGTACAATATTATTCTACATTCTCTCCACAACTAACTTTTTTTTTTTTGTTGTTGTTTTTGGTGGAATGTTGGAGTTTCAACCCTCAATTCCAAAACAAGTCTTCAGAAAGACTCCGGAATTCGGGACTTCCGTCGGTTCCTCGAGACTCCCTGACGAGGTTTCCCGATACCCTCCTCGGTCCTCCTCAAAAATGTTGTTTTTGGTCCAACCTTCAGCTCACTAGTGACGATTAATTTCTTTTTGGTCTGTAGAGTTCAATTACTTAAATCGGTATATACCCTTCTACGTTCTCGGACCCGAATAACGTCAATGAGAAAGCTATATGTGGAATTGATAGATCCAGGTCACAGGACAAAAACAAAAAAAAAAATTGAGGAAGGACTTAGGGAAGTCCCACGTGGTGACGTCACCGACTGTCGATCCACCACCCGTCGGACAAACAGAGAAAGGACTCGAGGGAGTCCGGACTTATCACCGACTACCGAACTACCGTCGTCGTAGTACACAAACGACTATACCGTTCACTGTAAAATGTAGGTGTCTCTACAAGTATTTTACAATGCTCGTGTCTACTCCCGTTCTAACCGAGAAAGACCTCATCGACCTTTTCGAAGTAGGGTAAACTTGATAAGTTGCACCTCGAAACATAGTGGGTACCATTTACAACTCCATGTTGTCTCGTACTGGAAACTTCAATTTGAACCAAAAGAGAGAACTAAAGGAAAGACAGAAAAAAAGAAAAGAAAAAAAAAAAAAAAACGGTAGTACGGTGTTCTGAACGACTAGCTTGGACCCCGGACCGTCAATTTCGTGACTCAGGATTAGTGGCTGGGTGGTCCCTTAAAGGGTATGGACCAAACGTCATGAACGAAAAGGTGAACTGTCGTCAGGAACTTGTATAATTGTAGAAACTCGGAGTTAAAGGAATGGACATTTTATGATTATCGTAGTTGATGTACTTTGTTAATACTTCTAATTTAATCTCATATAATATTTTGTAGATTTTGACACCGTGTGCGTAAACTAGTTTAGGTTGTACGATAAAATACATGATGATTCTTTCTTTTATTGATTCTTTTGGTACTAACATTCTACGTAGAGTAGGTTTCCACAATTTTACATTATTTTTCGTAAATTTAATAAGGAGTCAATTATAAATGACGTTTTGACAGATGACAGTCCTATTGTAAAGGAAGAGACACACACAATCAACGACTCAGTACAGGTCGAGAAACGATGGTTTACTTACGTATCCTCGGACTGTCTGAGGAGACAGGCACCTTAAGAGGTCCGTTCTTATGCCTTCATCCAACGGTAAGGGAAGAGGTCCCATAGAAGGACTGGTCCCCCAGCTTGAGAACAGAAAGTATAGATGACGTAGCCGTCCACCTAAGAAATGGTGGTCACGGTGGACCATTCGGGAGAGATCCCGTTACTACACTGGGAGAACGACTTCTTTTGACGATCTCCGTTAAGTTACTGTAGAAATAACGTACGATGGTCTAAGGATATAGTACAGAAATTCGTGAGCCAACATGATTAAAAATCCAAAGTTTCAAAACAGGGACTTCTGGTGAGGTTTTTCAGTGACAGGACGAGAATTAAAGATACTGATAATGTTCCGAATACAGGACCCTGAAGGAGAGTGAGAAGAGATCCTATCCTCAGTGAAAAAGGACTTGGTTGTTGAAGACGGAATCAAATATGAAAAAAAAGAAAAATACAACACCATGTTGGAGTTCATTGCAAGACACTTTCCATTCACCCTCGATTTGAAGTTACAAGAATGTAATAATCATCATTATTAATATAAATGATGATCCGAGTCGTAATATTTTCTAATACTCTCTTTAATTTAGTGAAGAGAATTGACTCCATACTTTCTTATACCAGAACTCCAAATTTAACATTGGGATGAAGTACGTTGGACATACTAAGATCCTTCACTTAAATTAAAGAGACTCGGAGAAAAAAAAAAAATTATACACTTTATCTCCGCTTTTATAGATGAAACGTCTTAATGATATTCCAAATATATTCCAATCCCCGTTTCAAGACCTCAGTCCGATGGACAGAATTTCGGAATCGAAGTGGTGAGTTCATCTACACGTCAAAATCCGTTTAATAAAGTGACGTGACCGGTAACCAAAGGAATTTACTGTATTATTATTATCGTGGATTCAGGTTTCCCAAAAAAAAAAAATTAATACACTCATTTTATAAATTTTACCATGAACCGAGTATCTTTCAAGTATCATTCACAATTGATAATGATAATAACCAGAATAATTTGGTGGATCGTGTATTAGGTATTAGGAATCTGATCGAAAAAGAGTAAGATAAGTAAAAGGACCACTGGAACGAAAGAAGTTATCGAAATCAATGGTAGATAGGCGACCATCGACTTTAAAAAAAAGACTAAGAGTCTGGATCATAGATTGACGGTTGATCCGTAAAAGTACATCTATAAGGTTTGACTTAGATACGTCGAGAAAGTGGGTTTGAGGTCAAAAGAGAAGAAGGGAATATGAATGTATACATGAATGTGAAGGGAATATATATATAGTCAAGTCAAGTCAAGTCAAGTCAGCGAGTCAGCACAGGCTGAGAAAAACTGGGGTACTCAGTGTCGTGCGGTCCGGAGGGACAGGTAGTGGTTGAGGGCCTCAAGTGAGTCTGAGTACAGGGTAGCTCAGTCAGTACGGTAGGTCGGTAGAGTAGGAGACAGCAGGGGAAGAGGAGGACGGGGGTTAGGGAGGGTCGTAGTCTCAGAAAAGGTTATTCAGTTGAGAAGTGTACTCCACCGGTTTCATGACCTCAAAGTCGAAATCGTAGTAAGGGAGGTTTCTTTAGGGTCCCGACTAGAGGAAGTCTTACCTGACCAAATAAGAGGAACGTCAGGTTCCCTGAGAGTTCTCAGGAGAGGTTGTGGTGTGAAGTTTTCGTAGTTAAGAAGCCGCGAGTCGAAAGAAGTGTCAAGTTGAGAGTGTAGGTATGTACTGATGACCTTTTTGGTATCGGAACTGATCTGCCTGGAAACAACCGTTTCATTACAGAGACGAAAACTTATACGAGAGATCCAACCAGTATTGAAAAGAAGGTTTCTTATTCGCAGAAAATTAAAGTACCGACGTCAGTGGTAGAGGTTACCAAAACCTCGGGGGGTTTTATTTCAGACTGTGACAAAGGTGACAAAGGGGTAGATAAAGGGTACTTCACTACCCTGGTCTACGGTACTAGAAACAAAAGACTTCCAACTCGAAATTCGGTTGAAAAAGTGAGAGGTGAAAGTGAAAGTAGTTCTCCGAAAAATCAAAGAGAAGTGAAAGACGGTATTCCCACCACATTAGACGTATAGACTCTAATAACTATAAAGAGGGCCGTTAGAACTAACGTCGAACACGAAGAAGGTCGGGTCGCAAAGAGTACTACATGAGACGTATCTTCAATTTATTCGTCCCACTGTTACATGTCGGAACTGCATGAGGAAAAGGATAAACCTTGGTCATATATATTTTAATAATTCAGAATTTTTCTCGTAAGATTATGTACGATGTTGTCTCTACTCAGAACTTCTGTAATACGACCCACTTTATTGGGTCAGTGTTTTCCTATTTATGACACACTAAGGTGATACTCCATGAATCGCAACAGTCAGGTATCTGGATCTTACATCTTACCACTTACTAGTCCTGACCCTTCTCCTCTCTCTGTTCTCAATAACAAATTATCCGTGTCTCAAAGTCAAACCCTTCTACTTTTCAAGACTTCTACATACACCACCGACCAACAACATGTCGTTATACTTACTTAACCTGAGAACAACTGATTCTCCCAATGCGGTAAGGAAGATTCCCTAAGAATGTGTATCATCATATGTATTACTAGTAGACTTAATTTAAACGGGCAAGGGTAGGTAAAATGAAATGACTAAGGATTCTACAGTTACGAGTCAGAACAGTAGACGAACCGGTAAGGTTAAATGGAACTAAGTACCTGGATTGTAACATCCAAGGATACGTCATAACAAGAAATATCGTGACCTTAAATGAAAGTGGTGGTCTGTGTAGGTGTTGACTCACGACATAGGTGAAGTCTGTGTAGGTGTCGAGTCACATAGACGAAGTACCAAAAACCGAAAACAAAAAAAAAATCGGTGAAGTAAGAAAGACCTCGATAATCATTAACGAGGTAACAGTATAGAAAAACGGAAAAGTATGATAGTCACCCCAAGAGTACCGTTCTTATAACCTCACCCAACGGTAAAGGAGGAGGTCATCTGGTACTAAACAGTCTTGAGTAGTGATATTGGGTAAACAGAACCCACCGGGACGTGCCGTACCGAGCATCGAAGTAACGTAATACGTTCGGAGACGTTGCACAGTTTCGACAATAGGTACTTCCCCTTGACATGGGAACCTGTGTCAATTTTTCCATCCGAACTATATCATGTATACCATGGTATTTAAAATTTTCTAAAACAATTAAACCTGGTATAGATCTCCTATACCTAGTCGTCTTAGAAAACTAGGAACACCCTCACATTTAACCGTGACGGGGGAAGTTTTTAAATAATGGGACATCTCTATTTGTAAACGCATGGGGTACTGGATGGTAAAACGAGGATCCACATATGGGTTTTCTTTGAACTTGTTCATAGTCCTATACATACTCTAACAAGTATACTCATAAGAGAAATTATAGTTTTAGATTTTTGTTGGGTTTACGGGCATATGTTTATCTCCTATCTATTTAATCCTATATATGAGATCTAATATATCATGATGTCAATATCAGGAATTATTACCCGAAAGGTGAACCGAGTCATCCATTTTTTAGACGTTACGTCCTCTACGTCCAAACTAAGGACCCAGTCTTTCTAAGAGACCTCCTCCCGTACCGTTGGGTGAGGTCATAAGAACGGACTTCTTAGGGTACCTGTCTCCTCCGACTACCCGATGTCAGGTATCTCAACGTTTCTCAACCTGTGCTGACTTCACTAACTCGTACGTGTGTTCGTACGGAATTAATTAGGATCGTTATGTTGTGACTCACTTTTCGTACATTCTTAATATACGTCGCACTTCATCTGAAGCATTACAATTAGCGAAGATTCAACGGGTGGGTTGTGACAAATCCTTATATATACATATATATGTATATATATCCACTATTATTTTTCTTTTCGTTCTTTTACTAACAAAAATCATATATGTATAAAAATTTCATATCAACTGGATGTCACAAAGTCTACGTGTCGTTCCAATATGTATATGTGTATATAAAAACTCTAATAAAAGGTAATATCCAATAATGTTCTATAACTGATCTCAAGGAACACGATATGTCATTTCGAAATAACGGACAACGTATAATAAAATTAATCTTTAGATCGTAAGATAAATATGACTCAGTTTATTCACCTTAGTTTTACAGTAATTACAAAGTTAATCCGTTTTAAGGTATTCAAGAGATTTTATATATATATAATATGTATAATATACATACACGACGTAAGGTGACCAAGTGTCTCAATCTGTGCTGACTCACTGACTTGACTTGACTTTTATATACATGTTTTACCTGTATATATATATATATAGTTCGATGGTACGAACTATTTCCGACCTCTTTTCTGTAGGTTTTTTTTTTTTTTTCCTATACCTCTTCAACCTTTTGTTTGATTGACTTTACCCTCGTGACTTATACTTTATCTTTTTCACTTTATTTGATCTATTTCATTTTCTAGTAGTATATCATGTCAACAAAAACTAAAAAAAAAACTCATAAAAAAGAAAAAAAAAAAAAATCATGACAACAAAAATTTGTACCTACGAGTAATCTTTCTATGGACCTCGAGACCCCTTTCATTTTGTTATGGACCCACAAACATAAAAATTTTTTTAAGGTTCTATTGATCTTATACGTAGTCCTAAAAAAAAAAAATTGAACAAAGACAAATAAAAAAAAAAATTAAAAAATTAAAAAAAAATTTAAAATTTTAGAAATTAAGAAACACTTTTGACTATTTATAAAAAATGATAACACTAATACATTGATAATGAGTGAATTATAATAACATCGTACTGACCAGTTGTCTTTTTATTATCTTGAGACATAGTGGTTTTGATGATAAATATAAAAATTTTTATATACGTATTTTTATATACGTAAGCAAGGTACAAACCCTTGCTTACGTAGTCCTAAAATTTTTCACTAATGTCCAAAAAGATAATTTATCATCAAAACCACTATGTCTCAAGATAATAAAAAGACAACTGGTCAGTACGATGTTATTATAATTCACTCATTATCAATGTATTAGTGTTATCATTTTTTATAAATAGTCAAAAGTGTTAGTCATCTGTTTTTTATTTTCTAGTAATGTAACATTCGGTACTACCCTTGTACTAATTGGATTGTCATATTTTGCAGGTTAGGGTTTCTTTCCGTTACGGTTTCTTACAAGTTCGATGACGTGTCAACGTGAGTAGAGTGTACGATCATTTCATTACGAGTTTTAAGAGGTTTGGTCCAAAGTCGTTATGTAATTGGCACTTGAAGGTCTACAAGTTCAACCAAAATCTTTTCCGTCTCCTTGGTCTCTAGTTTAACGGTTGTAGGCGACCTAGTACCTTTTTCGTTCTCTCAAGGTCTTTTTGTAGATACAGACGAAATAACTGATACGGTTTCGGAAACTGACACACCTAGTGCTAGTTGACACCTTTTAAGACTTTCTCTACCCTTATGGTCTGGCGGATTGGACGGAGAACTCTTTGGATACACGTCCAGTCCTTCGTTGTCAATCTTGACCTGTACCTTGTTGTCTGACCAAGGTTTATCCTTTTCCTCATGTAGTTCCGACATATAACAGTGGGACGAATAAATTAAAGACACGTCTCATGTAGTACTCTTTACGACCCGACCTTCTTTGTGTTCGACCTTAGTTCTCACGACCCTCTTTATAGTTAGTGGAGTCTATACGTCTACTGTGGTGGGAATACCGTCTTTCACTTCTCTTTGATTTTTCGGAGAACTACTTTCACTTTCACCCCTTTTTTCACTTTCACCTCTCACTTTTTCAACCGAAGTTCGAGTTGTAAGTCTTTTGCTTCTAGTACCGTAGACCAGGGTAGTGAAGTACCCTTTATCTACCCCTTTGTCACCTTTGTCACAGTCTGAAATAAAACCCCCCGAGGTTTTGGTAACCTCTACCACTGACGTCGGTACTTTAATTTTCTGCGAATAAGGAACCTTCTTTTCAATACTGGTTGGATCTATCGTATAAGTTTTCGTCTCTGTAATGAAACGGTTGTTTCCAGGCAGATCAGTTCCGATACCAAAAAGGTCATCAGTACATACCTACACTCTCAACCTGACACTTCTTTCGACTCGCGGCTTCTTAACTACGAAAACTTCACACCACAACCTCTCCTGAGAACTCTCAGGGAACCTGACGTTCCTCTTGCTTGGTCAGGTAAGACTTCCTCTAGTCGGGACCCTAAAGAAACCTCCCTTACTACGATTTCGACTTTGAGGTCATGAAACCGGTGGAGTACACTTCTCAACTGAATAACCTTTTCTGAGACTACGACCCTCCCTAACCCCCGTCCTCCTCTTCCCCTGCTGTCTCCTACTCTACCGACCTACCGTACTGACTGAGCTACCCTGCACTCAGACTCACTTGAGGCCCTCAACCACTACCTGTCCCTCCGGACCGCACGACACTGAGTACCCCAGTGTTTCTCAGCCTGTGCTGACTCGCTGACTTGACTTGACTTGACTTGTGTCAAACCCCCAGTTCGTTCACTACACCATTCACTTTAACGTATGTACGTGTACATTGACGGCCCCGAAGGGTCCACCACGATCACCACTTCTTGGACGGACGGTCACATTCTCTGTAATTTTTTCACCCAAGCTAGGGACTTAATCCTACTAGGGGACCTCCTCTCCTACCGTTAGGTGAGGACATAAGAACGGATCTTTCAGAGTACCTCTCTCTTCGGACCACCCGATGTCAGACATCCCAACGTTTCTTACCTTGTACTGGCTTCACTGAATCGTACGTGTGTGTATATAGATTATACGTAAGATATATACGGGTCGGTCAGAGAAAACCAACCATGTAAATTAGGTAAATGTAAATTCCATTAATAGATATACATACTAACATAAGGGTAAAAGAATTAACAAACCCCAAATAAAAGACATCCAGAAAGGGAAGAAAACACAAAGGACGGATCTCTTCAAGGAAATAGTAAACAACATTTCGACTAAACCACCACGATTTAAGAGAATTGAAAACGAACAGACTTTTCGAAAACTAAAGAGGTAGTTTAGACTTCCTCTCAGAATAACCCATATCATCAGAACCAACATCTAAGAAGGGAAATTAACCAAATTTACATAGTACGGTAAGGGAACACCGCATATCTCAAAGACAACTCTTTAGTCGACTATCGGACTACCCTCAAGGGACCATAAATAAACAGTGAAAAGGGAACAACGAAAATTATAAAATAGAAACAGAAAAACAGTCAAACTAATGATACACAGAACCACACAAGGAGAAACCCATAAAGGACGGACACTGACAACTGACAACTGAAGACGTTGAAAAAACTGATAAAGGAAAGGGTACAATCCCTTTAAAAGTAGATAATAGAGAAGTTTATAAAGGAGTTCAGGAAACAGAGAGAGAAGTGGAAGACTCTGGGGATATTACACTTACAACCACGTGAATTACAACAGAGTCTCCAGAGAGTCCCACAGAAGTAAAGAATAAGAAGAAAAGAGATATAAGACAAGATGTCGTCACTAAAGGTGGTAGGACAGGAGTTCCAGTAAATAGGTAAGAAGACGGAGTCATCAAGATAAATAAGGAAGATCACATAATAAGTAGAGATAAAAGGACTCTAGGACTTAAATCAACAAAAAATCAACAACCTCAACAAAAAAAGTAATAAAAAGACCCCAAAATAGAACAGGGAAGTAGACCCCGTATTGGAAGACGAGAAGGTAGGAGTAATTGAAAGACATTACACTAAAAACACCCTGACACCAAAAAGAACGAAGAAGACAGCCGGGAGACTACCTCCTCCGATTCTCCGAACACATTCGAAGAACTACCCTCCCTGACCACCACCCTTTTTGACCTAGAACGAGACCACCCGTCCCGGAACGAGTCAATTCGAAATTAGGTTAATAGACGAACTACTCACCCCAGTATGAGGGAGGACCATCAACAGACCGGACTCCGTTGGGTCGGGTCCCTAGATTCCTAATTACCGTTGGAGGTTCTCCTTGGAGGTTGATCCTGTAAGGGTCTGTCCACGACGGTGAGGGACGTAGGGACACCACCGAGGACGACTAGGTGTGGAGGTGTCCTCTACCAAGTTGTGATCGTCTAATAAAATCAAGTCAGAGGACCCCCCATCGACGAGCAAAGAAGGCCCAGAACCATGTGTGGTTCTAAAACAAACACGGGAGGTTCTTACCTCAGAGACAAAAAGGGTCAGGACACCTTCAGGATATCAGTTTAAGACGACCGGAAGTTCCACCCCTAAGGGTCAGGGAAACAACCCAGGGGTCCGACCCTTCGGACGACACCCCAAGTCTTGGAAGTGTTGACACCCTCTTGAAGAAACCATAATAACAAGAGGTCAAACACAGTGGGTGGAACACCCATACTCTAAACTAAAATAACGTGAACATAGGGAGGATCGTAGAGTGACACGGAAGAAGAAACAGAAAAATGAAAAAACCCCCCGTCCACCACCCCCCCCACCAACCGAAGTGACTATCGAGTCAACCATTTCTTAGGGGATGTTACGTCCTCTGGGACCAAGTCAAGGACCCAACCTTCCTCGGGGACCTCTTCCCTTGCCGATGGGTGAGGTCATAAGGCCATACCTCTTAAGGCACCTGACATATCAGGTACCCCAGTGTTTCTCAACGTACACTGACTCGCTGAAAGTGTAGTGTAGAAAAAACCAAACAAGGTGTCAGGAAGATAACTTACAAGTTGTCGATTAACACTAAAACCACGAGAGTGTCCTCCTCTATTCACGAACAGGAAGATGAGACGGTAGAACCTCTTACTACTAAATCTATCACCATGGAACTTATCCCCCCGAAGGGGCCACCGAGTCTACCATTTCACAGACGGACGTTACACCCTCTGGACCCAAGTTAGGGACCCAGCCCTTCTAGGGGACCTATTCCTTTACCGTTGGGTGAGGTCATGAGAACGAACCTTTTAAGGTACCTGTCTCCTCGGACCACCCGATGTCAGGTACCCCAACGTTTTTCTCAGTCTGTGCTATCTCGTTGACCTACTACGTTACCTTCCAGTTTCTCCACTCACATTTACATTTAAGTACAAGATCAAAAATGAAACCATTAAAGTACCCAAAAAAAAAAAATAGTTAATTAAAAACCGATGTGACCTAGAAGTAACGACACGTACCCGTAAGAGTAACGAAACTCACCCTCGATGAGTGATCGACGTCACTCACCCGAAGAGTCACACCACCGAAGAGAACAACATCTCGTGTCCAAGATACCGTGTGTCTGAAGTGATCAACACCATGTCTCCGAATCAACGGAGAGTCGTTCACCTTTAAAGGGTCTTGGGCCCTAATTTGGGTACGGGGACGTAACCATCCACCTAAGGATTAGTAACCTGGTGGTTCTTTCAGGACAGCATAATAAAATTTACTTTCTTAACAACTGATTTTTTTTCTATTATGTTGAACTCTCAATACTCAATTCAAAATAAACCCCGTTTTTCTACTGACGTCGGACCCTGTGTCGTAGAGTCTATACAATCCATCCATCTTATCCCTTTTCCTCAGGTTTTACCACCACCGATTTTCTGTTCCTTCCCTTTTCGGGTACTTTTATCTTGTTTTCTTCCAGGCTCCTGGTCTCACTTCCGAAGTCCATCTTGTTTGTCGTGAGGACCGATTCGGGTTAAACGTATCCCGTCCGGGTCCACCTCCTTGTTTTTGTATATTTTTCTCCTCGGTTTCGCGAAAGAGGGCGAGAAAGAGAGGGTACACGCACGCACTCGAGAAAGAGAGAGGGAGAGAGAGAGAGGGGGAGGGGGTACGCGAGGAGGTGAGAGAAGGGAAGTTCAGAAACCCAACCGTACGGGAGTGTGAAACTCCTACCTAAGAGGACGATAGAAGATTTATTTTATCTCGACATTGTGACTAAACGGATTCTCGATATTGTACAAAACAGGTTCTCTGGACACTGCGCGGCTCGCGAAATTACAGGCAACGAGGTTTAGAAACAACACTGCTCTGTTTCTTGGTTCCTTGTATGTGAGTGCACTGTCTATCGAGACTCTCTGACAAGGTTTCACCGTCACCCCCTTTCAGTTATGTATTCCAGAACCACTTCCCCCTCAAGTTATAGTACTTCGGGAGTTAAATGTTTTCCAAAACACAATTAGTACTCACAGACTACAGTGGTACTTCCCTAAATCACGTAGAGATCTATACTCCTCTACGTTCCTAACTCTAGCAGGATTTTTAGCAGGATTTTTGTAGGTTGATAGATTTCTGGACAGGGTGGTCTAAGGGACCTCGTGTCTCGCGGAGTGAGGTGGGACTTGAAGGAGTCCCCAACAACTTCCAGTTGTCGATGTCGTCGTACCCCAAGTTAGAGTCATCTCCGTCTACCGTTTACGGAACAACAAGTCCGTAACCACTATGAGAACCACTCACGGTTAAACATCAACTGTCTTACTTACTTCCGAGGTCGGAACTTACTTGTTAACCACTCTTACACAGTCCTCGGTTCTTATTATCATTTAGATTAAGAGACGTAGACTCGAATTTTCATAAAAAAGAAAAATGTAAATTGAGACATAGACGAACTATAACAACTTCTTTTCCTCCTCCCTCATTAGAAAATTTAATGAACGATAGTTCATTTTTACTGTGAGATCTTTTCAAAGTGTAAAGAATACACCGAAGTTCATGGGAGACTAACTGACGGTGGGAAAACGGACTCGTAAATTTATAGAGTTCACATTGCCTCGGCACTATCACCTTTCTGTGGTTTTATAGAACTCAAACCTACCCTTAAAACGTTTTATTAGAGACAAAGAAAAATTCTTCTAATCAGACGGTTGAAATTTTTCCTATCTAAATAAACCTCCTCACAACGTCAGTCATTTTGGTTGATACTCCGATAGTAGTACTATGTCAAAAAGTTCACTTCTACGGGACTTGATTTAACGTATCACTAGTCGTTTTTGACTGTTCTTTCTCTCCTTTTTAGGTTCTCTCAAAACTTCCTACTTTATAATTAAGAATCTTAATTTATTACTCCACTTGTTCTTAAGATTCCAACACTTCTTGGATTCGGTGGGGTAAAACAATTTTTTCTGAGGTAAAATCTCAAGACTCCTTTCTCAGAAACCTTTAGGGGACTGGAGTGGGGTGGTGGACGTTCGGTCAGTCTAGGGTCTAGTCCTAGAGGACTGAAATGCAAGTCCTGAATCCTGGACGGGCCCTTTAAGATTAATTCGGATCCTTTACCCTTAGTTAGTCTTGGACACCGGTCGGGTCCTTTACTTTTGGTTAGTCTTGGGTTGTGAATTGGGAAGGTGTCTTCTATTGACTAGTCTGTAGAGGGTTGGGCCTTTGAGGGCAAAAAGCTTAAAAAGCACGTTCTTACGGGATATATTCGTTACATTGGGTCTCAAGCCCCGAGGAGAGGAATCGGCGACGCAGCCATTGCCACCCTCGGGGTCGAGTTCGAACCATTATTTTTGAGAGAACGAAAACGTGACCTATAGCCGAGGGACCACCAGTAACCCTCCAAAGAGCTGAACCCGTATTGTCAACATTCTTAAGACTCCAAATATGGTCTCCGTAAAGATCCATATGACTCTGGATCCCTTCACTTTCAGTGAGTCATCAGAGACTGAGAGACGCTGGGGTACCCAATATGTCAGGTATCTTGAGAGTTCCGGTCTTATGACCTCATCCATTGGAAAGGTAAGAGGTTCCATAGAAGGGTTCAGTCCCTAGTTTGGGTTCAGAGGGTGTAACACCCGCCTTAGAAATGGTCAACTCGGTGTTCCCTTCGAGAGAGACTCTCTCTCTCTCGCGATTTCGAATATGTTAAGAACCCCAGAAAATTGTTTCTTTTTATATCTTAAGGTCATCATAAGTGAAGAAGTTTTCACTTATGAATGAAGGAATAAATTTTCCTTGGTCACGTTCACTCCTAGAGTTCTCGAATTCAAAGAAGGTAATTAAAGTACCATTTACAGAGACTTACAAAAATAAAAATAAATAAATAAATATATAAATAAATATATATATATCTCTCTCTCTCACACGATTTCGAATATGTTAAGAACCCCAGAAAATTGTTTCTTTTTATATCTTAAGGTCATCATAAGTGAAGAAGTTTTCACTTATGAATGAATGAATAAATTTTCCTTGGTCACGTTTACTCCTAGAGTTCTCGAATTCAAAGAAGGTAATTAAAGTACCATTTACAGAGACTTACAAAAATAAAAATAAATAAATAAATAAATAAATATATCTCTCTCACACGATTTCGAATATGTTAAGAACCCCAGAAAATTGTTTCTTTTTATATCTTAATGTCAGAGACTTACAAAAATAAAAATAAATAAATAAATAAAACCGACGTGACTCAGGAACAGTGACGTACGTCCGAAAGAGATCAACTCCACTCCCCCGTACTGAGTCAAAGTGACCCCATACACCCGAAGAATAGTATCACCGAAGAGAACTATGTCTCGAACCCGAGACCCGTGTAACGGAGTCATGAACACCACGTGACCGAATGAACGGGGTACCGTACACCCTAGAAGGGTCTGGTACCGAGTTTGGACCCAGGGGACGTAACCGTTGACCCAAGAATTGGTGACTTGGTGTCCCTTCGGGTCAGAGTCTCAAAATTGGAAATAAAACTGTTCGCACTGTATCTCACAGACCCATCGGAAAATTCTCTCCTTTTATGTTTTTTTAGTCAAAACTGTTATTAGAAGATATTAGGATTTTTAATCTTCTCTGGAAACTTTTATGAACTTATGGATTTGATTAGGTGTAAGGAAAAGACTATACACTCAGACCCGGTAGAATTATCTTCTGATTTTATACTCCACTGAAAAGAGAAATGTTTATGTGTAACAGTGTGAATGAGTCATAAGGATATTATCTGACAACCGGTTATTAAGTGAGCGTGAGTGATGAATCTGAGTATGGGTGGAATCATTAAGTGAAACGACGGTTTTTCAGTACCCAAAATAAGTACCTCTCTGTATTTATGGTATTTGTTAGGATAATTACAAGTATCCAAGTAAAGAGACTCAGGTCCAGTAAAAATCCTAGAGTGACTGGATACGTAAATCATATCCCGTATAATGATCTATGTGTTGTTATAAACAGTTTCTCTACTTTATGTATAAGATGTGTGTTTTCGTAAGGTGGTTTCGTGTCCCTTTAAAATTGAAAGGTAAGAACACTATATCCAGTAAGTAGGAAAGGGTCTGTCTCCCTTTAACAAGATATACCCTGTTTCATTTTGAAAAAGTAAGTAAAGTTATACTAAGAGTATGTAAAAAGACAGAGTCCCAAGAGAGAACTCAGAGTACGTTTATTAATTAAGGTATTACAAAAGTTGTATCTCCGGTCAACCGATAAAGTGTATTTCGAAGGATTTACTTACATGGCATCACTAAAATGAAAATAGATCCAGACTAGAAGTTGAAACTTTCAAGTCTTTGAAGTAATATACCTAAACATACTTCAACTAGTCTAAAGGTACTTTGAGCCAACTTTCTTTCATTGAAATAGGGACCGTAAATCTAATTACAGTGTAACATTCCTGAAGGGACCACCAGGTCATTCCTTCTGAGGTACGAGGGTTGTGTCCCCCGGGTCTAAGTTAGGGACCAGCCCCTTGATATAGGGTGTACAACGTTGATTCTCAAGTTTACGATGTTGATTTTCTAGGACGTACGACGTTGTTCTAGCTTATAGGTCACACGACGTCGACTCTGGACAGTATCGGTAAGTCAAGTCAAGTCAGTGAGTCAGTACAGGCTGAGAAACGCTGGGGTACTTAGCTTCGTGCGGTCCGGAGGGACAGGTAGTGGTTGAGGGTCTCAAGTGAGTCTGAGTGCAGGTAGCTCAGTCACTACGGCAGGTCGGTAGAGTAGGAGACAGCAGGGGAAGAGGAGGACGGGGGTTAATCATTTATTTATTTATATAAAAAAGTTTTTATGATGTAGCTTACAAGAGTCATTGAAAAGTAATTACTGTTTCATTCTCCGTTATTTTACTTTCAAACAATCTTAATAAAGGTCTATTAAATCATGTCCATATGGTATTCTGAATATTTTTCGATCTCTTTATTCATCCTGAAACTTAACGTCCACTTTGTATCAGGTTTAAAAATAAGTCTTCTGTCGTCTTGGAAACTTCTAAAATCTCGTTTTTTTTTTTTTTTTCACTATACTAGTTTGACCACGGAATCCTTTTTCTTAAACCGTTGTGTTAAGTCTTACCTTCCGTCTAATGAAACTTCCGTCTAATGGTATAACTGTAGATCTGTCTGTTTTTTTCTCTGTCTTGATCCCACAGTCACTTTTCTTACTACTGATGATCTTTGGTCCTTCCAATAAGTACCCTGATTGAATCGTACCGAATCCCTTATCTCTTTGCTCTTTACCGTTTTTAATAAAACCACAAAGATCACACCACCTACCCTTTTATATAGGTATTTTTATAACAAAATATTTGAGTCGAACCATAACATACGAGAAACGTTAGAAAAATTAGAGTAAACGATGTGGGAATAAGGTAAGGGAAACATCTTAGAAAGAGTGTAGAAAGTAGTGTAACATCGAGTAGAGTAAAAATAAGTTATTCAAGTGGATAATGAAGAGTCTTTGAATTTTCTCAAACACCAACTAAAGTAGAGAAGAGACACAAAGTAAACCCTACAAAAGATCACGTAATTTACGTGATTAGTCAGAAGACATTATGGACTATATGACAGTGAAAATTTTGACACACAAAGTAAAGATGCTCACACTAAACACTAGAAAAAAGGATATAGAAGGTACAGAGACAAATCGTATAAGTCAGAAAGGATCGAAGAACGTTAAGTCTATATTGTGACAAAATATGTAAAAATTGATGGAGGGATCTAGGTTCTCAGAGTTGATTACGGTCTATCCTATTCAATTTCTTTTTCCGTGTAGTTCCGTGTAATGTCAACGTAACGACTTTTCGTGACTATTTTCTCTTTTAACTTTTCGTTATTCTCCTTGTTTTTATGTGTATAATATGTGTTTCTTTGTTTTTATTTTACTGTCGTTGAAAGAGTAATCTTGGATTCGTTCAGTCTACTATCTTATCAAAATTATATGACTTTTATTGACTAAGAAGGACATTGTTTTTATAAGAAGTTTTAATTCCATTCTATTTCTATAAAAGTCTGTTTAGACTCTATTTACCCGTGATTGTATAACATGATGTCATTTTCTTCATAATGAGGTCCGCCTTCCTTTTACTATGTTCTAATTTTCGACCTAAATATGTTTCCTTACTTCCACGGTCTTTATTATTTGCGTCATTTATATGACTAAAAGTATTTATTTCGTCACTGTCTAAAAGAGAAGAACCCGAGGTTTTAGTGACGTCTACCACTGACGTCGGTACTTTAATCTTCCATGAACGAGGTGATGTTTTTTCGATCACCTACACTACCTTAAGGTCAACTTGATAAATTTTAGGATTTTCTACCACGACACTTTCACGACGTGACTTATACGGGTCGTTTAAACTTTTTGAGTCGTCACCGGTGTCCTGACCTTTTCCAGTCAAAAGTAAGGTCAAGGTTTCTTTTCGTTACAGTTTCTTACGAGTTTGATGTCGTGTTAACGTGAGTAGAGTGCACGATCGTTTCATTACGAGGTTTAAGAGGTTCGGTCCGAAGTTGTCATGCACTTGACACTTGAAAGTCTACAAGTTCCATCTAAATCTTCTCCGTCTCCTAGTTTAACGGTTGTAGACGACCTAGTAGTTTTTTCGTTCTCTCAAGGTCTTTTTGTAGATGAAAACGAAATAACTGATACGGCTTCGGAAACTGACACACCTAGTGTTGTTTGACCTTCTAAGAAGTTCTCTACCCTTATGGTCTGGTGGACTTGACGGTGGGCTCTTTAGACATACGTCCAGTCCTTCGTTGTCAATCTTGACCTGTTCCTTGTTGTCTGACCAAGGTTTATCCTTTTCCTGATACAGTTCCGACATATAACAGTGGGACGAATAAATTGAATATACGTCTCATGTAGTACTCTTTACGGTCCTTAGTTCTGACGACCCTCTTTATAGTTATTGGAGTCCATACGTCTACTGTGGTGGGAATACCGTAGTATTCACTTCTCCTTGTTTTTCGGAGAACTACTTTCACTTTCTCCTCTCACTTTTTCAACCGAATTTCGAGTTGTAAGTCTTTTGATTCTAGTACCGAAGACCAGGGTAGTAAAGTACCGTTTATCTCTCCCTTTGTTACCTTTATCCCTGTCTGAAGTAAACCCCCCGAGGTTTTAGTGACGTCTACCACTGACGTCGGTACTTTAATTTTCTGTGAACGAGGAACCTTCTTTTCAATACTGGTCGGGTCTGTCTTATAATTTTCCGTCTCTGTAATGAAACGGTTGTTTCCAGACAGATCAGTTTCGATACCAAAAAGGTCATATACCTACACTCTTAACCTGATATTCCTTTCGACTCACGACTTCTTAACTACGAAAACTCGACACCATAACCTCCTCTGAGAACTCTCAAGGAACCTCACGTTCCTCTAGGTTGGGAGGTAGGATTTCCTTTAGTCAAGACTTATAAGTTACTTTCCTGACTATGACTTCCACTTTGACGTCATGAAACCGGTGGACTACACTTCTGGACTGAGCAAACTTTTCTGGGACTACGACCCTTTCTAACTCCCGTCCTCCTCTTTCCCTGCTGTCTCGTACTCTACCAACCTACCGTAGTGGATGAGTCACCGGTACTCAAACTTATTTGAGACCCTCAACTACTACCTGACTCTTCGGACCGTACGACGTCAGGTACCCCAGTATTTCTCAGCCTGTGTTTACTCGTTGACTTGACTTGACGAAGAACCTTCCTTTACACATTGTGTGGATCTGTCACATAATTTTTCGTCTCTATAGTGAAACGACTGTCTCCAGGTGTATCACTTTTGATACCAGAAAGGTCATCAGTACATATTTATACTCTCAACCTGGTATTTCTTCCGACTCGTGGTTTCTTAACTACGAAAGTTTGACATCACGACCTCTTCTGAGAACTCTCAGGGAACCTTCAATTCCTCTCGTTTGGTAAGTTAGGATTTCTTTTAGTTGGGACTTATAAGTAACCTTCCTGACTACGACTTTGAGGTTATGAAACCGGTGTAATACGTTTCTCGGTTGAGTAACCTTTTCTGGAACCACGACTCTTTCTGACTTCCGTTTTCTTCTGTCACTGTCTCCTACTCTACCAACCTATCGTAGTGACTGAGTGACCTGTACTTGAACCCGTTTGAGACCCACTATCACAGCCTATCCTTCCGGACCACACGACATCAGGTACCCCAGTGTTGTCACCATGTACTGAATCGTTGACTTGTTGTTATCATCGGACTTCAATTATTGAACATATTTTCACTTTACATACTGTTCTTGTCGTTGTTTCCTACATAAAATTGTAAAATAGTATATCATATTATCATAACCCCGAAGGGAGTATCAAGTCAACCATTTCTTAGACGGACGTTACGTCCTCTGGACCCAAGTTAAGGACCCAACCTTTCTAGGGGACCTCTTCCTTTACCGTTAGGTGAGGTCATAAGAACGGACCTGTTAGGGTACCTGTCTCCTCGGACCACCCGATGGCAGGTACCCCAGTGTTCTCAGTCTGTGCTGAATCGATGATTTGGTGGTGGTGGTGGTATTAGCATAAACTTCTATCTCATATTCAATTTCTACGTCAACATTTGAGGTCTAGTTGGTGATTTTTTGATTATGTTTTTATGTCGATTATGCGGTCTTACCCTTAATTTATCTTAAAATTTTAATAAGAATTTTTTCCTTTTCTGTTTTTTTCCTCTGTTACTTGTGTAGTCTTTTTATGTTTTATCATTTCACAATCTAAATTTGGAATGGCATACCTTTTAATGTGATTTACATTTACCAGATTTGTAGTTTTACCTTTCCGTCTCTAAAAGTATGACCGAACTTTTTCTTGGTTACTTTATATAATTGTGTTTATATATATATACCTTCTTATTATAAAAAAATTTAAGTACAATTTTTTATACGTTTGTAATGAGAATTCTTCCCACTTGACATAATTATACTCTGTTTCACTTGAAATCCTGTTCATATAATGGTCCCCATTTCTTCGGTAAAGTATTATTGTCTTTCTAGTAAAGTTATATTTCTGTATTGTCAGAAACTACAAATACGTGAACAGTCTCGAAATTTTATGTACTTTATTTTCGACTGCCAGATCTTTTCTTTTTATCTATTCAGATGTCAATATCAAACGATGTTCATCTATCTTTTAGTTATTCTGATATTTTCTGAACTTTCGTAATAATCGTTTTATCCAAACTCTAGATTTTACTTTTTTGTACTTTTGTATGTTTGGGGTCTTCTTTGGCTCTACTTAAAGAAAACTTGATCTCTCCTCTTTAGACAAGAATTGATAATTCGGTTTAGTCTTCTTTACTATCAATTTTCTCACTATGTAAATTCATGAATTCTTAATTTTTTTTTTAACACGATGTCTGTATCGTTTTCTGTTTACTTTTGATTTTCTTTTATTAACGGTGACATGGTGTCTGTTTCCCAACTAAATTTATTTTTTGTCTTTTGCTCTCGGTTTGGTACTATCTTTTTACCCGTTTTTAGTCTTATGTGTCAAGTATTTTTTTCTATTATAGAAAATTTGTTTACTTTCCTATTAGTGCGAATGAGGGTTATTCTCTTTCACATTTTGTTATAACTTGTGGTAAAGAGTTTAGAGTAGGTAGTCTTTAGATTCTTAAACTGTTGTGTAAAATAATCATACCGACACTTAATAGTTTATGACAGTATATAACGACTACCGTTACGTTTTAACATGTTGTCGTAACTTTCCTTAAACCGTAATACACTATTTTAATAAGTCTAGTTGAAAATCCCTTGGTAAAACTCATTTGTTGCACTCTTCCTTTCTTTTTTTAGTGTTAAGAATGGATCTTATAGATGAAAGTACTATGACCGGGAGAATGTATAAGTCTAACAGTAAAGAAGGACAAGTTCTTGACTATTGTGTTAAAAAAGAGGGGATCCGAAAAGAATCTCGTTAATATATTTTAAGACCTTGGACAGTTGTAGGAAGAAAGATGATACCGTAAAAATGTTGATCAGACCTTTTCCTTATGGACGGGTTCAAACGACGACACAGGGGTCTCCCAGTAAAAACTTCCTATAAAATGAAAAGTTTTCTAAAAGTGGAAATAACGCCATAGTAACTGTTTACTTTAGTATTCTATAAACTTCATATGTAACATCACTAAACTATATAATACGTGTAAAACTTACTAAGGGAGGTAGATCTATCAATTATATAGGTAGTGGAGTGTATAAAAAACACACGTACACACACAACTCTTGTAAATTTAAGATGAAAGTTTCGTTTAAAACAAATACGTTATGTCGTAGTTCAATTTTTCCGGGTTTTACCTCAGTAAAAAGGGGTTCCGTCGTTAGGTTCTGAAAATTCATACTTGTTTCTCTTGTTTCTAGCACCGAATAGTGGGGTAAATACTTTCCCAATTCAACGTCGAGTGGCTGCAACGGGCGGTAGACACGTGAGAAACTTCCCCTAAACCTTACCCCACTCCCTTTGTCGTATTTTGTAAAAGACGAAACCCGGACATCTATTATTCTAGGTATAAATTCCTTCTTAAAATTACTGAGAGTTAAGAACTTTGAAGGGTATGTGTCTTTTCGTAGTTTTAATAATTGAACTCTATAGACAAGAAACATTAATCGTCAGTAGAAAATGGACTTTATACAAACAGTTGTACATAAATAAAGGGTCCGGGGGGTTTAGTATATATATTACCGAGGAGGGGATACAGAAACCTCATCAGGGGCGTCTTAATGACTCTCCGATAGAGGACCCGTTATCAAGAGACATTTCAGGGGCTTATTTTCAGTTGAGTGTTGAAAATGCAACTCACAAAAAGAAATTAAACTTTGTCCGTATGGATGGAGTAAAACAACGTGAAATACAATAACACGAAACTAAAACTGTTAACCAAACACCTTTGGAACACAGGGGTCACCGAGTCTACCACTGCTTAGACGGACGTATGTCTTCTGGGTCCAAACTAGGGACCCATTCCTTCTAAGGGACCTTTTCCCTTACCGATGGGTGAGGTAATAAGAACGGACTTCTTAAGACACCTGTCTCCTCGGACCACCCGATATCAAGTACCCCAACGTTTCTCAACCTGTATTAACTTACTTATTGTGTCTATGTAAAAAAAAAATCTGTATTACAATAACGTGCAAATTGTCTGATACACGAATCAGTGAGTCAGCACAGACTGAGACACTGAGGTATCTGACATCGGTGGTCCGAGGAGACAAGTATCCCTAAGAGGTCTATTCTTATGACCTCACCCAACGGTACGGGAGGAGGTCCCCTAGAAGGGTTGAGCCTAGCTTGGGTCCAGAGGGAGAAACGTCCGTCTAAGAAATGGTAGACTTGGTAATCCCTTCGGGAATTATCTGATAGTCAAGTCAAGTCAAGTCAACGAGTCAGCACAGGCTGAGAAACGCTGGGGTACTTAGCGTCGTGCGGTCCGGAGGGACAGGTAGTGGTTGAGGGCCTCAAGTGAGTCTGAGTGCAGGTAACACAGTCACTACGGTAGGTCGGTAGAGTAAGAGACAGCAGGGGAAGAGGAGGACGGGGGTTAGGGAGGGTTATAGTCTCAGAAAAGGTAACTCAGTTGAGAAGCGTACTTCACCGGTTTCATGACCTCAAAGTCGAAATCGTAGTAAGGGAGGTTTCTTTAGGGTCCCAACTAGAGGAAGTCTTACCTGACCAACCTAGAGGAACGTCAGGTTCCCTGAGAGTTCTCAGAAGAGGTTGTGGTGTCAAGTTTTCGTAGTTAAGAAGCCGCGAGTCGGAAGAAGTGTCAGGTTGAAAGTGTAGGTATGTACTGGTGACCTTTTTGGTATCGGAACTGGTCTGCCTGGAATCAGTCGTTTCATTACAGGGACGAAAACTTATACGATAGATCCAACCAGTATTGAAAAGAAGGTTCCTCATTCGCAGAAAATTAAAGTACCGACGTCAGTGGTAGACGTTACTGAAACCTCGGGTTTTTTCATTTCAGACTGTGACAAAGGTGACAAAGGGGTAGATAATGGGTACTTCATTACCCTGGTCTACGGTACTACAAGCAAAAGACTTACAACTCGAAATTCGGTTGAAAGAGTGAGAGGAGAAAGTGAAAGTAGTTCTCCGAAAAATCAAGGAGAAGTGAAAGACGGTATTCCCACCACAGTAGACGTATAGACTCCAATAACTGTAAAGAGGGCCGTTAGAACTAAGGTCGAACACAAAGAAGGTCAGGTCGCAAAGAGTACTACATGAGACGTATATTCAATTTATTCGTCCCACTGTTATATGTCGGAACTACGTGAGGAAAAGGATACCATATCGTATTCGGATTGAAAATACATGTGACCTATTTGTTTTCAAAGTACACTGAGTGAAGTAACGTTATAAACGAAATAACACCACCAGACCTTGACTCGTGTGTTATAGAGACTCCATACAGACATTAACGTTAAAATCGTAAGATGTCTTTACACTGGAAATTTTGTCAACCAGACTATAGTGTTCTATTTCTGAAGACGACAAAGGAGAGGGTGGGTGGGTTTTTCCACCGGACCTACCTCTGTTAGAAAAGACAAGAAAACGATTATGGAAGAACGGGGTGAGAGGACGACGGATATTGGGAGGTTCCGACGGACGACGGAACATTGGGAGGTAAAGTATGTTGAGGAGTTTCGTGAGAATCAACGATCTACCGAAGAAAAAGAAGAAGAAAAGAACGTGACATAGGAAGTCTTATTGGGACGGGGTGACCCCTCTCTACTACAAGTTCTCCGTCGGTCTCGGTCCAGACACGACCACAAGTCAGCATAGACTGCGAAACACTGGGACACCTGACATCGGACGGTCTGAGACAGGTACCTTAAAAGGTCCGTCATTATGACATTACGCAACGGTAAAGGAAGAGGTCCCGTGGAAGGGTTAGGTCCCTAGTTCGGACACAGAGAGCGTTGAGGACGAACCGTCCGTCTAAGAAATGGTGACGTGGTGGACCCTTCGGGCAATCAACGATCAACCCCAGGATAGGTTAAGTACTTAACGGAATATAATTCATTTTGGTTAATCTAAAATTTTAAATGAACTTCAAAAAAAAATTTTGGTCAATGGTCGATATCAGTGGTACAAAATACAAACTAGGAGTCTGAAATAATTAGAGTATCGATTTTCAACCATATGAAAATGATTGGAGAGAGATAAAAGAGGTGGGAGTCCGGGACCGTTGTTGAAAAGAAATGAGTGGAAGAGGCACAAACAGAAAAAAAAAAAAAAAATTTCTAAGGTGTATATTCACTATGTACTCTGTATCTCCCTCGTCTACTACAACCTTTTGTCAGTGTAGATTGAGAAACACTGGTACACCTGACATCGGACGGTCCGAGGAGACAGGTACCCTAAAGGGTCCGTTCTTATGACGTCACCTATCGGTAAAGGAAGAGGTCTCCTAGAAGGGTTGGGTCTCTATTCACTATTGTTATGTAATAAACAGAAAAAGACAGACTATCTAAAGTGAATCGTGTTACAGGAGTTTCAGATGGGTATAACAGTGCTTATTTTACTAAAGGAAGAAAGAGTGTTGACTCATTATCAAGTGACACATCAGTACATACCTACACTCTCTATCTGGTTTATCTTTCGACTCGCGGTTTCTTAACTACGAAAACTTGACACTACAACCTCTTCTGAGAACTCTCAGGGAACCTGACGTTCCTCTAGTTTGGTCAGTCAGGATTTCCTTTAGTCAGGACTTAGAAGTAACCTTCCTGACTACCACTTCGAAGTTATAAAACCGGTGGACTACACTTCTTGCCTGAGTAACCTTTTCTGGGACTACGACCCTTTCTAACTCCCGTCCTCCTCTTCCACTACTGTCTTCTACTCTACCAACCCACCGTAGTGACTGAACTACACGCACTCAAACACGTTCGAGGTCCTCAACCACTACCTGTCCCTTCGAACTACACGCCGTCACGCATCTAAACCTGTCCTGACTCACTGACTTGACTTGACACACACACATACATACGGTGTGGTAAATTTTTGTAAATAAATCCGACACGACCCAGAAGAACGACGGACTCCCGAACGAGATCAACCGCGTTCAACCACGATGAGACATTCCACGACACGTACCCGAAGAGGGACGTCACCGAAGAGCGACACCTCGTACCCGAAATCCACGTGTCCGAAGACATCAATGGCAGGCGTCCGAGATCTCGAACCCGAGTTATCAACACCGAGTGTCTGAATCAACGACACAGACCTTAGAAGGGTATGGTTCCTAGCTTGGGTACAGGGGACGTAACCGTCCGTCTAAGAATGGTGACCTGATGGTCATTTCAGGTACGATGTATAAGAAATAGGTAAGAAATAACAAAATAGATAAATACCTGTGTCCGACAAAGGTATAAAACTGATAACACCTATTACGACCTTACTGTATATTCAGTTGTCCACATAGAAACTATAGGATAAAACTAAAGTAAATCTATATATAGGTCTCCATCTTACCCATCCAGTATACTATCAAGATCAAAATAACAAACTCGTTGGAGGTATAATGACCGACGTGTTTAAACGTCAGGGTGGGTGTCACGTGTTTACAAGAGTAAAGAGACGTAGGAGTGGTGGTGAACAACCAAACTATTGGTAAAATGGTTCACATTCCACTATAAAGTAACACCAAAGATAAACGTAAAGGGACTACTAATGACTATGACTTGTGGAAAAATATATGAACGGAAAAAACACAGCAATCTTTTAATAGATAAGTCAAGAAGATATATGAAGAACTAACCTAACAAACTATCAAAAAACAACTTAACACACAAGAAATATATAAAATCTATAATTAAAGAATAGTTTACATACTAAACGTTTATAAAAGAGTGTAAAATATTCACCCGAATATGACGAATATGACGAACAAAGGAAACGTCATGTCTTCAAAAAACCAATCTACATCAGAGTGAACAAATAAAAGCGAAAACAATGAAGACTAAAACCACTGTTTAGGGTTTTTAGTAGTGGTTCTGACTACAGTTTCACGAATGAGGGATACGAAAAACGATCCTTGAAATACTAAAGACCAGAATGTGAGATCAGAAATTAGGTAAGACTTAAGTAAAACCACATATTACAATCTATCCCCAGGTTAAAGTAAGAATAGGTTAAACTAAGTAAGTAAAGTAAGAACAGGTCGAAAGGGTTGTGGTAAATAACTTCTCTGATAAAAAGGGGTAACATATAAGAACCGAGGAAACAATATTCAATTAATTGGTTTATACGTACTTAAATAAAGACCCGAGATAAGACAGGGAAACTCGATACACAGATAAAAATATTGTTTTGGTATGACAAATCTAATGATATGAAAACATTATATCAAATTTTAGTCTTATACATTATGAATGTCGAAACAAGAAAGAGTTCAAACGTAACCGACAAACCCCAGAAAACACTAATGTATACTTAAAATCTTAATAAGTAAGATAAAGATGTTTTTTACAGTAACCTTAAGACATCCCTAACGTGACTTAAACTCTAAAGAAATCCATCATATTTCTTGTAAAATTCTTATAATTAACAGGGTTAGACATTCGTGTCTTATTGAAAGGTAAATAAAGAAAGTAGTTATAAAATATCAAAAATCATATGTCTGAAAAAAAGGAAACCAATTTAAATAAGGACCTATAAAATAAAGAAAACTACTTTGATTCAGTACAAAAAAACAATAAAAGGTAAAACATATCGAGTAACAGTCACAAAAATTATGTTAATTACGAATGTATACTCAAACATAGGACGTTGAAACCACTTAAGTAAATAATTAAGATAGTCAAAAACAATCTCAGGAACTCCCAAAGATATATATTATAATACAGTAGACGTTCATTTCTGTTAAAATGTATAAGGAAAGGTTAAACTTACGGAAAAGAAAGAAGAAGAACGGATTAACGAGACCGACCCTGAAGGTCATGATACAACTCAATTTCATTGTTCTCATCCGTAGGAAACGAACAAAGGCTAGAATTTCATTTTGAAAAGTTGAAAAACGGTAGTTCATACTACAATCGACCTTCAAATAGAATTACTGGAAATGAAACAACTTCATGTAAGGAAGGTATGGCTGAAACAAACTTCAAAAAATAGTACTTATCTACAACTTAAAACATTTACGAAAAAGATGTACTAGTATATTACAAATAGGAAGTAAAACAATTACTCTATATAGTTTAACTAACTAAACGTCTAATACTCAGTAGGAATGTAGGGACCTTATTTAGAGTAAAGTAATAACATATACCAGGACAATCATATAACAATTTAATCTAAACGGTCATAAAACAACTCCTAAAAACGTACATACAAATAGTCCCTATAACTAAACATTAAAAGAAAAGAACATCGTAGAAACAGACTATAACCATAGTCCCATTACAATCGGAGTAATTTACTTAAACCTTCACAAAGGAGAAAAAGATAAAAAACCTTTCCAAACTCTTCCTAACCATAATTAAGAAGAAATTTACAAACCATCTTAAGTAGTCATTTCAGTAGACCAGATTACATCCTTCACGTCACAACGGAATAACTGAAAGACAGACCTAATGGATAGGTAACAACTTTTCCTAATAAAACGATAATAATACAACAATAAAGAAAGTCCAGACTATATAAACGAAATATATAAATCCACGAGGAGGATAAAACCTACGTATTTATAAATGTTTATAATGTAGGACAAAAACTAACTGGGGAAATAGTGATATATTAGTGGAAGGAAAAAAGAAGAATGTGCAGAAACGGAATTTCGGACAAAATAGACTAACTTTATCTCGAAACACGAACACGAGTCAACGAGTCAGCACGGACTGAGACACTGGAGTACCTAACATCAGACGACCCGAGGAGACAGGTACTCCTAAAAAGTCCGTTCTTATGACCTTACCGAACGGTAAAGGAGGAGGTCCCCTTCATATCGAATGAGGACGAAAGAAAACCAAAGGTAAATGTTTCTTATGTAAAAGGGTAGAGAAGTGAAAATCAGACAAAGGAATCTCGAAGTCACTCAGAGAATATCCGTCGTATATCAACCCAGAATTCAAAAAAATTAGGTAAGTCTGTGAGATACAGAAATCCCCCATCGTACGCCCTAGAATCAAGGGGTTGGTCGTTACTTTGGACACCGGGGACGTCACCTTCGTACCTCAGAATTGGTGACCTGACGGTCCCCTCAGGGTTCTGTAAGATACAGAAAAGTAATCTATTAATAAGAAAATATAAATTTCATTAATAACCAAATCCATACCTGAATGACAACCGTAAAACAATTAACAAAAGACCGACAAACATTAAAGAAACAAGGAAAGAAGAAGAAAAGAACGAGAGAAGGAAAACTAAACCACTAAAAGGTATCAGGACACGAATAACCATGGTGTCAATAGAAAACATATGGACGATATCCCAAACGGAATCCAATGGACTTTTTAGGGTACCTGTCTCCTCGGACCACCCGATGTCAGGTACCCCAGCGTTCTCAGCCTGTTCTGAATCACTGATTTGGTGGTGGTGGTGGTGGTGGTACTATGTATTTTGTCTATAAAATGAAAAGAAAAGGTAAGTTTAGTAAAAGAACACTTTACGGTGATGGGAAAACCTTAAAGAGAAGAAGTTAATAATTGATCATATGAAGGTGTTGTAAGAATAAAAGTAGACACCAAAACGAATATTAGACTCGTTAAGAGGCGATAATGAAAGGTTCTGAAGTACTTTCAGGATGTAGAAAACGTTCTTTAAGCGTTAAAGTAAAACGTTTGTCAAACCTCACTTAAAAGTTTGTCCGATTATCCTTGTCCTTCTACAATACATTCCTTCCTATAGATTACTGATTAAAATATTCACTAACTAAATGACCATTTATATATCGTTCCGTTGAAAACGAGTTAGAGAGTTGACACCCCTGAAAATTATTTCGGAACTGATTATTTCTCGGGGACGTCCGTACATTATCCCAACACCATTCAAAATATACTCTATTATGGGTACTTACGAATTGTAAACAAGGACCATGTTTATCTCAATTAATGAAGAAACACAACGGTCACATATCGTACTGTAGTGTAGTGTACCATAATGCTAACGACTTAACAAATAACAATATAAAGGATTATCGGATACTGAGGATCTTCCATCTTTACTAAAGATTAAGTAAAAATATGAGGATTATGGGTCATTCAAGGTGTCGACAATTTATAAACTTAGTACCACTTACTCATTCACTTCCTTACTTATTTACTTACAGAGGAAGTTGAAAAAGAATAATGTCATTAGAGTCTCATAGATGACTCGGAAGGAGTTTTCATTAAAGGGGATTCGGGACTTTTACAAAATAAGACACGAAAGTTATTTTTTTTAAAAAAATACTCCGTCTATGGAGACATCATTATACCTTATCAGAGATTCTATGTCATCAAACATCGTATACAACAAAAAAAAATTAACCTCTCTCTTATGTGTGTGTATAAAAAACAGACACACAAACTATAGACGAACCTGTCAGAATTCCTATACATTCTTTGGTAAGTCTCACTGACACAAACCTATCATTGTAATCCTTATGTGTATTCTAAATAAAAAGTAACATATGAAAAATAACGAAAAAAAAATGAAACACTTATATATTTGTATACACGTACAACAAATATATATATATATATATATATATACTTTGAACTACTTAAAAAATGGTAAAGATTTTGGTTTTATTTACCATTCGTCCTCCTGACCTTACTACACCCTAATAATGATTTAATGATTTAAGTACAATCTTTTTATAAATTATACTCAAACAATGTACATATATATCTTCGTACATTCCCAAATTTTTTATAAAAAAGATCCAGAAGTAGACGGACTTCGAAATGGATAACTTGTAAAGTTCAACCGGATTCCCAAGTCAAGTCAAGTCAGCGAGTCTGCACAGGCTGAGAAACGCTGGGTACTTGGCGTCGTGTGGTCCGGAAGGACAGGTAGTGGTTGAGGACCTCAAGTGGGTTTGAGTACAGGGAGTTTAGCCACTACGACAGGTCGGTAGAGTAGGAGACAGTAGGAGAAGAGAAGGACGGGGGTTGGGGAGGGTCATAGTCCCAGTAAAGGTTGCTCTGTTGAGAAGCGTACTCCACCGGTTTCATGACCTCAAAGTCGGAGTCTTAGTCAGGAAGGTTACTTGTGGGTCCTGACCAATGTCTGTATATTTTTAACCTATCCTAAATTATCAATATAAAAAATAATTTTTTTATATAAAGATGAATAAGTAGCATATTAAACCAAAAACTTTCTTTGAATCTGGAGACCGGAAAGAAACCCTAACCTTACTTTTGACTGGACAAAAGGTCAGGACACCGGTGACGACTCAAAAGGGTTAAACGACCGTATAACTCACGTCGTGAAAGTGTCGTAGTAGAAAGTCCTAAACTTTATCAAGTTGACCTTAAGGTAGTGGAGGTGATCGAAACAAACATCACTACGAAGGATTCCGGGTGAACTGAAGTGTAAGGTCCTGTAGACCGAGATGCACTCACTAGTGTGGTAATACTAATAGACCCAGCACTTCTAGAAAAGCCATGTCAATAAGACACATAAGAACAGTGGAGAAGAATTATAGAAGACGAAGACAATCCAGGTATGGTAAAGACAGGAAATAGTTCGGGTAGAAACGTACTTTACAACGGAACCATAGAGATTAAAAGAACTTCTCTAGAGATCAGAAAGGGTAAGACAATAAAAGGAGATAAAGAAACGTAACTAGAGACTCCTTCCAAAAGAATAGAGAGGAACGATAAGAAACCTTGGGACGAAAGTCTACGAATATAGAAAGGAAAACAGGAGACGAAAAGCGAAGAGAAGAAAAGTGTCGATAAACATTCCGGAGGAGTCTGTCGGGAAAACGGAAAAACGTAAAGAAAAGGTACCCCTACCAGAACTAGGGACAGAGGACATGTTACAGTGCTTGGAGACAGGTATCAAGTAGTCCGTGAGATAGTCTAGATCAGGGAATTTAGATAAAGAGTGAAGGTGACATATTAGTATTCCTTAAACTAAATCTAGTATGGACTTACCAGATCACCAAAAGGGATGAAAGAAGTTAAATTCAGACTTAAACCGTTATTCCTCGAGTACTAGACTCGGTGTCAGTCGAGGACCATAACAAAAACGACTGACATATCTCGAAGAGGTAGAAACCGACGTTTCTTATATTAGTTAGACTAAAACCACAACTGACTCTCACTTTTTCAACCGAATTTCGAGTTGTAAGTCTTTTGATTCTAGTACCGTAGACCAGGGTAGTGAAGTACCGTCTATCTACCCCTTTGTCGCCTTTGTCACAGTCTGAAATAAAAGAACCCGAGGTTTTAGTGACGTCTACCACTGACGTCGGTACTTTAATTTTCTGTGAACGAGGAACCTTCTTTTCAATACTGGTCGGATCCGTCGTACAATTTTTGGTCTCTGTAATGAAACGGTTGTTTCCAGACAGATCAGTTCCGATACCAAAAAGGTCACCAGTACATACCTACACTCTCAACCTGACACTTCTTTCGACTCGCGGCTTCTTAACCACGCAAACTTGACACCACAACCTCTTCTGAGAGCTATCAGGGAACCTGACGTTCCTCTAGGTTGGTCAGGTAAGACTTCCTCTAGTCAGGACCCTAAAGTAACCTTCCTGACTACGACTTCGACTTTGAGGTTATGAAACCGGTGGAGTACGCTTCTCAACTGAGTAACCTTTTCTGGGACTACGACCCTCCCTAACCCCCGTCCTCCTCTTCCCCTGCTATCTCCTACTCTACCGACCTACCGTAGTGACTTAACTACCTGTACTCAAACTCACTTGAGGTCGTCAACCACTACCTGACCCTCCGGACCGCACGACACTAAACACCCCAGAGTTTCTCAGCTTGTGTTGACTCACTGACTTGACTTGACCTGGAGACCGGTGTGTTTCAAAACAAATACAACGAAAAAAAGGTAGTACTTAAAATGTCATAAGAACGTATATATTGGATTTTTATACGATCTTATAAGATTAATTTACAACGTATATACTAAAGAAGGCTTTCGTATCATATGAAACAGTCACGGGATGCGTAGGAGT
This sequence comes from Capra ibex, assembly GCA_006410555.1. Taxonomy (NCBI): domain Eukaryota; kingdom Metazoa; phylum Chordata; class Mammalia; order Artiodactyla; family Bovidae; genus Capra; species Capra ibex. The sequence continues at coordinate 776,938 of SJYO01006649.1, forward strand.
CCAGACTAACAACATAAATATGGTGGTTGAAGATCGACGGACTCCAAAAGACGGTAGACCTCGGAATGAAAGGATCACTCTAGTGACCTTCGATTTAATCAAATTTGAAATTTTCGTTAAATCGTCCAACATAGTTTCCGGGACTTTTACACGTATGGGAAACTAGGTTATTCACCTTTATTAGTCTATCTACCCAGTTCTATACCCGGTTCTATACTCAGTTCTTCGTATAAATTCCTACAAAAGTGTAAGAATGGATTAAATTTTATGTCTCATAGATTTACAATTTTTTTCTGACAATTTATTTAACATTGTCTAAACACGTCACCTTATGACAAGTCATGAAGTTTACTATGTTTACAAATAACCAATGTAACTCTCAAATATTAGACAAGTAACCATACGATCATCAAGTAACCATTTATACACAATTCTGTTAGAAACGAAGAGTGAAGTTAGAGAATTAACACCTATGATCTGACTACTCTAGAACCGATCTTTCCTGGTGAAATTTTTTTCAGGACGTATGTATATTACGTATCTTTTTGTAGATCTTATAACTGTTATTGAACAGTAACCAATAGAGACAAGCTCTAGAACTCGAAGGGACCCCCACGTCACCATTTCTTAGGCGGACGGTCCCGTCCTCTGGAGTCTCTGTCCCTAAGTCAGGGACCCAGTCTTTCTAGGGGACCTCTTCCTTTACCGTTGGGTAAGGTCATAAGAATGGACCCTTTAGGGTACTCGTCTCCTCGGACCGCCCGATGGCAGGTACCATAACGTCTCTCAGTCTGTGCTGACTCGTATCGTGTCGAGTGACATCCAGAACGTATATCACCGTTTATAAATAATCGAATAATCTATTTATTATTTCTCTCAGTTACTACTCTTACACAATGTTTCATTCCCAAAACTAATAAAGTTTAAACATGTCAACTTCAGGTAAAATTTTTCATTTCTTTTCTTTCCCCTTTTTGGTCGATCGTCCAATATGTGATTTGACAATTACACTCAATATAGACTGACCCTGGAATTCCCACTAACAAAAGAAATATGAGTGAACTCAAAGATTAAACTGATATTAAGATATAATGAAAATATTACCTCTTTATTATTTTCAGTTTTGATAGTGTAAATTATAATTTTTATGAGTCGTTATTGTTGTCACTTCGAAATGTCAGAATTATGTGTTTTCTGAACAGACACAACCGGTCAATACAAGGAAACATTGTTTACATAATGTGACTAAACACCCCGTAGGGTACATCTTATGTCGACTTTGTAAAGACATTTGTTACCTATTTAATATAACCTAAATAAAGTGGATACCGCCCGGTGAAAACGTGTCATGAATCTTTGAATCTTTTTAACGTCCCAACAAATAGTTGATTATTTATTCGATGATAATTTCGGTAAACCTTTTATAAGAGGACCCAACAGTCCACAATAACTATACCTCCACAGACTTACATGAATAAAAAAATCCCTTTCCTCTTAAAGATTACAATAATGAATTTAATAGAATAGAATTTATTTCCTCTTGACCCCGGAAGGGACCATCGAGTCACCAATTCTTGGACGGACGGTTACGTCCTCTGTACCCAAACTAGGGACTAGGTCCTTCTAGGGTGTACGGTGTCTCGTTGATTCAGACATTAAATTTTTTTTTTTTTTACTCTCGACGTCTACATTAAACAAATTTACAAGTTTCAAAGTTTATCACTTCAGTTTCCAATAAAATTTTTTGACTCCAACGAAACCCTGCACCAATCTACAGAGACGATTTATAAGGGATCACAAAAGGTATCCTAGTGTAAAAGAACAGTACCGAATAAGTCCATGGACATGGTCAGAAATCTAACATTCGAGCTATTCTTGTCTTTATTATAGACAGAATGACCGTTTAATATCCTTGAATTGTAATTTTTTTTTTCTTACATATTTACTTACCTCAACACTAAAAATTTTTTGTAAAATAATCTCATATCAACTAAATGTTGTAACCCGCCAATCAAAGTCCACATGTCGTCTAACTTAGTCAATAAGTCAAGTCAGCGAGTCAGTACAGGTTGAGAAACGTTGACGTACCTGACGTCGTGCGGTCCGGAGGGACAGGTAGTGCTAGAGGGCCTCTAACGAGTTTGAGTACATGTAGCTCAGCCACTCCGGTAGGTTCGTAGAGTAGGAGACAACAGGGGAAGAGGAGGGCGGAAGTTAGAAAGGGTCGTAGTTTCAGGAAAGGTTACTCAGTAAGAAGTGTAGTCCACCGGTTTCATAACCTCGAAGTCGAAGTCGTAGTCAGGAAGGTCACTTATAAGTCCTGACTAAAGGAAATCCTGACTGACCAAACTAGAGGAACGTCAGGTTCCCTGAAAGTTCTCAGAAGAGGTTGTGGTGTCAAGTTTCCGTAGTTAAGAAACCGCGAGTCGAAAGAAATATCAGGTTGAGAGTGTAGATATATACTGATGACCTTTTTGGTATCGAAACTGATCTGTCTGGAAACGACCGTTTCATTATAGAGAGAAAAATTATACGACAGATCCAACCAGTATGGAAAAGAAGATTCCTCACTCACAGAAAATTAAAGTACCGACGTTAGTGGTAGACGTCACTAAAACCTCCGGGGGGTTTATTTCTGAGAATGACAAAGGTAACAAAGAGGTAAATAAACGATACCTCACTACCCTGGCCTACGGCACTAGAATCAAAAAACTTATAACTTAAAATTCGATTGAAAAAGTGAGAGGAGAAAGTGAAAGTATTTCTTCGAAAAATCAAGACTACGACTTCGACTTCGAGGTTATGAAACCGCGTCTTGACTGAACAACCTTTTCTGGGACTATGATCCTTTCTAACTTCCGTCCTCCTCTTCCCCTGTTGTCTCCTACTCTACCAACCTACCGTAGTGGTTGAGCTACCTGTACTCAAACTCGTTCGAGACCCTCTAGCACTACCTGTCCCTTCGGACCACACGGCGTCAGATACCCCAACGTCTCAACCTGTGCTGACTCACTGACTTGACTTTCACATATACAGTCAGGACTAGAGAGTCAAATAGAGAAGTGAAGGGAGGAGGGGTGGTATTGGTATTTAAAAAAATCTAAGGTATCTATTCGTCATAGTCTACTATCAACAGAAATAGACCGAATGAAGTGAGACATACTGTGAGAGATCTAGGTAGACGGTGGAGACGTTTACTGGGTTAAAGCAAGGGGAAAAATACTGACTCATTATAAGGTAACATATACACATAATGTAGAAAACATAGGTAAGGTGATAACTACCTGTAAATCCAACGAAGGCACAGGACCGATAACCTTTATCACGACGTTACTTATGACCCCACGTATATAGAAAAACTTAATACCAAAAGAGGTCTATATACGGGTCCTCACGTAATATACTGTCGAATAAAAGCAAAAAAATTCCTTGGTGGTATGACAAGAGGTATCACCGACTTGGTTAAATGTAAGGGTGTTTGTCACCTTCAGAAAAGGTGTGTGAGAGACCTTAAATAACAAACACCTAAAAAAACTACTACCGGCAATCTTAACACTAAACCTTGTTCTTTTATTTCCCACCCCCGAAACTTTACGTGAGACCTGTACCAAGGAATGTGTGACTACGTCTTAATATACAGTGTAATTCTAAACTCCAAAATTCCACCATATAAATGTAAACATCAACTGTGATCGGTTGACGTCATTTACTTTACGGTTCTATGTTTATATGATGATTTTCAAGGATACTCCACATTGTTACATCTCTTATTACCATCTATTCGAACGAGTTAACACAGGCTGAGAAACGGTCGGGTACTTGACATCGGGTGGTCCGAGGAGTCAGGTACCTTAAAAGGTCCGTTCTCATGACCTCACCCAACGGTAAAGGAAGACGTCCCCTAGAAGGGTTGGGTCCCTAGTTTGGGCCCAGAGGACGTGACGTCCGTCTACGAAATGGTAGACTCGGTGGTCCCTTCGAGTTCGATGTATAGCATTAATATATTTAAGTCACGACCCTCCCTTGATTTCTCGTAGATTTTCAGTTAGGAAAGTAAATTATACACTTATTTACTATTGGTTATTTTAAATTTATTGAATGTTCCACTGTATCGAGTAATGACTACTATGGTCGGATACACGGTCCAGAGGACTAAACAAACAGATCTAGAGAAAAGGTGGATTTGGTTCCGTTCGTTCGATCGCCCCACAGTCTCCGTTAGGAAAACAAGAAACTTGTACGATCAGGTCTGATCGTACCAAGAAACCGGTGTCTCTCGTTGTGGTTACACTCCGGTAATCCGTCCCGTAACATTTTCTTTGTCTTCTCCAGTGGAGGTCTTATGACGTGTATCAGGACACCGGTGCGGCCTCCGTTCCATGCGATTTCGATCTCTTCTTGGCGTCCCCTTGTACTTTGAGTAGACTGTCGACCTCCTATCCCTTATTTGCGAGACTGTACAGTTGGACTCTACGGTCTCCTTTTGTCTACACCCCTGACCTGGACTTTGAAGACTTCAACGTCGTGTCTTCTTTTACTCTGGGAAGGTGTTTTGTCCGGACCTACGGTGACCGTCTACACCGCTACTTAACCTACGAGGTTTTCTGACTCGTCATACTATTAAGGATACCGGAATAAATGTTTCGGGAAAGAGAACAGTAAACCTGAGGGCGGACTAGGGACCTTTGCAGTGGTCACCTCTTCCCTGTTACTCACGGATCAACAGAGGGAACCGTTGTCACTACGAGGTCGACGGTTGTCCGGCTGTGACTGAACCTCAAGAAGGAGACAACTGGAAGTAAAGTAAGGTTTAGGACCTAATAACACTTACTCGCTGTGGAAGAGAGGTAGTCAGTATTGACAGTTGATGACTACAAAAAATAGGTAAAAGAGAACAGACGTATTTGATTAAAATACGGACACTTATGAAAGGACACATTCATACGGAACTAAATATTATCGGTATCACTTTTGACAAACAATACTTTGACAGCTTTGTAAGTTTTTTCACAAAACACATAGGTTTTTATTTATTTAATAGGGTCAAACAAAGGGTAGAAACCACACAAGCTAAAGAAGGAATTTCAATTAGTCTACAGTATCACAAGTCGAAAGGAAAGGACTCCCAAAAAAGGAAGAAAATAGAAAGGAAAATGGAAATTGTAAAATTTTATAAATAAAAATAAATAAACCGACATGACCCAGAATCAACACCGTACGTCCTAGAAGTTAAAAGTAAAACCGTACACCCTAGAGCAAGGGGTTGGTCCTTATCTTGGACCCGGGGTACGTAACCCTCACACCTCAGAATCGACGACCTAGTGTTCCTTTCAGGGACATGAAAATCACAAGGAGAAAATGCGTATAAAACACATATATATATGTAAACCGACGTAGTCCAGAGTCGACACCGTACACCCTAGAACCGACGTAGTACGCCCTAGAAAGTAACACCTCGCACCCGAGGGTGTCAACACCACAGGTCCGAATCAACGAGACGTTGTACACCCTAAAATCAAGAACCTAGTCCCTAGTTTGGACGCAAGGGGTGTAGAGTTCCGTCTCAGAATTGGTGACCTGGTGGTCTCTTGAGGAAACATGTATAAAAATTTTGACTATAAAAGTATAAATAAACATCTCCATAACTATACAGATAAAAAGTAATCGTCTTTGACTACTTGAGACGACGATCACTCGTTAATAAGATTTTTTTCGAAACGTTTTTTACACTTATAATTTTTGACTTATTATTGTGATTTGACTATTATTGTTAATAGAGATTCCCTCCCTTAATCTCTTGAAGTTATAAGATATATTTTTAAAAGAAGTAACAAACTAAAAATATGTGATTTATGGATATTGGATTCGATCTTTTGTTAATATTACTTATGATTATTGTTGTAATTGATACACTATAGATTATCGACTTCATTTATTTATAGAAAGAGTCACATTTATCCAGAGAATCCCGGAGAAAGTTCTATCGTTTTATGACAAGAAATATTCTCTATTAAACGACATACCTGAGAACCAATGATCGTGAAACTCGAGGTGTTTTATAACCGAGACGGAAAATCATTATCCGTATGGTTCTTTTCCTAAGACGTGAAACCATTTCGTGACCGAAGTTGTTTGTATTCATTCAAACAAATAACGTCATAAAGAGTCCCACAAATTATACGATTATACGGGACAGTGAGGGCGGATCTTCAAATTCACCCTTGTCTCCTATCATGTGTCCAAAAAGGTTTGAATGACCAAAGGTTATGGAGAAAAGGAGGGTTTTGATGACAAGGTTCCGTTTATAAAACCCTTTATGACGACGTCCTATAATTTCTTTCTCAAGTAAAGTATCTCTATCCATTACTTCCTGTGATGGAGAAGAATAACGTCCTAAATAGGTATAGATTTATATGTGACGAGAGACGTGTAGCAAAAACTCGGTTTAGATCTTGTAACTTCCATATCTAGAAAGGTTATAATTTGATCGGAATGTAAATTTTTTATTTGAACAAACACTATCTGATACACAACTATATAAATTTTAACCCGAAGGGTCCATCGCGATCACCGACGGTTACGTCCTCTGTAATTCTCTGTGTTCCAAGCTAGGGGACCCAGTCCTTCTAGGGGACCTCCTCCCGGACCGCTGGGTGAGGTCATAAGAACGGACCTCTTAGAGTACCTGCCTCCTCGGACCTCCCGATGTCAGGTGTCCCAGAGTGTCTCAGTCTGTGTTGACTTCGTTGAATCCTCGTACGTACAAATTTTGACACTAAATATAAATCCTAAAAATGAATGATACGAATATCCTCTCTTATACGAATATGCTTTTGGGAAATTAAAAGGTAAGAACAGGACACAACAGTCCAAAACCACAATTTAAAGAACGACCAGAGTATTTTACTCAACAATTTACAAGGTAGAAAAAAAAAAGGAGAGACCATTTCAAACACTTTAGAACCATAATCGAGAGGAAACTTACAAACCATCTTAAGGGACTTATTTCAAAGTCTCGGACCTTAAAATAGAACGATACAAAATAAAGTGACCTGTCAAAAGTCAAAACGTTCTCTTAGAGTATAGTCGTTCTCCTCAGTCTGGGATAAGTCACATCCCTGGTATCAGGATGTCAGAGAGGTCATTGTTCATCACCTGAATCGACCTGAATCAGTCCCGAAGGGACCACCGAGTCTTTCATTTCGTAGACGGACGATACGTCCTATGGACCCAAACTGGGAACCCAGCCCTTCTAGGGGACCTCTTCCTTTACCGTTGGGAGAGGTCATGAGAACGGACCTTTTAGGGTGCCTGCCTCCTCGGACCATCCGATGTCAGGTACCCCAACGTTTCTCAGCCTGTACTGACTCGCTGAAGTGAAAGTGAAATCAACCTGTGTTCCCTTTTACGAAGTTCGTAGGGACGGTCGAACTTCTATTCCAAGTCCAAGTCTCGTTCACCACTTCGTCGGTCTTTAAATTGTCCCGCTAGGACCTTAACTTCGTCCGTATCTTCTCGACTCTATTCGACGAGCGGAGGAACCGACTGACCCTGTGATGTGTACGTATTTCCTCTAGGTTGTCTGGAACCTCCTAGGTCGTTTTTGACTTTCTACTCCCTCTGAACTCATGTCCGACTTCGAAACTTACGTAAGGGATTAGGTGTGTATAGTTAGTCGTCTCCGACTTTCGGATTGACCGAGTTCCATAGCCTCATGTCGGAGACGGGTTTCGTAACTGACTGGTGATTCGTTAATCAGTGTCTCCTTTAGTGATCCCTCGGTCCGATTCGTTTGTGTCGTTTGATTGTTTGTTTTTATTTTGTCGTCTCCCTGAAAGGGTCGTCGTGTCACCAATTCTGATACAGAAGGTTACGTACTTCACACCCAAGCCAGGGACCAGCCCCTTGATTCTAGAGTGTACGGTGCCTCAATCCGGTTTTCATTTTTTTGATTAATTGATTTTTATTTATACTGTCGTCTCTGACCTCCGACATGTAGTCCCTTTGTCTCAGACGTCAAATTCGTAGAATAATTTGTTTTATACTTTTTGGGTTATTGGTAGTTTTTATATTTTATCTTGAGTCTCATCGATTTTATAATAGATTTTAAAGGTCAAAAAAATTTAGTTTTTAATGATCTGTACGTTTTTTTGGATCCTTTCAATATGGGTATATGTTCTTTTTGTTTGTTTTTTTGTTTTTCCTCTTCTTTGATCCTTGTCTGGGTCGAAAATGAAAATCGTCCCTTTGTGAGGTTCCGTCGGTGATATTTATACAAGTTTATTGACGGTTTCGGAAACTGACACACCTAGTGTTAGTTGACACCTTTTAAGACTTTCTCTAGCCTTATGGTGTGGTGGACTGGACGGAGAACTCTTTAGACATACGTCCAGTCCTTCGTTGTCAATCTTGACCTGTACCTTGTGGTCTGACCAAGGGTTATCCTTTTCCTCATGCAGTTCCGATATATAACAGTGGGACGAATAAATTGAAGAGACGTCTAATGTAGTACTCTTTGCGACCTGACCTTCTTTGTGTTCGACCTTAGTTCTAACGGCCCTCTTTATAGTTATTGGAGTCTATACGTCTACTGTGGTGGGAATACCGTCTTTCGCTTCTCCTCGATTTTTCGGAGAACTACTTTCACTTTCTCCTCTCACTTTTTCAACCGAATTTCGAGATGTAAGTCTTTTACTTCTAGTACCGTAGGCCAGGGTAGTGAAGTACCCTTTATCTACCCCTTTGTCACCTTTGTCACAGTCTGAAATAAAAAAACCCGAGGTTTTAGTGACGTCTACCACTGACGTCGGTACTTTAATTTTCTGCGAATGAGGAACCCTCTTTTCAATACTGGTTGAATCTATCATATAAGTTTTCGTCTCTGTAATGAAACGGCTGATTCAAGACAGATCAGTTCCGATACCAAAAAGGACACCAGTGCATACCTACACTCTCAACCTGACACTTCTTCCGACTCGCGACTTCTTAACTACGAAAACTTGACACCACAACCTCTTCTGAGAACTCTCAGGGAACCTGACGTTCCTCTAGGTTGGTCAGGTAAGACTTCCTCTAGTCGGGACCCTAAAGAAACCTCCCTTACTACGATTTCGACTTCGAGGTCATGAAACCGGTGGAGTACACTTCTCAACTGAGTAACCTTTTCTGAGACTACGACCCTCCCTAACCCCCGTCCTCCTCTTCTCCTGCTGTCTCCTACTCTACCGACCTACCGTACCGACTGAGCTACCTGCACTCAGACTCACTTGAGGCCCTCAACCACTACCTGTCCCTCCGGACCGCACGACGCTAAGTACCTCAGCGTTTCTCAACCTGTGTTGACTCGCTGACTTGACTTGACTTGACTTGACTTGAAATCTTTACGATTGTTACTTAGTTGTGTTTCGTTTAGAGTTATCCTTTTATCATAATGTTTCTTGGTTTACCTTTAGGATCTAAACTTTTCAGATCATTGAGTTTACTTTTTAACTAATGTACCAAAGTTGTCGTCTAGCCTCTACTGTCCTCTTTATTAGCCACTTCAACTTCTGTCTGATTATCTTTAACAGGTGTGGATTCCTGTCTCTTTTTTCCTAACTTCTTTTAATTTCTCAGAATCTTTGGAACCTCAGTTCACAAGGTTGAAATTACCCTCAGGGTTTTACGCCTCCCTCTTTCCTCATCTTTTGTATAAAGTTCTTTGACCGGTTTTTTGTAGGTTTTAAATTACTTTTTGGAATTGAATGTTTAGGATTTTGAGTTACTTTAAAGTTGTCCTATTTTCTCTTGGTGTGGATCTGTAAAAGACTTTTGGTTTCCGTTTCTCTTTTTAGAACTTTCGTCGTTCTCTTTTACTGAGTAGTAATGTCCCCCTGTTGTTATCGATTGAAGAGTGATCTTTATTACTTTAGGTCTTTCTGTCATCTTACTGTATAATTTTCCCGACCCCTTTTTCATGGTACGAGAATTGGTTCTTAAGATATAGGTTATTTTGGTAAGAAACTTTTCCTTTAACTTTATTTCTATAATAGTCTATTCGTTTTTGACTCTCCTCTGATCGTCTGAATAATATGATATGACAATCTAGATGATGTCTGACAGTCCGATGTATTTTTTCGTTCTAGGTTCATATATGTCAAGTATTCTGTATGTGTAATCTGAGTGTCTATGTTTATTCAATTTTCTACCTTTGGCTATATGGTACGTTAGTCATTAGTATTCTCTCCACCTCACCGAATAATTACAGTCTGTCTTAACCGAAATCCTGTATCTTATAAGACTCTCTATTCGTCCCTGCAAAGTATTACCTATACTGGGGAGTATTTACATATGTATCAATTGTTTTCTCAGGATTTTATGTACGTCGTTTTTCACTGTATTGACTTTCCCTTTTAACTATTAAGTTGTTAAAATTAGTCTCCAAAATTCTGAAACGAGAGGTATATACCACTGGTGCTCTTCGTGGAGTTTCTTGAGTCGGACGTTCGTTGTATTGACTGGCTCTCGGGGTCGATTACAGGGATGGCGGTCGCTCAACCCTATCACGTACAGTAAAGTCGGCCGAGTTATGGATTAACAATATCCGAATCGCGAGTTTTGACTCGAACATAACCAGTCGGTTCCGTCCTGACCATCGTTCTACAGTCCCAGAACCCCCATTTTTGGATTCTAGGATTCTATACCCACCCCTGTAGACCTATCCACGGAAACTCCTATGACAGAAACGTTTGGTGGTACGGGGACCCCGGAGACACGACCGTCTCCACTGGGTATAAGGAATTTCTCTCGATTGTGAAGGTGACACGACCGTCACCCACGAGAAGAGACTTCGACGGGAGTGGGGGTGGTGGAGGGGACCGGTCGTCCGACACAGTCTGGATTCATTTAATGTGTGGGTTTTAAGATGAACACTCACACACACACACAAGGACCCCTTAGACAACGAAAAAAATCAAAAGAGTCAGAGACTGACTTTTACAAAGACTTTGTGATCCAAGATGGTGAGTTTGGAAATCCGGAGAGACGGTGTTCCTTGTCGACATTAAAGTAATACTTCGTCTCAACTTAATTAAAAGAGAGGATTACTAGACTCCTCTCAAACGAAACTCTATGACTTCATTGAAAAGTCGTTGTATGGTAAACTTGGGGTTCGTTTTTCATTAGACGATTTAGACATTAGAGTAAATCGGAGGTTGTGTTTAACCGTGGAGTCGTAGTGGAGGTCCTGTCAGTCTGGACGGTAGGAACCGGTAGTCAGATTTATTTTCTGTTCGGTGGTTTGATTTACATCGATAAGGAGACTCCAACTACGGTAGTCGACATGGTTGAAGACGAAGAGGACAACTGTTAATGATCCCGACCCTGACCTCTCTCTGTTTCTTTTGTAAATCTTGTTTGTGTATACCTTCTGAGGAAAAATTCCGGGTGGGGTGTGATCGAAGGGACCACCGAGTTCTGTCCTTTCTTGGACGGGCGTTACGTCCTCTGGACCCAAACTAGGAACCCAGCCCTTCCAGAGGACCTCCTTCCGTACCGTTGGGTGAGGTCATAAGAACGGACCTCTTAGGGGTACCTGTCTCCTCGGACCACTCGACGTCAGGTACCCCGACGTTTCTCAACCTGTGCTGACTGGTTGATTCGTGTCGTGTCGATGAGATCGTGAACGAGGTAGACTCTCAGTCTCGGAGGAATGTAAAACTGTGGGAACACAGTGGGATCAGGGTCGTGACATGTAGTGGTCGGTATTACAGGTAATACCACATTACTTGTTTCGTAGTCGGGATCCCACTTCCCCCTCCCCATCTTCATCTAATAAATGTCTCTTTCACTGGAACCTCGATTAACTCCTTCCACTTTCTTCAGTGACGTCTTTTCACTCTACCTGTTCCACCATCAGACCACTATCCTTTTCTTCGTGTCCCAGTTTATGTCCAGACCCTATTCTTGACCCTTGTCTTATTTCCATTTACCGAATCTTGTGTCTCACACTTGTTTTGTTCCTACGACCTTCGAACGACCCGTTCTGTTGACTTGAGGATTGATTGAAGTAAAAGTATCTTAGTGTGATTGTTTAGTACAATACTCCATCCCTCTCTTTTATTTAGCGATATCCTGATTTTGGACATACAATTGAAAGAGTTTCAGACCCTTCTTAAGACCCCCGTATACCCTAAAGACTTCAACCCGGTTGATTTCAAATTCCCGGGAACATACTGATAGTAGAAAGACTCCTTCCCCTTCCCGTATACACCTTTTTAGTCATATGACTTATATTTTTTCAATTACTGAACGTAAACCCGTGACAAAATATCCAATGTTTTATGGGATAGTAACAGAAAAAAAAGGGGACACGGATACAGTAAAAACAATGGTTAAGACTTTTTGGAGAAAGGGGACGTCCAACTCTGGATAAAAAACTTTGACGAGAGATGACTCTATGTTCAATGTATGGTATATTAAGTGATTGAATATACTAATTTTCCAAGAATACGTTTTCAACGTGTTGGTGGTCTGTTAAAGTCTCGTAAGAGAAATGAGACTTTTCTCTAGGGTCTGGGTAATCGGCGGTCAGAGGGAAATAGGCGTTGAAGAGGTTGACGTCCGTTCGTGATGTACACCCCAAGGGATAAAACCTGCAATAGAAAAAGTAAAATCAAATTTCACAGGTGTCCCTAATCTTCAGGAATGGAAACCTTGAGGATTAAAGATTACCGCACTGAGAACGTTATCAATCTCTGAACACTGTCTTTGTCCTCCCTTTCTCTTTACTATGGCTGAATTGTTGGCAATATACATATGACTATTTCAAAAATAATAAAAAATGTTGGTAGGATACTCGGTCCATGGTAAATTGTCCATTTCTCTGACTCCACATATCTTTCATTGAACGACTTCCAATATTTTACTCATTCATTGTTTCGTTCCTACATTTGACACGAAAAGATTGATCTCGAGTGTGACAGAAGAAAGGTGATTTAGTCCTCACGAGTTTGAAACCGTTCGTGAACTTAGCACATGTCAAGTACTTTCTGTTTGACGGACCGGGTACTTCAAAGTCCAAATCATGAAGACCCCACCCCTGGTACCTAAACGGAAGTCTCCGACGACTACGACGAGATTCTGACGATACAGGACGACGGATTGTCATAGATAGACTCTTACACTGACTAATTCTAGTGTCTATTATGCTACCAACCTGCCGTAGTGACTGAGCCACCGGTACTCAAACTCGTTCGACCCTAAACCACTACCTGTCCCTTCGGATCGCACGACCTCAGGTACCCCAGCGTTTCTCGACCTGTGTTGACTCGCTGACTTGACTTGACTTCTAATGTCTCGGTCTACAACTCCATCGAAAGTATAGTCTACCAGTAGAAGGGTCTAGTCATGAATACTGGACAGTTTCATTGACAACTAATTATCTTCTCTCCTCCATTTACCTTTCCGTATTGCCCCTTGATTGTACGACGTCTTCTGTATGACTTCACACTCTTGCAAAAAAAGACCAACCCTTTACACTGTTCGTTAATCTCTTAATCGATACCACACACTTCGTGGACCCCCATCGTAAACAGTTGACCTCCGCTCTACATTCCGACGAGCAGATCGAGTCTCGACAGCGATGAAATTCCCATCTTCGCTCCGGCTCCGACAGTCGTCGTTCAGGAAAGGAAGAAGAAACCGATGTCGACATCAACGTGTAAGTACGACTAAAGTGAGGGTTTACAATTGATCCGGTCTTGAACTAGTCTGACTTAGAGACATGTATATTCTTCTAAGAGTGTCTATGGTCCTTTTACATAAGGACACGTAGACAAGATCGAGACCTAAAATGACTTTTGTAAACTAAAAAAAAAAAAAAAGAAGAATCACCCTCCCCTTCCTCCCGTAGACCCTTAGTGAATTAGGTCTTAGACGTCACATTAACGACGTCCTCCGAGTTTGCACTAAACTTGTAGGATTCGACACCCTAAACCACTGGTCCGAGGGTTCTCTCCTACTGTGTCGTGTCCCCTATCGTGTCTGTCGGATGGCACGAAATATCTTTCGTTTCTACGTCTTCAGGAACAACTCCAGTGGTCACGACTCTTATGAGAATTATTAAATTTACCTGTCCCCTTGAAGGAAGACGCATCCATTCGGACGGGATCCCTGTTTGTCTTTTTTTCTTTTATCGTTTCACTTTTGTCCCTCACGTCTCTTGTCGACCTAATCCGGAAATATCTATCGAAAACAAAAAAAGTCTCGTGAAAATACATATAATTGAGTACAGTTTATAATAATAATAATAATTTGTCCCACGTCTATTCACATTACTCAATCGAGTCAATTCCTCAATCAAGGTGATCAATTGTCTACGTGTATGATCCTAATCTCCATCTGTCAATGAACCTTACTGTCCTTTTGTTTTGTGACTCTTTATTATCATTGGTGTATTTACGTTAGATCCCTTTTGATGTAAAAGAAGGTTTTACCACCTTCACTATAAATGAACAACCATAAACTCGAAGGGACCATCGAGTCGACCATTTCTTAGACGGACGTTACACCCTCTGGACCCAAGCTAGGGACCCAACCCTTCTAGGGGACCTCCTCCCGTACCGTTAGGTGAGGTCATAAGAACGGACCTCTTAGGGGTACCTGTCTCCTCGGACCGTCCGGTGTCAGGTACCCCAGTGTTTCTCAACCTGTGTTGGTTCGCTGATTCGTGTCGTGTCGTGTAAAAGAATGGAGAAAGTATAAACAAGTAAGTAAGTAGGTTATAAGTTGTTTGTACATAACACACTCACGGAGGATGGGAGTCAATAAGACAAGACACCCGGAATTCTTACATCTTTACTCTATACCACAGAGAAATGAGGGATTCCGATACACAGTCTTTGACAAAATCCACGATCCCTATCTTTTGTTTGTGTTTCGTTCTTTACACATTTGGTCAAACATCATTCAGTGAAATTCTTTCCCTTTGTTTTCCATGTTACATATCTACACTATTTCGTTCATATTATGTCACAATTGTCCTCTTAGATCCACCACCGATATAGTCAGAAATGACATTTTAGAAAGTTGAAATTCAAACTTTTAAAAATACTAATGTTACAACATCTTTTTTCAATAACCTTACTATTTCTTCTACCCTTAAACCCTTTTCAAGTACCTTTTACACCGTAACAAAATAATAAGAAGAAGGAGAGTTAATGGATTATAGGGGAATCGATACTCAGGTAGTTCAAGGTTTAAGGTCAACCGGAAAGAACCGAGACTTTTCGAGACGGTATTAGGATTTTCTAGCAATAGAAAAGTGACTCCCTTCTTGAACATCCGCTTCGTCGTGAATTGGTGTGTGGGGAGTCGTTAGACTATTCGGAAGAACGATTGGAGAGGGTTTACGGACGGAGACCTAAGGTTCTTCGAGGAGAGGGGTCGAATCAAAGAACAGACTCGAAGACACCTCAAACCAACCCCTACCATTGGAATTTATAAATTTTTTACTTTTCTTATAGACAAAAAAAGCTTATGAGAATTAAAAGAAATCATTAAAAAAGTTTCATTAAGACTTAAATTCTATTAAATGATTCAAAACTTTCTCTTACGTTATCTGAACTCAAGAAGAAATCTACCATCCCGGACCTCGAGTGACTACGGTCAGGGCGCAAGTGCCCTCGTCTCCAACCTTTACCGATCAGATCAGGAGGGAGAGAAAGGACACGAAGTCGTTTCCGAAGAAGAGGTCAAAGTCGGGAAAGCCCCGGAAAAGAGTGTCGCGGAAATATATTTCCGAACTTGGACACGGTGCGGGAGACAATTTATGACATTTATATTTTCAAGTAAAATTATGTTATTAGGATCGTACATTAACGGTAATAAGGGTAAATTGTCTACTCTTGTAACTCGTTCCCTCCAACTCACTGAACGAGGCCCTTGACGTCGCTTATGTCTTTAGACCAAGGTCTCCACCGGGGTGAGAACCAGTGGTCGTCGATGACAGAAAACATTGGTTCACGGATTGACAGGTGGATTTGGTGAAGTGAATTTCCATAATTATTTAGCTGTACGTATCAAAATTGCAAAGGTGTCGGAATTGAGGAGTCCTTGGAGGCACAAACCCTAAAGTTTGATACCAATCTTCCCCGCAACTACAGCCCTCCCTCTCGCAAGGAGTCTCGGGGGAGTTTAATGGAAAGAAAGCCTTTTTCCCGATGCCTTTCAGCGGACAATTCAATCTCCTACCACAAACCTCTAAAGGTTCTCTCCTTTATAAATTTCGGTCTCTGACTTTATAATAAAACCGTTTGCCCTCCCCTTTTTTTTAAGTAAAAGTCTTGTGTTCAAAAATCAGACCTATTACCTCTTTACTGTAATTGAGAAACAAAGTAGAATGAGAAGGTTCGAACAAGACTGAAACGAAGAGTTTGGACTCCGTAGGTAGGGGAGATAATAAACTAGACGGGAAAATCGAAAAATAGGGAAAACTTTATCCACCCCCGTATGGGTTAATTTTGTGCGTCTTCCGAGGTAAGAAGAGGGAACCAGGAACCGTCCGGCAGCAGGAACTATCCCAATTGGCCCACCCATCCCTCCTCCCAGCCCGAGTGTGGAAAGGGTCTCTGGAGCCCGCCACCGCCGGCCCGGGCCCTCCCCGCCTCCGCCCCCGGTCTGCGGAGCGGCGGCGGAGCCGCTTATCGTCACGCGACGGGCGGGCCTAACCTCGTCGTCGTAGTGCGACTGGAGACGGACCCTACATTTGGCCCTGCCGGCGTCGCCCGTCTCCTTCCGAGACGCGAGGAATCCCTTTCCGTCGTGGCCCGAGGCTCGACCCTCGCCGCCGTCGGAGCCGGACCCGTCGCGGGTCACCGCCGACGCCCTTCGTCTCCCTCGGGCCGCGCCCGCGCCCGCCCCTCGCACGCAGCCAAGCGTGTCCGTCGCCCTCCTCCCCGGCGCGCTCGGTACCGGCCCCTATCGCTCGTCTGGGACGTCTTGGTGGTCGTCGGGTTGCCGCCGCTCGGGAAGGACTAGCCGCAGTCGCCCCCGTGCCGGTCGCCGTTCCATGTCGCCCCGGGGCCCCGGCGCGAGAGAGGGGGAGGGAAGACAAGGGGAGGGCCCAGGGCCGGGGCGCCGCCGCGTACACCGGCCGCCGGCGCCCGGCACAGTCAACGACGTCGGTGGCGCACCGGGCGCGCGGAGGCGAGGACCGTCGCGAGGTCACGGCTCAGGAGGGACGCGCCTGATGCCCGCGGCGACGCCCCCTGCCCGCCCGCCCCTCGGCCCGGTGGTTCCAAGGTCTCCATGGGGCCGATGGCTATCGTCCCGACCGTGCGAGGAGCCCGCCGTCACTGAGCACCGGCCCCAGGACACCCCCTCCCCGTCTCTTTTGCCTACGAATAACAAAACGTTCAGGCTGCACCCCCTCTCCCGAAATTCGTCCCAGGAGATGCTGGGGGCGCCATGTGAGCGAAAGGGGACAGGACCGCAACTACGCGAGCGGGTCGCCGCGTCGGGGCCACGGTTCCCGCCTCGCTCGGCGCGTCGGGATGGGCCTGCCGACGCTCTTTCGTGCTCCGTCGCAGGTCTCCTTTTTCTCCTCGGGGCGAACCTGACCTACGACCCCGGCCCCTAACGTCCCCAAAGGCCCCTTTTAGGTTTATTCTCGGTTTTATTCGCTCCACTGTAGTTACATTACTAGTATGGGTCCCGAAAAGAGAGAGAGAGGGAGAGACCAAAATTCTCCTTTGCGCCAGTCGAAGTTACTCTTTCAACATGACCGGGGCCCGAGAATCTACAGACCCCGGCATCCGCAGAACCTAGGCGCCTTTCACCAGTAGGAGATCCACAGACTGGGGAAATCGTCGGACGAAATAACAAACTAGTCGTTTCGATCCCTATACGAAAGGATCGAAATGGGGGCCGAAAAAGACGTCCACCCCTTCCCACCTCAGGAGTGTCTACAAAGAAAGAAACGAGGGGAAGGAAATTCCACCGATGAACAAAGGGGATGACCAATTGTTAGAGGTTCAACTAAGACGCGTGCCCGAGTTCCCCTCGGACGCTCTGTACCCACGACGCGCGACGCAGACCGCTCCCCTCTACTACGGAGGATCCCAACCCCTCTCGCCTCGTCCTTCCGACCAACCGCGGTACTCTCCTCTCGGTGCTCCAAAAGCGAGGCCTAGACTGAGACGGCCTCGGGGAGGAGGTAAAACCAAAATGTGCAAAGGGAGGTCCAGACCTGATCAAGCCGCGCACCCCGGGTCTTCGCCGTCGACCGCGACACCTTGAAGAAATAACTAATCAATTAGAGCAGGCACCGAGGGTCCCAATCCTTTAGACGGACGAAATCCCGGGTCTTCAAATACAACTTAAACGGGGACCAACTTACGGAAAAAATTAAAACTTTAAAAAAGGTACAATTCGATTTCGGTTTGGTCCTANGACAGAGAATATGTGTAGATCTACACATATTCTCTGTCGGGGGGTGGTCGGTGGGGGACTCGCATAAGCACAGCGCGCCGAAGAAAAAACAACAACTACCGACATAAGGGTCGCGAGGATCGTGTTATGGACCGCACACACACGCACAGCGAGTCAGCACAACACTGAGGTACCTGACATCGCGAGGATGGTGTTATGGTCCGCACACACACACACACGCGCGCACACGCACACAATCAGCGAGTCATCACAGGCTGAGAAACGCTGAGGCACCTAACCTCCGGCGGTCCGAGGAGACAGGTACCTTGAGAGGTCCGTTCTTATGACCTCACCCAACCGTAAGGGAAGCGGTCCCTAAAAAGGTTGGGCCCCTAACTTGGACCCAGAGGACGTAACTTCCGTCTAAGAAATGGCAGACTCGGTAGTCCCTTCGGCTGCACCCCATATCGACCTGAGTTTATAACTGGACTCTAGGTCGGGAGGATCCCCATCCCTCTATTTGACTGTATACTCACATCGTAAATCTTTGTTTTACTGGAACCATTAGTTGATTTATCAATGATGTCTCCATCTTTAACTCTAGGACTTTCTACTTTATTGAGGGAAGAATAAAAACACAAGGACTTACTAGTAGACTAGAGTCAACTATAGTCATATGTACATTCACAATAAAACCATTCCACAGTCCATCCTTGATCATTCTCTCGAGAATTCGCTCGAGAGAAAACAGGGACAAAGATTAGTCCCTTCTTCTATGAGGGGTTTTTCCCAGACAAAAGTGTGTCAAAATTCAGAAACCGACACAGTTCACCATACACCCGAAAATCAAGGGAGTCATCTCTAGTTCGTACGTGAGGGACGTAACCGTCGTACACCTCAGAATTGGTAGCCTGACGGTCCTTTCAGGGAGTACGTCAAAAATTTCGTACAACATGGAAAACCCGTTAGTGTTCATCAAACAGTAACGAATCTCAATAAAATATTAAAAAAACAATGATTTTTTCAGGGTTCCTCGTGACCTGAAACTTTTAAAACACAACATCAGTCAAACGCCGTTAATACAGCACTAAGATATTAGGTCAGAAATCGTAGAAAGAAGGTTCCTCAAATTTAAAAACAAAAACGGCCCCCACCCCCCAAACAAAAACAAATTTCCTACCAGGGATAGTTGTCTAACCTGGAGCAAACCCTCAGAGTTCGGACTTGTAAAATCATGTCCTCCGAGACCTTCGGTCCAACTATGAGATGAAGGACCCACCCGAACAATTTCCTTAAACCCTCTTCCGTTTCCCAGGTTGGACCTATCGCATAACTTTTCGTCTCTGTAATGAAACGGTTGTTTCCAGACAGATCAGTTCCGATACCAAAAAGGTCACCAGTACATACCTACACTCTCAACCTGACACTTCTTCTGACTCGTGGCTTCTTAACTACGAAAACTTGACACCACAACCTCTTCTGAGAACTCTCAGGGAACCTGACGTTCCTCTAGGTTGGTCAGGTAAGACTTCTAGTCGGGACCCACAAGAAACCTTCCTTACTACGATTTCGACTTTGAGATCATGAAACCGGTCGAGTACTCTTCTCAACTGAGTAACCTTTTCTGAGACTACGACCCTCCCTAACCCCCGTCCTCCTCTTCCCCTGCTGGCTCCTACTCTACCGTCCTACCGTAGTGGCTGAGCTACCTACACTCAAACTCACTTGAGGCTCTCTACCACTACCTGTTCATCCGGACCACACGACGCAAGTACCCCAGCCTGTACTGACTCACTGACTTGACTTGACTCGACTTTCCCAGGTTCCCGTAGAAAATCTCGATCTTCTTTGGAGTCTCCAGGACCTCAGGTCGTGAAGTAGAGTAGTGACTACCTACTCCTTTTCTTACTTAAGTCTAGTATATAAATCACCACCTCGGTCTTGATCTATCCATGACGAGACAGGATCAGTAACAAGAACAAATTCTTCTGAACTGATTCCGTACGGACCTCTTGTGTTCAATTGTTGAAGTTGGACCTTTCCCCGATGAACCTTTACCGATGTCTTACCAAAGTCTCCATGAACTGGGTTTTCCTTTACCTTTACGTGGAACCGGCGTATCATATCTAGAAGTGACGAGAGAGGGGACGAAATATTCTCTTTTGTTGACGGACAAATCGAAGAGACCTCTCGAGATTAAACAGATTCACAACACCGACGGGACTCAACGTTCATAAAATAGAATCGGATTTAATAAAACCAACACCTTCCGTTTTTATCACTAACGACGAGGTATATAGTGTAAAATTTTCAAACAAAATGTTTACTTCTACTTAATCTTGAGATCTCATTCGAAATGACCCGACTGTACTGTTTAGTAACGATTTTTGAGTGGATTTTAACACCACCCAACTCTTTCATTAGTCCTACAAACAACTTCTGGTCTAAGAGTATAAAGGAGAATTTCCTGTCCAGATCTCTCGTTGTTCATTGGTACCAACCACCCCTTTTACTGTCAAATTTAAAGAAATGGACGTATATATGGGAACTGAAATCGACGGTAAGGGACAAGAGAAGTGAAATCGACAAATTACGGGACACCGAAGAAGAAACCGGTCAATTTTATCAAAGAAAAAGACGTGAAGGAGTCTCTCCAGAAGAAATCGAATCGAGACTGACCCAGTGAGAAGAAAACCCTTTGGAACTTACGCAGAGGTAGTGGGTCTGATGTTCAGTCCATAAAGTCGTGTAACGTGTCAAGGGACGGGGGTTCTACACCGGGGTCTGACAAATAAAAAGATGAGAACAGCACGAAGGGGTGTGGGTTTATATGTGGTGTGTAGACACCTCGACGAAAGTCAATATGAAAAAAATTTTTTTAAGTAATAAATAAATAACCTCCTATTAACGAAATGTCTTGAAACGACAAAAAACAGTTTCGAGTTGCACTTAGTCGGTATCCATACGTATATAGGAGTGGGAAAACTTGGAGGGAACGAAAGTCAAGATGAAAACGAGACCTTACCGGATATTAGGAAAATTCCGAAGTCAATCCAATTATGAAGGAGGTCCCTTGGAACAATAGGTATAGGAATTAGTCGTAAAAAAAAAAGAGAGATTACGAGACATCAAAGTGGTGTAAAACGGTAACGACAAATCAACGATTCAACACGTACTGAGAGACTCTGGGACACTTGATATCCGAGGAGACAGGGACTTTAAGAGGTCCGTTCTTATGACCTCACCCAACGGTAAGGGAAAAGGTTCCCTAGAAGGACTGGGTCCCTAGCTTCAGAACAGAAAATACGGATGACGTAACCGTCCGCCGAAGAAATGGTGATCGTGGTCTACCCTTGGGGTTCTTATGACCTCACCCAACGGTAAAGAAAGAGGTATTCTAGAAGGTTTCAGTCCCTAGATTGGGTATAGAGGACGTAATCGTCCGTCTAAGAAATGGTAACTCGGTGGTCCCTTCGGGGGTTAACGACTCCAATAAACAACTGACGAAGGGAGTGATATTATTTTCAAGACATTCTCGTTGAGTAAATAAAAACGAAATTACGGACAACGTCACAAAATATGTCGTAACAGTAAGTGGTAAACAACCTGACTCAATCCGTTTGGTATCAAATATTAATGGAAAAATAAGAAAAGTAAGTACTGATAAACTTTATCCGAAAACTTCGGTGTCAACTTTGGTATAAATTAACAGGATAAACACAACGTTACTATCTGTTATTTTTCGGGTGGCCTTGGGATTGAGTAACCATAACGAACAAGTCTCAGATCATAAATAAATTACACACGATTTACCTATAAACGACTTACAGTGACACGTCTTATGACATAGTTCGCGAACCTGAACTCTCCTTGAGTCCTTTATTCTTTTATACTCTCTTGCAGAGACAGTCATATCACATTTTGACGAATTTGTCGAAAATGGTCGGTCGGTCAAATCGTAATTTCGTAAACTAACAGAGAAGGGAAACTTCACCCCGTCCATAGAAGGGGTAACTACCCATTGTTACCCTCTCCAGTACATCAGTCACTGTCTGCGACCTATCCTTAGGTCCAAAAAGGAAATGATTTGGATGAGGACAAAACCTGAAAGAAACGGTCGTCTCTGATCGGGAGTCTCCATAAATAAAATTCCGTCCAGCCAACCTGTCACATACTTATTATGTCGGGTTCTCTCCTGTAGTGTCAGGGAAGTCTCCACCCTCGGCAGTCGAACCGAACTGGTACTCAGTCGTAGACGAAAACCTCGCGGGACCTTACGAGGGACCTGGACCCAAAAACCTTGGAGTCGTCGGTAGGTGTAGGTTGGTCTAGTGAATCAGGTATGGTAGGGAGGTAGTCCACGAAGGTCTTGGTACCCTGACTTCAGGACGACACTCTTTGTCTCGACTGTAACAGACGAAACATGACGGGGTTCGACGATGTCCTGTCCGGACCGCACTAGACCGGGACGACGAGAGGACGGTGAGAAGAGAAACGAGAACTAAGACCGGTGCGAGGACAGAACCAGGTAGTCCGGGGGACGGGGGCTGTGGGCCCCGAGAAGTGTAAACGACAAACGAGACCGACTTTAAGGGGAGAACAAGTAACGCGATCACGCAGATCGGTGCACGGATAATCTTGCTTCGGGTCTGTCGTCCCGTACGACGAACGACAACGGACGAAATAAAGGACAACCTTTCAGAAACTTCACACAAGAACTACGTGCGACAGACCAGTGGATCGAGGTCGAGTGGTACGGATATCGTAAACGAATCCAGAAGACGGACTATGATAATTTTTTTTAAAAAAAATTCATGGGTGGTTATCACATCCTCCCAAGGGGAAAGGGGTACGGGAGGGGTCGTGAACAATAAACGTCTGAAAAAATACTACCGGTAAAACTATATGTAAAGAGACTATTAATCGTTACAATTTGTAGAAAAGTGCACGGATAACCGACAAAGACATAGAAACCTCTCTGTAGACAAATCCAAAAGATGGGTAAAAAAAAAAAAAACCAGAGTTTGTAAAAAATTATGAAATAGAAAAAGAAGGAGGGTAAAAAACTAACACAGAAAAGTAACTATGATAAAGAAGTAACTCAGAATAAGAGTACTCCAGAACACTACCTCTGTCCAACATCTCTACCACGACAACCTAAACGAATTATAGGGATTCTAAAAAATCTGTACACAGAGTTAAAAAATTTCAAACTCTCTTATTAGAAACACACACATACATATATACATACACGAAAGAACAGGTCGTTTGAAAAATAGTAATTTGACTAAATAGTAATTTCTTAAACTAATACAACAATACTTCATAGTTCATGGACTTATACATTTAGGACAGTCATATTAATTATCTTAAGTTTTGTTTTTATCCCTAATACCTTACTATTCTTTCTACTCTATATGTGAATTTTTACACCGAAGAAATTTCGGAAAACTAAGAATGACTTACAAACTAAAAATTTTTGGAATGAATTTACACTACTAAGTACTAGAACCACTATAATGAGAATCACTACTATATTCCGACTTCCAAACGAAAACAATTATTCAGAGAGTTTAGAACTAAATTACTAACATAAACTTTTTCAATAACGGGGTTTACTAGGTCCATGTTCTTTGAGTAGTAAACATCATAAATAGATCAATACTCTCAGGGTAGGGGGTTAATATCGATCCTTTAAAATAAGAAGAAACAACAGGTAGTCGACAAAAACGTTTGGTTCCACGAGGTAAATAAATCAAAAAAATTGATCACCTAAGTTTTGGGTGACTTTCGGGAGTAACCTTAATAAATGTCCACAAATGTCCAAAGATAAATACTCAAAATATCAACGTGCGTATCAAAAACCGTTGATTCAATTTTACCCTTGTAAAAGTTTCATAATAAAAATTATAAATTAAACTAAAATTATGTACATAAGTAAAAGAAAGCTGTCGTTTAGTTTTTGAAGAAAACTTTCACTTTATAAAAGTTTACGTGACTTTTTAAATGTACTTCTATTATTTCTTTTCTGTCTGAAAGAAAAAAAAAATATAAATAAAAATAAATAAAGAAACCGACGTGTCCCAGAATCGACACCGTACCCTAGATCAAGGGGTTGGTCCCTAGTTTGGGTCCCGGGGTCGTAACTCTCTGTCTCAGAATCGGTCACCTGACGGTCCCCTCAGGGTTTTCTGTCTGAAAGACTTTCTGTTTCATTCTCCATATTTCCAGTAGTCCACAATTGTCTCGTCTGAGTAGTCGTAAGTCATTTCAGATTGTCCTCTCAACTGAGTCTTTCGTTTCGTAAATGTCAGTGTCGTCATGGTAGTCACGTGACAAATTGGACTCTTGATACTTCTCAGCATATTTTGCCACCTGAAAGTCCGGAGCACATTCGTCTTGAGACTAATCCATACTCCCGTAACGAAGATAAAACAGGAAGCAGGTACGACACACCGGACACCCTGGAATCGAGGGGACGGTCCCTCACTTGTGTCCGGGGGACGTCACCCTCGTGTCTCAGGAGTGTCCCTGCAGGACCCCTGTAACCAAGATTTTGCGTAGTACATACGAAACTCTCAAAACTTACTACTACCTTCTCCTACTATTATGATTTTTTCTAGTTAAACGTAACCGTGGACCGATAATTTTTTCTAGAAAAGTCTCGTATCCCAAGGAAAAGAAAAAAATTCTTTTAAAAAATTTTTAAATAAACCGACGGAACCTAGAATCAACGTCGTATGTTCTAGAAGGAACGCCACGGACCCCCATGTGTCTGACTCCACAAGTCTCTCTCTCTCTCTCACTTCAGTGAGTCAGCACAATCTGAGAAACACTGGGATACCTGACATCGGGTGGTCCGAGGAGGCAGGTACCCTGAAAGGTCCGTCCTTATGACCTCACCCAACGGTAAAGGAAGAGGTCTTCTAGAAAGGCCGGGTCCCTGACTTCAACCCAGAGGGTGTAACGTCCGTCTGAGAAATGGTAGAGTCGGTGATCCTCAAGTCTCCGCTTACTTTAGAATCAAAGGACTGATCTCTATTTTGGACCTAAGGATCAGTGACGTGGTGGTCCCTTCACCAAGAAAATAATTATTTTGCGTCAATAAAAGTGTACCTATGGGGCACACTTTGACGTTCTTTTCACAGTTCTCATAGAGACTTGGTGAGTATGAAGGATATCATTGGAACTCTCGGGATGTATGATCGGAACTCACGGGACCGCACAGGTCGTCACGCAAAATCAGGGTAGGACACACCAGGGTGTAAGTAAAACCGACTCGTAAGTAAAAGTGTCATTACCACTGTCTTCTAAGACGGTGAACCGGAAAACATACTGAACACCGTGGAAACACATCTCGAAGTCATTCCATGCTGAAAAACAGACCATGCGTGTACCTTCGTATTCTTATAAACATACACAGGAACTTCAACTCGACACGAAGAAAAGAAATTAGTGAAATTAGTCAGACATTCATACGACAGACCAGACTATAGAGGGGAGTCGACTTCTCGACAACGAAGTATAGAGTCGTTTGTAGGAGACAAACAGACGGACAGAACTTCCTTCAGGTCTCAAGACGTCCACAGAGATCTCAGTAGAGAAGGATCTACCTCCCACTCGAGACAGGGACGGGACACGTGCAACCGTGTCCCTCGAACATCCCATGACCCTACGATTCTCACAACTGGACACTAAAACCTGATACCGGAAATTTACAAACGTATGTAAAGACGATTCTCTTAAAACCTCTTAAGAAATAGGGGTAGTGTACCAAAAAGTAGCGTATTCATCTCATCGTTTAGTACATTAAAGACTATATAACATTTACAACTACAAAATTTTGTTGTTAATAGAGTAAGAAGATTTTACTTAGATCACCCGAGATTTATGACAATATTCAACTGGATAACAGTAGGTAAATTTTTTATGTACTGATTCGAAAAGTAACTTAGTTTTTACATTTAAAAAGTAAAAAAAGAGGAACTTTACTATAAAGTCAAGGTGAAGGAGGTGTTTGTACAATTAAATAAAAATATGAACTTTTAGAAAATAACTAGTAAGACAGTAGAAAGACGTTGTTTTTATACCTCACTACCCTTACTAAAAAATAAAAGATAGGAGTATTCAGAGAAGTCACAATTAAAGAAAACCAAACACAGTCATACCAATAATTGTATTTAATTAGTCTTGTTCATCCGTATGCAAAACCTATTCATTAATTTGTACTTTCCATCTTCATACAACCTTTCGTTGAACTCTGTTTACCTTGACGTTGTGACTTAATAAAGTACATGACCCCTTACTAGTGATGAAGTACGCTCTTATTCCAAAAAGTAAACGCATCTACATTTAAACTCTTTGGAACATCTGTCTTCATCTATCCTAGTCTTCTTGAAAACAATATAGTCCAAGTGAATGATAAAAATAAAAATCGACTTCATATCAACGAAATGTGACAACACAGTCAAAGACGACATGTTGTTGTCTTTAGGGGACATGCATATGTATATAAGGGAAGGAGAACTCGGCGGAGGAACGAGAGGGGCGTCGCAGGGTCGGAAGATCCAGGGTGCCTTGCGTCTCGACTCGGGGCGTGCGACACGTCGTCGAGGGATGAGCGACACACACCCGTGTACCACCACATATCTACGGTCCCGACGAGAGTTGAGTGGGGTGTGGGGACGGGTGTCTAGGTAAGAGGTGTAGACACTGACATAAGGACGGGACCGGTGAATCAAACATTAGAAAATTTAATAGCTTTAATAAATTTAACAGCGTTGGACTACACAGAAATACTTAGTTGGTTGAGTTGTGAATCGAGGGAAATTAAAACAACTCTCGTCTTTTGACCTTTGGAGGCCTAACATTTTCCCAAACAACGGGGGATTAATCCAATAAGTCAAGTCGTGATCATAAAGTTCAGTGGGAAGTACCGGTGACTAAGTCCTTTGAACCCGAGGTCAGGTCGAAACGGTCAATGAAGAATCGATACAAGCTCCCAGGACAGTCTGGTATCGTAAAGTGTCAAGACGTCGAACGGAACTCATAGGAACAAAAGAATGGTCACTAGTGGGTCTGCTCCATGAAGAGCTTAGGAGTTGAGGCTTGGACGTATTCGTAGACATTAGAAAACAACCCCAAGATTTTCTGACTAACTACAGAGAGTGGTGAACGGCCGTAGGTGGACTTTGAGCTAAAAAGGTCCGGTCGGCCAGGACCCCGGCACACATAAAAGGTGGACTTGACCCAAAAAGGTCAGGGAACGAGTCAATCGGGAAGATTACGATCAAAAGTCGGGAAGTGGGACAACGAAACCGACAACGATCCTCTAGTAACAAGGAAACGACCACTGTAGACACGAAGGAGAAAAACCCGTAGAGAAGTGATCCTAACCTACCATCCGCGTAACGAGTCGAGTCGTAGTAACATGCACATCTACCGAATCCACGGACGAATTCTTCCTTCCTTCCTTCCTTTCAGCGAGTCAGCACAGGCTGAGAAACACTGGCGTGTCTGATGTGTCAGGCACCTTAAGAGGTCCGGTCTTAGGACCTCACCCCTCGGAAAGGGAAGAGGTCCCCGAGAAGGGTTGGGTCCCTAGCTTGGGTCCAGAGGACGTAACGTCCGCCTAAGAAATGGTCGACGCGGTGTTCCCTTCGGAACAAATTAAAATTTTTTATTTATATTAGTTGGAATCATGAAATGACAGTTCAGAATGATCGTTACGGAGGATTAAAACAAATTACTTTACGAACAACTATATTTGATCTAGAATTTGAGTTCTTTACGATCTTGCGATCTAGAAAATTTGGTGTCAATCGTAGAATCTCCCTTCGTCTACGTAGTAGAAAACTCTTTTTGATAGAAACGGAATCCGTGGAACGTAGGTAGACTTACATCCGGAAAACATCGTACCTCACCTCAACCACTGCACGACTCATCTCGGTATCCTACTCTTTTGTGACATCCATCGAGAAATACAAGAAGACTTAAATCCCGCCGGACATCCGTTGTAAGACTTTATCTCTCTAAACTGTACTCTCTGTGCCGGGCATCGACAAACACATTAAAACACAATAGGACAACCCCAATAATCACAATAGAAGTAGTTGTGTCTACTAATATACATAATGAACTCAAAGACGACACTTTGTCGGTCCAACTCTAGACTCTACAACGGTAAATTTTACAAAAGAAAAAAAACTGTTTTCTTCACGTCTATGAAACATTTGACTTTATCAATACCAGAAATAATAAGATCGTTTAAATACTATCCCGACTATGATTCTTCATCAAGACTCGTCCTTGTCTTGACCCTTGGGTCCCGTCTCTGGGGACCCGGTGTCCAACGGAGGGCCAGACACACCGAGTGTTCGACCGTGGAGATGGTTGTCCACGAAACTTTGGTCGGACCGCAAACAGTCTCGTCGACACTGCACTAGTGGGAAACAAAGTCACCTCCAAAAGACTCCCAGACAGAGACAACACACCACATAACCAACAGACACCCGTGGCAGAGGTCTTAAAGATACTTTCAACGTAAACCACTCCTCTGACGACAAAGCCCACCCGACTTAGAGGACCCCTAGACAACTAAAAAAATTCTTTGTAAAAAATAACTTCACATCAACTAATGTCACAACGTAAAGACGACACGTCGCTTTACTAAGTCACTATATATGTCTATTACGTATGTCTGTATATACCCGAAGGGGCCACCGAGACCATCTCTTAGACAGACGGTTCGTCCTCTGAGCCCGAGTCAGGGACTCAGTCCTTCTAGGGGACCTCTTCCTTCACCGTTGGGTGAGGTCATGAGAACGGACCTCTTAGGATACCTGTCTCCTCGGACCGTCCGATGTCGGGTACCCCAGCGTCTCTCAGCCTGTACTGAAGCACTGCTGTATGTCTGTTGTTTGTGTATGTAAGAAAAAGTATAAGAAAAGGTAATACCAAATAGCGTCTTATGACTTATATCAAGGGACACGATATGTCAGTCTGGACAACAAATAGGTAAGACAATATTATCAAACGCAGATGATTAGGGTTTGAGGGTCAGGTAGGAATGGAAGGGTGGAGACGGTGGTGTTAGGGCAATAGATATAGACATTCGGACAAAGACGAAACAACTATTTAAACGAATACAAGATAAAATCTAAGGTGTATCTTCGCTATAGTACACTACAAACAGAGATAGAAAGACCAAATAAAGTGAATCATCCGATTACAGACCCAGGCAGGTACAACGACGTTCACCGTAATAAGACGATACTCATCATAAGGTGACACACAGATACACACACATATATGAATATATATATGTGTGTGTCGTGTATATAGATGAGTAGACAGTCACCTGTGACCCTAACATTTCGTACGGTAAAACTAATCAGTGACCAAAGTAAAAGGAGACGGACGAGACAACTCTTTCATTCGCAAACTTTCGTATCCCTAGTCTGAGAACTCACTATGTAGCATCAACTTATTCTCCGTCAGTCGTTCCACTACGTTCCCCTCGGGAGGAACAGACGGAGACCTACTGCATTCGGTCTCCGACACGACCTACCTGGTAAACCCAAGACCTCCCTGTTCTAGTCCTCTGTAGTAAGAACTTCACCCCTTCAAACACAAAACCTGTAGACTCTTTCCGATTTAGGGGTTGGACGGTGTTCCGAGGAAAACGCCCAGAACAACTACACTATCTTAGTTTCGAAACACTACAGAGAGGAAGGTCGTTCCTACCTTCATCTTGAGAACATCGAGGTCTATCGAGGCACCGGAAACCTCAGTCGTACGAACACAATTCTGGGGTCCCGATAGTGGACAAAGAAGACTTGGGGAAAGATGCAGACACTCTTCCTTTACCACAGATCAAACCTCTCAACGATCTTAGGGTGCTCTTCCGCGTCTTTGTACCGTCCTCCAAGCGCCGCCGTGGCAGCGGACGGACGTGACGCCGAGTGCGAGGCGCCGTCGACACGACAGTGACGTCCGAGAAACCGGCAGCACGACGCGGAAGGCTGTCGTGTCGTGGCACTGTGTACTCGGACCACGGCAGGCCCGAACCGCCGTTACTATCACGACCACACACTAAGGTGAACGAGTGACACTGCGACCAAGGAACTGCGGCGCTGGACAGAAGAAACGAATATTCCGGTGCTGATCAGTCTATAACCGGAAAGAAAAAGACATCAACAATTCCACTTGGAAAATGAAAGAAAAGAAAAAAACCAAACCGGGTTTAAACGTCCTAAAATCAAGGGGTTGGTCCTACCTCGGACGTGCGAGTCGTTACCTTCACTCCTCAGAATTGGTGACCTGACGGTCCTTTATGGACACCACCAGGAAAAAAACTTCTTCACTTGAACAAAATATTTCCCATCAATCCCTACCCTCGGCCTCTTCCGTTACCGCGGGGTGAGGTGATGAGAACGGACCTTTTAGGGTACCCGCCTGCTCAGACCAATCCGACGTCAGGTACCTCAGCGATTCTCAGTCTGTGTTGACTCGCTGAAATGAAAGTGTAAAGTGCAAGTACGTAACCTCTTCCTTTACCGTCGGGTGAGGTCACAAGAACGGACCCCTTAGGGTCCCTGCCCCCTCGGACCACCTGCCGGCAGATACCCCAGCGTGTCTCAACCTGTGCTGACTTCACTGAATCGTCGTCGTCCCCACCCTCCCCCTTCGTTAAAAAGTTGCAACGAAAGAAACTTTCGGGAAGATTAATTTTTATCTCGTGTGTCCCTACACACACTTAATGTCCACACTCCCAGTGACTTAATACTGTCTAACTGATGTGGACACATCCAGGAGTACGAGGAACAATAGATGGGGAGCAGGGTCGACACAAAACTAACGGACAATCTCCGTTCCGTCATAAACTATCGACATCCCAACCTTAGATCCTTGAACCGGAACGTATCCTCTGTGTGTATACATTTATGTGGTGGCGCCGAAAGTTCTCACAGAAGGGGGTTCTCTTTTCGAGTACAAAGGTAAGTGACCAAGTAAGGCATTTGTAAGTAATTGAAAACTGTGTCACGGTCCATACGTCAATTTACGATACTTATGTCGTCACTAATCTATTTCGGGAACCGGAGTCACCCGAATGCACAGCTCCAGAATGAGTGGCCACGACTGGATCGTGGCTTTGTGCACCGTCGACAAATCATTTACAGAAGAGTTGGGTTGATTTTTATGAGGGACATGAGAAGAGGCCACCGTAAGTGGTAGAACATCAGTCGACAATCTGGAGACTAAAAGAAAAGGGTATAGAAATTTTGAAAGCCAAAAAGAACTCTATATCAACTAAATGTTATAATATAATCAAAGTCCATGTGTTGTATCGTTAAGTTCAAAAAACATCTACTATGAGAGTAAATATCAATGATATTTTATAACCGATATTAGGGACAAGACATGTTATATAGGAACATCGAATAAATAGAATATGTATCATCATCCATGGAAAATTAGGAGATAGGGACAGAACGAGGAGGAGGGAATGACCATTGGTGATAAAACAGGAGGTATGGATACTCAGATAAACAAACGACGACAACAACAATATAAGTGAGTGAATAAAATAAAAAGTCTAAGACGTGTATTCACCATTGTCTCCTATATACAGAAAAAGACAGTCTAATTAAAGTGAGTCGAACTATGGAGGCAGGTAGGTTCTGGACTGGAGATCTAAGGTCCTAGGACCTTACATCCAATAGGTAAGATCGGAGAACGTCTCTTTCCTGAATCAGACCAATAACTTCCACACTGTTTACGGTTCATTTATCATGGCAGTCATTCATGACAATCTCCAAGTCTCCTCGACCTCTCACAATTACCGATACCATTTCGAAAAGAACGATTTCACCGGTCGTCAGTGGATCAGGGGTTCGGGTAAGTTCGATAACTAACGAATCGAATGAAAAGACATTGTAACTGTCACCGGTAAAAGAGACCCTTCAGAAAACCAAAGTGGACAGATCCGGTCGAACAAAAGAGGAACACAGCGACAAGAAGGAGTCAGTGGAGACTCCCAAAAAGACGGACACGCACACAATACGGAATCTTGGGGGAGAACCGAGTGACCAAAAGTCGGAGACGCATAAGACATAGGAGGTAAACAACCACTAAGGGTTCACTAAAGAACGGGACTCGGACAAGGACCCAAGGAAAGGGTGAATACGTCAACAGAGGACCCGTAACGGGTGACTACCCGGACTTGATTTAAATAAGTCTTGATCTGGGATCATGGATTGGAGTAGACGAAGGTCAGTGTCCACGACATGATGTTCATAAAAGAGAGGTGTATTTACGTTCCCCGTCGTTGGCACACAGGACAGAGAGTGACAGGTCGGAGAAGGTAGGGGAATGTAGGCAGGTCTGAGGGTCCCAGGGTCGTCAAGGTGAACGACTTAAAGAGAACCTAAATGGGGGGAGGGGAGGAAGGGACGTCCGAAGAGACCATCGAGCCCACCATTTCTTAGACGGACATTACGTCCTCTGGACCCAAACTAGGGACCCAACCCTTCTAGAGTACCTCCTCCCATACCGTTGGGTGAAGTCATAAGAACGGACCTCTTGGGGGTATCTGTCTCTTCGAAACATCCGATGTCAGGTGCCCCAGTGTTGCTTAGTCTGTGTTGACTCGCTGATTCATGACGTATCGAGGAGGGGACGTAGATAACAAAGAACGAACCTATTGAGAGGTCACCGTCTACAGGGTCGTCGGTTAGACCCAGAAAAAAGTTTTGTAAGAGGTGTAACAACGACCTCCCCAGTACAGAGTCAAGTCAAGTCAGCGAGTCAGAACAGGTTGGGAAACACTGGGGCGCCTGACGTCGTGTGGTCCGAAGAGAAAGGTAGTAGTTGAGGACCTCGAACGAGTTTAAATATCGGTAGCTCAACCACTACGGTAGGTTGGTAGAGAAGGAGACAACAGGGGCAGACGAGGACGGGAGTCAGACAGGGTTGTAGTCCCAGAGAAGATTCCTTAGTCAAAAAACGTAGTCCACCGGTTTCATAATCAGTCCTAGTCAGGAAGGTTACTTATAAGTCCTGATTAAAGGAAATCCTAACTGAATAAACTAGAGGAACTTCAGGTTCCCTGAGAGTTCTCAGAAGAGGTTGTGGTGTCAAGTTTTCGTAGTCAAAAAACCGCGAGTCGAAAGAAGTACCAGGTTGAGAGTGTAGGTATACACTGGTGACCTTTTTGGTATCGAAACTGATTCTGCCTGGAAACACCCGTTTCATCACAGAGACGAAAAATTATACGAGAGATCCAAACAGTATCGAAAAGAAGGTTCCACGTTCACAGAAAATTAGAGTACCGACGTCAATGGTAGACGTCACTAAAACCTCGGGTCTTTTTATTTCAGACAGGGATAAAGGTAACAAAGGGGTAGACAAACGGTACTTCACTACCCTGGTCTACGGTACTAGAATTAAAAGACTTACAAATCAAAATTCAGTCGTAAAAGTGAGAGGAGAGGGTGAAAATAGTTCTCCGAGAAATCAAGAAGAAACGAAAGACGGTATTCCCACGACAGTAGACGTAAAGACTCCAACAACTATAAAGAGGACAGTGAGAAGGTCGAACACGAAGGAGGTCGGACCGTAAAGCGTACAACATGAGACGTATATTCAATTTATTCCTCCCACTGTTATTTGGTGGAATTACATGAGGAAAGGACTAAAACTTAGTCAGGCAACAAGGTACAGACCAAGATTAACAAAGAACTGGACATATGTCTAAAGAGTCCTCCGTCCAGTCCACCAGACCATAAGGGTAGAGAACTAAAAAGGTGTCAAATAAAACTAGGCGTGTCAGTTACCGAAATCGTATCAGTTACTTCGTCTTCATCTACAAAAAGACCTTGAGAGAACGGAAAAGATACTAGGTTGTCTGCAACTGTTAAACTAGAGACCAAGGAGACGGAAAAGATTTAGGTCGAACTTGACAACTTCGGATCGAACCTCTTAAAAGTCGGATTGAAACGATCGAACACTCTACTCACGTGAACACACGACCAAAATTGTAAAAAACTGTAACGGAGAGAAACTCTAACCTTACTTTTGACTGGAAAAGGCCAAAGGTCCTTTCCCAGTACGAACAGTGAGGGGGTGATAAGAACCACACGCCGAGAAACGGAAGTCAGAACGACTGTCCTAACGGAGGGTGGATTCGACACCGAATCAGAGAGGTCCGAATGAAACACAGAGAGGTATCTGGTCCGGACAGGAAAGGATAGCTCAGTAGTCGAAGGTCAAGGGTCTAGAGTCTCTCGAGTGGAGGTATAAAGACCTACACGCCGACGAAGACAACAGGGGAGACGAAAACAGACTAGAGAAGTTTCCCTCCACAAGAGACAGAAGACACGAGGCTTAACTCCAAGGATAGGACGCAAGAGGAGGGAGATCGTACGATAAGCGCCAGGGGGTAGGACACCTTTTGGACATTAGTTCAGGGTGACCTGAAGTTTCAGGTCAAGAGACCCCAAGGGCCAGGGGAACGGCCTAGGGGTCCGAGTCTTGGAAGTGTTATCCTCTCGCAGAATCCATAATAATAGGAGGTCAAACACCCAGTGGATGGACTACACGTGCCGCAAACTGAAATAGCGCTGACAGGAACCTGCACCCCGTAGAAGAAAACCACCCAGGGTCGCAGGAGGACAACGACCGCCAAGTCGTCGATCAACGTCAAAGCCACGAGCGTCTCTTCTACTCGTGCACAAGAAGGCGAGGTAGTAGAACTTGGTGACCGGTGGTCGTCTGACTCGTTACAGAAAGTAGAGATAATTGGATAGACACGGATCCTCTAGTGTCCATGAGTTTTATGAACTCACTTGTATTACTCAAAGAAAAAAAAGAGGGGGGAAAAACCGGTACTCATATTGTAATTCAATAACATACCTAAATAGACCTATTGAAAAAAAAAATTAAGATTGTAGTCTTAAACTTCAGACTTTTCAAATGGCATACATATATATATATTAAGAACCAACTAGAAGTGCCATGAACGAGAGACGTCTCGACTTACAATCTGATTACAACCATCCAGGACATGGTCGTCCTCGGTACGAACAACTGTAACGCAGACCGACTGGGGGACGAGACGGACCGTGTACTCACAACTCGACACACCTCCCTCTTCTCGTGCGTAACCCTGCCGTCTACCTGACACGAGACTCCAAAACCTTGTATCCTGATCACACGTTTTGACTAAAGTACCTAGATTCTCGATGATCACGTACAGTTTTCAATGATATGATATGCACTGACACCTTTTCTTTCAGTCGAAATTTACTTGAGACATAAATATCCTTTTTGGGTAATGAAAAGAGACACGAGAATCCACCTATAAAGTCAAAGTTTAACAACCCGAGTTCATAAAATTCCCACCGTGTCAGAATGTTAAACAATCTTTCTTGTTTGAAAACAGAAACCGGTGAAAAAGAGAATTAGTTTTCATTGTGTACGAGCACATTCTGTGACTGCACTGTACAACCTCACGGACGTCAGTGAGACAAGATGGAATAAAATAAAAGGAACATAGTGAATTACGATAGACTTTAATAAACATACACACAAAGAATAGATAAAGAAAAGTTTTGTGAAAGTTTATTATCCCTTATAAAAAGACTCGTGACTGATACACGCAAGGTTCATAGTATATACATAATTGAGGAAATTAGGAAAATTCTCGGGACTTTCCATTCAATGACATTAATAGGGACTAAAGGTCCACTCCTCGAATATAATGTCTCATCAATTCATTCAGAAGTCACGTATTTGTCATATACCACCCTTACTGTAAATTTAGGTTCGTCCCACAGACCACCGAGTCGCCATTTCTTAGGTGGACGGTCACGTCTACATTCTCTACTCCCAAACAAGGGACCCAACCCTTCTAAGGATGATCTCAACCTTTACCGTTGGGTGAGGTCATAAGAACGGACCTTCTAAGGTATCTGTCTCCTCGGACCACCCAATGTCAAATACCCCAACGTTTCTCAGTCTGTAATGACTCGGCACACGTGCACACGTGTGTACGTGGGACTGAGGTCATAGAGAGAGAGAGAGAGTGTGTGTGTGTATGTGTGTATGTGTGTGGGGACTGAGATCACAGAGAGGGAGAGTGTGTATGTGTGTACGTGTGTGGGGACTGAGGTCACAGGATTTGGGATGAGACGAGACGACTCAGAGTCACATTCGAGATATCCCGTCCGCCGAACGAAGAACGTCGAGGGTCGTACTACGAGACGTGACCACGTACCTTACTTGTACTTTATATGGTTTGTTTTTCATTCTTACTTCATAAAAAAGTCGTGGGAAGATGTCACGTCAAACCAACAAAAGGAGTTTTTCGAAAAAGAAAAGTTAATATTCGTATGTGAATAAGTATCTATTTCAGGAAAATGTATTTGTAATGGTAGAACCCTTTGTAAAGATAAGGAGGTACTGGTGAACCTCTGAGACAGGGAGCTCTACACTGTAACAGAATCGATACGTTCTTATCTGTCCTGACTATAATAAAATACAATAGATTTACAATCAGAGGAATTCTACACCCTCTGTCAAATCGGAGTAGTCGTTATAGGACCCCTATCCGTACGAGGAGGCCTACCGACGACAGTGGACAAAAGACAACTAAGAACGACCCTCAACAGTAAGGACATTTCTTTTAAGTACCACGATTTAAGACTCCCATATGGATGAACTTTTCCCGAAGGGTCTACCGCGATCCCTATTTCTTGGGGGACGGTTCCGTCCTCTGTACTCTACGTCCAAACTAGGGACCCAGCCCTTCTAGGGGACCTCTTCCCGTGTCGTTGGGTGAGATCATGAGAACGGACCTTTTAGGGTACCTGTCTCCTCGGACCACCCGATATCAGGTACCCCAGTTCTCAGCCCGTGCTGACTTTGTTGAATCGCACGTATGTATGAACCTCCAAACTCACACAACCAATGACTGAGACTAGAAAAGGGTCAAGGATATCAACACGACTACTCTTTTTTTCTGACGAATTTTAAAAGAAACACCTTGAAGGGATCACCAGGTCACCGATTCTGAGGTGTGAGGGTTACGTCCCCCGGTCACAACCTAAGGACGAATCCCTTGATCTAGGGCGTACGGTGTTGACTCTCGGACGGACGACGTTGTTTCTCACTTCTAGAACGTACGACGTTGATTCTGGGTCTTGTCGGTTTATGTAAAAATTTTTTAATTTCAATAAAAAAGAAACACATTATTGTACAATATTATTACAAACTCTTCACTAAAAGTAGAAAGGAAGACAAGGGGAGGTCACCCTATCCCTGACAAAGGGACACCCTATCCCTGAGAATCCAATCGTACCCCAGTCGACGGTCTTCTGGTAGTTAAAGAATTTGGGACATCGTAGAAAACACGTATAAAACGACCTCCTCGAAAGATAGGGTCTTAGTTCACACTCCTGTGTTTTTCGGGAAAAACTATATCCTTAATTGTGTGAGAGTAAGAGACCGCTGTCCCTAGGACCTCCGACTGAAGTAAATCTCTAATCTTCATATAAAGGATTAGACTCTTTTACTCCACACACACTCATTTTGAAGTCTCTCCCAGCAAACCTGAAAAGGAGTAATCCCGTGTCTCCAAGAGTGGCTAACTCCCTTGTACACCTGAGTCGGACACATGTCCCCCCGTGGACAAGTCTAATTGATTGGTAAAACCACACTATCGCCACAGTACGGACGAAAAGAGGGGTAGACTCGGAAGACAGCACATGTGACCTTTATCGT
The DNA here is from genome assembly GCA_006410555.1 of Capra ibex. Taxonomy (NCBI): domain Eukaryota; kingdom Metazoa; phylum Chordata; class Mammalia; order Artiodactyla; family Bovidae; genus Capra; species Capra ibex. The sequence goes on from SJYO01006649.1 coordinate 815,128, forward strand.
GTGTGGGAGTATAAATTGACCGGTCAAAACAAAGGTATACGACGACGAACACGCGTCCATAGACTAACTTTTAAATTGGACATATAATGACACCATTTTCAATTTTTTTTACACAAACTGTATATTCTGTTTATCAGGACGGAGTCGAGACGATGAGGGATCACCTCACCAGAACCCGTTTCAACGAACGACACGGAGTAAAAAGAGTAGACATTTTACCCGCGGTTTTATCATGGAGAGTTTTCTCCACTTTATTGTGTACGTCATTATTATATCTGTTTCGGTGACTTTACAATGGACCATATATCATTTGTCGGTTATTTACAATCGAGAATCCTTCCACTACCACTGCTACTGTTACTCCTATTGATGGGGACGTCGTTTCCAATATAAGGGTTTATTCAGAAAGGAGGTGAGGTAGGGTAGAGGGGTCTCTGTTCGTGAAGGTTAAGGAAACTAATAAAACGACAAAGTTTTTTAGTGTAAAAGTGACCATAAAAGTCGAAAAGAGGGGAGAGTTATAATTCGCACGAAATAACTGAAGGAGAACATCTACCACTCCAAAATCGATTGTGAATTTGAAAGGGAAACAGAGAAGACTACATCAATTCACATAGTAAAACCAATCTCGCTGTAAATCTCAAAGCATAATAATACTAGTATATCTGAAACAAGTATGACTCAACACCCTAACACAAACTCTCACAACTCACAATGGTCTAAAAAGCTCACGATACGACTCAACAAACGATACTGGTCACGGAAGAGAACCGGTTTAAGATAGACGGAAACGGGACAAAGTAAGACTTAAGGTTGCGGTTTGAACGGACAATGAGGTCCACAAAGAACTGAAGGATGAAAACGTAAGGTCAGGGGATATTACTTTTCCTGTAGAAAACCCCCACAATCAAGATTTTCCAGAACATCCAGAAGTGTCTTGGTAAGTTGAAGTCGAAGAAGTCGCAATGACCAACCCCGTATCCGAACCTAATGACACTATAACTTACCAAACGGAACCTCTACTTGTCTCTAGTAAGACAATCAAAACTCTAACGTAGGTTCATAACGTAAAGCCTGAGAAAACAACTGGAACTACCGATGAGGTAAAGAAGATTCCCTAAGGACGGACGACATCCTCTACATTACCAGTAGACTCAATTCAAGTGGGTAAGGTTAGGTAAAATCAAGCGACTAGGGATCTTACAACTACAAATGAGAACGGTAGAGGACAAACTGGTGAAGGTTAAACGGAACTAAGTACCTGGACTGTAAGGTCCAAGGATACGGTATAACGAGAAATGTCGTAGCCTGGAACGAAGATAGTGGTCAGAGTAGGTGTTGATCCATAACAAAAACGAAACCGAGGTAGGGAAGGAAGAAAGACCTCAATAAAGAGGTGACTAGAGGTCATCGTAAAACCCGTGGATGACTGGACCTCTCAAGGAGAAAGTCATAAGATAGTAAAACGGAAAATTGTGACAAGTACCCCAAGAGTTCCGTTCTTATGACTTCACCAAACGGTAAGGGAAGAGGTTACCTGGTGTAACACAGTCTGGAAGGGTGGTACTGGGTGGGCAGAACCCACCGGGGTGTCCGTACCGAACCAAAGTAAATCAATCTGTTCCGACACCAGGATCACACTAATCTAACTGATCAAAAGACACTCACACCAAAGTCACACAGACGGGAGACTACGGGAGAACGTTGTGGATGACAGGATGAACCCAAAGAGAATGGAACCCACTCCCCATAGAGAAGTGGCGGTAGGGAGGACTGGAAGTTGTACCTTATCGAGGAGATCCGGGAGAACGTGGACACTTCGGTGGCGAGGAACCTGTACCCCAACGAGGAGGGCCGTCCACGGGGACTGGTTGTGGGAGAAGGTTGTTGTGTTCTCTTCTGAGATGTGTACCTGTAGTGGTCTACCAGTTGTACCTTTAGTCTAACTAATATAAGAAACGTCGGTTTCTACCTCTTCGAGATATGTCAGTCGTTTTTGTTCTGGTCCTCGACTGACACCGAGTCTAGTACTTGAGGAATAATGGTTTAAGTCTGAATTTAACTTCTTTCATCCCTTTTGGTGATCTGGTAAGTCCATACTGGATTTAGTTTAGGGAATACTAATATGTCACCTTCACTCTTTATCTAAATTCCCGGATCTAGACTATCTACCTCACGGACTACTTGATACCTTACTCCAAGCACTGTAACATGTCCTCTGTCCCTAGTTCTGGTAGGGGTACCTTTTCTTTACGTTTTTTCGTTTTACCGACAGACCCCTCCGGATTGTTTATCGACACTTTTCTCCTCTTCGCTTTTCGTTTCCTCTTTTCCTTTCTATATTCGTAGACTTACGCCTCAAGGTTTCTTATCGTTCTTCTCTCTTCTTTCGGAAGGAGTCACTACTTCCGTTTCTTTATCTCCTTTTGTTGTCTTACCCTTCCTGATCTCTAGAGAAGTTCTTTTAATCTCTATGGTTCCCTTGTAAAGTACGTTTCTACCCGAACTATTTCCTGTCTTTACCATACCTGGATTGTCTTCGTCTTCTATAATTCTTCTCCACCGTTCTTATGTGTCTTCTTGACACGTTTTTTCTAGAAGTACTGGGTCTATCAGTGCTACCACACTAGTGAGTGGATCTCGGTCTGTAGGACCTTACACTTCAGTTGACCCGGAATCTTTCGTAGTGATATTTGTTTCGATCACCTCCACTACCTTAAGGTTAACTCGATAAAGTTTAGAACTTTCTACTAAGACACTTTCACGACGTGAGTTATACGGTCGTTTAGACCTTTTGAGTCGTCACCGGTGTCCTGACCTTTTCCAGTCAAAAGTAAGGTTAGGGTTTTTTTCCGTTACGGTTTCTTACGAGTCTGATGACGTGTTAACGTGAGTAGAGTGTGCGATCATTTCCTTACGAGTTTTAGAGGTTCGGTCCGAAGTCGTTATGCACTTGGTACTTGTATAAGGTCTACAAGTTCGACCAAAATCTTTTCCGTCTCCTTGGTCTCTAGTCTAACGGTTGTAGGTGACCTACTCTCAAGGTCTTTTTGTAGATAAAGACGAGATAACTGATACGGTTTCGGAAACTGACACACCTAGTGTTATTTGACACCTTTTAAGACTTTCTCTACCCTTATGGTCAGGTGGACTGGACGGAGAACTCTTTGGATATACGTCCAATCCTTCGTTGTCAATCTTGACCTGTACCTTGTTGTCTGACAAAGGTTTATCCTTTCCTCATGCAGTTCCGACATATAACAGTGGGACGAATAAATTGAAGATACGTCTCATGTAGTACTCTTTGCGACCCGACCTTCTTCGTGTTCGACCTTAGTTCTAACGGCCCTCCTTATAGTTAGTGGAGTCTATGCGTCTACTATGATGGGAATACCGTCTTTCACTTCTCCTCGATTTTTCGGAGAACTACTTTCACTTTCTCCTCTCACTTTTTCAACCGAATTTCGAGTTGGAAGTCTTTTGCTTCTAGTACCGTAGACCAGGGTAGTGCAGTACCCTTTATCTACCCCTTTGTCACCTTTGTCACAGTTTGAAGTAAAAACCCCCGAGGTTTTAGTGACGTCTACCACTGACGTCGGTACTTTAATTTTCTGCGAATGAGGAACCTTCTTTTCAACACTGGTTGGATCTGTCGTATAAGTTTTCGTCTCTGTAATGAAACGGCTGATTCCAGGCAGATCAGTTCCGATACCAGAAAGGACACCAGTACATACCTACACTCTCAACCTGACACTTCTTCCGACTCGTGACTTCTTAACTAGGAAAACTTGACACCACAACCTCTTCTGAGAACTCTCAGGGAACCTGACGTTCCTCTAGGTTGGTCAGGTAAGACTTCCTCTAGTTGGGACCCTAAAGAAACCTTCCTTACTACGATTTCGACTTCGAGGTCATGAAACCGGTGGAGTACGCTTCTCAACTGAGTAACCTTTTCTGAGACTACGACCCTCCCTAACCCCCGTCCTCCTCTTCTCCTACTGTCTCCTACTCTACCGACCTACCGTACTGACTGAGCTACCTGCACTCAGACTCACTTAAGGCGCTCAACAATTACCCGTTCCTCCGGACCGCACGACACTAAGTACCCCAGCGTTTCTAGTCTGTGCTGACTCACTGACTTGACTTGACTTGACTTGACTTGACTAAGACTCCACTTTTTATTACTCATCCAATAACAGTCAACTAGAACGAATAATTCAATTTCCAACAGTTTACCAACGACCGACAATCTTAATAAAACACTGAACGAATTAAAAGAGGAGACGACAAATCAAAATGAAGTAAACAAACATAATGGTATGACCTTAGACTCTTTCAACCATCTCTCCAATTTGAAAATCTTCTTTACAACCCGAAATCTATCTAACCCTTGAACCTCGTCTGTACCTACAGACACCCAGACAGTCGAGAACAATGATCGATGGAATCGGAATCCGAAGTCTTTTATGTCACCCGGACGGACATAATATGTTCAACCCTGAACATGTTATGTTCAACCCTGACGGTGTTATGTTCAACCCTGACGGATCCACCTACAGCTTACTTTACTCGGGTCACACCCTTTTCTGTCTGTTCATTCTACTAATACTTTTCCTTTATGCTTACTATCACCCCTATTTGACTCAGAGTTTTCACACGAGTTATCTTACCGATCCGTCTAAGAGTATCTTCCTTACAGGCACAACTAAATGAACCATGTCAAACGGGTCGCACCCCCGTCCCCGTCTCCTATTCCTGTTTCGACCTCAACACCAGAACACCTAGAGTTCACAAATGGTCGCTTGGTCTGTCTCCTCCAGTCCGTCACACCACGGAGACGAGACTCTTAGGGTCGACGTCTGTTTTGTAAGAGAAACATGTCGTGGCACATATCGTGTACCACTTTAACACCCAAGACCTAGATCCTTTCCTCACCCCCTTTTGGCGTTGGTTTCGTCTTCAAAAGAGACCTCAACGTCAATTACTTCATCAGGATTTCCCTAGGACCGGAGACTCTACACCTCCCCTTTCCCGTCCCGGTACCCCCACCATTCCACCTCTGTCCTCCTTCGGTCACCAGAATGATTAATGACAAAATATATCTTACCAGTCCAGGTCGCAACTCTCTCTTTGTGCTCTAAGTAAAGACGAACAGAGTAGAAATCGAGATTGGAAAAACACAACCTCCAATCACTGGTCAAAACAACCAACTAACATCACTCCCAAACATTTGTGTCCTTTTCGACCAAAATCGACCTTTTCGTACAGAGAACCTCACTCATCGTCGCCCGATGTGTCATCCACACCCAAGTGTCATCAAGAACGGGAAGACAAGAACCCCACTACGGAAGGAGGTGTAAAAAGTAGGTCGGAAATGGTCCAAAAAGACTTATCAATGATCATTTAGTATTCCCAGACATTGAACCAACCAGTAAAAAATATAGTACCACGACCACCATTAAATCAACAATTCAACGTAGACTCAGGACCACTAGGGTACCTTATATTGGGTGGTGTGAAGAGACAGGTACCCTAAAGGGTCCGTTCTTATGACCTCACCTAATGACAAAGGAAGGGGTCCCCTAGAAGGACTGGATTCCTGACTTAGAGTAGACGTAACGTCCGTCTAAAAAAAAAATTGTTAACTCGGTGGTCCCTTCGGGATAAGGCATAGTTTATCCATATTATTGCTTGTGAGTAATAAGTCTCTCTACTTGACCCAATTGTCCACTCTCCACACTGACGGTACCGGGTCTTTGTCATACCTTTCGGTCCTTTTCTTAGACTCTAACGAGGTATAGGGGTTTGTCTGCGAAAGGAAGGAATCCTTAAATCGGGAATTTCAGGGAAGGTCCAGTACATCATGGTTCAACAACCCTTCCATTTGGGTTCTAAGACAAGGGAGACACTACACAGAGTGAAAACCTCGACTGAGTCGTGTGACATAGAGACTCTAATCCAGTAGGACGGTCGGGGACCCCCTTCGTAACACTCCTACCAAGAGAGACCAAATAAAAAAACAGAGGACCGAAGTATTCGTGCGTCTAAGAGTCCGAGAAAGGAAACAGAATGAAAGGAAAACTTACAAACATGCCTTCGAAAACAAAACACGGCGACCAAAAACAAAAGGACCTAGACTCACACCAAAAATCCGTCTTGAAGTCACGGGTTTGACCTTTGGACCATGTCAGACCGAATTCACCCTGTAAGACTTTTCAGGAGAATCTCCTACTACTCTTAGTTTGAGTTCGGTCATGTCGAGAACACTAAAACTCAGTCTTTAGAGATTTTATAACTTCGCTCCAGAGGGTGAACTTCTGAGACCAAGGGGTCCGACACGGGGAGGGTCCCGGGACCGCGATCAAAGAAAAGAGAGTCAACGGGGAAGGCAACACACTCAATGTACAGTACACTTATAGACCCAGGGTCAGGACTCGGACCCTCGAGGTCCCCGGTGGTCTCTTGACTGACCACCACACTCCGGGACACCGGCAACGTCGACCACATCGACACACAGGGGAGGGGGTCGGGAGTGGGGCGGAGAATTTGACATGTAACGATTGAGTCGGAGGAAAGAAAAAAATTCTACACAAAAAACTTAGAAATATCTAATTTTTTTTTTCTTTAGACATAATACGAGACAACTACAAGACTAAAAACAAGTCGAGAAGTGGGACTTCGTTCGAGGGACGTAGGTATCGAGAATGAAGTGGTATAAAAAAAAGAAAAAAAAACCGACACGGTATAGAAAAACTCAGATATTTATTATGGAATGAACGAAATAAAATCGGGGGTTTAAGAAAAGAAATATGAAGATAAAAAGGATGTCTAAGAGTCGCGAATAACCTCGGAGGAAATCTTTCTGTATCAACTTTCCTAAAATTGACCCAAACTTTTCATTAATTATCAAACGATCCAGAAATAGAGACCTTACTACATCCCAGATCGATCGAGAGAAGTCTTGGAGAAAGGTGTTTAGCACCCGGAGTCGCACATTTCCACTCGAGGTCACTCAGTCCGAAAGACTCGAGTAAGGTATCTACGGACAAAGATCAGGGAGACTTAGAGGTAAATGAACCGTCGTTTCTACTAGAGTATATTCCGTGAATGTATGTCGTCGTCCAGTATGAAGGACGTAGAACAAAGTCTTGTCGAGTGTCAACTTACGGGAGTCAGCCGCGTCCTAGGCGACACCCCCCTTCATCTTGACACGAGTGTATACCCGAGTCAGTGAAGGGTCAGAAACGTAAAAGACAGGACTGACCCCGGGTTCACTGGAGACAGTCGCCTTAACGTGTGGGGTCCTAAAGACTTCTACAGACTTGTGGACGTCCCACCATCTTGTACACGACAAACTCTGAACGAAACCCACTACACGACCCCAGACTCTGACCACACGCCTCCGTCCTTGGGGTGGTGGTGGGAACGGGGTATTACATCTTGTACCTTACACCACTCCCGGCTCACCCCGTCGCCCCCACCCTCTTCCGCAACACGTCGGAGGGTCTCGGTCGGAACAACCCTCTCCGAACCTTGAGACGAAGGACCCTTCTAGGTGTCTCGTCTCTCCAGTTTTACGAGACTTAGACGTGAGACGAATCGGAGACCATACGACACCACGTCCAACTGACTTAAGGGTCTACAAACTAGTAGAGATATTTCCCCTTTCCTTACATGAGACATCGTGGGTCCTCAGTTACTTTTATTTTATACTTTATACTTTTACAAAAATTTAGGATTACTTGAGAGGTACCATTGTGTATCCACAAAAATCACATACCCCATAAGATATAATATACAAGACGCACGCACCATTCAGTTAAGTCGACACAGAATGACCACACTGAGACACCTGACATCGGACGGTCCGAGGACTAGGTGCCGTTCTTCTGACCTCACCCAACTGTACGGGAGGGGGTCCCCTAGAAGGACTGGGTCCTTGGCTTGGCCACAGAGTACAGAGGACGGAACCGTCCGCCTAAAAAAAAAAAAAAGAGAGTAGTTATCGTGGTGGACCCTTCGGGGTAATACACAAGATTTGTCACAAAATTTAACAGACATTTTATCCATGGGACAGGACGAATGTTGTCTACTATTTTGATTCCGAGTCTTCGAACGAGTCGGTCATTTACCGTATCGATCGTGAACTTAGAACGGAAACTTCGGACCAAAGATGATTCGATTAGTCCCAGGTATTCTCCTCATCCGTGGAATATCGTGATCCGCGGTAGACTATGAAAAAAAGTCGGTTGTTACACAACACAGGGATTGTGGACCGTAAAATCCACAATCCACTCAAAACAAACAACAGAAAAAAGTTGAAAAAAGGGGACACATTGAACATTACTAGAAATTTCCGTAACTCAAATATTTTTTGAAAAGAAGAAAAATTGGTAAGGTGAGAACTAAATTAACGGATCCACCACTAAATTGACAATTGGAAGGATTGAGAAGTCGAAACCCGAGTGGATCCCTAAATAAAAAAATTAATTTCCTAATAACGAAATATCTGAAAACAAAAGACAGTCTATAGTTGTACTTAGTCGATATCCAAATGTCTCGTCCTCCGTTCGATACTATGACTCACGGCGGACTCAGTAGCCAAATAAGTCGGTAAACCCTCGGATAACTCAGGGAACATAGACCGGTCGTTTCTACTCATTCTACCTATTTTGCGTTCACTACCGTCCGTCACGTCAAACCATTCACTGTACCACACCTCGGGTGTCATACAACCTTTGTGGGTGTCCCTCTGCAGTCACGTCCCGACCCCTCGACCTCTTCCGCCACTACTACCGACTCGACTTCCTCCTTTCTACTCACTCAAACGGTCTAACCTTGCCACGCCCCTGTGGACGTCCCACCACAAGGTCTGTCCTGACCTCCCGACCCTCGTTGTCACCCACGGGTACGGGCCATGCGCCGTCCTCCCTCTCCGTCCTCGTCGGCCAGTCGCGGTCGAACCGTCGAGACTCACGGGTCACCTCCGCGAACTCACTACAGGGTAAGGTCACGTGGGGTGTACAGGAAATGGACGACGAGACCGACAACAGACTGACAGGAAGACAGAGGGAAAGGAGAGAGGAAAACATTAGGGGGAGAGGGTCCGGAAAAGAACCTGACAGTCACAGTCAGAGGGAGTAAGTTCCCAATGAGGTCCCGAAGAGACCACTGAGTCTACCATTTCTTAGGGGGACGTTCGGTCCTCTGGGTCCAAACTAGGCACTCATCCCTTCTAGGGGACAACTTCCCTTTCCGTTGGGTGAGGTCATGAGAACGGACCTCTTAAGGTACCTGTCTCCTCGGATCGCCCGATACCAGTACCAAAACGTTTCTTAGTCTGTGCTGACTTACTGATTGTGTGACCTGTGGGAGAGTCGTCCGGTCGAGACAGGGACACACACACACACCGGGGATCCCCAACCCCTCTCGCCATGTCCCCCGTCAAGACTCCTAGAACCGGAGATTTTAGTCGTGAGACTCTTTCACTCCTTCCACTTACCAGCCTCCTGACCTCTTCCAAACAAAAGGTCTGGTAGCGTTTTTTTAGAATCCCATCCGTGCGCTCCACACACGTACTCCGACCATATCCCCGGTGGTGGTCGTAGTACCTCGAAAGGTCCGTCGTACTTCCCACGGGGATTCCTACTTTTCGACGGGTAAGTGAAAATAGGACTCTACCCTCCAAGACCAGGAGACAAAATCCCCTCCCTCACCTCTGAGTCGCTCCAATTCGTCGGACGGACTTCAACGAGTCGGTCATACCCCACCTGGGTCCCGAAGCGAGAACCCAGACATGTGGAGAGGGTGTGCGGGACACGGACGGCGTCCGCCCAGACCGTCACGCCGGGACCCACAGCACGTCTTCCACCGACGCCAAGGAGTCAGACGGGGGAACCGCCGGAACGGATACAATCGACCAAAAACGACGGTCTACTTACTCGGTCGTCGTCGACGAGACTATCCGGACCCTTGAACAGGGACCTCCCTTGCCGGCGTAGGTCCTTCCAATGTGGTCCGGAGTTTCGTCTTCACAGACCTGTATAGTGTCTTAGGCGACTTGATCGTCACAGGCAACGTTTAGGACAAGATGTTCAAATATCACTACAACCACGATTGAGGGACGGTAAACCAAACTTCTGACTCTTTCTCTTCCGTCAAGTGACCCAACACTATAAATACTATGTCACTAACCTCCTGACATTACTTTAGATATATTTAAAGATATATGTTTGGAGGGGGACGTAAAGTCTGGGTTTAACGTGGACAATCGTCTTAGTTGACCTCACTTCCTCTTTCAGGAAAGGTTTGAGTTTAGACCCACCTTCTAGGGAGTGGGAGAGAACACTTGTGAGACGGAAGGGACGGGTGGAACGGAACGGAAACTGTCATCGAGAGGGTCGGGGGAGGGGGGTCGGAGGTACATCCAACGACACACCCCGGTCCCGACAGACCTAAGCAGTGAGGGTCCAAACCCAGTCGAGTGTAGTGGTAGTGTAGTGTCATCCTTTTGGAGCGGTCATGGCGCCCTCGTGACCTGAAACGAGACTTCGGAAGACATGGAATTGAGGTCCAAACGTGGTGGACGGAAAGTCCTAGGTGAAGACTCAGAAAGAAAGGGGGATGGAAACAGGGGGAGGAAGGACTTCAACAATTCCGACAGTGTGGTGGTGGTGACTCGCCAGAAAACGAGACAATTTCAGAAGAGTCACAATAATTTTCCTGATACTGGTCTCCAGAGATCGAGTGGAGGGATGTCAATGTGTACTACAAGTACATTTAAGAATTAGAATAGGTTTTAGCTTAGAATAGGTTATAGGGAACAATTATAGGAACCCTAACACTATTCGAGATGTACTAAAAGGTATTTACGGGGTATGAAATGGTCCGTCTCATTCACGAATTTTGAGGAAAACAAATTTTTTTTTTTTTTCTTTCCTTGAACAGTTCATATCAAACACAGAATAGTGGTCATTTTACTTAATCGAGACCAAATAACCTACGAATATGTAAGGATATTCTATCCACAGAGGATGGACCGGTAGAACACCTACTTCTTTGACTCCGATTTCTTTCACTTGCGAAAACGAGTGAACTTAGGTGTAGGTCTAAGTTTGAGTCCAGACATTCGTTCGGACAAAACAGGAGTGACACGAGAAGACGGAGTGTATGTAGGGTTAAAGGACTTCGATGAAAATTTAAAATCATTTAATACAATAGTAAAAGTAATTTGACTAACTATTAATAACTTACCGGGAGTTCTCTCTCCTTAAGACTATCTCTGGGAGGAGTAAAAAAAATAAGAAATTACCAACGGGGAACTTTCGAGAACGAATATCTTCTCTTTCGGTATTTCAGGAGAACAGTCGGAGCCATCTTTAGGAATGGTCTACGACCCCGTACACGATAAGAACCAGAGACATAAGTACGCATCAGAGAGCGAGACAGAAGGGAAGGATGACCCACTAGAGACTGCCGACATTAGGAGTCCGCAAGCAGGACAGTGGACAGAGAGATCACAGAGAAGAGCGACGAAGTGATTATGAGTCCCTTCGAACGCCAACGGGCACGATTCCGTCGGTCCCGGTCCTCCCGACACAGGTGTAGGCTGCCGGGGACATCCCGGCTCTGAAGGGAGGACCAGCCACTGATTCTGACAGGAGAGTCACGCCCCCCTGGCACAAGCTAGGGACCAGCCCTCTGATCTGGGGGACACGGGGTTGACTTCTAAAGTACACGGTATCCCTTCTCGCTTCCAATCGTACGACGTCGACACTCGTCCACGTCGACTCACTTGAACGTCCCGAGCTCAGACCGGCGTAGTGGCGACGAGTCCCTCACCACGGAACACGACGGATCATCCTCATACTCCAGGAGGCCTCATTTTTGGGGTCGTGGGGGGAGGGGGTTTGGAGCTCCAACCTTGTAAAGTCTCTTTGGGTCCATTCATGGTTGTGAAACCCTTTTGAATTAAAATCCCTTCTTTTAGGGGTCGTGGGAAACAAACGTAGTCCTCGTCAATCACTTACCTCGACGACGTCAGACTCTGAACACAGTCGACCAAAAAAAAAAATTTTGATGGAATTATCATGTGAGTCGACCGACCCCGAGGACCGTGGCTGAGACGGGGGGAGCCTGAACTCTCGGTGGTCTACCCCAACTCAAAGTCCAGTACCCGGCGGAGTAACGGTCCCCGGAACTATTCTGTGAGTGGCCGAATTCACTCTCATGCTATCACGGTGTGTCTCCGTGAGTCGTTAACAATGACAGGGAAACTTGACTCTAGACCTTCCCTTCGAAGAGTCAAGACACCCATTTTTCTTTCTCATTTATTGATATTAGCTCCTAAAGGGACACATCTTTTTCGTCTCAAAATAGATTTAGGTCATGGAACGATCCGTAAACCGATGAATCTCTATTAAAATGACAGACCAAGAGTCGACGGGAGTCGGTCTAGACCTTGAACCTTTTGTACATTAATACACACTCGGAAACCCGGAACTCCTTTCTTGACGTGCCGGTAACCCTGGAGGTAGATCTCCCGCGAGGGAGGACATGATCTCTACACGAAACGTCTAACTGGGACTCTCCCCAAATACGCGAACTCCCGAGTAGAGACCCCTGTGTGTCTTTTGATCATTCCGTCTCTCCAAACCTCATCCCTGGAGACCTCTGTATACCGGTCTGACTCATAACCTCTTGGTCAGTGCAACCGGGAAAAGACACTCTCCGTACTTCTCGTTTCGGGGTCTTCGTACCCAGACGCGGGAGTCCGTGGTCGTCCGCGAGTCGACACGACCGCAAGAAGTGAACGCATCTTAATGTCGTCATCACGAGAAAAAACAAACATCTGTCTAGTAGTCATACACCATTTACTGTCATCTTTGACATGACCCTTGTGTCAGAAGTGAGTAAGTATACCTTTTTACACAAAATGAAAACGTGTCGGTCACTTGCAAAGCCACCGTCACAGACACACACACACACACACACACACACACATAGTCAAACCCCTAACGAACATCCCATAAAACATTTCTTCCTTTGTAAGAAAAGTTCGGTCCTGGAAAACATCCAATTTCCCTTCAGTAACCTTGGTCTACGATTTTTTCGTACGAACTTTAATCAAAACCAGAGCTAACATCATACCGAGTCGGACTTACTGAAGGTTGTCACAAATCTTTAAGTCTCATAATCATCATCCTAGTGTCTCTAGTAGAATACGAAGGATTAACGACCAAACGTTTGGCCAAACCAGACATTATTGTGATTCAAGACTCACAGACATCTTTCGAATATACCACATGTAGTCAACGTAATACACAAACACTTTATGTCGTTAGTGGAATGTAACATGATATTTTTTAACAGAAAATAAAAAATTATCAAGGAGGAAATAAAAAGGTTACATTCACTGGGGTCTATAGTCCCAGGACCTAGACGGAGGACAAAAACACGTAAGAAACCGAGAAAAGTTCCAGTCTAAGTCCCACGGTTTACTCTTATCCTTTGGTATCCTAAAAAAGGTAGAGGTGGACAGGATCACTATTACCTAACATTTGAAATGGTCTCACATGGTGAAAAGGAAAATCGTTAGAAAGGTTTTATTTATCTAAAAATTTTCATTGTAAAGTCTTTGTTTGCAGCAAAATACAAATACCCAAGACGAACTTGAAATAGTAAATCACATATTTTTATTCATTTTAACATATTCCTTATGCTTTTCACAAAACATAAACGAAGTGGGTGTGGATCGGTAACAATTTTGATAATTTAAAGAAAGACTTAAATTATATATACAGGTACCTTGAATAAACCCGAAACCTGTTTTAACTCTATTTGTCTCGAAAAATTTTGAATTGCACAGGACTCTTAAAAGGGTATAATGGTTTAAATAAAAGACGTCTGTACTAAACCATGGACATAATATAACATACACGTCACAAGGTCCTAAATAAATTATTTGGGTGAGGGGAGTAACATCTGATTCATCCAACAGTAGTTGAAAAAACGTTACTACTTGTACTTGTAAAAATATTCAAAACGTAAGGTGAAACTAAAAAAGGAATCCCATTTAAGGAAGTCCAACTTAATATCCAATTTTCCTACTTGCAAAAAGTGTGAGAACCGTTTGACCCTGTCCCAGGAGTCACGAACGACAACCGCGGTGACACTCATCAAAGAGTCCTGTCGACCCAGGGTCTACGTCACACAACGACCCTGCCGTCACATATTCGAAAGGACCGTCCGTACCACTCGTGTCGTCACTCGCGGAGTCTTCTTTCCCGATCTCTTTTGAGAACACAGATCGTAAAAAACGAGAACGTAAAAAGACCTCTACCCCACCCCATTCAAGAAAGAACTTTTGTTGGGATTAAATATATAAGGAATAAAAAAGTACACTTTTCTCTCTGGATATAACAAAATAAATGAATAATATGTATGTCCGTAGATAAGAAAAAGTTTAATAAAGGGGCAAATCCACCAATATCTTATAACCCGTCTCAAAGAACTAATTGTCATCCAGGAACGAACAATAGGTGAGATTTATATCGTCCTAATAGTATAATTCACCTCATTCAATATACTATAGTGAATATACGTCTTAGTTTTTTTGTTTACTATGTCTACTTAAGTATTGGGTTCAGGGACACTTTCTTGAACCTTTTCGCTCACCCACCAATGGAGCCCATTGTCGCCGGTACTATTGATTAATATCTCGTACGTAGCGTAGTCTGAACTGAAGGTGTCACCACCGTCCTGAGTCACGGTTCTGAAAACGAAAATATATCCAGACTCTGGTTCGGACAACGAAGGGTGGAGGAATCGTCTTTCTAGATAGGAAAAGGTCATTAGGTCCGAAAGAAGTATCCTGAACCACACACCGTTCGACTCCTTCTCAACGTCTTTTGACATACATCGATCATACCCCTCGTCCCTCTTCCTTTTCTCCTCCTCCTCCCCCGTTCCCGTGAAAGATCCGCGTTAGAAAGTTCAGAAGGACCTTCTCCTGCAATTGAGACGTTCTAATCTCATTACGACACAAAATTCTTACATGACCCTTAATTCACCCGAAGCGTTCACCGCGATCACCATTTCTTGGGTGGACGGTCACGTTCTCTGTATTCTCTGTCCCCAAACTAGGGACCCAGCCCCTCTAGGGGACCTCCTCTGTACCGGTGGGTGAGGTCGTAAGAACGGACCTCTTAGGGTACCAGTCCTCGGACCACCTGATACCAGGTATCCCAGCGTTTCTCCGTCTGTGACTTCGCTGAATCGTACGTACGTACTCGAACCGAAATCCAACTATTTATCGTTACGTTCGACAACTAAAAATAAAAAACAATTTATAAACAATCACTCTCTTCACTACAGACATTGACTCTTTTCCCAATACACTATACCACACACACACACACACACACGCGCGCAAAGACGTAGTTCCAAAGTCCCCGATAGAAAGTCCTGAGACTTGGACCTTTTGTAGGACCAAAATCTGAGATGAGCTCTTTACACCGAAACTGAGTCATATGAAAATAACTCCCGAACCGTGACCCTATCCACACGTTTCTACTTACTCGAGTCTGGGAACGGGTATTAAATACATCAAACCACTATTCTCTAATCATTATATTCATCTATTCAAAAATAACACCATTTTATATACATTGTCTTATAAACGTAAAACTTCACTTGTCAAGACACCGTAATGTATGTAAGTGGAACAACAAGTCGGTAACGGTGGCAAGTAGAGGTCTCGAAAGAGTGGAAGAGGTCGAATTTTGAGACGGACAAAGTGTCATTGAGGAGTAAAGGGGAATGGAGGTCGGGTACCTCTGGGATGATGAGATTCATACAGTATTCACTTAGTATACCATAAACAGAAACACTAACCAAACAAAGTAAACCGAATTAAAGAGGTCCTTAATTCCAAGTAGGTACAACATCGTACACGGTATTAAAGGAGGAAAGAATTCCCATTTGTCTACGAGGTACCACGTCATTATATCGTAGTGTAAAACACACAGGCAAGTAGGTAGCTATCTATGACACTAACGAAAGTGCAAAACCGATAACACTTATTACGACGAAACTTGTACTTACATGTTTATGGACAAGGAACGCAAGTCAAGAAGACCCATATATAAGTCTGGACCTTACGACCTAGAATACCGTTAATGTACAAATGAAAAGACTCTTTGCGGACACGGCAGAACGTGTCACCAGCACGATAAAATGTCGGGAAATGATGTAAAACGTCGTCACGCGTCCCGTGGTCACGGAGGCATAGGAACAGTTGGGAACAACGAAAGAAGACGATTATCGGAAGGATTAGCCACAGTTCTCCGTAGTAACACCATAACCAAACGTAAAGGGATTACTAATCAGTGCAACCTGTAGAAAACCCGTGAGTATGTCAGAATCCTCTTCACAGACAAGCTAAGAACTAGAAAAAAAAAAATTACTTAAAAAAAATAACTATAGAGTGAGATGGGGGGGTGGTGGGGGTGGGGGTAAAATAAATAAACAAATAATAAACCGACTCGACCTAGAAGCCACGACCCACACTTGACAGAGATTGACGCCACTACGCGTCCTTAGAGTGATTCCACCGACGAGAACAATGCCGGAACCTGGGATCTCGCACATCCGAAGGCAGCAACTCCTTGAAGTCGTACACCGAAGAAGGACCTGGTCCAACTTGGGTACAGGGAACTTAACCGTCCACCTAAGAATTTGGTGACCGGGTGATCCTTTCAAGAACTAGTAAAAAATTAGCCAAAAACAACAACAGCATTCTCAAGAAACACACAAGACCCATGGTTAGTCTATACACTAAACGTTTATAAAAGAGAGTAAGGAATCCGACGAAAAAATGAGACAACTATCACAGGAAACTACGAGTTTTCCAAAATGAAAACTACTTCCGGTAGAATAACAAAAAGAGAACGACGAACACCAAAACCACAGTACAGGTCTTTTTAGAAACGGCTTAGGTCACAGTCATACGAACGGAGGAAACAAAAGAACTTTCCCAAACCCTAAACAGCAGAGTTTAGAATCCAAATCCGGAACCCAGGTAAATCTCAATTAAAACCATATAACATATTCCATCCTAATGTAGAAGTAAAATTATGTCAATCAACTTTCTATTAAAATAGTACCCTTTCTTCTACGAATCAACGTTGAGTGTCCTCAATGACTCAGTACCATAGACCGTTCTTCCAAGGCAACCTTACTAGACCCTCCTTCGCTAAGTTCGGAGAGTGACGTAATACCACTCCCTCGTGTGAGGTCCTCCGAAGGGACTCCCCTGACGACACGTCAAAGGACCCATAGACATTCTCGATAAAGTTAACTCTTTCCCCCTTTCCCTCTAATAGTAGTGATTAATAATCTCTTTACGTTTAGTTTTGATGTTACTCCATAGTGAAGTGCGGTCAGTCTTACTGTTATTAGTTTTTTTAGATGTCTGTCATTTAGGATCTCTCCTACATCTCTTTTCCCTGGCGAGAACCTGACAACCACCCTTACATTTAACTATGTCGGTGATACTTCTTGTCATATCTGTAAGGAATTTTTGATCCTTACTTCGATGGTATACTGGGTCGTCAGGGTGATGACCCGTATATGAAACTCTTTTGGTATTAACTTTTTTGTGTACATTTCGGTGAGGTCACAAGAACGGACTTTTTAGGGTACCTGTCTCGTCTGAGCACCCGCTGTCAGGCACCCCAGAGTTTCTCAGTCTGGCTCGTTGACTCGTGTGCGTGGGGTCACAAGTGTCCTCGTGACGAAGGTTCTCGATCCTGTACCCTCGTTGGATCTGCAGGTAGCCGTCTGCCTGCCCGTTCTTTCTACACCCCGAATTATTGTCACCAGTCAAGATCACTCCACCTACTTGGATCTCGGACAATATGTTTCACTACATTCAGTCTTTCTTTTTGTTTATACATAGTTCTGTATATATATCTTAGATCTTTTTATCATAACTACTTGGATAAACGTCCCTACCTTACCCCTGCGTTTAACCAGTATCGAAAACATCATTCCTCGTTCGTAGAAAATTAAAGTACCGACGTCAGTGGTAGACGTCACTAAAACCTCGGGTTTTTATATTTCAGACAGGGACAAAGGTAACAAAGGAGTAGATAAACGGTACTTCACTACCCTGGTCTACGGTACTAGAAGTAAAAGACTTACAACTCGAAATTCGGTCGTAAAAGTGAGAGGAGAAAGTGAAAGTAGTTCTCTACGATCAAGAAGAAACGAAAGACGGTATTCCCACCACAGTAAACGTATAGACTCCAATAACTGTAAAGAGGGTCGTCAGGACTAAGGTCGAACACGAAGTAGGTCGGACCGTAAAGTGTATTACATGACATGTGTATTCAATTTATTCGTCCCACTGTCATATGTCGGAACTGTATGAGGAAAGAACTAAACCTTGGTCAGACAACAAAGTACAGGTCAAGATTGACAACAAAGAACTGGACGTATTTTTAACGAGTCCTCAGGTGATTCCACGAGACCATAAGAGTGGAGAAAGTCTTAAAAGGTCAAACAACACTAGGTGTGTCAGTTTCCGAAACCGTATCAGTCATTTCGTCTTCATTTACAAAAAGACCTTGAGAGAACGAAAAAGTTACTAGGTCGCCTAGAACCGTTAGACTAGAGACCAAGGAGACGGAAAAGATTTTGGTCGACCCTGTAGACCTTCAAGTGCCAAGTGTATAACGACTTCGGACCGAACCTCTTAAAACTCGTAAGGAAACGATCGCACACTCTACTCACGTTAACACACCATGAAACTCATAAGAAACCGTAACGGAAAGAAACCCTAACCTTACTTTTGACTGGAAAAGGTCAGGACACCGGTGACGACTCAAAAGGTCTAAACGACTGTATAACTCACGTCGTGAAAGTGTCGTAGTAGAAAATAGAAGACGGAGACAATCCAGGTATGGTAAAGAAAAGAAATAACACGAGTAGAAACGTACTTTACAAGAGAACCATAGAGATTAAAAGAACTTCTCTAGAGATCAGAAAGGGTAAGATAACAAAAGGAGATAAAGAAACGTCACTAGGGACTCCTTCCGAAAGAAATGAGAGGAGCGATAAGAAACCTTGAGACGTAAGTTTAGAAAGGAAAAGAGGAAACGGAAAGTGAAGAGAAGAAAACAGTCGATAAACATTCCGGAAGAGTCTGTCGGTAAAAAGGAAAAACGTATATATATATTATATATAATATAATATATATTACATTATATAATATATATTACATTATATATAATAATATATATTACATTATATATAATATATATATATATATTAATACTGACTAAACGTACCAACACACCGTCTTTGGTTGTGTTATAACATTTCGTTAAAAGAGGGTTTTATTATGTACTATAAATTACACGAAGAATTAGATGATAGAAATCAATATATACACAAGAAATATCCTCCAAACAAACCGGACTTTAAGGGGTAATCAAACACCTCCCCAAAAAAACACTCCTACAGACATGAATGTAATCGACAAACTGGGTCATCTCTTCTTTGTCCTAAAGTGTGACAATGCCTTATGGGACACACTCCACTCTTTTGTATGAAACACAAACTTTCTTTTTAGTGAAATGTGTACCGGAACTAGATACTACCTGAGATTTGGACGACGTCTAAAAACGGGATTTTCAACACGGTGGCGAGTTCAGACTAGAGTAGTACACACGTCGACACCCGGTCTCCCAACTTTTGTCTAGGAGACAGAGAAAGTCCTACTTAAGGTCTCCCTGTGTCGACGTCCAAAAAGACATCGAGAAACATACACGTGTCCTTCAAGGAATGTTGGGTGAACCAATCTAGAGTAAAGGAAAGGCAACAACGGGACCCACAAGGGACCCACAGGGCGGACGTCGGAGCCAAGTCTCTCGGCGACCTGACCACGGGAGAACACCGGGAGGAAACTCGACCAAAGTAGAACCCTCAACTTCTCTTTCTTTCCTATGGACTCTTCTTCTTTTAAACCCTCTCAAATGAGATGTAAAGACGCACTCTTATAGAAGGACTGGTGTCCCTATCTTCACCACAGTACCCGCAGAGGACGTAACGTCCGTCTAAGAAATGGTGACTCGGTGGACCCTTAGGGGCATCTACATTGAAAAATCCCATCTTGTACCATTTTTCAAAAATCTTTCGATCAGTTAAATTGACATGTTTATTTTTAAAAGAAATTCCTTGTAGTGTAAAAAAATTTCCTTTTTCCGTCAAGTGACCTTTCTTATAAACACTATGTTTACTCTTTACTCAGGCAAAAGAATTACGTTTAGTTCTCGAAAAGTTACTCTTTTCTGGTCGTGGAATTGTCTCTCACTCCTATTCTATAGTTGTCTGTCCAAAGTCTTTTTCTTTGTCTTCCGTATACTACGAAACGGAGTATATTTTATCTTTACATTTAATTTATCCATCTCTCCCCCAGCGATGAAAAGGAAAGTACGTAACCTCTTCCTTTACCGTTGGGTGAGGTCACAAGAACGGACCTCTTAGGGTCCCTGCCTCCTCGGACCACCCGACGGCAGATACCCCAACGTGTCTCAGCCTGTGCTGACTTCGCTGAATCGTCGTCGTCTCTCCTAATTCAATCTTAAAGTCTATACTCATTTATCCACATACATGTAGTAACTACCACCCGCGATAGACCCGAATACATACCTTTACATTTTTTATGTCTAAGAAACGGGATCGTCTAGGTCATCATCTTTAAATAGACTGTCAACGACCGAATTTTTCTCATAAGTGTTGAATTTTCAATATAAAATAGGACACCCTTATAATATAAAATAGGGAACCCTTATAAAACAAAATAGGACACCCTTATAAATCCTGAAGCTCGGACCCTTCGTCGTAGAGTTCATTGGGACTCTCTCGACGCGACTCCGTCGCTTTCTTCTAGGTACAATATATCTTCAAAACGTTGTTACCTCAACGTTTTTCATAGTCTTCTACTAAATTAGAACAAATAAAAACTGACATGACCCAGAAACAACGACGTGAACCCGAAAGAGAGCAACACTACTCGCCCCAGACGAGAACCTCACGTGTCCGAAGAGTAACTTCACCGAGGAGAGCAACGTCTCGCATCCACGATGCACGCACCCGAAGTCATCAACACCAAAAGCTCGAGACCTTGTGCCCGAGTCACCAACACCGAGTCACCCGCGTCGTGCACCCGCGGTACCAACACCGAGGACCCGAGACCTTGTACTTGTACAATAGTCACCAACACCGAAGACCCGAGACTTTGTGCCCGAGTCACCAACAGCGAGGACCCGAGACCTTGTGCCCTAGTCACCAACACCGAGGACCCGAGACCTTGTGCCCTAGTCACCAACACCGAGGACCCGAGACCTTGTGCCCTAGTCACCAACACCGAGTCACCCGCGTCGTGCACCCACGACACCAACACCGAGGACCCGAGACCTTGTGCCCTAGTCACCAACACCGAGGACCCGAGACCTTGTGCCCTAGTCACCAACACCGAGGACCCGAGACCTTGTACCCTAGTCACCAACACCACGCACCCGAATCGACCAGATACCTCAGAAGGACCTGGCCCCTAGATTGGACACAGGGGACGGAACCGGCCGTCTAAGAAGAGGTGACGTGGTGGTCCCGTCAGGGGTCTCTACCAACAATCACTTTCTTTTGGTCCTTAGGGTTCAATCGTCTCCATTACGAAAAGACACATACCCTTCTACGTTCTTGGACCCGAGTGACTTCGGTAAGGAGACTATACCGGGAGTCAATAGGACAAAAGTGCAGAAGTCAAAGGAGTCCTGAGTGACATCCATCACCGTCGTCAGACTACTGACGACCTACCGTCCATAAAAAAGGAAGGACTCAAGGGAGCCCAGTGTCCGAGTGGTAGACACCGATATTAACGACCCCTGACATTGTAAGAAACGAATGACCATACCGTCCTTTATAGGGCAAAGAGTGTCTATATATGTATACCGGTATGTCTCACGAACAAAATCTTTTTCAACTCGTGTTAATTTTAGGAATAGTCACCTTCTGAGCGACGTTAAGGAAGAATGTCACCTTACATACATGAACATTTCCTTCACCGGAATGTACGTGACCCTCTTAGAAGTTTTATATATCATTTACTTCCATGTGTGTCGTAACGTAATATGACCAAAAAAAAAAAAACTCCTTAACATGTGCGAATACAAAAATACACTGCACTGGTGGATAGTCTCCTACATATACTTTTGACTTTTGTCACCGACGTTCCTTCAGTTTCCACCAACCTACACCCCACCCTTTTTCCGTTTAAGTGTAAGACGACAAAGTATGGACAATCTAGAACATGATACATGGTATCTATAACGGAGAATTTTTGGATTGACGGAACTTTTCCCATTATCTTTATTCATTCATGTTTTTTTTTTTGGTGTGTGTGGTTCTAATTTTTGATTTTCGTTTCTTATATATTGGGTCTTAAAGCCGAGTCTAAAACAAAAAATAAAAAATTTTGAAAATTAAAATATAACTTCATATCGGTCAATTATTACAACACTATCAAAGTCCATGAATCACTATGTATATGTACATAGGTAAGAGGAGGTTTGAGGGGAGGGTAGGTCCGACGGTGTATTGTAACTCGACTCAGGGGACACGATATGTCATCCAGGAACAACCAATAGGTAAATTGTATAAAAATATTTATATATATTTACTTTCAAATTCCTCTAAATCTCTGTTCTTATTAAAAATAACTCGTACATACAAGACAATCGGTGACTACACATATGATTGAACTATTGGAGATCTCGAGTGAATACCTTACCGACAGTCAGGGTGACATAAGGTGTTCCTATCAATGGTCAGAACTCTCCAGCACAAAAGACTTGTATTGACCACACCGTGTCAGTCTTTAGTTCGGACTAGGTTTTATAGGTAAAAGATGGAAAAATTTTGAAGTACCAATTACCCATCAAAAACAGGTAGAACCGGAAAAAAAAAAAAAAATTAGACAGACGAGTCTTCGGTCTTCGAATCCCATAAAGAGAGTTCTATGTTTTACCATGAAAAACATATAGAAGTCGGATCATTAATGATGAGTAAAACTTCTGGGACTTCGTGTAACGTTCTAGGTTTTCGTTTAAGAATCAATGGTTCCTTTGTCATCCAAATCGTAAAATCAGTCATACCGAAGAAATTCTTTGGAAACTTTCAACTGACTCGGACAACTCGAGTATACTATTAATAATTGGTCCTATAAACTACTCACCTGTGAGGATATACGGTGGATCATTATCAAATATCAATCTTGTTTGTACTTTATGGTCCCTTTTGGGGCGTCTTTTCTAACATCTCACTTTACTATGTACAGGAATGCCGGATATAGGAGACACCCGCCTTTTTTAATACAGGTCCTTATATGTATTTATCTTCAATTTTTGTACGAGTATAAGACACTAAAATTTCTTCTCTCTTTAACTTGGGTCAGTAACTTTTTACAGTTTACATAATCAAAGGATCCCGACGTCATTGTTTAGTAGTGTTTCAGCCACCAAATTTTGTTACCCTTAAATAGGAGAACATAAAGACCTCCGGTCTTCAGGTTTTACATCTACCATCTCGGAACCCAGAAGACGTCCTCAGAGACCGTGTCCGAAGAGAGGGTCGAGACCGCCTCAAGGAGTCAGAGATCGAAGAGAGGACAGAGGTCAGAGATCGAGGTAGAAGTAGACCGTGGGGGAGTGCGGAGACAAAGAAAAACGAGACAATGTTCCTGTGAACAGTAACCCAAATCCCAAGGAGACAAGGTTCCTACCGCAGTAGAGCCCTAGGAGTCAGAGTCAACGTAAACGTTTCTTGAAATAAGGTTTATTCCAGTGTAAGACTCTAAGGTCCCCAATCCTGTATGAGTATCGAAAACCCCCTAGTGTCAAGTTGGGGACCGTTATCAACTTAGTGTTTTCTACCTACCAGTAACTAAAAAAAAAAATTTATTTATTTGAAGAACACACTTTATTAACATCTAAGTATGCTATCAATTTTTTTTTACTTTGTCTAGGGTACATGGGAAACGAGTCAAAGGGGTCACCATCCACCATAGAACATCATAGAATGTCCCGTGACTGTCCCTATTTCACTTTTGTGCCTTACAAAGTAGTGGTGTCCTAGGGAGGAAGTACAACGAGCAATAATCGGTAGGGACGGAAGAGGGTGGTGACGGGAAGGCGGAGTAGGGAGTAGGGACAGTTGGTCATTGGAGAAGAGGTAAAGGTATTAAAACAGCAACGCTCTTACAATTATATTTACCTTCGAATGTAAGACATCGGAAAACTCTAACGGAAAAAGGCGGGATCGTCTTAAGAGACCTCTAACGAAGCCCATCTACAAGTAAGGAAAAGTAATAAGTCACCACGACACACCACACCCATGTGGTCAAACAAATTCGCAAGTGGATGACCTCTTGTAGACCCACTAAAGGGTAAAGACTGACAATCCTGACTTCGAAGACACTTGTATACACATGCACAGAAACACACTTGTACAAAAGTAAAGAGACCCTATTTACGGGTCCTTCCTCATGTTAACGCTCTAGTATACCATCTACGCACAAATCAGAAATTTCTTTCACAGTTTAACAAAAGGAGCCCTCCACTCGGTGAATGTAAAAAAAAAATTTTAATAAAAATTAAAAATTTAATTAATTAAATAATAAAAACTGACGCGATCCAGAAGTAACGAGTACGGCCGCAAGGGATCAACGCCGTTCATCCCCGATGAAAGACCAACACCACAAGTTCGAGGAGTGACACCACTGACGAGAGGACCTCGTGGCCGAGATCTCGTGTCCGAAATCATCGACACGGGGGTCCGAATCAACGGGACGACGTACACCTCAGAAGGACCTAGTCCCTAGCTTGGGCACGGGGGACGTAACCGTCCGCCTAAGAATTAGGGACCTGGTGGTCCCTTCAGGGGAGTGATATCAGGAAATGTCTCATTGTACCAGACATTGTTAAGAAAATAAATAAATGAACGTAAACCTAAAGTCTCCTCAAAACCCCGGTTCCTCCATCGACTACTTACTACTTAGACAGTTTTAGACCTTTCCTGTTGAACTCCTTCAACTTAGAGGATTATCTTCTAAACTAGGGGAAAGAAGTCTCCGACACTCCCTATTTACCCTTCAACCCAAAAGTTCCTGTCACTTTCTCGGAAAGGTTTTTCTTCCCCTTCACCCACGGACCGTGTGTGAAAGCCAAAGGAGGGGGACGACACGTCGTCAATCTGTGCCCACGACCTCCTTTGAATTTCTCTTTTACTTTTTTTGTTAGAAAACTCTCGGTCTATCAGATTGAAGGCCAAAAGGTGTTAAACCTATTCCTGACGACCTTTCCTTCTCAATTGAGTTTATATGAACCATGTTGTTTCGTGAGAACACGACAATTCAGGAACAATTTACAAATGAGTACACACCCGAAGTTAAACGTCTCTAGGTCGGCCCCTAGGGTGACCGTGTAACACGAACGGAAATAGGCGAGTGAAAAGATTCTTGTCTTCCCTCAGCCGAAAGAAAAACACGAAGAGAGGTCTTCCTGAAGTTCAGAACCCGGTATTAAAAACGTTGTCCGTATAATAGGAACGAAACATTCGGTTTGACATGGTTCACCCACCCAAAACCATGTGGAACAGGTTCCCACACGAGCAAAAGGGGAGCTTGTCCCCCAAGCCAACAGACCCAAAATGGGAGAATCGAATGGAGGACGGGGAGTTCATTTTCCCCTTCCTTTCTCTAGGTCGAAGTGCACATAGGTGTTCCGTCACCCTCGACTGGGAGGTCGTGAGGAGGAGAACCGAAGATGGAAAACGTCTCCCGAAGTACTCCTCATTTAAGTAGTTTCGGTCGTTAGTCGGATCTACGTAAGTTTAAATCCCACCTCCATCTCACCTCCACCACAGAGAACACATACAGGACACCCCTTATGTTTCTTCACAGGTGTCCAAAATATAAGTCCGAGTCTTAGTCGTGTCCTCCAACTTCAGTCAGTGTCAAAGCATGACTTACTCACATCCGGTCGCCACTCCGGGCGTAGTGACGAACTCGTCTCCGCGCAAAGAACGGACGACAAAGGGGGCACAACCTACCATCCAATTATGGACGGTGGTCCGACACCTAATTTCACCTCGAACCGAAGCGTACTCCTGGTACCCGTCGTCAGGGAAAGGACAAAAAAAAGGACAACTTTTTATCCCTCTATATATCAAAAGGGATATACCCTTTTCACATCCTTTATAACATAAAGGATTATCCTTTATCCTATATCCTTTATCTTTGTATCAATAAAATGTTAAAACACAATAAAAGTGTACATGTCGTTTCACACCCAGTCTTCACTGAACAGAATGACAAAAGGATCATTTTATAAAGAGTCCTTTTGATTGAAGATTCCTTCAGGTCGTTCGGACACGAAACGTCTCGGGTTCCTCTCCTTTAATGTCTCGGAATGACTCTCACAAACAAGGGTCGTCGAGGATATAATATGTGACACCGGCGACGTGGACACACCATCCCAGTGGCACAGAGAGTACTTCTCTTCTCCGGGCGCAGGGCAAGACTACGTCGCCGTTCCGTCCGCCACACACACCAACAACTCCAGACCGCAGGACTCGGTCGGACGTACTCAAACTTCTGGTCGAATCGACGAGAGAACCACAGACTAGAACCCGGTGCAGTGAATTAGATGGGGAGACACCGAGGTAAAGAAGACGCATTTGCCCGTATTCTTCTTGCACGTGGAGTATTTTAACGTCTAATTTATCGCATCATTTACATTTTAGGAATCTTGTCGGGGACCGTAAACAGACAAGTGATAACAAGCAGTAGGGAGTCAACTAAGACTTGGTCAAATCAAAGTGCTCATTCATAAGAAACTTCCTCAAAGAGACAGCCCCAAGTACTGAGGTTTCTCTTGTCTCGGTTGATACATTAAAATGTCTGGATCTTTACTTAATAAAATTTACAGAAACGATCTTCATCTCGAACCTAAGTCTCAAGTAACCTTTTAGGACCCTTATACAGTCACTGACAACTAGTTGGTCTCAAAAAGAGTCCACCCTTTTGTGGACCCTAAAAGATCCGACCTGATGGAAAAATCATGCTTGTACTTAGTCCTTAAATCATGGTAAATATTAGACCAAAAGGGGGAGGGTCAGTACCGAAGGGGACACCTCTCGAACCCGACATCGTGTTCGTTCCACGACTTTCTACCCCTACTATAATGAGACTGTGTAGAGACTGTGTCTCTCTCCGACCGTCCACCGTCTTTACATGGGTCACCAGACCCTGTCACCAACTCCGTTTACAAGGGTGGAGTAGAAAATGTTGTTTCTTTAATAAACCAACTCCCCTACGAACACCGTTTACCGACGAACTCGAGGTCGGTAGTTCAGAAGAAGATCGGTTGTCCTTCTTCTCTCAGTTTTCCCCTGAGAATAGGAAATTCCTCTAAGGCCTTCGAAGACGGAGTGTGGAGATGAACAGATTAACCAGTCTTGAATCATGTTAGTGTTCGATATTCGACCCTTTACACCAGTACACGAGCCGATTCTGACTTTAAACCAATGTGTTGATCAATAGAGACAAACTCATACAATACATGATGTCCTATTAGTTCTGACTACGATTCCTACTTGTCCCGTTCGATATATAAACTTTGAGGTCTAGACTTCCCTTTTCTTTTTCTATGAGACGACCTATAGTCAAGTCTGTAAGGGACACAAGTAAGTAGATTGGTGTAAACTCACTCGGGTGGTCCACGGTTTCGGACGGTTCGGGACCTTATTTTCGACTCAGTGTTGTCCAAGGACACGAGGTCCTCGAGAATCAATAACAATATATCGTTGAATCACTCAAAGACCAAGTCTAGAATCGACAAACACAAACACACACCACCACTATTGACATACCCTCGATCGTCTTGGTTGAATCGTCACGTACCCAAGACCCCAGTAGGTACCGGGGTGCCAACCAACCGGAATGTCTATAAGGGGTCCTTCGTAACTCACCGCGGAGGGATAACGAAGGCGTATCTACCAAACTGGTCCTTAACTCAGTCGTCCAAACTCGAAACAAGACAGAGTCCCGTCTAATGACCCCGAAACCAAAAGAGTATGAACACTTAATCTCGAAGACTCGACGTACCTCTCCTTGGGGACGGAAGTTTCCTTACTACATTACAGACCCCCGTACGACCTGTGGTATGTCCAATCAACACACAAAGAATCACTATCACTGTCCCTTTCGAAGACAGTTCTATATAACTCCATTGAACGTGCGTCAGGGACTCACTTCCTCAATCTATCCCAGAAGAACGTGAGAACCGACGACCTACCGCGGCAGTCCCGTCCGTGACTGACTATAGGTGTTGGGTAGGACTTCCCGACCCTCCCTCTCTACGGTGTCCACGGAGTGGCCACCGACCGACCGACAGAATTCGGGGTCCGGCACAGTAACGATCTAAAAGGAGGTGGACTCGAGAGAAAACTACTTCGGCGAATGAGACTCGTCGTGTCTGTCGAACTACCGTAGGGCGTGAGAGGACATTCCACCGGAACTCTTTACGGACGCGGCAGAGGACTCCTGTATGGTCGGACTTCGGGAGACGTCACGCCTGGACTCAACGAGACTCGACTGGTCGACCCCGAAGAAGGTCCAACACACCACCCCACCAACCACGAAGGAGTCGAGACAAAAGGAGTGACCCGTCATGACCCCACCCGTTCCCGTAGAATTCCTTCTAGAACCTTCTGTGTGTGTCTGTGTGATCTTTACAGTGTGATTCTACCACAGATCCGACAGACTCGGGAAAGAAGACTCTTAGTTAACTCCTTTAGCGACATGACGAACCTCGTTTTACCCTTGGTCACTCCTGTAGGCGGGACAACCTTTGGTGATCGACCTTCCCAGGTAACCAAGCGACCACTGACTCGAGAGGACCCCGAAGGGCTCACTCTCCCCAGAGACCCTTCTCTCTGACGGTGTGACCAGTCGTGTAAACTCGTGACCGGATTACTACTTCAGGTCCCAACCGTACAAGATCTTTGATGTCGTGTCCTTCCTTAGACTTTCCGTAACACTCACCAACCAAGAGGTAGTGGCATCGACAAACACTCTGAATTAGGATATCTGAAAAGAAGTTTCTTAAAAGATCCGGGGGGTTGTAATGACCGACCTAAGAAACTTGTGTTAGGAATTCTGATTTATGAAACTTGTACACACACACACGAAAAATCGAAGAAAAACTATACGTCTAGTGAACTGACGGAACTTAATGCACTTTAAGACACCTTCATCTGAAATTACTATGTCACACTGTTTTGTCACAATATAAAGATTCATCAGGGGAGGCACAAGGGACCTTCACCTCATTTACATATATCTTATAACCCCCACTACGGTTTCGACGAAGTCAAGATCTTATCCCTTTTCTTAACACGGAAACGTCAATCTTCTAGACGTCAATCCGAACTCTAAGTCGAGGTACTGGGAACTCGTTCAACAAAACGAATTGACTTTAGAGATTCGAAGTCAAAGGAGTAATTCCACCTTTTTTTCTATTTTGATATAGAAAACATTATCTTAATTCACTCTACTATAGAAGTTTTACCGTGTCATCACTTCTTTAACATTTAACAGAAGTGACTAAGAAGGTAAATTAGAAAAAAGAAAAAGATTTTCATTGGGGTATAACTAGAATTAAAACATAAGTCTGTCGTTGGGATTCGACTGAACAATGACACAGGGACGTTTTGACCGGGAGGGAGGGGGAATTTTATGAATTTTATCACACGATTTTCACCGTCCCTGTCTTAGACAAGTCCTATGTAACGTAATACACATTGACTCAAAGGAGGGTCGAGGTACTCACCACGGTCAAACGACCACTCCAAATCGACCTTCCTCTCATTCACCGAGGTCTCACCCCGAGGAACCCACTCTCAGGACCGAGGGGACGGCGACCGGAACCCGACACGGAGAAGTAGAGCCAGACGTGACTCACCCATATTATTATTACCGGTCGTATGTTTCAACACTACCCTTTACCTTACTAAATTTTTATAACTCGGGTCACACCCGAAGGGACCACCGAGTCACCATTTCTTAGGCGGACGGTCACGTCCTCCGCGTTCTCCGAACCCAAGGTAGGGGTCCAACCCTTCTAGGGGACCTCCTCCTTTACCGTTGGGTGAGAACGGACCCTTTCAGGTACCCCAGTGTCTCTAAGGTTGTGTTGGTTCGTGAGTGGTGTGTGATCGTGTACCCTTCTTCGACGGAGATGTCCGTGTAAGAAGAATATAGTTAATAATAAAAATTAACACTACTTTGTATGTATAATCCAACCATGTTTACATTAACGTCAAAACCTTCACTTAAAATTTAGTAATATTGATCCGAGTTTGTGTAGCAATACTTACTTTTATCCTTGGTAATATTAGTTGTGTATAAACGGTTGTTCTTTATTCAAACAAATAAGGACAACGCACTTTTACCTCTTTACACGTAATTTTACTACATATTGTATTGGTGTAAATTCTTACATAAGATTATAGTTTGTCGTTTCAAGTCGTTACGTTTTGGTGTAAATGAAAACGTGGTTAGATTATCGTATTTTAAATGACAGAATTTTTAGTATAAATTCGTATATCAAGTCATCACAATTTATATAAACGAAACTCGGGGTTAGAGGTCTTGACAAAGTAGTACATTATTTAATATAGGTAATACGTTGAGGGGGTTCGGGGACCGTCAGAGGTAAGATGAAAGATACTTAAACTGATGAGATCTATGGAGTACATTCACCGTAGTATACCATGAACACAAAAACATTGACATCAATAATTATTCAGAATCGAGTGGTGGCCTCTTCCGTTACCGTGGGGTGAGGTCATGAGGACGGACCTTTTAGGGTACCTGACTCCTCGGACCTTCCAACGTCACGTACCCCAGGGACTCCCAGTCTGTACTAACTCACTGAAGTGAAAGAGAAAAGTGAAAGTACGTAACCTCTTCCTGTACCGTTAGGTGCGGTCACAAGGACGGACCTCTTAGGGCCCCTGCCCCCTCGGACCACCCGACGGCAGAGACCCCAGCGTGTCTCAGCCTGTGCTGACTTCGCTGCGTCGTCGTCGTCGTCGTCGTCGACGAGTGGTGTCGTCAACATGACAGAGGGTAGAAATCGTAAAATGTTCGAGTACTAACGAACGGAAGAAGAGTTCGGGCTCAGTAATTAAAAAAAGGACAGAGTTTGGGAAAGGATTCTCTTCTTCTGTGGAACGTCGAGGTAAAGTAGGAAAACTTCTGTCGTCCTAACCTCTTTTCCCTTTAATTTTCACTTTTTCTGTATTTTCCTCCCTGAGTAAATGAGTAACGTCTTCAGGAGACAACGTGAAGAAGGAAGACTGACACATTTCTAAGTCTGGATTCACGGTCTTCTGTCTTATTATGTCACTGGGAGAGGGACTAAGTCGTCAATAGATCTATAAAACCCGGGTAAAAATTGTTTTCAAAGTCCCTCTTGTTTTATGATCTTTTTACATCTAATTGAATCTCCGACCACAAAGAAACGAACAAGTACGTCACCATAAATAGAGGACTTACTACTTCCCAAAGATTACGGAACCTTGAAAGAAAGAGAGAAAAAAAAGCATGAATTTTTTGATTAAAGCAAACAAATGAATAAACAGAAACCGACACGACCCAGAGCAACGACGTGTCCGAAAAGAGATCAACATCGTTCACTCCGACGAGAGGATATCACCTCAACGCACCGCTGAGAACGAGACCTCGAGCCCGACATCCGCACGTCCGAAGTGATCAACGCCGTACACCCGAGGTCTCAGCGTCGAGGGCCCGAGATCTCGTGTCCGAGTCCTCAACACCGCGTCCCTGAGTCGACGTGCACCCTAGATGGACCTGGTCCCCGCCTTGGGACACGCAAAACGTAACAGCCCACATAAGAAATGGTGGAATAAGGTTCCTTCCTTCCTTCCTTCCTCGGGGGTGCCCTCGGGACGGACTTTGACGACTAACGGCGGAAGAAGAAAAAAACCTTATATCAACTAAATGTCACAACCCAATCGAAGTCCACACGTCGTTTCACTAAGTGAATGTGAAGACCAAAGGTCTAAGAGAAGGAGACATCCAAAACGTTCTATACCATCAAAGGACACGATGTGACATTTCAAATAGATGAAGTATATGTCACCACACATATACAATTGGGTTTGAGGTTTAAATAGAGTGAAGGAGGACGACTGAAAGAAAATTTGTAAAAAATAAGCACTCAAACGAAAACCGACACGACCCGGAACCAACGGCTCACCCGAGAAGAGATCAACACCGGTCGCCCCCGACGAGTGACACGACGTGTCGGAAGAGTACCGTCACCGAAGAGGACAACGTCCCGCACCCGAGCTCCGGGTACCCGAAGTCGTCAACTCCGTATACTCGAGATCTCGTGTCCGAGTCGTCAACATCGCGAGCCCGAATCAACGAGACTCCGTACACCTCAGAGGGGTCTAGTCCCTAGTTTGGACACAGAAGACGCAACCGTCCACCTAAGAAGTGGAAACTCGATGGTCCTTTCGGGGTCAAGAAACCTGAAGATCTTCCTTAAGATAAATGATCACTTTTGACGTCCATATTCGCAAGGGGTGAGTATCGGAATACCATGTTCTTCGTCTACCTTCGATCCTTTTCCTTCAATACCTAGATATGTTCATATTTTTGAGTTTTCAAAAATTGACGTATCTTGGAAACCAAGACAATGTCGAAAAAGTAAAAACTTAGATCAAATTCAGTATACGTTCGAAATATAGGAGGATACTAACAAAAATACCGTGTAGACAGCAAGGTTTTTAGGATTCATCAAATTCACAAAATAAACACATAATTATACGTTTTTACAGTATTTTCATTTTATTGAAAGATTATTGATTGTCACCTCAGTTTTATAAGAGGGCGTCTAGGAATATTTTACTGTCACACAAAGTGTTGAATGTGTTGTCCTGTATCATACGTTTTATCATTCCTTATCACTCAAAAGGAATACGAACCTGCTTAGTTTATGTAAGAAGTATACTTAACATTGAAAATTAATTTTCAAAGGACCAAAAAGGGACAATTTTAGTCAACCATTTTATCAGAGTCAACATTCTGAAGGTTCCCACTCGGGTTCTTAGGAGAGTAAGAAAGTGGAAATTTGATACGAACAGTAGTCCGGTCGGTCAAGGTATTCCCGTGAAGGTAA
The DNA here is from genome assembly GCA_006410555.1 of Capra ibex. Classification (NCBI taxonomy): domain Eukaryota; kingdom Metazoa; phylum Chordata; class Mammalia; order Artiodactyla; family Bovidae; genus Capra; species Capra ibex. The sequence goes on from SJYO01006649.1 coordinate 848,463, forward strand.
TGGAGAAGATCTCCAAGACACTATATCTGTAAGAATGAAAAGTCAATTAGAAACATCGTTCACTCCTTCTTTAGTCAATAAACTATTTGTGTCAGGAAGTGATAGAGTAAAAATTTTTCTAGAAATAACTACAGCTGGTAAATTTTTAAGAAATTTTTTAAAAACAAAATAAAAAATTTTTTTAAACCGACGTGACTCAGAAACGACGGCACACACCCGAAAGAGACCGACACCACTCGCCCCTCCGAAACAACGGCACACGTGTCAAGTCATCAATACCGGATGCCCGAATCGACAAGGCGTCGTGCCTGGTCCCTACCTTCGACCATTCTCCGTCCGTCTGGTGACCTGGTGGTTCCTTCGGGATTTTAAGAAATAACTTAAAAAATGTCACAACGAGGACAAAATACCACAAAAAAAAAAAAAAGGACCGGTGTTCCGCGTATCTTAGAATCGAGGGACTGGTCCCTAGTTTGTGTGTGAGGTACGCGACCTTCCGTTTTAGAATTGGTGACCTGACGGTCCCTTCAGGCCTGATAGAGTAAGAAAACTTACGTGAACAAAAATATGAAAAGATTCTCACATGCAAGTAACCTCTCCTTTCTTCAGTCTATGCACATAATGTTCATACATCCAAGTTCAAGTGACCCTCGACCACAGGGATGAGGATTAATCCTACGGGATGACAAAGGTCATAACCACTGCAAATACAGAGGTCGAGGTATTCACCTCCGTATGTAGACACTTTTCCCACGGACCACATGACACGCCTGGTACTCCAGACACCGACATCTGGTCTCGTTTTCTGACTTCATCCTACCTTCGGTTCCGGGACCGGAGTGACGGTTGGACTCTAAGGAAACTATATTTCCGTACACATTCCCGACTCTACAGAACATTTACGAGTCAGTAAAGTACTGGGTCGTCGGGAAACCGGGTAGTCGTGTAGTAGTGAGACAGGAAAGGGATTAAAGACGACAGAAAAAACACATAGATATGATCCCACCTTCATTTCCTATTTTATCGTAGTGGAAAATATACGCCGAAACCCCTTCCGAAATACTTTATCTTCATCTCTAATGACGGGATCAGGGATGCAGCAGTGACACCTATGAAGTCGTATCATTAAACACAATTCCTTACCCCTTCCTTCGGGGACTTAAGGAAGAGTCGTCTGCATAGGAGGGAAGGGGATGACGTAGTAGGCGCCACCATCGGAAACGTAAGAAGAAACGTTTCCGGGAACGAGCCCCGTGTGTCGTTCCCGGAAACCACACCGAACCGGAGTGGGACACCAGATTCGACGAGAGAAGAGAGGGACGTCAGAAGGCAGACACGATTCTAGCACGTCGAAGACCCCGTCTTGCTCCACCTGATAGCGGTCTTCGTCCACCAGTAGGACTCGGTCCTGTCGAAGATGGCACGGGAGTGAAGTCTCGTCTTCCGGTTTCGGGACTTCCCGGTCAAGTTGAAGCTAGTGGGTCCACTCGACCGGGTAGCCTTCCCGGACACCTCCACAACTACCTTCTTCACCGAATTGGAGAGACTCAGACAAAGGATCGGTAACTTACCTCCCGACAATCCATGGAACGTCCGAACGACACCCGAATATCCTTTCTTCCCGAAGGTGTCTCCGAAGACGTTACGAACCGAGGAATTCATGACTAACTTAGACACAGACTTGTTCCCACTGAGAACCTCTTTGGGTACTGAGTCCCACCTTGTTTGTGTCCGGTCTTGTCGACCAAGAGGACGGAGGAGACCAGACGTGTCGGACACCGGGGGGGGCAGGACGATGGTGGACCGTGTACCCACATGTGCCGAACACACAATTTGAGTGGGTTTCCGTCTTTCCCTCTAACTCCAGGTTACCAAAAACGGGACCGTCAGGGTCCAGTCGTGTGACGGAGAATTCGACCAAATCCCAAGAAAGTCAACGTCCTCAGTTTTGACGGCATCACGGACGACGGGAGTGGATCAATAGAAAGTATACGACCCAAATCTCTCTCCGCTCTCTATGTCCGGTCCCTACCCTGTAATTCCGTTTTCTTTTCTTGAGTGAAGGCCAAGAGTCTTGAGTGTGTAAAACCAAACTTTACATCTCTCAAACGTAGGACGAAACCCAACTTTAATCTGAAAAAACCCCTCTCCCCTACGAATAGATCCCACACTACGTATATACCCGTCTTGTGTCCGAGTTTCCCCACGGACAAGTGGTAACGTCCTCTTTAGTAAATGTCAATCGTTCGTGGAATTGTCAAACTAAAGGAAGTCTACGGAAACTGTTACTTGAGTAGAAGTTCTGTGAGTTTCTTTAGTGCCTTCCCTTTTGACAGGTCTAAGGGCACATGCTGAAACAAAGGGTAAGGGCCATTCACTCGGCAAGGCCCGACCCCTAACGACGGACGACGAGGAGTCTTCACGGTCGGAGGACAGGGGAGGGCGGCGGACCACGGGTGTCGTCGGACAGACACCACCCCGTCACTGCAGTCCCACAGGCGTCCATGTGTCCAGTCCTTAAGCAGACTCACGAAGGACCTTGTCAGGGTAGTACTAGTAGGGCAAAACAATGGGACTTCCTACCTAAACACTTAAACTCGAGTCCACTCCCTGACGTGTAAGTAGGAATAGGTGTACGGGCTCTACAACAAGGATCTTATTTTTCGCTCCCCGGTCCCACCTCCTTCTTGCTCTTCTTCTTGTTCCTTCGACAATGAAGACGAGAGACCAAGTGACACCTGACCCGACACACCTCTCGAGCCTCTCAGGACTTCAGTGGTCCTGATCTGGGAGATCCCTCGAAGAGTCCAGTCTAAACAGGAAGGTAAACAGTCAGAAGTACGAAGATAAACTTCGACTTCGAGGTTATCAAACCGGTATACTAGGTTTCTCGACTGAGTAACCTTTTCTGACAGACTACGACCCTTTCTAACTCCCGTCCTCCTCTGCCTCGCTGTCCTACTCTACCAACCTACCGGAGTGGCTGAGTTACCTGTACCAAAACTCGTGTGAGACCCTCCGTTACTTCCTGTCCCTTCGGACCTCACGACGTCAGACACCCCGACGGTTCTAAACCTGTGCTGACTCGCAGACTCGTTGTTGTCACGAGGACTAGTCATCTCCTCACCCAACTGAAGGTAGTGTCGGAGGAGGGGAGACTCGCCACTTTTCCCCGAAGACCTCCTAAAGGGAGGACGACCGGATCTCGAGGAAGTCTCGACGGGTCCCGAGAGACGAGTGAAGCCCCGGAGGGTCCGTGTAGACTGTGAGGTTTCACCACACAATCCGGTACACGTCGACGAAGTATAGGACCCGAATCACTACCGAGTCATTCACAAAAAAGTCGAGACCCGACACAAACTCTCAAAGAGGGAGGGTGAAAAGTAAAAGAAAGGATCAAGGAAATAGAACAAGAGAGAACTCAACTATAAAAAAAAAAGAATTTACCCTTTAATCTAGAGTACGTTGACAATGATGGTTCATAAAGATACTAATTTTTGGACTAGAATAAATTAATTATATAAAAAATTAGCTTCTTATTAACAAAATGTCTTAAGACAACGAAAGACAGTAGTCACACTTAGTTGTGCTTAGTCGGTATCCAGGGGAGGGAGAATCTGGAGGGAGGGATAGGGTGGGGAGATCCAACTATGTCTCGGGGACAAACTCAAGGGACTCTGTATGTCGGTTAAGGGCGACCGATAGACAAAATGTATGTCATTGCACTCAAAGGTACAATGAGAGAGAGATGCAGAACGGGACAGGAGGGGAGAGGGGTACAGGTATTCAGATAAGAGATACAGACAAAGAGGTAAATTTTCGGGTCAGAAATAAAGGGACACACAAGGAAATCCTGTGTAGAGTCGAAAATTACGTCAAATCGAGTGTGTAAGACACGACGAGAGACCTTGAAAGAGTCTTGAACTCCCACACCGTCTCCAAACCAACCTCCTCCTGTAACACTACCTTTCAGGTCGACGAAACCAAGAGTGGAAGTATGGAGAGACCATAGCTACCTTCGTGAAGGATAATACTTGGGCCAAGATAACTGTAAGTTTCTTGTTTTATGGGGAGGACATAGACGGAGATGTCTGCCACGTCCTTATCTCCCTACAAATCCATCTATGACCTTGATTGTATTCATTACTCCCCGACCCTCTCACTTCTAGACCCTCCGACGTCCACTTGTTAGTCTCTTCCCTCAAGGGTGACTACCGTCTGATCCGGTGACCTTTTCTTAGACGACGTAGACTCGGGTGTCGGAAAAAAAAAGGACCGACATGGGCCAGAATCAGTGTCATACACCTTAGATCAAGGGACTGGTTCCTAAGCCCCCCCGTAAGTCTCACACCTCAGAATCGGGGACCCGGGGGGTCCCTTCAGGGGTGTCGGAGATACACCTCACAGGTGTCAAAGGAACAGATCGACAATGCTAGAGGATTTTTAAAATCTAAAACAAAGTGAAAGTAGAAGATTCAAAAGGAAACCGTTTCATCGACCTTGGTGAATCCCTTTCTCTAAGACCTTTAACATCAAAGATGGGTGAGGTCGCAGGAACGGACCTCTTAGGGTCCCTACCTCCTCGGACCACCCGACGGTAGATACCCCAACAGGTCTCAGCCTGTGCTGACTTCGTTGAATCGTCGTCGTCGTCGGAATCGTCTCTAACCACCACTGCAGTCCAACTGTTCTCTGTCAGTTCGGGTGGACCCCACCCCGTGACGATGTCTTAATTGGACGTCGGACTGTCCATTCCGTGTCTGGACACCTCCCTACATTTCCTCCTTCCTCCGACCTCATCAGTTTCGTCCGTGAGCATATCCTTCACTATGAATTCGACACGTAACTTTTCGTATTCTTCAATAACCCTTTCCCTAGAGGTTCCACTACCCATCCCTCCGTAAAGTCCCCGTTCGAACCACCCTCTAACGTCACCCAACCCATACCTCCCTTCCCCCAGCCATACACCCCTCTCACCGTCCTCCACCTCCTCCGACCCTCCATCTATCCGGAGTCTAGTCCTTCCCGTGTCTGGAGTCTCGGTCCCGTGTTTGCACAACCGTCATCCCTCGGTTTCTGCCGATAATACATCATCACCTCTCCAGTAAGAGCACCGTCCCTTTCTCCTACGTGTCACGACCAATACTTCGGGAACCTCACCGGGTCCACTCTGTGGCTATTCCCGGGCTACCTTCCCTCACCTCACTCCCCTCGACCCTCCTCAGACCCGGACTGGTCGCATCAGTCCACGTCCTCCACTTCTACTCATAGAAGAACCGTACTCGAGGTAGTTCCAGTACATAATTGTTTTTTGGGGTGTCTCAACGTGTAGGTCTGCACAAAATGAAAAAAGAGGATTAAGACGAGAGTATATAAAATAAAATTTTAGGACAAGAAATCACCGGGTCTCAGGTTGAGAAGACACTCCGAAACACTGGTCGATTTTGGAGTTGTCAGGGGGTCGGTGAACACTCCCTGGGTCGGTGAGTCTCAATTGACTAGGGTAAGGTGGGAACACAAAAAACACCACGGATGTTTACTTACAACCCACCTTCGACTCTTTAGTGGATAAGAGACATTTATGGAAAGAGACTAGAAGGGGAAGAAGTGACATTCCTTATTAAGAGTTCACTCTTCCAACACGATCCAATAGGGTTTATGAGATTATGAGGTCCAAGGGTAGAGGTCTGAGGACTTGTCCTGTAACGTGGTACGCACGGAAGACCGTGTAGAACCCGATCGAGTTATTTACAACGAAAATCGAGATTTGACGAAGTTTTAAAAGAGCGTGGATCTGGAAGTGCATCTCATCCCTTCACCAACTAAGGTCGAAGGCCCCCATGGTGGGTACCCCGTCCGTCAAGACAAGAGGAAGGACAGGGTCCTAACTTCTCCTACTGACTTAACTTTGTCAGTTGTCAGAAAAATCAGAACTAGTCGTGACGGTCTGTCACAGTCAGACACATTCGTGTCAGACACACAAACGTCTACCTCGGGATCTTTAGGGTCCTTCTGTACAAAAGAAACAAAGGGTCGTCTCGGAAAGGCGGGAGAAGAACCGGGTCCCGTCGCCGGATCTCACTGAGTAACAAAGTGAGTGAAAAGCTAGAGAAAAAGATAGGTAGAACGAAGACTTAAGACGGGTCACACCAAGGAATAGGACTTGGTGTCACCCGTGACGAAAGGTCATGGACTGTAATAGGGTCTCTGACCATATAGAGTTGGGACCGACGTCTGTATCGACCCCTTCGAAAAATTGACTTTAGAACGGTAAGCACTGTTGTAACCACCTGGATCTCCCATAATAGGGTTCACTTTGGTTAGTCGGTTTCTTTTATGACATACCAAAATACATAATACATCTGAGATTTTTGTTTTGTTTACTTGTTTGTTCTTTTGTCTCTGTTCTCAGTATCGAGGCCTCTCGTTTGACCACCAACGGCCCTCACTTCCCTCATCCCTTTTTCTTTGTCCCTCTAATTCTCCACGCTTAAAAGTCGATGTCTTATTCGCTTAGTGCCCATACTTCACATGCCGCACCCCTTAAATGAGTTATTGTCACAGAAACACACCACTGTCCACTATTGATCTGAATTACTAAAACTTTACCACATCTTTATAGTTTAGTGATATAACACACGATCGGTGACTGTGTCATAACATCGAACTAATATGACGTCTTTTTGTTTGACTGCTTATCTTTTTCTCTAGTCTAATAACGATGGCGGTATCCCCCAACCCCTTACCCCTCTATCCCAAACACTTCCTCCCTCTTAATCTACTTCTATTAGTTTTCCCTGTACGAGGTCGAACATTTCTGTGTATTCTCGATCCCTGTAAGAGTGTCGTGTTATATCCACTGCGACGACATGCAAGGCACACTTTCGTCCATTCTCACGTAGGATTCTCAAGAGTAGTGTTTTATGAAAAAAGATAAAGAAACTATAAACAAAGTATACTCTACTACCTACGAGTGATTGGGGTAATCCCAATAGTAAAGTATTACATTCAGTTTAGTAATATACATATGGAATTTGAGTATGTCACGAAATATAGAATTATTTTAGCCCCCTTCGTTTACATTTAAATTTTTTTATTACATATTCATACTTTTTTCTTTAACGAAGATCTTTACCCTTTGTGTCACCGTTTTAAAAGTTTAAGTCATCTACATAATCGTCGTTTCACCTTTCTTTTTGAGTTAAGTCTGTTATCTACTAACTCGACTTCTTTAGGAGGTAATTACGTAATTACGGAATTACCTACTTCTTTCTTTTTCTCCTTTTTTTTTTTTCTAATTCTCTGCACCTTCCATCAAGTCTGGACTTTTTATAAATTAGTCTTCCTTTCCCTTCTCTTATTTCCGTTATAGACTTCTCTACGATCGAATTAAAAAAAGGTCTTGATTACTTTAGTTTAGGTATCTAAAGTACGGGACGTTAGGGTTTGTCCTATCTATTTTTTTGTTTTCATGTTCACTCAAGATGAAAAACCTTAACTAAGTATAAGGTGACACCGGACTGTCAATTAAAAACACGGACGACGTCAACACAAAATTTCAAAACATGTTTCAATACACATACGAGTTTGGTGTAAAACAATTAACACAATAAGTCTGAAAGGTAAAGGAAGAAATAGACAGTCAAAGATTTTATTTCTTCAATCTTCAGAGGGATCATACTTACACCTACGTCAAAGAGAACCATAAAAATAGACGAGTTATATGACGTTTGGAGACGACAATTCATTTATTTCAAAGTACGGATTTTTTTTTTTTTCCTTCTTTATGGACCCCTCGAAAATTTTTCATGACTACGGGATCGATGTGGGATCTGATTACTTTAGTCTTCGGGTCCCCTCATCCCAGGTCCTTATTTATAAAAATTTTCGAGGGGTCTACTGAGAGACACGTAGTTCTCAATGTGGTAACGAGACCTTAGAGGACTGACGAGATTGGACCGGGAAAGGACGGCAGAAAAGACGGGGCACACGACGGTGGAACCATCGAGAGGTCGTCACGAGGGAATCTTAAATCTGGCCTCGGGTCCCCTGGCTCGGTCATTTCTTAACTTCGTACAAATACCCCTCCTTCAAGGAGGAACCGCCCGTCGACGCCGCCTGAAGGGATACAAACGCGTTTATTTTGGACAGTAGAATTCCTCGAAAACTTTATTTACAAACCAAAGGAAGTGTTTACAAACGACGAGACGGTCAGTCCCAGTCACCATTTGGAAGTCACCATAGGAATGAAATGAAGGTCACTTAAAATTTTACTCCACGTTACACCAAAATCCTGTCTTCGTTTTCTATTTTCTCACGTCACTTTCAACTCCGTCCCGTCTCGATCCGGGGTAGTCCGGGGAGGTGAACAAAAGTGACGGGGCCGAAAACTTTTCAGTACAAATGTAATCATAGAGAGACGGACCCCGAAGGGTTGGGGCACCCGTCTACCTACTGACTCATTACACACAGAGACGAAACGACTACTCCTTCTCTCGGTTTGGTCCGTCCAGACCCCGACAAAGGAGGTGGGTGTCTCTGGGAAGGGGAAGGGTCAGAGAATAGATTTCGAAAGAATAGGGACGGAAAGGGACACGGGGAAGACAGAAGGAGGGTCGACGGAGTCGTATCCCCCTGCCCTACCCGAAGAACCCTCTTTTGACTCAAAGACAAAAACTTTCAAGTCTCACACTCCGAGGTATGTACGGTCCTGAGTCTCGCAAGGATCCCTACGGAGGTCGCCCCACTCCCCCCTTTCACGAGTGCAGAGGAAAACACACAGAAATAAGAAGTAAATCGTCGTCCGAAAAAATAAGGTTCCTCTCCCTACATCCGGGTGACAAAGACGAAATGTCACTTTCGAGGTTTCTCGACCAATGTCCTCCGGAACCGGGTCGGCGTGACCACGAGTAAGAATCCGGACGTATCACCGGGGTCCCGAGACACTCCGATACGAATTTGGGAAGGTCAGGTCCCCTACCCTGAGGTCCGAGGGGGAGAGGACGACGAGGGTGGACTGGGTCGGGGAGAAGATGGGAGACCAAACGTCCTTCCTCCTCTGTCAATGACAGATGGGGCGTCTGCACCACGAGAAGCTTCCCTAGGACCGGAAGATGAGGGTCCTCCACGCTCTGGACAAGGTCTACTTCGAAAAACACCTGTGTCTACGCCTGTGGGCCGAGAGGGCGTCTCCACGCAAGGTCTTCGACGGCTATCGCGTAGCCACCGGAGCACAGGGACCCCGGGTCACTGCAAACTCTTCCCTAATCAAAGTGAGTGACAAAACAATTTCCAAGTACTCCAGTGTCTGGACTTTATTCTTCAAATGGAAGACAAAAACGACCCCTCTTCAAACCGATTCACGAATCGAGGGATACTAAAGGGGTATCCACAGGGTCAGTTCTACCCCTGAGTGACATCGTGTAGAACCCCGTCCTTGTGGAGACGACCGTCGAGACCCGTCGACCAGGGTAGAGGGGTAAGGCGAACGGGAAACGACAGGTCTTTCAAGACACTTCGAAACCAGTGAGACAGGTCTGTCAAGTCCTCGTGTCAACCAACAAGGGAGACTTGTGGAACTCGGACACACCTTCTGTGACTTCACGAACAACCGTCCCTCCGCCTCGGACACCTGAGTGGGACCCCGTGTCTCGTCTCTCGAGACCTCCGGCGGAGCAACCTCTTCGCCCCCGGGCACCTGAGTCGGGACCCCGCGTCTCGGCTCTCGAGGCCTCCGGAACAGCCTCTTCGCCCCAGACCTGAACTTACACCACCAGACTACCGGATCCGTTGGGTTCTTCCACGAGTGATGTTTTTATCTGTGACACCGACCAATCCTGACAAAAGACTAGACCTGCTGTCCCTCCGGACTCCAGACACCCACCGTAGAACCCCGTACTTGGTAACTCCTCTCTACCCCTTGGGTCGTCTCAACCTCGGCTGTCCTGTGTCGGATCCGTCACCCCACCTTCACTGACTCCTCTCCCTACTTCCCACTGATTCCAAACTAAAGGGTAGTACACCTCCTCCTCGCTGTGTCCTATGAGGTCCGAATCGGGAATCAGTGTCTCGTTCAGTCACCGTCTAAGTCTAAAACATTCGGGGTTGGGTTTCGGAAGGTTGGAGTTTCGCACACTTCAAAAGGGAAAAGGTCAAGTACTTTGTTTAAACAAAGCACCTGTCTTCTCGAACCCCAGCGTTCCTCAACCTGTGTTGACTCGCGGATTGTGAGTCTCAAAGAAAGTGAGAAGTGACAAATCTACTACACACTGAACCTCATCCAACACAAGATTGGACAAGCGTGGAATAAAGGGATGACCACCCAGTACACTACTGACCAATCACGAGGATCCTATCAACACGATACTCTCCGTTACGGACCACCACCGAAATCACCTATTTACAGTGGCACCGTCTAGTCTTTGGACGAAGTAAACTTTACCATCGACTACAAGACAAAAGGGATCACAAGGTAGTCCTGAACAGTCTTGGAGTCCTCTGTACAGGAATCCTCGACCATTGTGGACCCGACTACGGTAATCAGGTCGTCCACCATGATTACAGGGTCCCCTACCGCACTACGGACTCTCTCTCTTCATTCATGTTTGTTACACCTTTAACCTTGGTGCAAAACACCACACTGTGCGGACTAAAGCTGCCTATTAAGACCCTACCTAATCCATCCAGAGTAGGGTCCTAGGAGGGCACTCTACCTCCTCTCCGAACTCCACCGGAAAGGCTCCCAAAGAGTCCCGGTCGAGACGTGGGGAGCGGAAGGGGCCGCGGGGACGCCGCCGAGCGGAGCCCCGGTCGAGACGTGGGGAGCGGAAGGGGCCGCGGGGACGCCGCCGAGCGGAGCCCCGGTCGAGACGTGGGGAGCGGAAGGGGCCACGGGGACGCCGTCGAGTGGCAGAAGAAAGTCTAGGCGGTAGGACAGTACAGTGGATGACGGTTCAATGGGAAGACGACCAGCTCACCCTGAAGGGTTTACGACAAAGATGTGTGAGTGAGNGAGCCCCGGTCGAGACGTGGGGAGCGGAAGGGGCCGCGGGGACGCCGCCGAGCGGAGCGGAGCCCCGGTCGAGACGTGGGGAGCGGAAGGGGCCGCGGGGACGCCGTCGAGTGGCAGAAGAAAGTCTAGGCAGTAGGACAGTACAGTGGATGACGGTTCAATGGGAAGACGACCAGCTCACCCTGAAGGGTTTACGACAAAGATGTGTGAGTGAGAGACAGAGACATCCCGTCCTCTTGTACGAGACACCCGACCCCGCCCCACCCCCATTCCCTCTCCCTTCCTCCCAATCAGTCCTCGACACCTCGTCCTGTAAGGACCCCTGAACTAACTCACGACACCAGAATGACAGACACCCAGTGTAGGAGGGCCCGTGTGAGGTCCAACTGGGAGTACACCTTCCCTCCCTCAGAGTATCGGAAACCTTTCTGAAGGAAGGAAGGGTCCCCCGGGGAACCACAGATCCCCTAACCAGAGGAGGGTCGTTTCGGACGGTAGGCGAGACACACTCACATCGGATCGAAACCTCGTCCCAGTCTCTCCTGGACGTCACCCCGGGACCCTGGCGGCCGGAGTCCGGGCGGACGGTGCCGGGAGAGAGGTCGAATGTATCTTAATCCCGAAGCGACTCGGAACTGTATCCGTCAACCAAGAAAATGATCTTATTGTGTAGACGAGTTGACTAGAAATTTCCCTTAACTGTTGCCACCTCCTTGACACAAATAAGACCAGGAAGACGTAAACCAAGAACCGAGACCGACTGGTCTTCGTCGTCTCCGACTAAACCTTCCCGGCTCACCTTCCGTCCGTCCCTTCTCGTCCGGACCTCAAAGGACGGGAAATGGGACGTCCCGCGAGACTCTACTGGACGGGCCGGGTCGTTCACACGGCCCCAATGTCTGCCAAAACTCAGAGCCCTCAAAGGCCTACCACGGTTCTGGAACAAGACTAAGTCACCAACCGAACCAATGCGAAGGACTGAGACTCCTCCTCCCGTGAAGTGACATCACTTGATCGACCAGGGTTCAACAGGACCCGAGTTCCTCCCCAGGACAGACAGATTCCACCATTAACCTACCCTCCGAGAACCCTCGTCTCCACCCGCCTCGGAAGACAAAATACACAAGCGTACAGACCTGTCGGGAGAACGGGTGACGACAGAGGACAAGGTCGCACCTTCGACGCCCTGCAGAGGAGGGCAGACGGACAAAGGGGGAGCGGCAGGACAGAAAGACAGAAAGGTACACAGACGGGAGGGGAGGGGGGCCCTCGGGGTGGGGAAGGAAGGGCCGACGAGAGACCCTGAGGTGGGGGTGGGGGCGACCCAGGTCGGACGAATCGACTCAAGGGTCGAGCACAGGAGGACTACCAGACGAAATAGTCCCTCGGTAGGGAGAGGACCTCGAAGGAGTCCAGCAGTCGCAGCACTAGCACAGAGAATCCGAATGACTTTTGTGTGGTGCACGGTCAGTACCACGACTTCTTAGAATCCGTGTAGAAGTCAGAAGGATTCACTGTCGAAACACTCTGTTCCACGATAACACCAGAGACGAAATGTCAATTCCTTTTACTCGAAAAACAGACTCCGGTGTTTCCATCATCAATTACCCCAGTCCTAAGTTTATCTCTTCCAAAACGGAGGTAGCGAGACCTACTACCCCGGTCTTCGTCGAAACCCGAGGTCTCGTCTCCGCCCATGCTAAGTGGACGAGGTGGGCCAGAGAGGGGCACCAGGAGTGAGGGCACTGTACTGTTCACTACGAGATCCAGGCGTTCCGTCTCCTCTCGACGTCTACACCCGACTCCCGTCGCCGTCTCGTGACACTTTCCCCTCTCAGGCACGCACACACAGGATCTCCCTCCTACCTCTAAAGGTGCCGCGACTCCGACAGTCGTCGACACCCCTTACGTACAGAACGTTTTGTTTAGTCCGAGAACGTGCCAAAACTCAGTTTCGACGACTTCACGTCCGTACACAAACGAAGGGGCGAGGGGGGGTCGAGACTACGGGAAAACCAGACTGAAGGAAAAAGGAAACCCGAAATAGACCTCTGTACACTTCTCGATCTCCGGTGTGCCCGACACACAAAACCGCTCGAATCGGGGAACCGGGTGTCCGGGCGTGAGACCTCCGGGTACCCCGAACCGGTGCACCGTCGACAACCTCGAAGATGAACCGGCGACTCACAGGGACCGTCTCGTCGCCGTCGTCGACCTCGTCCCGGGGTACAGGTTTACGGGTTCTTCTGGTAAAGGACCGACCCGACCCGTACGTCCGTCGACCCAAACACTCCGTTTAGGACTGTTCAATCCCTGGTTGGTCGGTAAAATGATCGTCCCGAGTACCCCCCTTCTGGGAACACTTAGCACCTCGACCTTCAGTCACCACCATCGTCACATAATGGATCTAAAGACCTTACCCCAGAAGGACTGTCAAAAGGTCGGAAGACTAGAATGTCTGAAGTGTGGTCGGACCTGACATTGGTCTCTTCGAGACAAAGGACGGGGAGGGGTGCACGCACACAAGGACACACGCACGTATGTACAGGTGTCTTAATAAATGTCTGTGCCGAAAGGTCTTTACGTGAGTGTTCATAAGGGACACAAACAAATGTCACTCAAAGTAGGGTATGACTTTGCTAATGAACTGTTCACTAACTCTCCTCGGTTCCCAGGTGACGTTTACTAATATCTATTTAACTATGGGAAGACCCCAACCTTCCTTTCTAAAATTATCAGTACTAACTTTTGTAAACTTCCCTCCCCAACGAAAACTATACCCTTAGTTTGATTGAACGACTCAAACCCTCTTTGAGTCCGGGTCCCTCCGATCACATGTCACCGTCTTGGTCCTAAGACCTGGGAAAAGACACGAAACTGTTTTCTGAGACAATTTTCGTGGGGGGTGGGACTCCTCCTTCTTCCACCTTCTACTATTCAAACACAGGGAGACCCGATGAAGTGTCGAGACCGGTACCAAAGACTGTGGTATCAGAAGAGTAGAAAACGAATCACCAGAGGACACAAACTCCACCCGTCCACACCGACTGACGTGGACCCGGGAGACGGGATGAAGGTGGGCCATCTCCCCGGGGTCACACCGGTCCTTGGTCCGTCTGTCACCACCGTGTAGGTGTCTCCCAACGGTCGGACGTGTGTCCACTCACGCACGTTCCCATTACCCTACTCCTGCCCGTTTCCTACAGAGGACCGTTGGACGGGGAAAACGGTCCTTCGGGGTGGTAAAGAGACCCGGATCAGAGGAAGGACAATACTCAGACAGGATGGAAAAACCCCCCCAAGTGTTACTTCAAAATAAACCCCGTTCACAACGAACTTTACTCTAATTACCGGAAAGGGCCTTTGGAAAACGAAGTCTCTCACAAAACAGTATCGACTCAAACTGACATCGTTCTGAACTTTTACGTTGAACAAAAAGGGGTTTCGACGACGACTGGCTGCCAACCAGGTCAGAGAGTCCTTAGGCCGCACACTGAGTAGGTCTCAGGAGCACCTCGAACATACTAGGACTAGTCGGAGCGTTTCCCACCTGTACGTGGCAAAAGAACTAAGAACAAAAAGGAAGAGAAGATCATAATTCCCTGTAGTCGCTTTCTCCCTCCCTGGAACTCGTCTAAAATAGAGTCATGTAATGTAAGCAGTTCGGACGGAAACTCCTTAAGACGAACGGTCACTCAGCACAAGAACAAAAAGTAACTTAAATCACAAATTTTACATTACTTTGTTTATTTCCAGACACTCAACTCGAGGGGTCGGTCCTAGAGTGAGCGGGGAGACCGACGAGGAGACAGCTCAGGATTCTTTCCGTCAGTGACCACGAAACAGAGGACGGGACCCCGAGACGGGGTGGTGAGAGAAAACCCCACCGGGACGTCCTAGGGCGACAGGCTATAAGGACGTTCGACATATGAAGAGTGAACCATTCGAGTACCCCTCGGTAAAATAATTCCTACGTAGCATAGGTTCCTATCTGAACTGATGAACCCAGAAGTCTTCTAAACACCGCCAACCGTACAACCACGTACTCGGGAGTCGACGTCTCAGAAGGGAAGACTTAGAGAAGACGGTGGGGGAAACTCGGGACAAAACTCGAACAGTAACCAGGGATACATTCAAGGGGACACCCTCCACATGGTACCTCCTCGTCCGAAGGACATGAGGACGGGTCCGAGCAGTCCGGAGGGGTACTCGACCCTTGAGAGATCACTCTACTGAAAGGGTCTTCCTTCCCATCTCTGACCGTCACAAGTCGAAAATCACTTAGTCGGGAGTCGGATCCTTCGTGGGGTCGAAGGACCCCTTTCAGTCCGCTTGCAAACCCCTTCCGACAGTCCCAATGTTCTCCGCCTCACCACCCCACACTTTCTCCTTCCGTACCCTCTCTCGGATCGAAACCTTTCTTAAAATCGAGTCCTCTGAGTATGGAGTAGTATGCAGAAAAAGTCCAACCGATTTGGTACAAGAGTAAGGAATTCTAAATCTCAAGTCAGGACCCTCACACTCTCTCCGACCCAGAAGCGGATTAGAACCGACTACGGAAATCCCTCTGACCGAGTACATCCCGATAACCCTTCATCACATCTCACCCCTAAAGAGATGAAGAGAATTACAATTATTAATTGAAGAAAGAAGACACGACCTTTTTGTACTAGGGTTCGACAGAAACAAAGAAGTTCATACAATCATCCAAAACGAAGTTTTGGTTGAACTGAAAACAAAGTATAGGCCTTGGTCCGTCCGACACACTCAGTCGGACTCATTGGGACTACGGGACGAGTAACGGACCTCTCCGGACCCAGTGTCCTAATCCAAAGACTCCTCTTCCGTCTCCACCGACATCGCGAGACTTCAAGATGGGTAGGTAGACTCCTGGAGAGACGGGAAAGATCGAATTATTATTCTTATGTTTCATAAGAAAAACCTGTATCTAATGTCAAATGACGGTTGAAAGACGACAAATTGAACAACATCACCTTGAGTCTTGAAATTCATTCATAAAAGATCCAACAAAGACGATCGAGGGGGACACGTCGGTGAGTCGAGTCCTTTCTCGTCGAGTGAGACACACTCGACCCCGGACTATGCGACAGACGCATCCAGTGCGACCCGGAGACCGGTAAGGCGTCGACATCATACCTGTGTCGCGTCCCACTCCTGGGTACAGGATTCCGTAACAAATGTGTCGGAGTGGTCCTGTGCCATCAAACGTTTTACCAAGTGTTTCAGAATCATTTGATTTTTTGGGTTTTTGACACACGAATTAAAAAAGAAAAAAATTCCGACACACTTTTACCAATAGTCACCCTGAATGAAAAAGACTGATCTGTTTGACAACTTCAGGTTCCACTTGACGACGAAGTATTCAAACCCAAAATGCTTAATTCCGAAAAGTATTACCACTTCTCCGTCAATATCTAAATCAAAGGTTCTGGTACAAGTAACACGTCCAACATTCGACTTTTTCACAACTTACAATTACTCTTGAGTCCTTTTTCGACTAGATAATATTTAAGCTATTTCACCTATTTTATATAATGTAGCCTTCATTGTCTAATAACGGGAGACCCTAATCATCCGCTTCCGATCGGGAAAGAGGTGTAAGGGAACCTCTTCCCGAACCCGGTAGAAGAGAGAAATTACGTGACATTAGGTAGATTACACAATATTTATAGAAAGAGGTGTCTGTTTCTTTATGCGACTACACTAGTAAGGATCTCCACGTCTATTAGAGCCACTCAGGAGCACCCCGCGGAACGTATCCCGTACTGAGGAGGGAGACAGTCAATATGAAACCTATCCTGCACCATTGGTTTGTTCCGAGATACCCACACCGCCTCCGGGACCGACGACGACACTCGACCTTCCCCCAAGTATGGATGTGTGGGTCGCAGTTCCTGTCCGGTGACACAAATGCGTGCATGTATTCGCCCCAGTCTGCACTTGAACGAGAACGAAGAGACCGTCACTAGCCTCCCGCCACGTACGGAAGACGACAACAAGGGTCACTATGGACCCGTGGAACATAGATTCCGGTAAAGATCATTTTCGTCTCGAGGAAGGATTAAAGTAAATCTTTCGAGTTCCACCGAAAAGGACCCCACCTTTCCTAAAAATGGTACACGTAAATAAGTACGCAATCGAAACCGAACAGATCTTTCATCCTGACAGACCTAAATCCGTATTACCCCGTCTCGACTTAACCCTCTTCTGGGACGAAAGGATAAGAGAAATATTAAATAAAGTCAAAAGGAGACAAATTTTTCAATTAAAAAACGACTCGGCAAACCCTCAATCAGTGTCGTTACTTTTAAAGTGAAGTAAGTTCGGTGTCACGTGAGCAGTGTAGGTCCTGTGAATTATAGCTGAGGAAATTGGAAGGAGTCGGAAATAACAAAAAACCCTGTAATGTAAAAACTCCTCATGTCCGGGCAACAAAAATATCTTGTCGGGAGTCGAACCCAAACGGAAACACAGGAGTACTGACCGAAGTCGAGGATGTTGCACCTCTTATGTGACCCCCTCGGTACAAGAACCCCACAGTGGGGTCTTTCGTGAACAAATAGAACAAAAACCGCTACAATTGTAACTAGTACACGAACTTCGTATACTAAACAAAGATTCCGATTCCTTCCTCTCAGGTCAGAATGGAAACCTCCTCTCCCGGAAGACACCCCAAGGGACAGAAACCCCACCTCTCGACCATCCAAGGGACCACCTTACCACAGTCTTCTTTCCGGTCAGGAGTGCAGATGTCTTAAACCCAACTAACGCAGGTAGGTCAAGAACGGAGACTAGCGTAGGACTATTCTTCGGAGTGTAAGTCCCGAATGACACAGGGCCCAATAGGATGAGACTCTTGAGACGACACCCCAGCATAATCAGGGGTATCTCCAGACCCCTCCTTCGTCGTCTCGGTCGAAGGACCTCGTCAAAAAGTAGAGGCCAAGGACACACGGAAGGTGGGTTTGTCGGGGCGTCTGGACGGGGAGGGGGCGCACGGGGACTGTGAGGCGGGAAGAGACGAGGTGTCACCGGTAGTTGGAGTAACACGTCGTGTAGGTCCTGTAGGACTTACCCCCGGAGAGGTTTGCTGTCTGGTTACCGATAGAGTTGCCGATGTGGGGAAGTGCGTTCTCCGTCCGGAGCCTCAGCTCGTCGGCCGGCGTGACTGGGGTAGAGGTTTCCCGGCCTCCTCCCCCGTCCTCCGTGACGCGTAGATATGCACACCAAAGGATTCTGTAACGACATAAATTCTTTTGTGGTACCTCTACTTTACGGAAAAAAAAAAAAAAAAACCATGAAACCTCGCTACTTCACTTTGTCCTCGACTGGGACTCGAATTTACTGTTTGACACGGTTGATGATGACCACTACGGATTAATACTCAGGTTGCACATTGGTCAATATTTATGTATATATATATATATATTTTCCTAGATAAAAACACATTTACATGTTTATGACATGTCGACAAACGGCATTCATAAGACGTCCTCCCGGACAGGAACTCACACAACCCCCGACCTGGACCCCAAAGTGTGGACCATGGGCCGCACACGGGGCACCCCGTCCGAGTCCACCGACACCTTCCCTCCGAGCCCCGAGCACCGAGAGTCGCAGACGTGCTGAGTAACCTTCACCTCAAACCTTGGAAACTAGCGGAGGGGACGGTCTACGATGGAAGAACCTCGACCTCTAAATCCTATTACACCTATTCTATAGGATAAAATAAAAAAGAAGAGAGAGAGAGAGAGAAAACAAGACTCAACTTTAATCCGTTCTGGAGTTAATTTTTTGAGTCCCTTCTTCGGGTGCCTCCCCTTGCTCAGAAGACACAAAAGAAGAACGGGGCTGGGGTGGAGGCCGACGAGTCCGTCGAGTGACAAAGGAAGGAACGAGTGGGCGAAGGCTTTTGGTCTCGCCGAAGAGAGAGGAAGGGACCACCCCTACGCTACCTCAACGAAGGACTGTCTCACTCCTTTCTTCCTGGTACGGACAACATCGCAGACTCTACGACTGCAGAAGACCCCTCCAGTGTTACTATCAGGAGCCCGAAAAGGGGTCTAACACCCCACGTGTCACCTGGGATCGTCGGACCCGAAACCAACTCCTGGAGAGGACCGTCGGTCGGGGAGGGTCCCGTCGGTCTCTCGAGACGACATATCCCTCGACATCGCAAACAAGGGGTGGAACTCCCTAAACGTCGTTCCACTTCAGTCGTCCCCGGTACTGTCCGTCAGAGTGCCGGTGCGGCTAAAGGAATAAACGGCACGTCGGTGCAGTGGACCGTCGACCCGTGTCTCCGTCCCTCCTTCTCATCGCGAAAATTTAATGTTCGACCTCAGAATCCGACTTTCGTAAACCCCACCTCTTAAGATCGAAAGGGGCTCCGAGGGAGAACCACCTTTGAAGGAAGAAACCTTCGTCATGTCTAAGGACTTCTAAGAACCACCCCTCCCGATCTCCTTCGTCCCCCGGATTACTCGACCTCCTCGACACTCATATCACAAGATTTCGGAGTAGAAAATTAACGTCTTCTCGGTCTAGGAAAATTAGAGCCGCACCTGGTAGAGTCACGAGCTATCCGATGTGGAAACACCGACGGTGTCGGACTTTGTAAAACCCTTAGGGAAGAGAAAGGTAACGAAAACATCGGGCAACCTCGGTAAGACTATTTAGGTTGTGGTAATTGAGATCAGTGTAGCTTAACAAGGGCATCCGAGTCGGAGTGGGAGTGGGCCAAACGAAGGGGAAAAGACCTGAGGCAAACTGATTGAGACAACCCGACACAGATTTTCAGTTTGGATTAGGCGTTGTCCCGAAACGATGGGGCTCCGGAAGCCCTCTGACCTGATGTCCGGGGCTCTCATCGTTGACGACTCAGCCTCGTTCCCTTCCGGGGGTCCCACGGACGAGACTTCCGGTCACGGGCCACCCAACCGACTCAAGACTTCACACGTAAAGGTTTGGTCATAACTAATAGAAAGGTCAGTACGGAACACATCGAGACTCCACTTCCCACCTACCGTCCGGACCCAATCCTAGGACTCCTGGGTTTCCGGACGACGAAACGAGCCCGGACACAAGTCCCCTTCGGCGAGGGACAGAGCCCCCCGGAACCGGGAACCCACCCATCGTGCGAGTCGACATGAACTTCGAGGGTCCACGGTCTGGTAAGTCACGGAACCGACCGACAGGATGACGGAACCTTCTACCCCAGAAGAGTAGAGACTCGGAACTGACTGAATCGACGAAAAAGTAGGTGACCACCACGACCCTGGTTCGGAGGTCCCAGAGACTCATCGGGACAGGAACCACCCTTTGTCAAGAGTCCGACGGGACGGAGAACCATTTCAGTTTCACAATCAAGGAGTCAACACAGACTGAGAAACGGTAGGCTACCTGACATCGGGTGGTCCGAGGAGACAGGTACCTCAAGAGGTCCACCCCGATGACCTCACTCATCGGTAAGGGAGAACGTCCCCTAAAAGGTCTGGATCCCAAACTTGGACCCAGAAGACGTAACGTCCGTCTGCGATAATGATACACTCGGTGGTCCCTTCGGGGTGGGGAACTACAGAACCGGAGAACCGACCCCGGAGCGACCGGCACGATTACTGAGGAGACCAAAACACTGTGTCTTTCAGACCCCGTTCCTCCCCTACCCTTCGAGACGGGACACTCCTGGGGTCGTAAATCGGTTGACCCATAGATAGACTTGAACTCGAAAGATACGCCGTTTAGATCCTTAACCGTAAATTTATCGGTAACCTAGACAAAAACGACCTCGTAGTCTATCTTAATAATCCGGTCTTTACCTATGACAAACGACAGACCCCTCCGTTGTGTATCCTCGTCTCATCCCGTCACAACCAACGCATACGTACCCTCAGAGAACCGAAATCTCTGCGGGCCACCGCGGACGAAGAGGGCGACATGTCCACAACAGGTTCCTGGTACACGAATCCATTGTCCGCGACACAACACCCTTCAGGACCAGGGTGTACGGAAGTACGATTACCTTGAAGACGGTAGGACCCTGGTTGTCCTCGTCTCTCGACCCTCACACACATTCCTTCTACGTCACAACAATGGAGTCCGTAGTAACCAAAACCTCACCCATCGCACCCGGGAGCTCTCCGCTACCAGACACTTCTTGTCCGACACTTCCCATGGCGTCTTCGGGGGTCAAGTGGGAAGTCTCGGACACTTGGCGTCGTTGGGTGACACCAGAACCGACGACCTGCCAGTCCCTGAAACCGAACGATGGAGAGACCCGACCGAACCTGCGAGCAGCACCACGGATCCCACCCTACGGTCGGAGAACACTCCGACGTCCCAGTCCGAACACACGTCCTCCTCGACCTCGGGTCGACCAACCACGCGGTGGAGGAAACGGCGACAACACGCCGCAGGGACTGAGTCGTTGGGACTGAACGGGGTCCCGGGTCTCGGTAACCGTCCTTGATCATCGGAGAACGTCCCTTTACGAGAGGAGATGGGACCTCTGAGGGTGGACGGACAGTTACTGGTGCACCCACTCCGTCCGCTCCCACCAAGACCCAGAGTCCCGACCCGAAGCCCTTTCCCGACCGAAGGGGGACTGGAGTCCCATCTCCCCGTTTCAGAGTCACAGGGTCGTCTGCTCTCACTCTGCTCGTACGAGCCCTGTGGCAGCCCCGCTCAGACCTCGACTCAGGGGCGGTACTCGAACCAGAGACGCGGAAGACGCCGGGAGGAGTCCGTCACCCGACCGAAGTTCCGTCACAGGCCGGTGGGAATCTCCACCACTCACGGACCGACCAGGACGGAGTCCTTGTCCCACTCATCCATTTGTCTCTACATCCGGAAAAAAAAAAAAGGGACAGAAAGTCTACGAACGTGAAAGGGGAAAAGGAAGATGACGGGACGTGAATGAACAATCGTGAGTGAATTTACTGGTGCATGAGACATGAAACGACATTTATTTCTGACTTGTCTTTTCTTGGGTGAGAACGGAAGAAACACCACGAACACGTCCGGTCGTCCGCTGCCCTTCCATCGCGAGATCCGGAAGCGACCGACCTATACCCGTGGCCGGACAGCACCGATTCGAAGGGGTAGGAGACGACGCGGCGTCCGGAGGGACATCGTCGGGTCAGGGGGGAGTGTCCGTCGGTTTTGTTTTGTAAGATTTGGGAATAACCGACCTCCTTTCAACCGTAATATTGTTACTTGTTGAAGTTCGACTCATGTGTCTGTAGGTACACACACTAATGGAATTCACTGATATGGATAAATCAAATATCAGTATGTTAGTTGCGTCTATTGGTAGCTGGAGCAATAATTTTCTAGATCCGGTGGGTGGTGGTCTCTAGAATTTTATTAATTTTATTAACCGAAAACGGGAGAAACATCGTGGGGTCAGGGGGGAGCGAGGGGTGGAAGAGTCACAGGGAAAGCAGGGAAGTGGGCGACAGGGGTCCGTGGTACACTGGGAGTAGACACGCGTCTCGCCGGGACGATATAGGTCGGTGAACAGGGTTCCTGTCTCCGTTTGGGTGGTGCCTCAAACCCAGGTTTTCTTGAACTTAAACTCTCCTTAGATAGAGTCTTCCGACCACACAAAAATTTATTGTGTATCCACACATAATAGTTCGAACCACCAATAGACGTCCGTCTACTTCGGGAACATTCAGTACCAAAATGTCAGCGAATTCGACTCTAGGTCGAAAGAGACGCGCAACGAGAGTGTAGAGGGGCTGGACACATGGTACAGCGATCGACCTACGAAACTAACCCTGAAGTGAGCAAAGAGTCTTGAGTCAAGACGAAGGAACATTGACTCCCCGTCACCACGTCCGGTCACTTCGAGGACTCGGTAAGAGAAACGGAGGGGTGGGTAGCCAGTGTTACAGGAGACTCGGTGGACGACGAGGTGTCGGACCTGAGTGGTCAAACTACTCATTCACGACGAACTCAGTTTGGTGGAGCTGAGTCTACCTTGCTTTGGACAATCCTGGACGTATTTTCTAGATGTCTACTCTCCACCTCTTCCTCTGGGTCCTACACCCTTTCATCGAAACTCTCCGCCCTTGGTGTCCCTAGCTAAAGACAGTAGTAGACCGCGACTTCCGTCAAATTTTGTCAAATCTGTGTAAACGATTTTAGGTTGTACTTCGATTGAAAGGTACAAATAGAAGAGTTATTTGGCACTTGACTTTGTTGTTTAATCGGGCACCTTAGTTAACCTCGGTCCTCATTTCTAAATAGACCCCGAAGGGACCACCGGGTCACCATTTCTTACGTCCTCTGGACCCAAACTAGGGTCCCGACCCTTCTAGGGGACCTCTTCTTTTACCATTGAGTGAGGTCACGAGAACGGACCCTTTAGGGTACCTGTCTCCTCGGACCTTCCGACGTCAGGTGCCCCAGTGTTTCTCAGTCTGTGCTGACTCGTTGATTTGTCGTTGCTTCTAAATAGGTCTGTATAGAGGAGCTTACTTACGTCCCCTCGTGCACCTTAACACGCAGTGTATTTGAGTAAAAAGTGTATCCCGTTAGATACGAACCGCACGGGAAAATGTTACTCCACGGGTGCTACACAACGACTCACTCCTACTTCACCGGAACCCGAGTGGTGTCAACTCACGACTGACGGGACCCGGTCCCTTTCGGTCGGATTGGAGAGGAATGTCAGAGTACACAGTGTACCCCAAAATAGACTGTCCGGGTCCTCCGAGAATGGTTCCCGTAATCCCAACTCCTACAAAGGTCTAAGGAGAATAGTCACTCACGGGACCCGTGGTACATGAGAGAAAAGTCAAGGACTTTAAGGACTGAAACTACTATTGAGGACCCTGCAATGGTCAGAAGTCAGGACGTTTCATACATTCGTTACACCAGGACAAGGTCAAAATGTCTCCTTCGATCCTTCACCCAGTTCGACATCCTACTCCGACAGACCGTGTACAGACGGTAGATCACGATCTTGCGTAAAGAGTTGTCCTCTATCGGAACCCAACAACCTGATTACGATAAATACTCTCGAAAGTCCCGGATCTTCAGATCTAAAAGAAATAATTTATTTCAGAAGTGATCCCTCTGTCCTCGTAGTCGAGGATGAAGAGTCAAAGAGATAACGAAGTTAGATGACACCACGTAGGGTTTCAACCGGTAGTAGTGAGCCAAGTCAAGTCAATTCAAGTCAGCGAGTCAGCACAGACTGAGAAACACTGGGGTACCTGGCGTCGTACGGTCCGGAGGGACAAGTAGTAGTTGAGGACCTCAAATGGGTTCGAGTACAAGTAACTCGACCACTACGGTAGGTTAGTAGAATAGGAGTCTGTAGGGGGAACGGAGGACGGAAGTGAGAAAGGGTCGTAGTCCCAGAAAAGTTTACTCAGTCAAGAAACGTAGTCCACCGGTTTCATAACCTCAAAGTCGAAGTTGTAGTCAGGATGGTTACTTGTGAGTCCTGACTAGAGGAAATCCTACCTGACCAACCTAGAGGAACGTCAGGTTCCCTGAGAGTTCTCAGAAGAGGTTGTAGTGTCAAGTTTTCGTAGTTAAGAAGCCGCGAGTCAAAAGAAATATCAGGTTGAAAGTGTAGGTGACTTCAGGTTAGGGAAGTAAGGTGTATACTCCTTGGATCCCGGGTATCCGTTTTACGGACCGAGGTCTAGGGTGATGACCGGATATCCAGACGTCACCTAAACTGAACCCTAACCTTCGTTTTCGGGGAAGGAAAATCCCGAAGAGGTCCCGTTCACAACCATCGTCTTCAACTCCACGACGATGACCGGACTAAGAAAAACCGTCGATGTCCTTCGTCCCGGACCGAACCTCTTGTCCTCTTCCTTCTCTGTCTTAGTTCGGAGAGAATTTTTAACATAAACCAACCAACCTCCAGTCGACTCAAGACATTTTCCCGAAGGTAGAAGACGGGTAACTAAAGTCACAACAAACCAAAGTTGAGTTTCCCCTCCATCGGACAACCCCATTTAGTGAGGCCTCGACTGTCTAAATCAACTTCACAACCGACGAAATGCATTACCGACACACCAGAACCCGTTCGACACGACTCCCTATTCCCGGGGACGAAACGAGACGCAACTTACTCTCGACCGTATGTCTCCGTCCTGACGGACCCGTATGACACAGGACGCTCCCCGTTGACAGAAATATGCGAATCACCGACCCGAGGAACCCACGTTGACTCAAGGAGCTTCCGGAAAGGAATCGTCGAGTCCCATGGACCCTCTTCAACCGACTACCCCTTCTTAGGGAGTTGGTATAAAGAGACATCGAAAACAGTCTCGGGACGGGAGTCCGATCAACGGTCTTCTCCCAAATCGCTTTGGTTTTGTCCTGAAGCGACCACCGGAACCCTTCTAAGGGATCGCTTCCTTTACCGTTGGGTGAGGTCATGAAGAACGGAACTTTTAAGGTACCTGCCTCCTCGAACCACGTCCGACGATAGGTGCCCCGTGCTGACTCGCTGAAGTGAAGTAAAGTTTTGTCCTAATAACAGTACGTGTCTGGTTGGGTTTTCCCAAGTCTCGAAATCGGGTGGGGTCGGGACCCCGAATCTTGTAGGTCCGACACGGACGAACGTACGATTCATTGTCAAGTTAGTGAGTCACTGACTTACCTGGAAACTGAGCTACCTGGAAACAACCATTTCATTACAGAGACGAAAAATTATACTACAGATCCAACCAGTATCGAAAAGAAGGTTCCTCGTTCACAG
The DNA here is from genome assembly GCA_006410555.1 of Capra ibex. Lineage (NCBI taxonomy): Eukaryota > Metazoa > Chordata > Mammalia > Artiodactyla > Bovidae > Capra > Capra ibex. The sequence goes on from SJYO01006649.1 coordinate 874,226, forward strand.
AATTAAAGTACCGACGTTAGTGGTAGACGTCACTAAAACCTTGGGGGGTTTTATCAGACGGTGACAAAGGTGACAAAAGGGTAGATAAATGGTACTTCACTACCCTGGTCTACGGTACTAGAATCAAAAGACTCACAACTCAAAATTCGGTTGACAAAGTGAGAGAAAGTGAAAGTGGTTCTTAAATCAAAAAGTCAAGAAGCGAAAGACGGTTTTCACACCACAGTGGACGTATAGACTCCAATAACTATAATTATAAAGAGAACCGTTAGAACTGAGGTCGAACACGAAACAAGTCTGGTCGCAAAGAGTACTACACGAGACGTAAATTTAATTCACTCGTCCCACTGGTACATGTACGATTCATTTGGGAGGGTAAGGACCCGTAGAACAAGTGGGACTGGGGTCACACTCCGAGACTCTACCCTCTGTCTAATCCCTACCTTATCCTTCCTATAGACTACATGTTAGTAAATCATTAGATTTTACCTAAGTTTATGAACTAGTAGACGAGAAATCCTGGAGTTTTGTCGTTTATAGTTTTGCAGGAACGTGGTTTGGTCTCCCGAGGCTATGATACGACGGAACAAGACGTTGACTTCGCAGGGACCCCGTCTGTGACTCCCGTGGTCCGCAGAGGTCCCCCGTCGGATCCAACAGGACCGTCGGGGAAGTCCCACCCCCAAGGGGAATATGAGACCCGGACGGTCATGGGGACGGTTACTTCTACCGAACAGAAGGAACTGACCCAAAAGTCAGACACATACACGCGCGGTACCTGGGGAGAGCGTCAGATTCCTGATGAAGAGTCTTATTATTACAAAAATACGTATACTTTATCGTAGGCTTCTTGTAAATTCTTTTATTTAATATGACTCTGTATAAATGGTTTTATATTTTCGTCTAGATACCACGTCATAGTTTACACGAAGAAATAATTGTGTAGGCTATTATTCCAGGTCACCGTCCAGAATGTTGATGGTGTTACTACAACATCACTACTTTAATTTGCCATAAAACTTTAAGGCGTTGTTGACATTTCATAATCCTTTTATTGAAGCTAAAAATGACGACTCTTTGTTCATGCCGATCATAAGGTCACCGAACAACGGATGTGAGTATTACCTTCCTTTACCATTTTAAAGTCCATCTCTGACCGCTTTTATTTCTACATTTAAAATTTCAAATCCCTTGAAGGGAGCACCAGGTCACCAATTCTGAGACACGAAAGTTACTTACGTCCCTTCATCTAAGGACCGGTCTCTTAACCTAGGGTGTACGACGTTGACTCAAGTAAACGACGTTGATTTCCAGGGAGTAAGGTGTTCATTCTGGACCGTGTCGACTTATTTATGTTTATTTCAAGTATCTGGTGGACCTAAGACGGGTTCCGAAGACAGGAATTAGGAGTCTGATTCTTTGGGACCAGATCTATGTATAGAAGGTCCAGTGGACCACTGATTCCGTGGAAAATGATGCACAGAACACTCAGCCCGGGGTCGGTACCACGACCCGAAGAACACACTGTCGACAGACCCACGACCGGTCACCTGTGTGTTACTCGTTGGGGTTACATTAACTTTTACACAAACCTTGGTGTAAATTTTGTCATTCTTCTTCCACTTTAACTAAAATTGTATAAAATAATTGGATCATATAGGTTTAATGATAATAAAGTTACATATTAGATATATAAAAAAAGTATAGTAGACAATAGGTCACAGATAACGTGTGAACCTTGTGTAAAATTAAACCTGACCTGTGTAAAGTTCCGGAGTTACCGGAACGATCAGCGACGGATAACTTGTCGTGTTCAGTCATATCAATCTTAATGTAACACAGACACGGTCCATCCCCGAGGTCATTTTAGAAAATGGTTTTACCCAGGACCCCGGGTCTCTCCTTCGTCGGACGGGTTCCAGTACCAATCAATCGATCTCTCGGTCCGAAACAATCCGGGACCAGATCACCCCTCAGACGGTAGTTCAACGGGATGTCCTTTCCAATGTAAAAAAAGGTCGGGATTCAAGGTTCCGGAAGTCAAGAATTTCTCTCCGGGTTCTCAACGGTCACGGGAGAGGTTTTCGGATCACTTCTTCCGGTCTTTTTGTCGATTTCTATCTTTTGGTACTCCCTCACTTCCCCTTAAACCACTACTGTCTCTACTCCCACCCCCCCCAGTGGAGTGTCGTCCTTCTTGTACACGACCAATTGGTTACCTACTTCTACTTTACTGGTTAAGTCTTTACTTACCCTTTATTTTTCTTTTAACAGTTATTCGTCATACCTTTCCGTTTTAGAAGCTCTATTATCACTTATCGACCCCTTGTGTAATTTTTTAGGTAAATACGGTACCTCCAAGTTTCCTCTACTAATACGTTACCTTCCACCTTTACTGACTATTATTTTCCTCTCTTCCCCCTTTAGGGTCTTAGAAGACCAAGAAATGATTTTTGTCTATTCCCTTCTGTGGTCCCTTGACAAAATTTACCGGCGAATCAGTGATACATCTGTGGTCACTTAACGGTATTTGGTGTCGGGTCAGTACGCATAGGAACTGTGACAGACGTACACACTTTTCAACAGAGGACGAACCCCTCGAGCAACTCTCGGTTTTCGTGTAGACCGATGAGAATCGTAGGGGTCACGAACTGTGCCGTATCAAGACACTGTCTTGTTCACGGACGGTTAAAAAAAGTTTCACCCCTTATTTGTTTACTTCCACCTCTCGAGACACACGTCTCGTCTTACCCATGTCAGTCCCTCGGAGCAGACCAGACTCCAAGACAGGTGAGAAAGGAACCCTACGACCGTTCAGTATAACGAAGAGGACGGTCCGGAGAGACGGGAGGAGTTACATTACCGTATCATCCAGTACACTTTCTTATCGATATTGTACTTAATCTCGTTATTTTCGACAGGTTGTATTTTACACAATAAACAAAAGTCACCTTTCACATTGACCCGGTTTCATCACAATTCTTTACTAGTTCGACGTGAGTCTGGTTAACGTCCACTCCTTTTATTCGACAACATGTATCGGTCTTTCCTCCACTCTCGTCTACTTTTGTCGTCTCACCTAAGGACCTCACTTTCGGTACAGTCGGTGAACCTCTCATACGGAAACCCTGTCACAGACACTCGGACGTCCTTCGTACTTCTGTTACAGACAAAGAAATGGAAAGCAATTTCACAGTTGGACAGTGTTCTAGATTGGAAAAGTTTCAGACGCTTCATCGAGGTTACTATGATTCGTAGTAACTCTCTCAGAGATAGTCCTAATCCAAGTCAACTTATATTGTTGTTTTGTTTGATTTTTGCGGGGTTTATTAATTGAAATTAGTTCCATCAGATAAAAAGAGTACCTCTAGTAAAACACAAGGTTCTTCAGACGACCTGATCAGTCGTTCAGACGGAGGTGTCTCTCCTGTTCTCCCGTGCCAAATAAGAACAATTCTCTCTGACGAGTCTTCACGTGGTACCATCTTATATGACGGTTGTAGAGTAACCGGCCTTGAATTAGATACAGAAATAGATGGAGGATCCCTCTAACCCTTTACACTACAAAGTCGACTCAACAAGGATGAGACTTATTTTATCTTTGTACGTTTGTATGTGTGTATTATGTATGTATTTTGGTCTTTTTGTTGCTTCGTACGGCTCGAGATCTATTTGCTATCGACAATTAAAAAAAATTTAAAAAAATTTGTCTCGAAATACTTCCATATTAACTGTATGTTATTTGTCGTGTATTTCAAATGTTAATCTATCTAAAACTGTATACATATAAAAACACTTTGGTAGTAGTGTAAACTCTATCATTTATATAGGTATATCTAGGTTATATAAGGGACTTCCACTTTCACTTTTAGTGAGTCAGCACGGGTTGAGGAACGCTGGCGTACCCGTCATCAGGTACCTTAAGAGGTCCGGTCTTATGACCTCACCCGCCGGTAAGGGAGAGGTCCCCTAGAAGGGTTGGGTCCCTAGTTTGTGTCCAGAGGACGTAACGTCCGCCTAAGAAACGGTCGACTCGGTGTCCCCTTCGGGTTCTTATGACCTTACACATCGGGTAGGGAAGAGGTCCCCTAGAAGGGTTGGGTCCTTAGCTTCGTCCCAGACGACGTAACGTCCGTATAAGAAATGGTTGACTCGATAGTCCCTTCGCAAAGGAGGATCTGAAAGAGTGATATCTGACGAATGACACATAAAAGATCTTAATTTATTTAACTTATAAAACTTATGTGTAGGAAAAGTTTATAAAAGAAACACTCATCTCAACTGGGAACTTGGTGTACCTAAACTTGACGCGACCAGGTGCATACGTACCTAAAAGGGGGTATTTATGTATGATTCCATAATGTTCTCAGGGATCAACTAACTTAGGTGTCCACGTGTTGTGACATATACCTTCCGACTGACCTTCTATTATGTACCTAAAAGTTGACACACCTCCCAACCACGGGGTTGGGGGTACAATAAGCACCCAGTCAACATAAAAGAGGGTAAGAAACTGAACAGAGAGACAAAAGGATACTGTCACAGTAAGGTACACGGTTTACGACTTTTTAGACTACCAGACTAATAGTTTAAAAATCAGTTTTGACGAAAACCATAGTGTAGATTCTTTAGCAGTGTATTAGTTTACAGTGTAAAGGAGGACCCAGCAGAAGTTCAAAATGTTAAAATCCAAAATGTACATCCAGACACGAGGTAACACTCAAGTATAAACACATACCACACTCCATATCTACCTTCAAGTAATAAAACACACACCGTAGATCAAAAGTTGTCGTCGCAACAAATCCCCTGTTACGAGGTAACTTAACAGAAACATAAAAACGTTCTTTAGTCAACAAATACAAACACCAAGACAGAGACCTGAGACGAGGTGACTGGATGAATAGACAAACTACCGTCAAGATACTAATGATATCGAAATATTACACAATTTTAATCCAACATATTCGGTAAGTTGAAACAAGAAGAAAAAGTTTTAACTAAACCAATAAGATCAGGAAACGTAAAGATATACTTAAAATCTCAGTTAAACAGTTAAAGATGTTTTTCAGGACGACCTTGAAATAAACCCTACCGTAACTTCTGAATCTAATTAACCCCCTCTTAACTGTAGAATTGTTGTAACATAGAAAGATGACAGTTGTCCATTAGTTATTTGTTAGATATTATCCTTATCTTTTCTCAAAATAAACTCGGTTCGACTCCTAATGTCGGACCCTCTATGTTTAAGTTCTTCGTGAACTCAACACAAGACACTTGATGTTTTACCCCACCGTTTATGTCCGTTTTTGGCGTTCCAGATATTTAACGAACAATTCTTAATCCTAGTCGGTGACCATTCTTCATTCCCATGAACAATTTGTTCTTTAATAATCCTAGATCTTGGTAGTGTGTCAATGTTCCAACGTAAACCTTCAACTATCGTCTATGACAAAACTTTTACTGACCACCAAGAACCCAAATTATGTTAAGTCTTTTAAATTCAAGAGTCACTACGTTCTTGTACTGACTTTGGTGTAGGTGGCACCGGTGGACCGAGGTAAAACTTACGGACCTGGTGTCAATAAGGTAAAACTAAAAATTTAATAGAATTTATACAGTAGTACTAGATACTCGTTCCATATATAGAGATGAATAAAACTAGAAGAAACTAAAGAGTATCATTATGAAACATCAAAAGGCAAATGTCTAACATATGTAAAAATAGTCTAAAAAAAGGATACATAAAGTATTAAAAACCACGAAAACATGTATCATAAAAATTTTGAAATAAATAAACCAACGTGACCCAGAATCGACGTCGTACACCCTAGATCAAGGAACTAGTCCCCTAACTTGGACCCGAGGAACCAAACTATCGTACCTCAGTCGGGGACCTGGTGGTCCCTTCAGGGGTCTCATAAAAAATTTTAAAACTAAAGGATAACAAACAACGATCGTATATCTTTATCTTAACTAAAAACGTATGACCAGAAAATAGAACGTTGGAACGATTTGAGTGAATAATTACAATTATGATAAAAATCTCATAAAAGTCCTCCCTTGTCTTTATTTTGACTAAGGTAGATGGTATAAATTACTTTTCAAGAATTTTAAAGACATAAGAGAAAGTAGTAGAGATGTCCAAACCTTTAATGTGCATAAAAAGAAGGAAACCACTAATAGAAAATTTTAACTTTTTTTAGAGATTAGAAGATAGTTTGTCATATTCTCGAAATCTTTCAAAATACTTATTGAGACGTGTCAGGTTGAATGTACAATCATAACGATTCTCAAAATAAAGATAGAGCGAAATTTTTTTATTAACAAAAATAAATAAAACAGAATAGAGACAGACACGACCCAGAAGCAACACAGTTCCCGCAAAGAGATCAACGTCGTTCGTCCCCGACGACAGAGCAGCACCACGAGCCCGAAGAGTGCCGCCACCGAAGAGAGCACCTCGTACCCGAGGTCCCGCGCCCCCGGAGTCGTCGACGTCAAGGACCCACGACCTCGTGTCCGAGGCATCAACCGAGCGTCCGAATCGACGAGGTGTCGGATACGCTGAAAGGGCCTCGTCCCTAACTTGAACACAGAGGACGCGACCGTCCACCTAAGAAATGGTGACTCGGTAGTCCCTTCGGAAGTGGAATGAAAAATTATTATTTAAAAAATTACAAATAAAAATTATAAATTCACAAAATAACTTCACGTCGCCTAAATGTTACAAAGTTTACATCCCGTTTGACTAAGTCTTGCATACATATAAATATATACAAGCACCATTATCAAATCGGTGATTAAGTACAGACTGAGAACTTTAGGGTGCCTGACATCGGGTGGTCCGAGGAGACAGGTACGCTAAACGGTCCGTTCCTATGACCTCACCCAACGATAAAGGAAGAGGTCCCCTAGAAGGGGTGGGGCCCTAGCTAGAAAGTAGAGGACGTAACGTCCACCTAAGAAACGGAGACTCGGCGATCCCCTCGGGTATACATGTATACATACATACATAAGAAAAAGTCTAGAAAAGGTAATACAGGTGGAACGAAAATATAGGGGATTTATTAGTAAATAAAATAAATTTTTTAGTAAAGAAAAAATACGTCAGTCACGAACGAAATATAAGTGACTCAAAATAATTACGGAAACAAGTGATAAAGTAAAACGTAACAAGAAGAATCAAGGTCTAATTAAAAAAAGGGATTTCATGTGGGAAATCGTTATGAAAATGTTTCCCACAATCACCATACTACAAACAACCTTTTACAGATAAAATGAAAGGTAAAATGAAAGTGAAAACTCTCTATTAAATCGGCATATAAAGAAGAGTTGTAAAACTCGCATAAAAAGACGATATATATATATAAAAATTACTTATCGAAGAGAAGCAGACACTACAAGACGTCAAGTGGACCTTCATAACTCTACACCTAGATAAAAATAAATAGGGTGAATACGAGGGACTAGCCGTTCTAGAGACACACAGTACAAGAGACCTCTCTGACATCGACAGTGGAAGGGATCGCACGGGAGTGGCAAGGGGGAGACCTAGACACCAATGTATGTAATCCTGGAAAATAAGAAAGGAGACTCAGAGAACGAGGGTAAAATAAAAAGAAGAGAAATTGATGTTAAAACGTTTCTCAGAGTCTAGTTAAGACGACAGATTTTGGATGGGTGACTCAAAAATTGAAGCAACTGGTATAAAAATAAATAAATAAATCCGGCGGAGACACGTCGTACGTCCTACAATCAAGGGGCTGGTCCATGTCTTCGACACGGGCGTCACCTTCGTGTCTCAAGATTCATGACCTGGTGGTCTCTTAAGGGAACGACTGGTATAAAAATGGAAAATGTTTTGATAAAGTGAAATAATGTTTGGACAAACAACTAAAAGAAGTCACAGAATAGGAATATAAAAGTCAAAGATAAGTACCGGTGACATTTTTTAATATTAAAAGAATACATAAGTTGATACGTAATTCAATACATATATATAAACATAAAATAGATCTTAAAGATCATAAAATATTGTTCTCTCAAAAGATGAAAAGACTTATACTTTCATAGGATAACCAGAAAAGTTTACAAAAAAGAGGTCTTTTTTTAAATCGAAACAGATGTCCTGGTTTAAAATGAACCTCAAGATTTTGACGGTAACAAGATTCGTACACTCACACGACCCTACAGATCCCACACCTTAATTTCACATTCGCGAATTTAGGGTCCTCGACTTTTACTCGGAAAGAGTATAGAAGTACACGAGGACATACCATAGTTGGGAACAGGTGTATTGACTAAACCGAAAACGAAACCTCGGTCCCGGTCGTGTCGGTACTCTATGTGTGTATAAAAATTTCTTAGACGGACGTCGCGCCCTCTGTGTCCTCCGTACCCAAACTAGAGACCCAACCCTTCTACGGAACTTCATAACTTTACACCTAGATAAAAATAAATAGGGTGACACGAGGGACTAGTCGTTCCAGGTACACACAGAACGAAAGACCTTTCTAGCATCGATAATAGAAGGGATCGCACGGTAAAGACATCCTCCTTTACCGTCGGATGAGATCAGAAGAACGAACCTTTTAGGGTATCTGTCTCCTCGGACACCCAATGTCGGGTGTCTCGGCGTTTTCTCAGTCTGAACTGACTCGTGGCTGCACACAAATGTGACCTTCTTGACTACGACTTCGCCTTCGAGGTCATGAAACCGGTGGACTATACTTCTCGGTCGAGTAACCTTTCCTGTGACTACACCCTTTCTAACTTTCGTTTACCTTTTCCCCCACCGTCTCCTACTCTACCAATCTAACATTGTGGTTGGGTTACCTGTACTTAAACTCGTTTGAGGTTCTCTGTCACTTTTTGTCGTTTAAGGTCCTCTATCAGCTACCCCAGTGTTTCTCAACCTGTCCTGAATCGTGGACTTGTCGTTGTTGTTCGGTCAGACCGTCGTGTCGGTGTGGGTCCGATGTCGGGTGAGAAGACGAGTCCTTTTCCAGCCTAAAGGCACTGTGACATTTTTATACACACGGAGAGTACGACCGTGACCGGGACTTACAAACTTGACAATCAACGAGTCAACACAGGTTGAGAAACGCTGGGGCGTCTGACAATGTGGGACCGAAGAGACAGGTACCCTAAGAGGTCCGTTCTTATGACCTCATCCAACGGCAAATCAGGAGGTCCCCTAGAAGGACTGTGTCTCTAGCTTGGACGCAGAGGACACAGAGGACGTAACGTCCGTTTAAGAAATGACGAACTCGGACCCCTGTAGGTTTACATATAAGTCCCAACTAAAGAAAGTCCTACCTGCCCAAAGTAGAACGTCTAACCGATCCCCTTGAGTCGAGGGAGACAAGATAACGAGAATCTTAACCGGTGATCTACCGCTCTTACTCGGTGTTGTACGTTCAGGACGAAATTAAAAGTCTCGTTGACTTTCTGTCGATTAAGTTTTTGTAGGTTGTGGACAGTGCACGGTCTATGAAACGGTTAGGAAAGGACGAAAATCCCTGGAGTATTTACCGGTCATCAGTGAGTACATATGTGTGTCTCAACGACTAAGTTCAATGTGGGTTCCTCAGAGTTCTTCCTCCTTGGTGACTGGAAAAGGGAAGTCCTGAGTCAAATTCTCTGTCTTCGGAGGCCATCCCCCAGTGGGGGAGGGTCAAAGTGGGTTGCAGAAGTGTGTCAATAAAGTGTAATATATAGAACAACAAGGGTAGTCCAAAAGAAGGATCCGGAACGAAACGTCAACTGATCAATACACTGGGACCTAATTGACAAGAGATTCGGAGTTAGAGCATTATGGTCAGGTTGTCTCTTACTCTACCGTAGTGGTTGAGTTATCTGTGCTTAGACTCGTTTGAGGCCCTCTATCGTTTGCTATTCCTTCGGACCGTACGATGTTAGGTACTCCAACATTTTTCAACAGTACTGAATCGTTGGTCTGTTGTTATGACCAGGAATGGTAGAGGGCCTCAACACAGTGTGAATTCACTTCATTATTTACAATTTTACGAAACTTTTAAGTATTCACGGTGTCTGAATCCTCCGCAATTTTAGTAACAAGTATATCGAAAGAAATTTTAAGAAAGTCCTTTTCAATCCGGGTGAACTCGTAACCAACCTACCTAATCTTACTTTTGAGAAGACTTCTCCTCTGGGTGGTGACCAGTCACACATGGTCGACTGAGTCTCGATTCCTCTATCGCCACAGTAACTGCACGACCCGATTCGGAGATTACTAAGGACCTGGACCACGTCGGACCAGGTTCTTTTCCCCAGAAGACGCCGTCCTCAAGGATAAAGTCCACGACACCCTCCCCCTCTCCCAGAGAAAAGGAAGGGGTCCGTCCCCGGAACTTCTTCTACTGTAACTCTCACCCCATCCCGACACACCCGTCTCACACTTCGGTAGGATAGGGGACTTTGTTCGAGAGTTCTCCTTTTCGGTGACAGGAAAAAGTCCTGGTTACACTATTTCCGATCACTGCCAAAGGGATAGGGTGAGTGACATCGCCCTTCCCCTAGTTCAGGAGGTCGACTACCCTCTGTGGTCCATAGGAGGGTACCAGGTTCCCTTCCCCTGTCGGACCTCTGTACAGTGGTATCAATGGAAGGACAGGGTAGTTCCTTGTGTGCAGTGGTATCAATAAAAAGACGGGGTAGGGGACACCTCTAAGTGTCCACCAAAAGAAAAGAAAAAAAAAACGGTGGTCTCAGATGAAATTTTTGTTGTACACTTAGGTAAACTAGTGTTAGTCACACAAATTTTGAAATCAATTTTACTCTAAAGGTACGTCTGTAAATCCACACTCACTCACACACACAACCGGTACTGTAAGATGTCAGTGTGGTAGAGGATGCACGAGGAAGGTACGGGGTTTCACGATCCGAAGTGTTAAGGTGACCCCCGCTTTAACTTTAAAGAGGATTAGAAAAGTAAGTAGTCGGTACATGGATCGGAGATGGTGTACAGACGGTGGACTTATGTAGTCATACAAAAGTCAGAGTGAACTGAAGATGCTGCACCTAGTCTAATGGGGTGAAAGGGATTCCCTTGACTCCAAATCCTCTCCCATTCATTTAATGCAATACAACCGACACGTGTCTCCACGACCTCAACCTTGGACACAAAAGGACTAACGTCTCGAAGTCAAGACACGGAATGTGAGACGACGGAGGAGACACAGGACACAGGGGTTTCGACCCAAGAACGGTCGCAAACCTTCCTTGAAGGGGTGAGAGAGGGTGACGTATCGGAATGTTCACGAGGTGACGAGAGGTGAGTGGGTGGGGAGCCTCCGGGGACGAGCGGACTGGTCCTTTGTCAATGGAGCCGGGGGACTGGACCCGGAGCACAAGGGTTGTTGTGGGTAATGTTGACGTGTAATTTCAAGAAAGAGCGGCTGGAAAGGTTGGGGTAGACGTCAAGAAAGTGAAATGAGTCGAGACACAGAACGGACGGAGGGAAGTCCACCGAGGAGGGCCTTGAGTGGCACCGAAGTGTCCCTCTTTCTCAGGAAGTGCTCGGACTAAGGTAGGTCGTCATGAGGGCAGTCCTACCGGTCCCTTCCCCTCGTCCCGGAACTACCCACGACGGACTCTCTCAGTCCCCAACTAGACCAGGACTCGTTTTCCTGTGTTTTCTTCATTCTAAACAGTTCTCACTCACCCGGGTGTCTTAAGACCTAATTCCTAAGTCGGCTTTATACTAACCCCCATCTCCCCGTTCCGCACTCAGTCTCGCCCCAATGAGTCCCAAAGTCTTCTTGGGTTCGACCGGTGACAGAGTCGTTTCAAATACGAAGAAAAAACCAAAACATGGTCTTGTATCTGATCCCCCGAGCTACCCCCTTGCCTCTCACACAGTGTTCCAGGACAACTGTTTGACCTCAGAAAGATAAAACGTCACTGACATATCAAAAGAAGTACCAAGAGTTTTATTTTGAGAATCGAAACTCTTATACAAATTTAGATAAGTTCCTGCGGTGAGTCCCGACAACCAAACGAGAAAGGACTTCCTGTCTGAACAATCTAGTGCACGAAGACTTCTGCCCTATGCCCCTCGGGGTGACTGGATGTCAGAGGAACGTCTAGGATAGCGGCTCGGCCCCCTCCCTGGGACCCGACCTCCGTCCGTCGAGGGTGTGGACAAAGGTCTCAGGCGAGATCTCGACAGGGGACGGAAGACCACGGTGGCTCCTGGGACGTTCCTCTTACCGTGTCCTACCCTGCACCGACTCCTTTTGTCAAGACCATTATCACATGTCTGGGTCCGTCCGGCCCCTCTCACGTAGACGCATACCGACGTCGGTGATTTTTGGGACCGGAGTCCTAAGGGTGTTTGGACCCACATTTAGAGTAGAGACTTTTGCTTAGATGCCTCAGTCTTCAGTCGTCTCACGAATGGAAACCCTTCTTCCCCTTCCTTACAAACCCCTTCCCCGACTTCTCCCTGAAGTCTTCCCATTCTAAACCAAAGAACTGGACTGACCACCATTGAACCCACACCTGAGAAACACTACTAAATAGATGGATATATAAATCCTAAACATTAGAAAAATTTAACATAATAAGAAATTATTCAAAAAATTTCAAAAATAAATTAAAAATTTAAAATAAAATATGACCTCGTATCAAATAAATGTTACACAATCAAAGTCCATATATCGTTTCACTAAGTCAATATGTTTATGTTTATAGATAAGAAAAAGTTTAAGAAAAAGGGTAGATCGAATAATGTCTTATAGCTCATCCCAAGGGACACGAAATATCATACAGAAAAAACCAGTAAATAAAATTTATATCATCACATACATACAATTAGGGTTTAGGGATTAAATAGGGGGGGAGGGTAAAAGGGGAAACCATTGGTATTTAAACAAAAACTTCAGACACTCAGACAAAGACAAAACATTGTAAATCCTAAACATTAGAAAAGACATACACACAATATATGAAGTTATTTAATTTTTTTTTTAAAATTAAAATGAAAAATCATTTATTAGAACCAACCAGTTCAGTGAATTTGAGAGACTCGGATAAAGGAGTGGGGAATGTTACCCCGACGAAGGATGGCATCCCTCCTGGTTCAGTGGAAATTCGCGAAACACGTCCCGAAGGGACCTTGTAACGAGTCCTCCTTAATCAACAAAGACGACGTTGACGGTAACAAGTCCGAGGTGTCTCGGGGACCGTGCCCTGAGAGCCCTGGGTACGGAGACGTGTGGACGCACGGAGACGGGGGCACAGGACAGTCCTGTAAGGGACTCCGGAAAAGAACCGGGAAAGGGAATGAGGACCTCAGTAGGAAACGAGAGAGAGGACACAGGGGGTCGGAGAGAACGATGGTGGTCGGCTTCTCGTGTCACAGGGGGTCGGTTGTGAACCGTTCGTTTACGAGTCTTTGTACTCAACTTTACTTCGTAGTGGTCGGACAAACACACTGTACATCACCCGTGACTTCGTGGAGGGGGTCGGAACACGGAAGCGAGATAGTAGAACGTAATTGCACCGTACGCCACTAAAGTGATGACTCTTTACAGTAAACTTTTTATGTGTCGTTCGTAATCTACCACGTAGACCGGATGGTCGAATTACCCCCTCCCTACCCCTTGGATTCTGTCAAGACTCCGACCAAAGACCCGAAGGTCTCCCTGTAAGACCAACGAGACTACGGAGACTACGTCTGCAGGGACCACCCCAGTCCCTCGACGAAGGACTCACCCGAGTCGAGAGTACTTGACCAGTGGAGGGCACGCGTGTGAGTAGGAGGGGAGGGACGAGACTCGAAACCCCAGGAAAAGACGAAGACGTCTACTTTGGGTGGGACAACGGAAGTGTTCACCCAACACTCTTCGGGTCAGGACGACTAAGGTGGAAACGTCATCTAAATCTTAGGTTTATGAAGGGTCGTAGAGGTAAGAGTAGACAGTCTACTTTATAAGATCGAAATATTCACCTGATACTAAGACGAAGGTAAGAATCAAGAATGGGAAATCTTGGACAAGAGTGGTATTGTGGACATCGACACAAAATTCTTAAATTTAGATTAGTTCGGTGAGTGAACCAGGTATTAGGGAGGTATTAGAGGGTCTGAGGTTGTGTAAATTCTTTTTTTGCAGGTCTCACAAAGAACACTGATCATTCCGACGTACAAGGGAAAAGGTGGAGGAGTCGACATTCCGGAGTGGAGGATGGTGGGAGGAAGAACGAGAAAACGTCAGTGTTACAGGACAATATCACGAACTAGCGACATGAAGAGCTCTTTAAAAGTAACCGACAAGGAAGACTGGCCTTACGGGAAGGAGACTACGAGTGTAAGAGAGTGAAGGAAACTCAGAGATGACGTGCACTGTGAGTCTCGACGGTAGGATCTGAGAGACAGATAGGAAGTTAGGACTAAAGTGACTCTAATAGATACCGATCCGGATCTAGGTGGATGGACAGAAAGGAAGATATCTATTAAGAAACCCCAGACAGAGAAGTGATCTTACATACGAAAAACACCCGTCCCTGAAACCCAACGAAGAACGGTATGAGAGTCGGCTAACAGGTCGCATGTCCGTACGAGTTGTGTATAAACAACTTATCGACTTACTTATTTTACTCTATTACGTACTCTTTAACGGGACTTTTGACCTGTGTAATGGGTAACTAGTTCTGGTAATAGGTCACGGAGACGAAGGTCACCGTCCTTTCGCAGAGGGGACACTCGACCATCCTTCTTGGACCCGAAACGTTAGTTGATCGAACCCAAGTCTTGGGTCGACATGTTGAACGAACACCACACGTGAATCCGTCGTAAGAATTGGAGAAACCCGGAGTCGAGGAGAAGGTATTGTCTCTTCTTAGTGTGGACGGAGCCCAGAGGGTCCACTAAGAACCTTTAATTTTTACCATGTAGGGAGCCGGGTCTCACGGTACGTACTTACGTCCTCCCTAAATAATCGAAGTGACTGGTGTTTAAGTTAGGTTCAATAGATGGTTAACTTGACTAAAACAAAATAAAATAAATTTTTTTGAATTTTAAATTTTAATTATGTGTAATTAGAGAACGTAAAGATATATGATTGTTATTTTTCAGTCTTTCTCTTTAATTCCTTTGGTAGAACAAGTGATAATGTTATTTTTCTTATTTTATGGATCGTTATTTGGATGGTTTCCTCTGTCTTCTGAATATACGTCTTTTGATATTCTGTGACTACTTTCTTTAGTTTCTACTGTGTGTCCGCCTCTCTATATGGTATAAGAACCTAATCTTCTTAGTTATAACACTTTTACTGATATGACGGTTTTCGTCAGATGTCTATGTTACGTTAGGGATAGTTTAATGGTCACTGTAAACAGTGGTTTGTTCTTATTTTTTAAAATACTAAACCTACCCTTGTGTTTTCTGAGGTTTATCGGTTTCGTTTGAACTCTTTTTTTTCTCGATCTCCTTAGTTGGAAGGACTAAAATCTGATATGATGTTTCGATGTCAGTAGTTCTGTCATACCATGACCGTGTTTTTGTCTTTATATCTAGTTACCTTGTTCTGACTTTCGGTTCTCTATTTGGGTACGTGGATACCCGTGAAATGGAAACTATTTTCTCCGTTCTTATATGTTACCACTTTTCTGTCAGAGAAGTTATTCACCACGACCCTTTTAATCTGTCGCGGTACATTTCCTTACTTTAGTCTTGTAAAGGATTGTGGTATGTGATTCTATTTGAGTTTTACCTAGTTTCTGGATTTACATTCCGGTCTATGGTATTTTGAGAATCTCCTTTTGTTTCCGTTATACGAAAAATGTTTTTAACGTCGTTCTCGGAGAAACCGGGTAAAGGATCTCATCACTTTTATTTTGGTTTTTGTTTGTTCACCCTGGATTAATTTGCATTCCTTTGGTTTCCTTTGATATTTGTTCTACTTTTCTGTCGGGAATCTTACCCTCTTTTATTAACGTTTATTTCGTTGATTGTCTCCTAATTAGAGGTTTTATATGTTCGTTGAGTTTTTCGAGTTATGGTCTTTTTGTTTGTTGGTTCGCTTTTTACACGTCTTCTGGATTTGTCTGCGAAGAAGTTTCTTCTGTACGTCTACCGGTTGTGTACTTTTCTACGAGATGTGACGAATAATAAGTCAGTCAAGTCAGCGAGTCAGTACAGGTTGAGAAACGCTGGGGTACCTCACGTCCTGGGGTCCAGAGGGACAAGTAGTGGTTGAGGGTCTAAATGAGTTTGAGTACAGGTAACGCAACCACTACGGTAGGTGGTAGAGTAGAAGACAACAGGGGAAGAGGAGGACGGAAGTTATAAAAGGTCGTAGTCCCAGAAGAGTTACTCAGTCAAGAAACGTAGTCCACCTGTTTCATAACCTCAAAGTCGAAGTCGTAATCAGGAAGGTTATTTATAAGTCCTGACTACAGGAAATCCTACCTGACCAACCTAGAGGAGTGACAGGTTCCCTGAGAGTTCTCAGAAGAGGTCGTGGTGTCAGGCTTTCGTAGTCAAGAAGCCATGAGTCGAAAAAAGTGTCAGGTTGAGAGGGTAGATATGTACTAATGACCTTTTTGGTATCGAAATTGATCTACCTGGAAACAACCGTTGCATCACAGTGACGAAAATTATACGACAGATCCAACCAGGATCGAAAAGAAGGTTCCTCGCAGAAAATTAAAGTACCGACGTCAGTGGTAGACGTCACTAAAACCTCGGGGGGGGGGGTTTTATTTCAGACAGGGACAAAGATGACAAAGGGGTAGATAAAGGGTAGTACACTACCCTGGTCTAACGACCCTCTTTATAGTTATCGGAGTCTATACGTCTACTGTCTTTCACTTCTCCTTGATTTTTCAGAGAACTACTTTCACTTTCTCCTCTTACTTTTTCAACCGAATTTCGAGTTGTAAGTCTTTTGCTTCTAGTACCGTAGTTCAGGGTAGTGAAGTACCCTTTATCTACCCCTTTGTCACCTTTGTCACAGTTTGAAATAAAACCCCCCGAGGTTTTAGTGACGTCTACCGCTAACGTCGGTACTGTAATTTTCTGCGAATGAGGAACCTTCCTTTCAATACTGGTTGGATCTATCGTATAAGTTTCCGTCTCTGTAATAAAACGGTTGTTTCCAGGTAGATCAATTCCGACACCAAAAAGGTCACCAGTACACACCTACACTCTCGACCTGACACTTCTTTCGACTCACGACTTCTTGACTACGAAAACTTGACACCACAACCTCCTCTGAGAACTCTCAGAGAACCTGACGTTCCTCTAGGTTGGTCAGGTAGGATTTCCTCTGGTCAGGACCCACAAGTAACCTTCCTGACTACGACTTCGACTTTGAGGTTAGGAAACCGGTGGAGTACGCTTCTCAACTGAGTAACCTTTTCTGAGACTACGACCCTCTTTGACCCCCGTCCTGCTCTTCCCCTGCTGTCTCCTACTCTACCGACCTACCGGAGTGGTTGAGCTACCTGTACGCAAACTCACTTGAGACCCTCAACCACTACCTGTCCCTCCGGACCACACGACACTAAGTACCCTAGTGTTTCTCAGCCTGTGCTGACTCCCTGACTTGACTTGACTACCCTGGTCTACGGTACTGGAATCAAAAGACTCACAACTTAAAATTCGGTTGATAAAGTGAGAGGAGAAAGTGAAAGTAGTTCTCCGAGAAATCAAAAAGAAACGAAAGACGGTATTCACACTACAGTAGACGTATAGACTCCAATAACTATAAAGAGGGTCGTCAGAACTAAGGTCGAACACGAAGTAGGTCTCTAGACGTTTAGTTTTGATGTTACTCCATAATGGAGGATGGTGAGTCTTACAGTAGTAGTTTTTTAGATGTTTGTTATTTACGACCTTTCTTACACCTCTTTTCCCTTGGGAGAACGTGACAACTACACTTACATTCAACTATGTCGGTGATACCTCTTGTCATACCTGTAAGGAATATTTTGCTCCTGATTTTGATGGTGCGACGATTTAGTGAAGTCAGCACAGGCTGAGACACGGTAAGGTCTCTGCCGTCGGGTGGTCCGAGGAGACAGGGACCCTAAGAGGTCCGTTCTGATGACCTCACCCAACGGTAGAGGAAGAGGTTTCGTATTTTCACTTTTCACTTTTCACTTTGACTTCGGCGAGTCAACACGGGCTGAGAATCGCTGGGGTACCTGACGTCGGATGGTACGAGGAGGTAGGTACCCTAAAAGGTCCGTTCTCATGACCTCATCCCACGGTAACGGAAGAGACATTTTGATGGTATACTGGGTCGTTTCGGTGACTACGACGACGACGATTCAGTGAGGTCAGTACAGGCTGAGACACGCTGGGGTATCTGCCGTCGGACGGTCCGAGGGGGTAGGGACCCTAAGAGATCCACTCTTATGACCTCCCCCAACGGTAAAGGAAGAGGTTACGTACTTTCACTTTTCACTTTCACTTCAGCGAGTCAGCACAGGCTGAGAATCGCTAGGGTACCTGACATCGGATGGTCCGAGGAGGCAGGTACCCTGAAAGGTCCGTTGTCATGACCTCACCCCACGGTAACGGAAGAGGTCGTTTGGGTGATGACCCGTAAATGAGACTCTTTCGGTATTAAGTTTTTCTACGTACCCATGGAGGGACCACCATGTCACCAATCCTTAAACGGAACATTACGTTCCCCGTGACCAACCTAGAGACCAGTCCTTTGCTTCTAGTGTGTACGGTGATTCGGAAACGAGTGGGTTCGGAACACGTACAACGTCACTTCCAGAGTGTACGGTGTCGTTTCCGGGTTGTGTCTCTTTACTTGTTGTCTTTTTTCCTGTGTACATGGGGTACTTGAAACTATGTACATGTTTCAATTATCGTCGTGATAAATGTTATCGGTCCTGTACCTTCGTTGGATCTGTAGGCTACTGTCTACTCACCTATTTCTTCAACACCATGTACATATGTTACCTTATAATGAATCGGCAATTTCCGCACTTGAACTCAGTCGACATCACTCCACCTACTTGGATCTCGAACAATATGTCTCACTTCACTCACTCAGTCTTTCTCTTTTTGTTTTATAACAAATAATCGTCTATATATACCTTAGATGTCTCTACCTTGACTACTAGCAAAACCTCCCGTCGTCACCTCTGTGTCTATATCCCTTGGATCTGAACACCTGTGTCGCCCCCTTCGTCTCCCACCCTACTTGACTCTCTCGTTGTGACTCAGTGTGCGTAATGATATACACTTTATCTATCGGTCGCTCTTAAACGATATACTACGTCCCTCGAGTTTGGATCACGACTGTTGAATTCTCCGTACCTTACCCCCCCTCCACTCTCCCTCTAAGTTCTCCCTCCCCTGTATACACATAGACACTGACTAAGGACGACTACACACCGTCTTTGATTGTGTCGTAACATTTCGTCAATAGGAGGTTAATTTTTATTCAAAAACCACAAAAAAAAAAAAAGGGTATAACACTCTGTACACCCTAGAATCGAGGGACTGGTTCCTAGTTTGAACGCGGGGGACGTCACCTTCGTACCTCCGAATTAGTGACCTGACGGTCCCTTCTTGGGATTTGACTAAAGCTTTTAAGTGACGAAGTAAAAGTAGAAAAAAGAATTGATCATGATTCGAGTTTTTCCCTCCTACCCTTATCGTAAATAACCGGGGAAATTCATATACTAAAATAAACTGAAAGTGTTCTCGACACCCTCAGTCCGTCCAGAATCAAAGGAGGGGGAAATAGTCCACTCATTTGTCTCCGAGTCTCTACTGCAGGGCTCATTCCGGTATGTCAGTTGTTCTAGGGTCCGTCCCGACCCTAGTGTGGACTCAGTGGATCGGGATTCGGGTTCCGGGGAAGGGAGAGTGGTACACGAACCCATCCGCACTATACTACTAGGGTACACGGTCCCCGTCCCTACATCTCCTGTTTTAGTTACATAATTTTAGACAAGACTTCGTTCGTCCTCACATCAGCAGTCTCCGTCACCCAGACTTTGTCTCTTTAGGTTCCGTCCTAACTCCTCGACCCTCCACCCCGACCCCACCTCCTCCCACCGGGACTTAGTCCTCCTCCTCCGTCGTCTTTCCCGTAATCCCTGTGGACGGGCGAGGGTCTGAGGTGGGACCCGACCCCTTCTCGGCTCCCTCGGGTGATCGACCTTGGGAACGGATTAATCCTCGGGGTCGACTCCGATTCGACTGAACGACGTTTCTCCGTCCGTCCCCCGGCTCTTCCGGTCGCGCGGGAAGGGCGGCTCCTTTCTTGACTCTTCGTCGTAAGTACCCTTCCGAATGTCTTTTTTGTCCTTTTGTCGTGAACCCCTTAGTTTTTGAAAGACCCAGATCCTTTCCGGGACGAAGAGAGAGTTTATAGAGAGGGAACGAGGTCACACCGTTACACTTCTTCCGACGCTTTTACGGTCACAACCTTCCCGACCGCAACATTCGGTGCTGGTCGACACTCCGACTTCGAACGAGGTGACCGGCAGACTCGAAGTCACTTCGGGTCCCACTTCGGACCTCTTCGTCGGGACAACTCCGGTCCCCAGGACTCAGTCTTCGTCGACGAAACCTGGAGACTCGAGAGTCTACTCCAGGTCCCTTGTGGACTTTACAAAAGTAGGTGACAACCGAGTCCCCCCAGGGATGTCGGACCGAAGAAGGAAACTACCGAAGTCGAGGTGGGAAGTCAGATCGCGAAACGGTCCGATCCTCACTTTCACTCTCACTTCAGTAAAGGCTGAGAAACGCTGGGGTACCTGACGTCGGGTGGTCCGAGGAGGCAGGTACCCTAAGAGGTCCGTTCTTATGACCTCGCCCAACGGTAAAGGAAGAGGTCCCCTAGAAGGGTTAGGTCCCTAACTTAAGGTCAGAGGGCGTAACGTCCGTCTACGGAATGGGAGACTCCGTGGTCCCTTCGAGTTCTCATGACCTCACCCATCGGATGAGGATGAGTCCCTTCGTCACTGTCACTCCCTCACCTGTTTACAGTGCATAGTGAATGTGTGAACACTATAGCGAGCATAGCACACTTTAAAACTTTTTCGAACAAATGTTTTGCCTTTATCTAAGTATCTGTATCTTTTGTTTGAATACCAATGGTTTCCTCCCCATCACTCTATTTAATCGTCAAACCCTAATTTTATGCGAGTGATGATATATATTCTATGTATTTGTTGTTCCCGGGTGATGTATCGTGTCCTTAATATGAGTGATAGACCATTATTGAATATTACCTTCCCTTACAATTTGTTTTTTCTCATATACATAGTGAAATAACATATGGATTTTGATTGTCTCGTAACAGTTATTTGATATAAAGTTATTTTTGTTTTTTACTTGGTTGGGGAATAGTCTTTTTTTCCTTTCACGCCCTCACCTAAGTCACGTTCACAATCCCCTTAGGAGCAGAGAGGTCCGCGGGGGTGGGGTACAAAATAATTGGGATCAAGAGGAAGGAGAGTACTCTCCACTCCCCGAACGTTTGAATCTGAGCCTTTTAGGACCACCCAGAAAACGATTGATACACTGAGAACTCTCTTTCGGGAAATTCGAGAGAAGAGGTATTTAAGAAGTAAACATCTTTAAACGGAGTGACGATAGATAGAATTCCAATAACACTGAAGATGTCGGGTAGAGTTCATATTCATTTACGGGGATAGAATTGAAATTAGGGGGATGTGAAAAGACATCAGTATTTAAAGGTGTAGGTAACAAGGGAACCCAATTCTTTATCAGAGGTCTTCTGAACATCTGTCATGAATTTAAACATAAATCACTTAGTCACAATGTCAAGCCAATTCTACGTAAGTGAGTGTGGTCGGGACCCTATCAACTAGTGTCGTTCCTCGTCCCTGTGTCCGACCCATTCGTAACTTTTGACGCCTTCCGGGTCTGGTTATCCCCTCCAGAGTGAAACCCTACTCCATTGTCCCCGTTGTCGGGTCCCCTCCGAGACTTTCCACTCAGTACTCCCTCCCGTTACTCTCACTCTCTTTTCAACGAGTCAGCACAGGCTGAGAAACGTCGGGGTACCTGACATCGGACGGTCCGAGGAGAAAGGTACCTTAAGAGGTCCGTTTTAATGACCTCATCCATCGACAAGGAAAGGGGTCCCCTAGAAGGGTTGGGGCCCTAGTTTGAGCCCAGAGGGAACGACGTCCGTCTAAGAAATGGAAGACTTGGTGGTCCCTTCGAGTTCTTATAACTTCACCCATCGGATGGGAAAGAGGTCCCCTAGAAGGGTTGGGTCCTTAGATTGGTCCCAGAGGACGTAACCTCTACCTAAGAAATGGTCGACTCGATGGTCCCTCCCCTCCTCCCTCCGATTCCCGACCTCAACCGAATCCCGACGGCCGGAGTACCTTGACTCGGTCTGCAACCCGGACGTCTCCGGGACCTAGCTAGACGACACAACTGGTCCGTCTTCAAGAACCGGTAGAAGATCTTCTTCAGAAGTGGGTCTTTAAGGGGTCCGAGAGTCGACAGGACCCCGTCCAGACCGTCGGGGGGTCCACGGCGACACGGGAGACACGGGTGTCACGCGTCGTGGCCCACCCCAGACGAGGGACTCAGTGCCAGGACGGAGGTCCTCGAGAGACAAGGGCTGGGGTCGGTCAGAGTGGAGAGTGGGCCAGTGTGATTCGATAAAACAGAGGACGTCGCGTGACGGACCCTACTACTTTGTCAGTATTACTTTCGGAATTATAAATTTAGAGGTCCTCGGTGTCGGGACATGGTATAACTTGATCTCTATTTAGTAGGACCAATCCTCCGGAGTGACCCGAGGTAAAAGAGACGAGGTTAACGGAACGGACGACCTTAAAAAGAAACACTCACCTGACCTCCGACACAAACTGTCTAGAGGATCCCTCTCCGACGACGATTTGGTGAGTCAACACAGGCTGAGACACGCTGGGGTACCTGACACCGGGTGGTTCGAGGAGACAGGTAGCCTAAGAGGTCCGTTCTTATGACCTCACCCAACGGTCAAGGAAGAGGTTCTTAACGGAGACGGATGAGAAATTAATATTGGAAAGTAAAGTACAAAGAAATTTCAGAAACTCTCAGAGATATAACCATTACTTTCTCTTCACTTCAACACCCCTCTCCGTGGGGGTAAGTAAAAGGAACCCATTTAAGTTGTTTTTCAAAACTCCCGAATGGGCATGTCCCGTCACCAAAAACAGATAAGACAAGCGACAAGATCGGGACCACGAATATTACCACGACCGTACATCATCCCTCAGTTGTCGGCAACGGAGTACGTACTCAGGAGTGGTACCGGAACACCTCATGACCCAGTCAGAGTAGATGTCTGACATTTGTTTCCGAGTCCTTTTCACTGAACGGGTTCCAGTGTGTCTCTTCACCTGTTCGTTCCATCACTCTCGTGTGTATAGTTAACGATCTAGGAGGACTAATTTGCCTTATCAAAAAATAAAAGAAAGACACAACAAAATACCCTCCTCTCATCTCCCCAACCCCACCGAACCACTGTAACACACGATAGAGTACCCGGACGGTTCTACATTAGGAACTACCTGTCGGTTGAAGGTAACGGATAATCGACTTAGGGTACCAAGACCGTAAATTTCTCAGTGAACACTCGTTCTTTTTTACCCTGTCATACTAACCCTCATCCAACAGGAGGGTCATGAAACGAAAACTGGAATTTTGTTCCTGATAGGAACCAAAGAAACTTTTCCACTAGGCCGATTTGTACCAAATCGTCTACATCGTCCTAATAAAAAGTTCTACCTGAACTAAGGGGAGGTGGCAGAGCTTTCACTTTCTTTCTTTCTTTCACTTCAACGAGTCAGCACAGCCTGAGAAACACTGGGGTACCTGACATCGGATGGTCCAAGGAGGTAGGCACCCTAAAACGTCCGTTCTTATCACCTCACCCGACGGTAACGGAAGAGGTCTAGAAGGACTGGGTCCCTAACTTGGGTCTAGAGGGTGTAACATCCGTCTGCGAAATGGTAGACTCGGTGGTCCCTTCAGGTGACCGTCCAACCATATTTGGGGTCCTAAAGACTTCCCCAAAACTGTCCCAAAGACGGTATTCGGTATACTTCAATGGTACCTTGGCGTCTCGTCCCGAAGAGTGAACGAAACGCGTCCCACACAGTAAGTGAGTGTGTTCGTGTGACATCTCAATCATTTCGTGTCGTCTTTTGTATAAACAATCCTCTTGTTTCCCGATCTCGAGGTTTGTAGGAATGGAACAGGACTTCTTAGGGTTTACTCGGGTGTTCTACTTTCCAACGACGACTTGGTGTTTTCTGCGGTCCTAAGATCCGGAGGTCTCCTCTTCTTAAGTTAGGTCCCGGTCACTACTCCGAACTAGTGAGTCTCAAAAACACATTATTTCAAAATAATTTCATATTTTCTCTATCTCTTTCGAAGACTGGGTCTGTAGTCTTTCCCCGTCTTTCTCACGGAGAGAGTTACGACGGAATAGAAATCGAGACTACGAGAGTGTCGACTCGGGACGGTCAAGGATGAAACCTTAGTTGTTCACGACTGACACCACCCCAAAAACTATTCCTCGGCGACAGAGAGCACACACTTCGTTCACCCTCTTCGTGTAGTAAGGACTCGATGTTCTTCGAATCGGTAGTAGTTCGGGTCATCGAAAGGTCACGTAGTACCCTGGCCGTCGTAGTCGTGGTGGTCCCTCATGCAAGACCTACGTCTCAGAGATCAGTGTGAGGTCTGAATTGGTCTTCGAGACCCCTTCTCCGGGTGATAGACGTAAAATTATTTCGTGGGTCCACTAAGAATGGATGTGGACCGGGTGTGGCTGTATCTGGTCCAGAGTCGTGATAACTGTAAAACACCAAATCAACGATGCAGCACAGGTTGAGAACATTGAGGTACCTGTTTTCTTGGACCGTCCGATACAGGTACCCTAAGAGGTCCGTTCTTATGAGCTCTTCTAACGGTAAAGGAAGAGGTCCCCTAGAAGGGCTGGGTCTTTAGTTTGGACCCAGAGGACTTAACATCCGTATAAGAAATGGCGGACTCGATACTCCCTCCGGGTCAACTGTAAACCCCCGACCTATTAAGGAACGACACCCCCGACAGGACACGTGACATCCTACAAATCGTCGTAGGGACTAGAAAAGGGTGATCTATGAGTGGAAGGTTAACACTCTGAGTTTATATAGAGGTCTGTATTGACTTATAGGGGTACCCCGTTTTAATCGAGATGAACTTTTGACACCTAGGTCTGGAGACGAAGAGTTTTACACCAGGTACAAGGTCCTCGTAACCGGAGTAGATTCTTAAACAACAATTGTTTCTGAGACCCGGAGTATGGTCTAGATGACTTAGTCTAAGACATAAATTTGTTCCAGGAGTCGACTACGGAGACGTAAATCTCTAACTGTTCGTGACTAGATTTGGTTGACGGAGTAAACTGATCACTCCTCTACCGGAAGGTCTCCGTCGTTGGACGGATTCCAGCACAGAGGACGGAGGACCGGGGACTCACACGCTCAGATCCACGAGTGAGTGACGTCACCAAAGACTTCAGCCCTTATGACGGATGGACTAAGGATTCCGGTACGAAAAACTCCCCGGGAGTCACCACTCAAAGAAAGTATGAGAGACATCGACTGTCACATACATCGTCAAACTCCTTTTGACAAATCTATAAAACGTTTGACAGGAAATTAACCCAAAGAGACTATTAATAGAGTACTAATCTGACCCTATACTCAAAATCCCCCTTCTGGTGTCTTCTTTTAACAGTAAATGGAGAGAAGTGTAGTGTCCCATCCAAAATGAAGAGGAGTTATTGACTCGGATAAAAGGACATTTGTTTTACGAGCCCTACGGGGTGAGGGGCGTGGTGTCCAGTGGTGATCGGTGAAAAGAGAACGGAACCACTCTCATTTCATTTAGAACATATTATTTCACGAAGACTTGACAAGGTCGTCGAGGACGGGTTTCAGAGGATACCGGCTATTTTCGGTCGGTCCGTTATAATCTCGACTCTAAACTACGTTTCAGGGTGGAAAGAAAATAATTACCTCTCACTATCTGTCTCGGAAAGAGATTACTCGTCGGTTGGTGACGTCGGTTGGAGAATCGTCAAAAGGAAAATGTCAAGGTAAAGACTAGTAACACGGAAGGATTAATCAGTCCAACTGTCGTCGGAGGATCACTTGTCTCGACCGTCGGTGACTACGGTCGTGTTTCCGTCACTCTCCCTACTCTTTCGGGGTGTTCCTCGTTCCTAGGGCACGCCAGGTAGGACCGGTCCAGGGAAATCCGGGACCTGGTCTTAGAGTAGGATCTACACTGTAAATGGTGGGTCCCTTAAGAGAGGTCATCTTATCTAACAACGGTAAAACTATTAAAGGGTTTATAAGGTTGTCGACGAGGAATATTGTGAAAGGACGAGTATGGGGTGTTCTTTCTGACTGTGCGTGTATTGAATCTATGGAGAGGGGGTCACCGGACGTTCTAAAATGCTTTAAAGGAAACAAACTTCTTTGGGGTTACTTAATTCTACCATTTCCAGAACCAAATTTACGTTTATAACACTTTTATATCACATAACCAAAAGATAACGACGACAACGTTTGATGATGTTTAAATGTCGAGTTTTACTGTATTTATATAATAGAATGTCCGACCTCCGGTCTGTAGACTTTACTAGATCGGAATAACCGATCTAGTTCCACAACCGTCCGAAAGTAAAGAAAGCTTCCGAGATCACTTTCTTTCATTTCCACAGTCACCGAGCGACGTATGCTGAGACAACCTGCGTGTCCGAGGAGACAGGTGCCTTAAGGGGTCCGTTCTTATGACCTCACCCATCGGTAAGGGAAGAGGTCCCCTAGAGGACCTAGGTCCCTAGTTTAGGCCCAGAGGACGTACGTCCGTCTAAGAAATGACAGACTCGGTCGTCCTTTCGCGACTTGTGAGATCGTCCCTTACCCGAGGAACGGAAAAGGTCCAACATCTCTGAAGGAACAAGGGACCGGGGACTAGGGACGGAGGTAGAAGTTCCACGTGAAAGGAAAGGGGATGAAGGTGACAGGATGGAACAGACTGAGACCGCGAAGAAGGCGGGAGAATTTTCCTGGAGACACTAATAGATTTTATTAGATAGAGTTCTAGAAATTGCATTTCATGAAAAACAGTACCCTTCATGGTATAAGAATTCAAGACCACTAATCCTACACCTATGCTACTTCCCTCATAGAATAAACCGGATGGTTCGGGTAAATAAAAAGACAATTTACGGTTATTATTATGATAGATAAGTCAAGTCAAGTCAAGTCAGCGAGTCACCACAGGCTGAGAAACGCTGGGGTACTTAGCGTCGTGCGGTCCGGAGGGACAGGTAGTAATTGAGGGTCTCAAGTGAGTTTGAGTACAGGTAACTCAGTCACTACGGTAGGTTGGTAGAGTAGGAGACAACAGGGGAAGAGGAAGACGGGGGTTAGGGAGGGTCAGAAAAGGTTACTCAGTTGAGAAACGTAGTCCACCGGTTTTATAACCTCAAAGTAGAAGTTGTAGTAAGGAAGGTTACTTATGGGTCCTGACTAGAGGAAATCTTACCTGACCAACCTAGAGGAACGTCAGGTTCCCTGAGAGTTCTCAGAAGAGGTTGTGGTGTCAAGTTTTGGTAGTTAAGAAACCACGAGTCGAAAGAAGTGGTAGGTTGAGAGTGTAGGGATTACCAATAATAATCTATTATATAACTCAATAAGAAATAGTAACTGGGGAACCATTAGTAAAATAATCGAACAGCAAACCTTTCCGGTTCTACACCAGTCTTTACCTCACTCATACTAAATACGACCCTCAACCCCTTTCCCCAACTCTTCCAACTCTTACACCCTCTCCAGATCCCATCCTGTCTAGGTTCACCCCACGACAGTGCTCGTCCGGGACCCTTTCCACTCGTACGTCCCCACTTATGCCTCGTGGTTCATTCCCCTTCAACTCCTTTAGTCCCCTCTCTCTGTAGTAAATGAATTGAAAAAAAGAGTAGAGGAACTAGTGAATTAACTATTACCGAACAGAGTTTGGAGGGATATGGAACGAGGAAGAGGGGGGTGAGATCGAGGAATACAGAGACGTCGTGGTCCATTCGGACGAGAGAGAAGTTCAAGACCGAGTTTGTAATGAAGAAGGTTCTCTCACAATCAACCAATCAACACAGGTTGAGAAACACTGGGTTTTCTGATATATTGGACGGTCCGAGGAGGGAGACAGACACCTTAAGAGGTCCGCTCTTATGACCTTACCCAACGGTAAGAGAATAGGTTCCCCTAGAAGGACCGGATCCCTACCTTGAACGCAGAGGGTGTAACTTCCGTCTAAGAAGTGGTAGCGCGGTGGACCCTTCAAGAAGGTTCTTTTGGAAATGATTAGTAAATCATTAGTCAGTAAAGGAGAGGAGGTTTCCAGACGACGACGACGACGATTCGGCGAAGTCAACACAGGCTGAGACACGTTGGGGTCTCTGCCGTCGGGTGGTCCGAGGGGGTAGGGACCCTAAGAGGTCCGTTCTTGCGACCTCATCCAACGGTAAAGGAAGAGCTTACGTACTTTCACTTTTCAGTTTCACTTCAACAGGTCAGCACAGACTGAGAATCGCTGGGGTACCTGACGTCGGATGGTCCGAGGAGGCAGGTACCCTAAAAGGTCGTTCTCATGACCTCACCCCACGGTAACGGAAGAGGGGGAGGTTTCCAGTCATCCCGAATTAAGGTTCGGTGACCACACCGTACGGGATCAGGTCAAAGATTGTTAATCTAGTATTTTACAATGTCGACAGTTGTAAAGATTTTAACTTTAGGAGAGGAGGGGTGAAACGTTAAGATGGTGGTCTGACACTAAAGGGAAGGAGACAGATTTCGGGGAGAGGAAAAGGTTAGGGAATTCGTACTTTGGAAAATCAGACGTAAAAGACATAGTAAGTATTACATCTCCATTGTCTTAAAACTACTAAAAAGAAAAATTGTTTTTCCACTAAACACACGAGTCCAGTCAAACCCTTTTGTGATCGTATCAATTACCATTCCTATCAGGACCCTTGATCTTGAGGTCTCAAGGTCAAGGTAAAGATGGGAATTCCTTGGATGTACGGGAACCCCTCCATGGGATAGGGGGTAAGGACACAGTAGTAAAAGGAACACACATTTCCCTCGTGTAACCAGGTCTATCAATTTTTCTAAGGAACCTCGAGAACGTCGGAAGAAAAGACGTACAATTTGGGCGTATTATAACTCCGAGGTAAGAGTCTAACAACTGACGAGAGAATAGAGACAACCTCCATCTTCCCCTACCTCGACAAAAAGTCTATAAAATTCAATCTGACACCGCGAAAGAGACGTCTTCTACTTCAATGAATAATCCTCGTTAAACAAGTCCTCTGTAACTTCTATTAATTGCTCTCTTCTCCGTCCTGTAGATCTTACCTCAAAAAGATTAGGGAATCCGTAGGGTAGTCAGTTAAGGTGTTCGAGAGGTGACCGATCAATCCTGAATCTAACCCGTTGAGTTGAGTCACCGAGGTATCGTGATTCCTCTATTTATAACCGAATTAAAATGAACCCTCGACGACCCACGGGGTCTCTTTACTGACCGTACGATAAAGAAAAAAGAAAGTAAATTGTAAGTAAGTAACAATTCACAGATGTTACATAAAAATCGTTGTTTTCACCGAGATGCCAGAAGGGATGGATCATCTATGAGAATTGTGTCTCCTTCTCTGTCTGTGTCGCCTAGTTATTGACTATATTCTTCGTCTTACACTCTATATCCTTTGCTCAGTGAGTAAAACCCCTTCTCCTTCCACTCGAGACTTAACCTAAAACATGACAGAGGTCCTCCGACCGACAGACAGGTCGTCCCTGTCACCCCACTCTCCCCAGGACTCCACCTCCCTTATTGCACGTGTGTTAACGTGTTTCCCCTAGTGCGCCTCGTTGACTTTTCACTTGCTACTAAAAGAGGACCTGCAATCGTGGGATCTGTCACACTTTATCCTAATCCTTTTCTCCAGTCCAAGTCCAACAGACTCTGAAGTTTCCTATAACCTGAATTAATCGACCGCTACTCCTCTGTGACCAAAGGAAACCCGTATCTGGTTGCACCTTATGTGTCAGAGTGTAATTCTTCTATAATTGTTTCCTCTTCCGTACATGTTGGTAGAACAAGAAGACTCCGTTCTTCGACATTTTTTCTCTTTCTTCTTAGTTTCTTAGAGTGTAAGGGTTAGAAAGACACTTTTCATTCTTGACGGTTCGAGGTACGGTGGTAAAGACTTTACAGACTACTAAGGGACCCGACTACCTCACGTCTCTCCACACTGTTCTTCGACAAAAGGAGTTTAGTGAGTCGACGGTCCACGATGTACGTAGACCAAATCCTGTTTGTTAGTGTACCTCTAGACAAACAATGAGTTTCAAGGGAGATCCATCTGTCTTTATAGGAGATTTTATCATTTTACTAATTTTTTCTCTCTCTCTCTCTCTCTCTCTCTCTCTCTTTCAGTCTCTTTTGCAAGTTTTCATGAGTCGACGAATCTTCATATACACCGACAATCTTTTGAAAGGAGCTTTATACAAGTTCTCCTCTTTTCGGATTAGGAAAACCACGGATAAACGGCTCCAAGACCACCTCTAAGACCCCTCACCTTCTTTATCGTAGGTGTCACTAATTTTCGTTCTGTTTTATTGTTGTTTTGGGTCTGGAACAAATCGTCACATGTCAAGAACCCTAACGTTTACACGAATAGACCCATGTTGAAGGAGTAATAAGAAAGACAAACGAAGAAAAGTGTTCCCCTTTTACTACATACCTGTTTTTGACTTCTGTCAACCGAGCGTTAATCCTTTTGACTGTGGACAGGTCGTTCGGAACAAGACAAACGATACACTACGGAGTAGTGAAGACCTAAGAGGTCCTCGACCTCTACTTGGTTGTGTCCCACGGGACCACCTACGTCTTTTATCATACTCCGTAGACTGAAGTCCCTGGACTACCTCCAACAGGAAGTAATTGGGATTTCCTGGTGTTCCCCCGTGACCCAGTTTCAACGAGTTTCGTCTTCGCTCTTTCGGTCCTAAGTAAATTTGCTTACTAAAAACTTTTGAACCTACTCCCCTTCATCAATATTAAATAGTCTCAATGGACCTCGAAAATGTTTTGGTGAAATAATATCTTTGTAACTCTGTATATGTCTTATTTGTGTAGTGGTTTTTACTGTCTCATACCTTGGAGGTGATTTCCTTACTACTTGAACCGTTTCGACAACCTAGTTGAAAAAGTCTCGAGACCTTAGATGATTCTTTGAGTGTTATTGGTCCCCTTATGAATTACCTCTTACAACGAAGGCCTTAAGACCCTTCTCTTACAAAAAAAGGGACCTCTTCCCTTACCGATGGGTGAGGCCATAAGAAAGGACTTCTTAAGGTACCTGACTCCTCGGACCGTCCGATATCAGGTACTCCAGTGTTTCTCAACCTGTACTGACTCTCTGATTGTGAAAGTGAAAAGTCTCAACAAAAACTCAATGGGGGAATATTAGGGGTAAAGAATGGACCCGTCGTCGGTACTCATACCTGTAGACGTAAAGATTTCTTCGAAAGACCATGGTCTTCCTCGTTACACCTCGAATGAATGTTTCTTGACACGACACACAGAACTGGGTAGACAAGGGACTTATTGTCCGAGTTCCTGAACGGAAACAAAGAGGAAGGAACCCTGAAAAAGTCCCAACTTCACCGAAGGAGACTCACCACAAACAACTTTCGTACTTTCCACTTATATAGTCGACATCGGTCGACACCGGCCCCTCTTGTTAGACCCGTTCATCTCTGTCTATCCTTTAGGATTTTCCTTCTCAGAACCTCTTCCTATATACTTTATTTCTTCTCGAGGTATGACCCCCCAGATCTTCCGGTGTGTGTACGAGTGTCGACCTGTGTACGAGTCTTTCTCGGATACGAAAGTGGACACCAACTGATAACCCCAGGTACTCTCGTGTTTCACTTTCGATTCCGTCTCAGAATTTACGGACTGATTCTTGACTCAAGGTAATATCCAATAATGTTCTATGACTTATATGAAGGGGCACGATATGTCATCCAGAAACAAATAAAATATATATCATTACGCATAGACAATTAGAGTTTGAGGATTAAATATGTCGGGTAAAAGGGGAAACCATGGAGATTCAAACAAAAGATACAGACACTCAGATAAAGACAAAACGTTTATTCAAGTAAACATAGTAAGAATTTCTAAGGTGTATGTTTACTATAGTATATTATAAACAGAAAGAGACAGACTGAATGAAGTCAGTCACAATCACAATCAACGAGTCAATAAAGGTTGAGAAACACTAGGACATCGGTCGGTCCGAGGAGACAGGTATCCAAAGAGGTCTATTCTTATGACCTCACCAAACGGTAAAGGAAGAGAATTAAACTATAAGAATGAAGCGTACAATAAGACATCCAGGTAGGTACAACGATGTTTACCTTAACAAAGTAAAAAATACCGAGTCATTATCAAGTAGTATATACAAAATATGGTATAGAAGAGGTGGGTAAGTAGATAGATACTCGTAAATTCGTTATCTAAGGAAAAAAAATTTTGAAATAAAATGAAATGTTATGACATAGCCAAAACGGTATGTAACTGTATTTAGGTGGTACCCACATATGTTCGAGGGTTAGGACTTGGGGGGGAGGGTGGAGGGTGGGGTATAGTAGAGAGACCTAGTAGGGGTACGTGGTCGGGGTTCGTAGGACATAGGACATAGCTTGTATCTGACTGTGAAGTAAAGAATGTACTATCATATGTACAAAGTTACGGTAAGAGGGTTTAGTTGGGTGGGAGAGGGAGAGGGAGTCTCAGGTTTTCAGGTAAGATATGTAGACACAGAGAAAACGACAGAGTGTATGTCCCAGTAGTAATGGTAGAAAGATTTAAGGCATATACACACAGTCATATGACATAACCACAAAAAGAAAGACCGAGTGAAGTGAGACATATTAGCCGAGGTCAAAGTAGGTAGAGTAATCTTGACTAAGTTTACATAAGGAAAATTACGTTACCTAAGGACGTACCCCTTGTGAACTTATTTATAAACCGTCCTCTAAAATCTTTTCAATTAGAGGACCTCTTCCTTTATCGGCGGGTGAGATCATAAGGACCAACCCTTTACGGTACCTGTCTCCTCTGATCACCTGACGTTAGGTACCTTGACGTTTCCTCGGTCTCTACTGAATCACTCATTTGTTGTTGTTGTTGTTGTTGTTGTTGTCTTTGTTCATGTAGGTTCGAGACAAAGGAAAAGGAACCGGACTGTCGTGTCGAACCCTTTTGAATTAAGTGGTTCCTGACTTCGATGTCGGAACCATCACTTTCACGTCCCAGGATTGGTAACGTGACAGTCCCTTAAGAGGGAGGTTCTGAAAAGTATACAGTAAGGGAGCAGGATAGTAGAAGAGAATTCAAGTAAGGGAGTAGGATAGTAGAAGAGAATATTCTGGTAAAGAATATATAAGAAGTTCTGAATAGAGTCGTAATGGTTGATCTAGAATATAGGAGGAAAGACGAGGGTTATACGTAAAGTAGTACTATGGTTTAGTATAATTTTGATACTTAAACAACTACGGTACTTTGTCTGAATTTCGAAAAACTTCAGTCGTAGATCTGGTATAAATACAACCATCAAAATCGAAGATCCAACAAACTCTTCACAGACCGGACTTAAAGGATCCTTTGTCTCAGACTTTTTTGAATACTCAAGTACGAGATATCTCCACGTCCTTCACTGTCACTCCCTCTTTCCTTTCACTCTGTCTCTCCTTCCCTTTCGTTTACGTTCCTCCACGTAATGGTTTGACCGATTTCTCAAATGGTTGTTCGTATTGATAACTAGGTTGTCTGTCCCAAAGACCTCCCCAACATGTCTTTATTACTCAGACCATTATCAGACAACCATCCTCATTTCCTCTTCTTAGCTAGGAGATAGAAGAAGGATAGGAGGTAGACACTGTCGAAGTTCAAGAAAATTGAGGAAACATAGGGATCCAACATAATCGACCGAGGACACCCGTCGACGACCCCTTCGGTCTAAAGTACTGTATCTACCACCATATCCGATCACAATGTAGGAGGAAGGGACGGACGGATGTTGTCTTCGAAACACCCGGTCAGTCCCATATACATATCCCTCCTCGAATCACCCCGAGCCACCAAAGAGTCACAGTCCCCATCCTCCTCCATACCGAACACTCTACACTCCATGTGACACTGTAACACGAAACTCGGTGTACCCTCCGACCTTCGTCGACATCGTCACCCACGTCAACCGGTACACCCATTTCGTGATGTCACTACACCGGAGACGGTACTCATTACTTCAATTGACTTATTAAGAGGTTGGTACCGGTTTGGGAGGAGAGACACCGGATCTTCCTAGACATCCTAGTAGTGATTACGACTCGGTAAGTAGCGGTCGGAGTGGAGTCCTCGGTATGTTTGAGACAGGACACGTTATTTGTTCTTGAATTCCCCGTGCCAGCAACATCCTTCGTCTTTGTGTCTTTCGCCACGTCCTGACTCAGGGCACCTCTCGTTTCTTACGTCGCCGTCATGACGAAGGGAGAGAGAGCGCATATCTAGCACTCGAAGAACTGCCGATCCCGCTAAAAGCCCCGAAGTGTGACTTACATCGCAGACTGTGTGTCATCCCTGAGATGTTTGTTTCACCACCACCAAATCAGTGATTCAGTTCAGGTCGAGAACACTGGGACTTGACATCGGGTAGTTCGAGGAGACAGGTACCCTAAAAAGTCCGTTCTTATGACCTCATTCAATGGTAAAGGAAGAGGTTATTTGTTTCACTACTCCCCTGTGAGATCCAGTTTCAGATGGATCCTTTTCGGGACGTCCGGAATGATACGATGTAGACTCGTGGAAACGGGACTCCTATTTACTGAGGTCACGTCTACCTCTGGACGTCACAAAAGGTCTCGGTACTTCACCCCCCTCCCCCCTAACAGGGTCCCGACCACCGAGGAACACGTCTCAACACTAAATGTCATAAAATATCGGGACAAAAGTCTTCAAGTGAGTGACAAATGACGAGGCGACGATTATTTGTAGAACAGTATTTACTATTTGTCCCGTTGAACTCCCCCTGCACCCTCGGTACAAGTTTATCTGAACCACAAGACGTCTTACGAACACCTAATCCGCCACCGTTTAAATAAAAAATTTCAGACAGAGACAAAAAAAATACACTGATCTTAAGTTCTCTCCGTTTGGGACTCAAAACAATCTTTGGAGACTTTCCTTACCTGACGGTACCGATGTCCCCGACGTCCCTCGACAGGTCCCAGGACTCTACTTCTTATGTCAATCCGCGACGATCTACGACGACCGGTACAGAAGGGTCCTCCTTTACCCTCCGGAGGAATACCCGTCTAAAGGACTCTAAGGTTCCGTCCTTTTATGATGTAAGTAGTCTCGAGTTGACGGACTAAACTTACACTCAACTCTGTTAACCCTATCGATCGGAGAGTACCATGGTACTGTCCACGAGGTCCACTACTGTCTCTTTGACGAAGATCCTAAGTACAAAGACTCCGTCTCGGCTACCGTACACGACGGTGGGACACCTAAGTCAGAAGACAACCGTGAGAGAACCGGAAAGAAGGGGGAAAAGGAGGGGAGGAATACCGGAGAGGTACGTGCGGTGAGGAAAGATGGCATAGGTTCGAAATGTGGACGAGGTACGACCTCCCGACTCTACCCTCTTCCCGGTCCAACGTCGTCAGCGAACGTCCACCGAAGACACAACAAGTCCCACCTTACTTTCTTTTGTAGGTTTCCGTTTACTTTTCGGAGTTTCACGAACCGTTGACTCTTCTCCACTCAAACCCGAACGGTTGACACCCGAGTCCGTCTACACTCCGTCGACGACTTGACGGACAACGGGTACTGTGGTGAACGTAGAGTTTTTATTACTCCTTTTACATTTCTATTGTCAAGTCAGATAGAGCCTCATAGGTATCCGGAGTGAAGAAAGTTAACTCCTAAAGTGAACTTTTACCATTCTCTATGAAAAAAGGTTATACTAGACCTTACCTTTCTCTTTCAAACGCTAGGACCTTCCTTGAACCTCGAAATCCGTCGTGTCGAGGAACCAAACCCAGTTCAAGACTGTAGGAAGTTACACTCCAACTCAGGAAACATAGGTTTCTCTAGTTGGTCCTACACGTCAGTCTGGAGTTTTCGGACCGGAAAAAGAAGTTCAGTGGAACACGTCGTTGTGTACTGAAGACCTGTCTTCCAGTCGTGTGAAGGTCTACACCTCCGGTCCCACGATCGAAGAAGATCGTATTCCCTTTTACTTACACCGTCGTCGAACCTCCTCCGTCCTCTTTGAGGTTTCTGGATGGGGAGGTTGTCAATTTTATGATAAGTATGTTAAGATCGTTAATATCTAAGTAGACCCACAAAAGTGGAAGAAAATTTTAAATTTATAAGAGA
Organism: Capra ibex; assembly: GCA_006410555.1. NCBI lineage: Eukaryota > Metazoa > Chordata > Mammalia > Artiodactyla > Bovidae > Capra > Capra ibex. The sequence goes on from SJYO01006649.1 coordinate 910,773, forward strand.
CCTTCCCGACTTACGTCTTAAGGAGTCATAATAAACACGACTCGTCGACTCCGAGACCCCGGAGAAAGGTCAACCTTACCGGGTACCCTATGTCCCTTCCTTCGTCGACGGACGATATAACGGAAGGAGGAAGGAGACGGTGACCCTGAAGACTCTCCGACAACTCGAAATCGAGGACGAAACTAGGGGTTCCCTCCGACTTTAGAGGTCTCGAGACTTCGGAGTCCTTTCTCCTTCACGACCATCGCAGAGTGAAATAGAAGACAAAACCGTTGTACCACATTCTTGTATCTGAAACATTAGTGTTTGAATACGAGTTTAGAGTCGAATTATCGACCCTTCCAATGATAGGAGTAGATAGTCTACTCTTCTTTTTACAGTGAGGATTACACAAACCTTAAACTACTCTATTTTATAGTCTTTGTCGACCGTGTGTCATCCGAGTACGGTCCACAATGTAAGAATCGTCCTTTTATTTAGTATGAGAGATAGTTATTACTATTAAATGACGACAAATTTATGTACGAAGAATAATACAAAGCACAGAATTCCTTCAGACTTTCACTTTCAGTGAGCCAGTACAGACTGAGAAACGTTGTGGTACCTGATATCGGACGATCCGAGGAAACAGTTACCTTAAGAGGTCCGGTCTTGTGATCTCACCCATCGACAAAGGAAGAGATCCCTTAGAAGGGTTGGGACCCTAACTTGTGTCCAGAGGGTGTGACTTCCGTCTAAGAAATGGTCGACTCGGTGGATCTTGAAATATTTGTTATATTATTTAGTATTATCTTTACCACCCGTAGAAACAGAATCCGGAGATCATGAAATATGTGTTTATACTACAGTCAGTTTTTATCACAGAGAAATAGTATAACTCTTTGTTGGGTAAATCAGATTGTAGAATTTTGCAACAGTGTGAATAACTTTATTAGTGTACGAGACAGTGTATATTAAAAACTATACTATATAAGTTACAAGTATCTAAAGAATCAAAACCTGACAGGAATATAAATACCCTATTTGAAACGGGATCGTAACCTCTACTAAAAAAAATCACATGTCTCAGGGTGAGTATTATAAAAAATATTCCAACCAAAAATTTTTCATAAATAAACAAACCTCCAGGGTCCAGAATCAGTACCGTAATTCCTAGAAAATCAACAGACATCCTAGATCGAGGGACTCGTCCCTAACTTGGGTCCGGGGACCGTGAGCAACACGTCTCAGAATCGGTGACCTGTTGTTCCCTTAAGGGGGTGAACCAGAAGACGGAGGTAAGAAAGGGAGGTTTGTACTTAGTCCAGTACAGTGAGACGTGAGACGACGAATTTATAGAGGTTACTGAACAATAACATTACCCTTATTTTATTTTGGGTGATAGTACTGGACATTCTGGAAAAAACTTATAATAGATTGGGGGTGGACCAAGACAGAGGTACAAAGGAAAACAAGGGATCTAGGTCGTCGTTACCAAAACTTGTATAGTTGGAATGAGAATAGTCTCGTTTCAAGAAGGGCGTCCAGAAAAATTTCGAAAGAGAAAGAGTAGTCGATGGAGAAAGAATCAGTATTAGGTTGAACTTACAGTGGAGAGTCTTTCGGAAATGACCTCGAAAGATCAATTCGTCGAAGTGTTATGGAGATGTAGGGTAATAGGATAGTAAAAGAAGAATCTTAAATGACCACGGACTTCAATGGAATAATGTAAAGAAACAAATACACGGATAACAGACAAAGGAGGGAGATTCTACATACACAGAACTCCCACTGCTAAAGACCAGACACGACTGACGACTAGGATTCTTGACGACGACGGACCACTTATTGACAAGAGTGATTTATCTGAGTGTTTACTTTTACCGGATCCTGTAAGAAATGGAAGAGGAAAAACCACGAGACAGTAGAAGGTTATTAGAGTTTCGGAATTAACCTAAAGAAAAGTAGGAAAAGAAACAGACCCTAGTGGAATTTATCGTCTTCTGGAACCTTACCTTACCCCGGAATAGCTGATAAATTAAGAGACTAAATGAGTCACATCCTTCGGAAAATAGGGTAGAACGTCTGTTAGTAGGTTGGAGAAATCTAGTAACATCCTTGATCGACCATACTCCTACCTTAATGAAAGGAAGGTCAGAATGAAAAGTCCCCTTTCTACTAACGTCTCCCCTCAGGACTATTGGAAAATTCTGGTTACTGTCCTTCTATACTCTGCTCTCAGAGAACAGTTTATTCACTCCACCTACAGACTGGACTCACTAGAGAATAGGAGATATTTACTAAAATAGGTACCTTGCTCCGTGATCAGCGGTCAACGGTTGTACGAGTCCTGGACGCACTGGCACTGTTCGCGGGATAAGATAAAAGAATCGAATCAAACACCTAAGGAACCCAAAGGGACCACTGAGTAACTATTTCTTAGACGGACGGATACGTTCTCTACGTCCAAGTTAGGGGTCTAACCTTCTAGGAAACCTTTTCCTTTACCATTAGGTGAGGTCATAAGAACAGACCCTTCAGGGTACCTGTCTCCTCGGAACGTCCGATGTCAAGTGCCCCAACTTTTCTTAATCTGTGTCGAATTGATAATTTGTTGTTGTTAAGATTGTGTCTCTATATATTAAGGGAAAAAAGAAGAAAGAAAGGAGGTAAACAATATAGAAAAAGGGAAATAGAGTTTCATAAAATAATAAATAGGTACCACTATACCGGGTAATACAAAGTCTCCTGTGACCTTTTCTTTGATTTTTTAATACGTTCACTGATGGGTCCAGACGTTTCCGTAAAGGGTGAACCACCACATTAACGACAACTACAGAGAAAAACAAAAAGGAGAACTGACACTCGGAGATCCACTGTCTCCCACAGAATGAACAGAGACCTACGAGTCCCGATAAAACCACAGACAGTGTCCCGTCCTCGACCTAAGGATAGGCAATTTCCTGGGAGTGACAACCTAGTGGTCACCGTAGTACACATACACACACTCCACTTTTTTTATGTCGTAGCGGACGACCAGTCTGAGTACAAACTGGGGACTCCGACGATGGATGACGAACACACTGGAACCCGTATAACGAAATCATAAAGGACTTGAAATCCGAAAAATTTTACATTTTACCTCTAGTATTCTGGATGTGAACCTCCGAATGTCCCTTCTAAATGGTTTTCTTCAAAACATTTCACGGATGTCAGTCATCCACTAAACACTGGATATCGGTAATTGTATTTAATTTTTTAAAAAATTAAATATATAAATAACGACACCATTGTGTCGTACACCCTAGAATAATCGAGACTGCTCCCTAACTTGGACATGGAGACGTCACCTTCACATCTCAGGATTGGTGATCTGTCAACCCTTAAGGGGTGACGGGTAATTATAATTATAAAGTACAAGAGGGTCTGGAGGCTCATCCCGAGTCAAATAAATAGGACCGATTAATAGTAGTCGTTCCTCCGAAGGGGATGGGGGAGTAGTCAGTATTAATAGGTTCATTTCAGTAGAAGTCCCTTGTCTCGACGTATACGAGTCTCCGGAGAGTCCGTCCCGAGGATAGGGGGAAGACCTCGAACCCTCGTCTACACCCTCCGACTCGTCGGTTCTGAAGGTAACGACGACAATCGTCGACTTAAAGACCTCAGTGACGATTGTCGAGTTTAGTCTTTCGATCTCGTCGACATACAAAGGGACCCCCGGACAATCCCGAAATATACACACCCTAAAAAAAGAAAGAGAAAAAAAAACCAAGAAAGGAGGGGAGGGGTAGTTGAATTTTTTTTTAGTGACCTTAAAAGACAGTTACCACCCGCATATCCTTTCCGCTAACGATACACCCACCCACTTGAAGACGTCTTACTCCTGTGGGTCCCGTCCCCACTTTTCCTCCATTCCCACCACCACTTCCCACCCCGGGTCGTTTTACCATGAAGGTAGAAACCAGAAGTCCTCTACGTACCACATCTTTTTAGTTTGACCCCAGTCCTCCAGACCCTACCAGTTGGTCATGAGAACAATTCCCAGACTCTGATGCTCGTTCGGTAAGATGTTGGAATCTTGAGTCACAGGAGTATATATACCCCTCGCCAACCGGATTTACTGAAGGTTCTAGGAAAATCGAGACTTCTTTTTACTAAAAGAAAGATATGAAGACCCGGAGAAAGAGGGGTAAAGAGGTTGTTACCCTCTGACACAGACTAGGATACCGGGTAAGGGACCTAACTGGCGACCAATATCTTAGTAGACATTCTACAATATACCCCTTCCGAATGTAACAGTATATTTCAATAAAATCAAAAGGAGTCTCAGAAAAAACCTGTCTATATTATAAAAGTTTGTATTTACTATCTTTAAGATCACAATCTTAAAGTCTATATTATGTCCCTCACCTCCTCTAACACACACTCTCTGTCTGTCTCTCTTACGGTTGGTTCCGACCACCCCGGAACACTCTTCTTCTCCGGAATGACCGGTAGGGAATACAAAGTGGTACCGACGACACAGTCCCGTGGACACTTACAGATACACACTGGAGTGACTCCGATAGAACATTGTGTTAGCACGGACAACATATGATTCGTAACAGGTCCGACATCCGAACATAAGTTGGGAGTATTCTTTGGATGTTCGATCCTTACTATCATAATGGACGAATGTCAAAGTCGATAAGAGTCCGTTGGACCTCCACGTACCACACATCGTTTGCTGTTACAACACCTCCGACTCAGACACAACGCGACCCTCGACGTCCGTCTCCCTCGATCAATCGACCTCTTGACGAGTCCCGGACATGGAGTTGGGTAATCTTCGGTAGTGAGCACCTTATTCTCGAGTCATAGAACCACTTGTTACCGGAGACTTTCCTTCGTTGATGATGACAGCTCCTATCTCCGTTTGTCTTTTGCTTCTCCCAATTTTTGTACTCGGTCTTCTATCTTTAAACTCTGTTTATAAACCAAGTCAAGTCAGTGAGTCAACACAGTCTGAGAAACACTGGGGTACCTTACGTCGTACGGTCCGGAGGGACAGGTAGTGGTCGAGAACCTCGAACGAGTTTGAGTACAGGTAACTCAGCCACTACGGTAGGTTGGTAGAGTAGGAGACAGTAGGGGAAGAGAAGGACGGAAGTTAGAAAGGGTCGTAGTCCCAAAAAAAGATTACTCACTCAAGAAGCGTAGTCCACCGGTTGCATAATCTCAAAGTCGAAGTCGTAGTCAGGAAGGTTATTTATAAGTCCTAACTAAAGGAAATCCTAACTGATCAAACTAGAGGAACTTCAGGTTCCCTGAGAGTTCCCAGAAGAGGTTGTAGTGTCAAGTTTTGTAGTTAAGAAGTCGAAAGAAACATCAGATTGAGAATGTAGGTATACACTGATGACCTTTTTGGTATCGAAACTAATCTACCTGGAAACAACCTTTTCATTACAGAAACGAAAATTTATACGATAGATCCTACCAGTATCGAAAAGAAGGTTCCTCATTGGTAGAAAATTAAAGTACCGACGTCAGTGGTAGGTGTCACTGAAACGTTTGGTTTTTTTATTTCAGAGAGTGACAAAGGGAACAGAGGGGTAGATAAACGGTACTTCACTACCCTGACCTACGGTACTAGAATCAAAAGACTTACAACTCAAAATTCGGTTGAAAAGGTGAGAGGAGAAAGTGAAAGTAGTTCTCCGAAAAATCAAGGAGAAGTGAAAGACGGTATTCCCACCACAGTAGACGTATAGACTCCAATAATCATAAAGAGGGTCGTTAGAACTAAGGTCTAACACGAAGTAGGTCGGACCGTAAAGAGTACTACATGAGACGTATTTTCAATTTATTCCTTCCACTGTTATATGTCGGAACTACATGAGGAAAGGGTCAGACAACAAGGTTCAGGTCAAGATTGACAACGAAGGACTGGACGTATTTCCAAAGAGTTCTCCGTCCAGTCCACCAAACCGTAAGGGTAGAGAACTTCTTAAAAGACGTCAAATAATATTAGATGTGTCAGTTTCCAAAACCACATTAGTTAATTCGTTTACAAAAAGACCTTGAGAGAACGAAAAAGATACTAGGTCGCCTATGACCGTTAAACTAAAGACCAAGGAGACGGAAAAGATTTAGGTCGAACTTGTAGACCTTCAAGTACCAAGTACATGACAACTTTAGACGGAACCTCTTAAAACTCGTAATGAAACAATCGCACACTCTACTCATATTAACACGCCATCAAACTCGTAAGAAACCGTAACAGGAAGAAACCCCAACCTTACTTTTGACTGGAAAAGGTCAGGACACCGATAACGACTCAAAAGGTTTAAACGACCTTATAACTTACGTCGTGAAATTGTCGCAGTAGAAACTTCAAAACTTTATCGACTCGACATTAAGGTAGTGGAGGTGATCGAAACAAGTATCACTACGAAGGAAGAATTCCGGGTGAACTGAAGTGTAAGATCCTACACATCGAGATCCACTATTTATGACTTTCCAACTTAAATCATCACCGAATCTCAATATCACACTGACACTCTCGAGTAATATAAAAAGTATATGTTATTCTGGTTTACTTAATACTGTTGATCAAATCCCTCACAAGGTCGGACACGTTTACTCCGAGTAACTGATCCTACACATCCCGTAAGTTTCACTCCCAGTGTTTCTGGTTACTCTGGGTTTAGGGACAAGAGTTTCTCAAGTGTCAGTTAAGTCGTCCCTGTGTCTGTTATGTATTGGTTTATAATATTTTTTAGGACGTTCCCTTTATGGGTACTTTCCTTATACATTTCCCGATAACCTTAAGTACCCTACTGAACAAAGATTGAATACAGTGGTTCCTTCTGAGAACCCTTTCCTTCATTGATTTGACCTAAAATATTCCGATTAACATCTATCATTCTACCGTAAAGTCCGTTCTCCTGATCGAACTCTCTTCCAGACGAACAGTCTACCACGACCTATACACTCCTTCTGTCATTCATCCGATTCTCACATCTAAGTATTCATAATACTTTGTTTTCAGATCTTCACATCCATGAGACTAGGTACCCTTCCGGCACCTACGGTCGGATTCCTCAAACTTTCTCGATAATACGACGCCCTTGTTTGAACTTAGAGTCTCCGAATTTAATTGTTTCGAATCGAAATTGAGTACGATGTCCTGGTAGAGTCTAGTCGTCCCTTTAACGAAGGAACAGGAGGAGCTAGGTCCGAGTATGACTACCTCAAAGATGGTACAGCTTACAATATTAAACGATGTCATACTCCTTCACCTGTACCTTTAAACAAAAGTGAATTTCCGAAGGTAGGTTTTCATTGAACAGTGAAAGTGTATATAAAACAACTAGTTCTATTTAATACACCAGTACTCCCCCTCTCTTCCCTCTCCGTCACGGTGAGACCTAGACCTTCCTTCTCTCGTCCCTATGACCACTTTTCTTGTAAACTGACGACGTTAATCCCTCTTACACCCCACCCAAAAACACGTCCTCTCACTACACTGGGGGAGTCATTGAGGTATAAACAAAAGGTCCCTGGTCCAGAATTAGTAGAACAAGGAGCCACCAGGTGTCTAACATACGAGTTCGTCTAAACAATCTGTTCACTAAAATAAATAAAAGAATTTTTGAAATGAATAAATAAAATATTAAATAAACCGACATAACACAGAATCAACACCGTACGTCCTAGAAAAGGAAAGTCACGTGTCTGAGAGACCAACACAGTACTCCTTAGTCATAAACTATCTCGTATACCCTAAAGCATCAACCCCGACCTCCTGAATCAACGGGACTCCGTACATCCTAGAATCAAGGAACATTCCACCTAAGAATTGGCGACCTGGTGGTCCCTTCAGGGTTTTACTTAAATAAATGAATAAAAATTCAACTTCCTATTAACGAGTGTCTTAAAACAACCAAAGACGATTCGTAGTTGTATATAGTTGGTATCTACCCTCTCTCCAAGTTCTCCCTCCCCTGTATACTTAAATAAAAAACTTCCTACCTTACCTCTCTCCCCTCTGACCTCGGACCCCTCCGTTCAATGACATAACAGGGTCAAGTAAAATTTCTTTCTGTGAGAGGAGGCACAACAAAGACGGAAAAATAACCCTTTGTAAAACAGTCAGGGTCTCACGTACTGGTAAGTAAAATTATTAGTCTTTCTTTCGTTCTATACATAAAAGACCTTCGTCTTCTCTCGACAAACGTGGAGAACAGCCCGAGAGGGGACTCCCTAGATGTGGGTCAAAAGGAGACCTACTTTATAGACCCCTGTCGAGACTAGACCACACCACACAGACCTTACGACCGTAAAAACGATCAGGGTCCAGATTGCCCGTGTGCTCATACCATCGAAGACCGAGGTCTCTCTAACTACACCCGTCGGGACCGTCACTGTTGAGTCTTCTCGTTTCACAGAAAACTTTTGACGTAACGACGGCTGTCGGGGTTCGAACTAATCTAACACTGACCTAATCTCCGGGACTACGCTAATCGACCAAGGGAAGGAAGGGTTGGGTCCCGTCCGTCTCCGACGGTGTGTTCCGGTCTACCTCTGTCCCCACCATATGTAGGGGAGAGACCTAGTACACTTTCCATTAAACCAAAGTCAACTCCGTAAACAGGACTAACCTGACGGACACAGTGGCAGACACAATGGCAGACGAAGAACCGTCGGACCTATCGTAAGTATACCGAGACGAAGCGGTGTCTCTTCGAAACCAATTCCCATTTCACAATCAACGAGTCAGGACAGATTGAGAAACGTTGAGGTACCTGACATCGGACGGTCCGAGGAACCAGGTACCCTAAGAGGTCCGTTCTTATGACCTCACCCAACGGGAAAAGAGGAGGTCTCTTAGAAAGACTGGGTCCCTAACTTGGACCCAGAGGACACAACGTCCGTCTAAGAAATGGTAGACTCGGTGGTCCCTTCGGGAAAGAGTTATTCATTCCACTCCTATTTTTATCTTGTGCGAAGTATCTCAACAACTATTTAAATTTAATCTACTATGTATCTTTGAAGAATCGTACCATGGATTAGACATAATTACGAGTTTATATCATAGAGAACAACAACAATAATAATACGATAACATACTAATAGGTAGATATATGTGGGTAAACTAGTATACTGATCACTCTTTTATACGGCACTGAAGAATGACTCGTAGGTATCAACACAGGTCATGGAACCACCATGACTCCCTTATGTGATACATTTTAAATGGGACAAGATAAACCCATCTATATTTTTATACATTGACTTAGTGAAATGACATATGAACTTTGATTGTGTTGTAATCAAATTGTATCATTTAATTGATACAAAGTTAAATTTTCTTTTCTCTTTCCACCTTTTCTCCGTTATATATGAGGTACCGATCCTAGTCATTACATCTTCGAGTCTCTTCACAACCTTTTAAACCTCTCCTGAAGTACCTTCTTCACTCTGAACTTCATATTCGTCCGACCACCCTTCATTCCTCACAGATGACGTACGAATTCCCCCTCTCACTACTCCTCTTACCTTAGTTGTACCACACACCGTACGTCATAGAAAACGTACGGTGTACATATTCTCAGAAGAAAGTAAGGACAACTACCTCTTTCATATGATCAGTTCCGATTGAGGATACGAACGAGGATTGGAACGTCCCCAGACTTCTCCACACACACACACACACACACACACACACACACTTATATAAACACCAGAACACATAGTGACAAACGTTTAGTTTGTTTTTATTTTAAGAAGGGAAGGGTTCCAATTCAGATTAATAAATCAAGAGATTTCTGTCACCCCGAAGGGACTACCAAGTCTACCATTTCTTAGGTGGACGTTACGTTCTCTGAACCCAAACTAGAGACCTAGTCCTTCTAGGGGACCTCTTCCCTTACCGATGGGTGAGGTCATAAGAAAGAAAGAAAGAAAGAAACTGACGTAGTCCAGAAGCAACTTCGTACACCCTAGATCAAGGGACTGGTCCCTAGCTTGGGTCCCGGGGACGTAACAGAATCGGTGACCTGGTGGTCCCTTCAGGAGGGTGAGGTCATAAGAACGGAACTCTTAAGGTACCTACCTCCTCGTACTGCCCGATGTCATGTACCCCAATGTTTGACAGCCTGTGCTGACTCCTTGATTGTAAAATTGAAAGTAAAAATTTTTGTTATTATTCTATCTTAAAAGTCCTTAGGTTCTCTAACAATCTTCAAAGAACGGCGTGAAAATAAAGAAAAGGTTAAATCGTAACTTATTAGTAGTAATAAGTCTTCGGAGAGAGATCCGAAGACAACTTTCACCTTAAAAGTCTACACACTTGAATCTTTCGTTTAGGTCTCCCTAACGAGTGTCGAGTGTCAGTTCGGAATACTCGTAACAGTCCTGGACTCTAACCATCACCACCCCTACCATTCTAACCCTTCCCCACAGTACTGGGGAAAATAATGGTAGGGACTTTGTCTTTAGTGCCCGGATAGTACTGTAGTTTAATATCGAGGGAAAGGAGGAAACCCTACTACTACCCTCGTATTTCTAGTTCGGTCAGGTTAAAGATTTATTTCTCCGAATTTTACAGTAACGATGTAAAAGAAGGAGAAGACTTCATAGAGAACTAGGACCGTATTAAATGAATTCTTGTTATCTGTCAGTGCTAGTAGAATTTAAGGTAGACGAATATTACCTTTCCCGTTTTTTTATTAAAAAACCACTACAACCTCCAACAGTCTTAAAAAGAGTTCCGAGACGGTGAAAAGTCCAAGGTCGGTCCCTCTCATCCTCCGTCCTTAGCAACTCACGGTCCACAGTCCGACACGCACCCGAGACACAATCCACGACTTTCGTCAACCTAGTGTTTTCCCAGAACTGACCGGGACTTTGGGTTTACCTCGACCACCACTCCGACCCTTATCCGACCCTCACTTCCACAACGACATCCACTAAGTCGTTGTCAGAGGCTTGTCGGAGGTGAATCCACAAAAATTAAGAGATTATTAGTGACTCGTGACTTATATGATTATACAAATAAGTAAGATCAAGGTCGATTATAAAAAAAAGTCCTACATGATACACGACCCTGGGACGATTCGTGATCTAATAAATTCGTACCGTCTGGACCAATGACGAGGAAAACCTCGAAGGTAAAATCATCTCCTCTGTCTATCATTTACTCATTTACTAAAAAGGTCACCAGTACATACCTACACTCTCAACCTGACACTTCTTTCGACTCGTGACTTCTTAACTACAAAAATTTGATACCACAACCTCTTCTGAGAACTCTCAGGGAACCTGACGTCCCTCTAGGTTGGTCAGGTAAGATTTCCTCTAGTCGGGACCCACAAGAAACCTTCCTTACTACGATTTCGACTTTGAGGTCATGAAACCGGTGGAGTACACTTCTCAACTGAGTAACCTTTTCTGAGACTACAACCCTCCCTAACCCCCGTCCTCCTCTTCCCCTGCTACCTCCTACTCTACCGACCTACCGTAGTCGCTGAGCTACCTGTATTCAAACTCACTTGAGGTCCTCAACCACTACCTGTCCCTCCGGGCCGTACGACGTTAAGTACCCCAACGTTTCTCAGCCTGTGCTGACTCGCTGACTTGACTTGACTTGACTTGACTTTACCCTTTTATTTGTTCTAAGAATTTCTAACAATATCGAGGTGTTTCCTTTATTCACTCTCAGCTTGTGCTGATTCACACATGTGTGTCACTACATCTCCTTCCCCCATGACAAAGTATGGAAAGGAGAGACGACGAACATCGAGGAAGAAGGAGTGAGGACCCACTAGGTACAACGGAGTCCGATATGACTCCTTTAACTTGGGGAAGTAGAAGGATGTAGATCTGGATTTTTGTATTTATGTCAAAGAAGGGAGTAGAATCGGTATATCCTACGTAGAGAAAAGGGTAATTTTCGGTTGGAAAGACGACAAGAGACGTAGAGTAGAGCAAGAGAGTTTCTATTGTAGAGAAACCACTAATTCAAAGAGAGGTCGTAGTCTTTGGAGTGGAAGAGACAACTTCGTAAGGATTTGATATGTATTGTGTCAGTCTATTACGGTTTAGAAGTTTGTTTGTTTGTTTGTGGTTTTGTATTGAGAAAGTGACTGGAGTGAAAAGACACATCCATAATAAGATAGAGATACGAAGTGAAACATGTATGAGGAGACGAAGAAAGAGAGGGTGAGTTAAGGTGGTAAGTGCTGTGAAGAAATTTAAGTCAAGTCAAGTCAGCGAGTCAACACAGACTGAGGAATACTGGGGTACTTAGCGTCGTGTGGTCCAGAGAGACAGGTGGTGTTTGAGGGTCTCAAATGAGTTTGAGTAAAGGTAACTCAGTCACTACGGTAGGTTGGTAGAGTAGGAGACAGCAGGGAAGAGGAGGACGGGAGTTAGAAAGGGTCGTAGTCCCATAAAAGTTACTCAGTCGAGAAGTGTAGTCCACCGGTTTCATAACCTCAAAGTTGAAGTTGTAGTCAGGAAGGTTACTTGTGGGTTCTGACTAGAGGAAACCCTACCTGACCAACCTAGAGGGACGTCAGGTTCCCTGAGAGTCCTCAGAAGAGGTTGTGACGTCAAGTTTTGGTAGTTAAGAAACCACGAGTCAAAACAATGTCAGGTCGAGAGTGTAGGTATGTACTGGTGACCTTTTTGGTATTGGAACTAATCTACCTGGAAACAACCGTTTCATTACAGAGACGAAAAATTATACGACAGATCCAACCAGTATTGAAAGGAAGATCCTCATTGGCAGAAAATTGAAGTACCCATGTCAGTGGTAGACGTCACTAAAACCTCGGGTCTTTTTATTTTAGAGAGTGACAAAGGTGACAAAGAGGTAGATAAATGGTACTTCACTACCCTGGTCTACGATACTAGAAACAAAAGACTTACGACTCGAAATTCGGTTGAAAAAGTGAGAGGTGAAAGTGAAAGTAGTTCTTCGAGAAATCAAGAAGAAGTGAAAGACGGGATTCCCACCACAGTAGACGTATAGACTCCAATAACTATAAAGAGGGTCGTTAGAACTAAGGTCGAACACGAAGGAGGTCGGGTCGTACAGAGTACTACATGAGCCGTATCTTCAATTTATTCGTTCCACTGTTATATGTCGGAACTGTATGAGGAAAAGGATAAACCTTGGTTAGACAACAAGGTACAGGTTAAGATTGACAACGAAGGAACGGCCTCTGGTCGAGGTCGTCGGTCCCTTATTCGGACTTCCCTACTCGTCACAGCCACCTCTTACTACGTCGGAGACTGAGTTCCACGCCCTACGTACAAATAAAGTTGGTAATCCAGAAGAAAATATGAAACTGTTTTCGTAATCCAGTCTCCAAAATGTAAAAGTCGAGGGGGAGTGGTTCCAAATAACAGAGGAACAACGGGAAGTTTGTCTCAAGGACGAAGTCACTAAGAGAGTCTTAGTACAAATGTAACATCGAGTACGAATACAGACCCGACGTATGGTGTAAGGAGTCAAATAAAAAATAGAAAGATTTAGGACAACGGGGATCATAGAATTCGAGTGATAGAGGATTTTTCCGAAGACGACGACGATTCAGCGAAGTCGGCACAGACTGAGACACACTGGGGTATCTGCCGTCGGGCGGTCCGAGGGTGTAGGGACCCTAAGAGGTCCGTTCTTGTGACCTCACCCAACGGTAAAGGAAGAGGTTACGTACTCTCACTTCTCACTTTTAAGTTTTCACTTTCACTTCAGTGAGTCAGCACAGTCTGAGAATCGCTGGGGTACCTGACGTCAGGTGGTCCGAGGAGGCAAGTACCCCAAAAGGTCCGTTCTCATGACCTCACCCCACGGTAACGGAAGAGGTTTTCCTAAGATCGATAAGAATTAATAAAGATTTGGGATTCGAGTCGTTTGAAGGAAACGGTATTTGTAAGGGAAGTGTTTGTCCAGAGTCTATTGTTAGGAAGGGTACCGGAGTTCGACGTGGGATGCACGAGTAGGACCTTACAAGAAACATCTCTAGGAACTTGTTTACAGTTACCAATGAAATATCTAATAAAAGACCCGTGTTTATGTCTTCCGAAATACGAAAGATTACGAAGAGAGTTCTTGTTATTCGTGGAATTGTAAGAAAGGTCGGTTGAGTTGACTTCTTTCCTTTCTTGTTCAGTCTTAATGTTCTGGATTGAGGAAATAGGGTCCTGACACGGACGCCCTACTCCTCTCCCCCACCCCCGTACGGAGGTAAAACAGTCATTAAGGATTCCACCGAAGGCTGTGAAGAACTGCACGTATGTCTAAGGAGTCCTCCGGTCATTCCACCAGACCATAAGACTAGAGAAAGTCTTAAAGGTGTCAAACAACAATAGGTGTATCAGTTTCCGAAACCGTATCAGTAATTTCGTCTTCATCTACAAAAGGACCTTGAGAACGAAAAAGTTACTAGGTCACCTACAACCGTTAGACTAGAGACCAAGGAGACGGAAAAGACTTTGGTCGACCTTGTAAACCTTCAAGTACCAACTGTATAACAACTTCGGACCGAACCTCTTAAAACTCGTAATGAGACAATCATACACTCTACTCACGTTAACACGCTATCAAACTCGTAAGAAACCGTAACGGTCATAACCTTACTTTTGACTGGAAAAGGTCAGGACACCGGTGACGACTCACCGGTTTAAACGACCGTATAACTCACGTCGTGAAACTATCGTAGTAGAAAATCTAAACTTTATCGAGTTAACCTTAAGGTAGTGGAGGTGATCGAAACGAGTATCACTACGAAGGATTTCACGTGAACTGAAGTGTAAGGTCCTACAGACCGAGATCCACTCACTAGTGTGGTAGCACTAATAGACCCAGTACTTCCAGAAATGACATGTCAAGATGACACATAAGAAAGGTGGAGAAGAATTATAGAAGACGAAGACTATCCAGGTATGGTAAAGACAGGAAATAACTCGGGTAAACCGTACTTTACAAGGGAAACATAGAGATTAAAAGAACTTCTAGAGAGATCAGAAAGGGTAAGAAAACAAAAGGAGATAAAGAAACGTGACTAGTGACTCCTTCCGAAAGAATAGAGAGGAACGATAAGAAACCTTCAGACGTAAGTTTACCCATATAGAAAGGAAAAGAGGAAACGAAAAACGGAGAGAAAAAAGTGTCGATAAACATTCCAGAGGAGTCTGTCGGTAAAACGAAAAAACGTAAAGAGAAAGAAACCCTACCATAACGAGGGACAGGAGAAATGTTACAGGTATTAAGTAGTCCGTGAGACAGATAGTCTAGATTAGCGAACTTAGAGAAACAGTGGAGGTGTCATATTGGCATCCCTAAACTAAATCCAGTATGAACTTACCAGATCACCAAAGGGGATGAAAGAAGTTAAATTCAGACTTAAACCGTTATTCCTCAAGTACTAGACTCGGTGTCAGTCGAGGACCAGAACAAAAACGATTGACATATGTCGAAGAGGTAGAAACCGACGTTTCTTATATTAGTTAGACTAAAACCACAACTGGTATACCACTACAGATACTCAGAAAAGATCACAACAACCTCCTCCCGCAAACGATACTGGTCACGTAAGAGAACCGTCTTTAGATAATCGGAAACGGGACGAAGTAAGGTTCATGTCGTAAAACCTGAGAAAACAACTGGTACTACTGATGAGGTAAAGAGGACTCCCTAAGGACGGGCGTCATCATCTATATTACCAGTAGACTCAATTTAAGTGGGAAAGGTCAGGTAAAATCAAGTGACTAAGGATCTTACAGCTACAAGTGAGAACGGTAGAGAACAAACTGATGAAGGTTAAACTGAACTAAGTACCTGGACTATAAGGTCCAAGGATACGTTATAACGAGAAATGTCGTAGCCTGGAACGAAGATAGTGGTCAGTGTAAGTGTCGACCCATGACAAAAACGAAACCGAGGTAGGGAAGTAAGAAAGACCTCAATAAAGAGGTGACTAGAGGTCATCGCACAACCCGTGGATGACTGGACCCCTCAAGGAGAAAGTCATAGGATAGTAAAACGGAAAAGTAAGACAAGTACACCAAGAGTTCCGTTCTTATGACTTCACCAAACGGTAAGAGAAGAGGTCACCTGGTGTAAGACAGTCTAGAGAGGTGGTACTGGGTGGACAGAACCCAACGGGGTTCCCGTACCGAATCAAAGTAAGTAAATCTGTTCCGACACCAGGATCACACTAATCTAACTGATCAAAAGACACTCATACCAAAATCACACAGACGGGAGACTACGGAAGAACCTTGTGGATGGTAGAATGAACCCAAAGAGAATGGAACCCGCACCGCATAGAGAAATGCCGACGAGGTCGTTTCACGTCGACGACGAGGAATGGAACCTGCTTCCCATAGAGGAGTGACGGTGGGAAGGACTGGAAGTTGCACCCTATCGAGGAGATCCGGGAGGACGCGGGCGCGTCGGTGGCGAGGAACCTGCACCCCAACGAGGAGGGCCGACGACGGGGACTGGAACGTGTACCCCCACGGGGAGGTTCGGAGTCTGGGACCGGAACCCGTGCTCCACCGAGGAGGGCCGGCGGGGATTGGAGCCTACGCCCCATCGAGGAGGGTCGGCGGCGGGGACTGGAACCTGCGCCACATCGAGGAGAGACGGTAAGGACGCGGTAGCGTCGGATCGTGAGAACCAGCGACGGGGACTGGAGCCTTCACCCCATTAAGGAGAACCAGCGGTGGGTAGTCCGTACCCCAGGAGGGCCGAAGACGGGGAGTGGAGCGTGTACCCCATCGAGGAGAACCGACGCGAATTACGTGGCCAACGTCGGCGGGCGGGAATCTACGTTAGAGTTTTTACTGTCTTACGAGAGACAAACAAAGGTTCCGTTTGGTAAGTCATAGTGTCATTAGGTTCAGATACGGGGTTGGTCATTACGACTTCTTCGACTTCAACTTGCCAGGATACTTTTGGATGTTCTGGAACATCGTGATTGTGGGTTTTTTCTAAAGGAAAAGTAATATCCCCTGACCAACGTTTTTATCCTTCAGTTCTTTGTGGACCTCGTTCTCCGTTTAAACCGGAACCTTACGCCTTACTTCGTCCCGTTTCTAATTATCTCAAAACGGTTCTTTTACGTGAACAGTATCGTTTGTGGGAGAAGATTGTTGTGTTTTCTTCTGAGATGTGTACCTGTAGTGGTTACCAGTTGTGGTTTTAGTCTAACTAATATAAGAAACGTCGGTTTCTACCTCTTCGAGATATGTCAGTTGTTTTCATTCTGGTCCTCGACTGACACCGAGTTTAGTACTTGAGGAATAATGGTTTAAGTCTGAAATTAACTTCTTTCATCCCTTTTGACGATCTGGTAAGTCCATACTGGATTTAGTTTAGGGAATACTAATATGTCACCTTCACTCTTTATCTAAATTCCCGGATCTAGACTATCTATCTCACGGACTACTTGATACCTTACTCCAAGCACTGTAACATGTCCTCTGTCCCTAGTTCTGGTAGGGGTACCTTTTCTTTACGTCTTTTCGTTTTACCGACCCCTCCGGAATGTTTATCGACACTTTTCTTCTCTCCGTATTTCGTTTCCTCTTTTCCTTTCGATATTCGTAGACTTACGTCTTAAGGTTTCTTATCGTTCTTCTCTAATCTTTCGGAAGAAGTCGCTAGTTAGTTTCTTTATCTCCTTTTGTTGTCTTACCATTTCTGATCTCTAGAGAAGTTCTTTTAATCTCTATGGTTCCCTTGTAAAGTACGTTTCTACCCGAACTATTTGCTGTCTTTACCATACCTGAATTGTCTTCGTCTTCTATAATTCTTCTCCACCGTTCTTATGTACCTCCTTGATATGTTTTTTCTAGAAGTGCTGGGTCTATTAGTACTACCACACTAGTGAGTGGATCTCGGTCTGTAGGACCTTACACTTCAGTTCACCCGGAATCTTTCGTAGTGATGCTTGTTTCAATCACCTCCACTACCTCAAGGTCAACTCGATAAAGTTTAGGACTTTCTACTACGACAGTTTCACGACGTCAGTTATGCGGTCGTTTAAACCTTTTGAGTCGTCACCGGTGTCCTGACCTTTTCCAGTCAAAAGTAAGGTTAGGGTTTCTTTCCGTTACTTTTCTTACGAGTTTGATGGTGTGTTAACGTGAGTAGAGTGTACGATCATTTCATTACGAGTTTTAAGAGGTTCGGTCGGAAGTCGTTATGCACTTGGTACTTGAAGACCTACAAGTTCGACCAAAATCTTTTCCGACACCTTGAACTCTAGTTTAACGGTTATAGACGACCTAGTACCTTTTCGTTCTCTCAAGGTCTTTTTGTATATAAAGACGAAATAACTGATACGATTTCGGAAAGTGACACACCTAGTGTTCTTTGACCTTTTAAGACTTTCTCTACCCTTATGGTCTGGTGGACTGGACGGAGAACCCTTTAGACATACGACCAGTCCTTCGTTGTCAATCTTGACCTGTACCTTGTTGTCTGACCAAGGTTTATCCTTTTCCTCATCCAGTTCCGACATATAACAGTGGGACGAATAAATTGAATATACGTCCCATGTAGTACTTTTTACGACCCGACCTTCTTTGTGTTCGACCTTAGTTCTAACGACCCTCTTTATAGTTATTGGAGTCTATACGTCTACTGTAGTGGGAATACCGTCTTTCACTTCTCTTTGATTTTTCGGAGAACTACTTTCACTTTCTCCTCTCACTTTTGCAACCGAAGTTCGAGTTGTAAGTCTTTTGCTTCTAGTACCGTAGACCAGGGTAGTGAGGTACCCTTTATCTACCCTTTCTCACCTTTGTCACATTTGTCACAGTCTGAAATATAAAAAACCGAGGTCTTAGTGACGTCTACCACTGACGTCGGTATTTTAATTCTGTGAATGAGGAACCTTCTTTTCATTACTGGTTGGATCTGTCGTATAAGTTTTCGTCTCTGTAATGAAACGACTGATTCCAGGCAGATCAGTTACGATACGAAAAAGGTCACCAGTACATACCTACACTCTCAACTTGACACTTCTTCCGACTCACTGTTTCTTAACTACGAAAACTTGACACCACAACCCCTTCTCAGAACTCTCAGGGAACCTGACGTTCCACTAGGTTGGTCATGTAAGACTTCCTCTAGTCGGGACCCTAAAGAAACCTTCCTTACTACAATTTCGACTTTGAGGTCGTGAAACCGGTGGAGTACACTTCTCAACTGAGTAACCTTTTCTTAGACTACGACCCTNTCTCAGAACTCTCAGGGAACCTGACGTTCCACTAGGTTGGTCATGTAAGACTTCCTCTAGTCGGGACCCTAAAGAAACCTTCCTTACTACAATTTCGACTTTGAGGTCGTGAAACCGGTGGAGTACGTTTCTCAACTGAGTAACCTTTTCTTAGACTACGACCCTCTCTAACCCCCGTCGTCCTCTTCCCCTGCTGTCTCCTACTCTACCGACCTACCGTAGTGACTGATCTACCTGCACTCAGACTCACGTGAGGCCCTCAACCACTACCTGTCACTCCGGACCGCACGACACTAAGTACCCCAGCTGACTTGACTTGACTTGACGAAGTTAGACATGAGGGTCCGGTTTAAACGGATAATGAGGAGCACAAAGAACTGAAGGATGAAAACGTAAGGTCAGACGATATTACTGTTGTTGTAGAAAAAACCCACAATTAAGATCTTCCAGAAAATCCAGAAGTATCTTGGTAAGTTGAGGTCGAAGAAGTGGTAATGACCAACCCCGTAACTGAACCTAATGACACTATAACTTACCAAAAGAACCTCTACTTGTCTCTAGTAAGACAGCAAAACTCTGACGTGGGTTCATGACGTAAAACCTGAGAAAACAACTGATACTACCGATAAGGTAAAGAAGATACCCCAAGAAAAGGTGTCATCATCTATATTACCAGTAGACTCAATTTAATTGGGTAAGGTCAGGTACAATCAAGTGACTAAGGATTTTATAACTGTAAGGGAGAACGGTAGAGAACAACTAGTGTAGGTTAAACGGAACTAAGTAGCTGGATTGTAAGGTCCAAGAATACGTTATAACGAGAAATGTCGTAGCCTGGAACGAAGATAGTGGTCAGTTTAGATGTTTACCCACAACAAAAACGAAACCGAGGTAGAGAAGTAAGAAAGACCTCAATAAAGAGGTGACTAGAGGTCATCGTATCACCCGTTGATGACTGGACCCCTCAAGTAGAAAGTCACAAGATAGAAAAACGAAAAAATGTGACAAGTACCCCGAGAGTTCCGTCCTTATGATTTCACTAAACGGTAAAGGAAGAGGTCACCTGGTGTAAAAGAAATTTAATTGAGAACAGTTTCAGTACAGAAGACAAAGGTAGTGTGAACTACAGAGTTGTGTATCTTTAGTGAGAACTTTAGGAGAGGAGAGAACCTAGACTATTGCGGTGAGAGAGAAGGAGAATGAACAAGGGACGTCGAGATAAACTACCAAGAAAGATGAGATGGACTGGAGATTTCCGTTTGTCTGGAATTCTGAACGGAATCCTGTAAGTTAGAAAGAAATATAAGAAAGACGATTCATTTAAATAGGTTAAAGCAATTAAATTTTTATATAGAGATACGATTACTACTGGTGTAACTAGAGGGGCCCAGTCTTAAGATGGATTTTGATATCTTAACGGGAAAAGGACTTTAAATGGTCCGGTTTACCCTGTACTGTAAAAGATAGAGTAGACGGGATCACTGGGTCCGTAAAGGTGGAGTAAATTGTGGTGGTAGATAGGTCACTGAGTTGGGTTCTGTATCTTCAAGGAATCAAGGAGGGTAAGGAAGAGAGAGATTTTACTTAGAACTCTAAAAGACGAAGAAAAATAAAAATGACAGTGCAGAATCAGATCCTTTGGTAATAAAACCATGACCTAACTACGTTGGTGGAGAATTCCTCAGAGGGTTAAACTCAGAACGGTAAGAAGTTAATAGTTCCTTTGATTTACCATAGAACTGGGGTAAAAGGTTTATGAATTTCCTAAAATATTGAAAAATGCTAATCATATTACAAATTTAAATAAAAAAATTAATTTCGTATTACGAAATGTTATAACAAAGTCAAAGACGGTATGTAGATGCACTCAGTCGGCATCCATATGTATGCAGGGGAGAGAGAACTCGAAGGGAGGGTGGAAGGGAGGAGAATCGGTATATCCTACGTAGAGAAAGGGGTAATTTTGGGTTGGAAAGGTGACGAGAGACGTAGAGTACAGTAGAGTAGGTGGGGTAGGGTGAAGAGGTCCAACGGTATTTCGGGGTCAAACTTAATGGACTCAGTATGTCCTTTAAGGATGAACGGTAGACAAAATATATATCGTCACACATGCAGAGGTACGATGAGAGAGGTAAAAGGGGTGGGAGAGGAAGGAATGGGACGCAGACGTTCAGACATAAGATATAGACACAGAGGTAACATCGGAACGTTTACCTAAGTAGTTATGTCAGAATGACTTAAGGTATATGTACACAATTATATACTATAAACAAAAAGTAAAAAGACTGAATGAAGTGAGACATATTATCCGAGATCCAAGTTCCCTAACATATTGTAAAATAAAGGTTAGAAACGGGTAGTTAAACATATAACAGTAACAAGTAAAAAATCAGGATTTGAAAATTAATGTGTTTATTTTAATAATAGTAATAATATAAATCTGTTATAAACTTAAATAGATATGTAAAAACCAAAGGAAACGATAGTCAAGAAAAAACGTAAAGTCCAGTAGAAAGACCTAGAAAAGAAAAGAAAAACTTCATATTATACTGGAAATTAATCTCTATGACCCTTATAAAGTACGTTTCTACTCGTGTTATTTCCGGTCTTTGTCATACCTGGATTGTCTTCGTATTCTATATTCTTCTCCCCCGTTCTTATGTATCTTCTTGATATGTTTTTTCTAGAAGTACTAGGTCTATTGGTATTACCACACTAGTGACCTGATCTGTGTGTAGGACCTTACACTTCAGTTCACCCGGAATCCTTCGTAGTGATGCTTGTTTCTATCACCTCCACTACCTTAAGGTCAACTCGATAAAGTTTAGAATTTTCTACCACGACAATTCACAACGTGAGTTATACGGTAACTCATAACTGTATACAACTCGTACCTTTTGAGTTGTCACCGGTGACCTGAGCTTTTCCAGTCAAAAGTAAGGTTAGGATTTCTTTCCGTTACGGTTTCTTACAAGACGTGTTCATATGGTTAGAGTGTGCAATCGTTTCTTTACGAGTTTTAAGAGATTCGGTCCGAAGTTGTTATACACTTGACTCTTGAAGGTATACAAGTTCGACCTAAATCTTTTCCGTCTCCTTGGTCTCTAGTTTAACGGTTGTAGACGACCTAGTAGTTTTTTTCGTTCTCTCAAGGTCTTTTTGTAAATGAAAACGAAATAACTGATACGGTTTCTGACGGACGTACCTAGTGTTGTTTGACACCTTTTAAGAAGTTCTCTTACCTTATGGTCTGGTAGAATGGACGGTGGATTCTTTAGATTCTTTACGTCCACTTCTTCGTTGTCAATCTTGACCTGTCCCTTGTTGTCTGACCAAGGTTAACCCTTTCCTTATACAGTTCCAAAATATAACAGTGGGACGAATAAATTGAATATACGTCTCGTGTAGTACGCTTTACGACCGACCTACTTCGTATTATACCTTGGTTCCACCGACCCTCTTTATAGTTAGTGGAGTCTATACGTCTACTATGGTGGGAATCCCGTCTTTCACCTCTTCTTGATTTCTCGGAGAACTACTTTCACTTTCTCCTGTCACTTTTTCAACCGAATTTTGACTTGTAAGTTAGGACTTGGGGGGAGGGTGGAGGGACGGACATTGGCAGAGAGACAGTTATGTTATAACATTTCATTAATCGGAGGTTAATTTTATTTATTTAAATTTAAATTTTTTGGGGACTTGTAAGTCTTTTGGTTCAAATACCGGTGACCAGGGTAGTGAAGTACTGTTTATCTACCCCTTTGTTACCTTTGTCACTCTCTGAAATAAAACCCCCCGAAGTTTTAGTGACGGCGACCACTGACGTCGGTACTTTAATTTTCTGAGAACGAGGAACCTTCCTTTCAATACTGGTTGGATCTATCGTATAATTTTTCGTCTCTATCATGAAATAGTTGTTTCCAGATAGATCAGTTTTGATACCAAAAAGGTCATCAGTACATACCTACACTCTCAACCTGATATTTCTTTTGATTCGTGATTTCTTAATTACAAAGATCTGACACCATAATCTCTTCTCTGAGAACTCTCAGGGAACCTGACGTTGTTCTAGGTTGGTCAGTTAGGATTTCCTTTAGTCAGACCTTATAAGTAACATTCATGACTACGACTTCGACTTTGAGGTTATGAAACCGGTGGACTACGCTTCTCGACTGAGTAAACTTTTCTGGGAATACAACTCTTTCTAACTTCCGTTCTCTTCCCCTACTGTCTCACACTCTACCAACCTACCGTAGTGGTTGCACTACCTGTACTCAAACTCATCCGAGACCCTCAACCACTATCTGTCCCTTCGGACTGTACGACATCAGGTACCCCAGAGTTTCTCTCTGGACTTGACTAGACTGACTACTGGAAATCTCTTCAAAGAACCATCATTTGAGAGTCAAAAATAAACAGACATTTACAATAAGAAAATCATAAAAATTTATACTAAAAAGACCCATGTAGGAGACTTAACAATCAATAAAAGAGAGTTGTATGAATTCAACATTGAGGTGACAAAGGTTCAAACTACCAAATGTCCCACTTCAGTCGACAGAGAGATTACCGACGTGGAAACATTCATCAGACACTAACAATAGTCCGACAAAAGGTATCGCACAGAAACAGAAAACACAATTTGTCAAAGTGATAATATGATCCATGCCTAAAAGAACATACACAGTATAGGCCCTACTAAAATGAAGGACGTAAAAGCTTGGATATGAAAAATAAGATAGTTTAAATACCTCAGAATTTATAATGGAGAGGATGGAAGACGGACAAGAGAGGAGAACCCTAAAGTTAATGTGTACAATCTGAAAGAGTAAGATAAGAGTTACAGAGATTTGGGAAGAAAACATAAAAGAAGAAGAACTAAAGAGAAAAGATAGAAGACTGTTAAACCTATAGAAGGTTAGTGATTAAGAGAGAATTAAACTTAGAATTGACGACCTATCGGACAGGTAACTCTAAAATAAAAAAAAAAAGTAATTTTTTTTAATAAATAAAAACTGACACAACCCAGAAGTGACGACACACACCCGAAAGAGATCAACGTCACTTGTACTCGTCCCAATGAGAGAGTAACATCAAAAGTCCGAAGAGTGACGTCACCGAGGAGAAAAACCCCTCGTGTCTGAGGTCCCATTTACCGAAGTCATCGGCACCACACACCGGAGTGGTCAACACCGGGCACCCGAGGTCTCACTCTCGAATGATCAACACCGTGAATAGTCCCGAATCACCGGGACTCCGTACCCTAGAAGGACCTGGCTCCTTGTTTGAGCACAAGGGACGTAACCGTCCGTCTAAGAATTGGTGACCTAGTGGTCCCTTCGGGAATAAAAAGTAAAAAATTACCAAGGTAAACAAAAAGGAAGTTTAAACAAAGAAGAAAGAACTCAAGAATAGAAACGTTAACGTAGAAAATAAAGAAATTTGTATTGAATGTGTATTGATAAACATTTAAATATGTATCGATAAAATTTTTACGTAAGAGTGTAGGAATCCCCAAGGACCCGTAGATTTAGATGACTGATAACAAAGTCGAATAAAAAGTAAGTGTCACTACTCTCGAGTCAAAAAGATGGAGTCAAACATCCTTAAAGACTACGGGTTGTACCCCTCACTTCAACACTTCAACGAGTCAGTACAGACTGAGAAACACTACGGAACCTGACATCGGATGGTCCGAGGAGACAGGTACCTTAAAAGGTCCGTTCTCATGACCTCACCCAACGGTAAAGGAAGAGGAAGTTTCTACTATACCAAATAAAAATATTCGGTCACTCGTCATAAACGGGACTTGATCCTGTTAATTTCGTGTAGATTTCTCGAAACTGAGTCTAGGTCCCATGAATCAAGTCGAAAGACTGGATCAATAAAGAGGTTTATAGTTTTATGAGACTTATTAGTAACACATTCAGTCATGTCGAAAGGAAAAGTCCAGGTGTCAGGTCAGGTCAAGGAACAGTGGGTGGAATCAAGAGGGTGAGACTAGGAGTGACGAAGTCGGGACCGGAGGGTGGAGTCACTGAAATCAAAGGTCGGTAAGGTCTGGTTCTAGTGTAAACATACATATATAGACCCCGTGCCGTAGTAAAAACTTAAGTGAAAAAGAAGGAAGACACTCTAGAGGATACCGAATCTCTTAAACAACAACAAGTCAGCGATTCAACACAGACTGAGAAACACTGGGGTATCTGACGTCACACGGTCCGAAGGGACAGGAAGTGACAGAGGACCTCAAACGAGTTTGAGTACAGGTAACTTAACCACTACGATAGACTTGTAGAGTAGAAGACAGAGAGGGAAGAGGAGGACGGGAGTCAGAAAACTCGTAGTCCCAGAAAAGGTAACTCACCCGGGAAGTTTAGTTCACCAGTTTCATGACCTCGAAGTCGAAGTCATAGTCAGGAAGGATACTGATAAGTCCCAACTAAAGGAAATCAAAACTGACCAAACTAGAGGAACGTCAGGTTCCCTGGAAAACAAAAGTATTACGCTCCGTCTATCCATAAGTCTCGAAGAACAGTCAGTGAGAAGAAGTCAGTAATAAACGTGACCCGATACTTACTTTTCGAATATCTTGAATGTCCAGGGGAACGAGTATCGGTAAGTTGTCGGAGAACAACGTGTTCAGTCGGTGGGAGACACCGAATACTCAGGGAACCCTAAAAGGGAACAAACATAGAAGTTCAAATAACAAGGAAGAAACAGAGATAGAGGTCAGTGGGAACAGTAAAAATAAAGGATTAATGGTTCGGGAAGGATTGAGACCCCGAAACGTGTCTCAGAAGGAAACGAATATTGTCAGAGGGAGTACGAGAAATGTACCAGGAAGGTTAGAGGCAAATAGGAGGGAGTAGCGAAATAGATCGAATACGAAAGTAAATAAAGAGAAGAAGAATTAGAAAAGAACTACCCATGTAAAAACATATCTATAAATTTTAATACAAAATTTAAGTATCTAACAAAACGAAAACGGTAGGTAGTAAAACACACAACAAATTCTTTACAAAAGAATGGGGTTATAGTATTTATACAGTATGTATATGACAAGATGACATTCAGTATAAAAGAAAACTTCAAAAAGAAATTTTGAGATAGACATTTAAAAAGTACATGGGTGTTCGGTGACCCTTTCGAAGTGGGTTGATCGGACACCCGTGGAGGGTCGACCGGGTACCCATGGAGGTCTTGGGTTATACGAAGTGGAGATGGGTGGTGGGGGGAGACGTTGTCCGAAGGACACACCTGAGGGTTTCCACCGTCTTTCCCATTTGAATTCTTCTCTCGTTTACTTGTGTACGTTTTTCATCCGGACTTAAACGTCAGGTCCCTCTCTAATGTTCGAACTCGACATCACAGTGAAAACCCGTTTCGTTTCTCTCCGACGGTTGTGACCTGGACCACGCAACATCACAATTTTCGTCAGAATTATGTTCAGATTCTTAAGACGGTGTTTTTACTCGTTCCTCTTATCTCGTCCGTATAGGTATCTTCCGGGCTCTTTCAGAGTCTTAGAGATCGTCCCTAGGGTTTTCTATAAAGAAGTATCTCCTTCACTGACGATGATTACACTTTAGTCATTGTCTTTGGAGGTTCCTTATATTTTTAAGTTCCTTTATACTGTGTTCTTTATTTATTAGTTGATTATAAACTGTTCCTTCGGTTTTATAAGTTACCCCTTTCGTAACAGAGATGTTATTTATTACGACCCCTTTACTTCTTACTTTAATCTGGGGATAGTATGTGGTGAATGTTTTTAATTAAGATTTATCTAATTGTTGAACTTTTCTTTTATTCGTTGGTATTTTGAGGACCTTCTTTTACATCCCTTTTTCAAGGAACTATAACCAGAACCGTTACTAAGAATCCTATACTGTAGTTTTCGTGTTCGTTGTTTTCGTTTTTAATTATTCACCCTGATGTAATTTGATTTTTCTAAGACGTGTCGTTTTGTTTCTTGATCGTTTTACTTTTCCGTTGGATACCTTACCCTCTTTTACGGACGTATAGTGTATAGACTATAAAGTCCAAGTCAAGGTCTGGTGACGTTACTTTGTTCATGATGTTATTTCACTCAGCGTACTTAAAAAACCAAAGAGTCACACATATTTTCAATACAAATGTCATAAGGAATTAGACAATTCACACGTTGTACATTTTATTTGAATGGAATTATTTTTTAATAATGATTTTTTCCGATTGGTAATAGACTATTGTCCAACGATGTTTGGAAGTTGAACATTTTTTCCGTTATAGAAACTTCGTGTTATTTTACTCTATTCGGAATGGGTTTTATATTTCTTGAGTGTGAGTTATTGTATTTGGACTTGTTAAAGTAATTTTTTACCAAGTTACTTGTTTTGTTTGAAAAGGTTTCTTCAGTATGTCACCGGTTATCCAATTTTTTGCTACAAGTTACAGTGATTAGTAGTCTCTTTACGTTTAGTTTTGGTATAAGAGTGTGAACAACCTTACCGACAGTAGTAACTCTGTTCACTATTGTTCATAACCGCTCCTTCACCTCTTTTCCCTTGTGACCACGTGACAACCACCCTCACATTTGACTGTGGTGACTCTACCTTTTGTTATACCTCTAAGGAGTTTTTGTCTTTTTATCTTGATGGTATACTGGGTCATTAGGGTGAAAATCCATAGATAATTTTTCTATAGACGTGAGGGCAATAACGTTGTAATAACTTTCATCCGTTCTATACCTTTGATGCATTCACAGGTAGATACCCACTTACCTATTTCTTCTACACCACACATTTATATGTGTGTTACTGTAGTAAGTCGATACTGTTTTTTCCTTTAGAACAGTAAACACTGTTGCCCTTACCCGGTACTCGTAACTTGATTTAGCTTATCTCTTACCTGCACACCAGTGTCACCCTTTCCCTTCCCACCCTGTTTCACCCAGTCGTAACTGTACATGTGATGGTAGATATTTTATCTGGAACCCTTAGACGACACGTCGTGTCCCTCGAACCGAGTCGCGAGACACTATTGGACCTCTTCACCGTGTCTCCCACCCCACTCTCCCTCCAGGTACTCCCTCCCCGATACACCTGTGTATCTCGACTGAGTGAAGTAACATATCGTGTCTGATTGTGTTGTAATATTTCGTAAATATGAGACTATTTTTTTATTCAGTCTGACTTTTTCTGTTTATCAGTTCTGATCTACTATAGTGAACATACACCTTAGATTTTTTCGACTTGAGTATCTCTGTCTCTCATCTTACCACCAATGGTCCCCAACTACCCACTCCCTTTAATTCTCTGTAACCACTTACCTTAGATTGAAGGTCAATAATTGACTCATTTAAGTCTCATAGATTATATGTTGTACCACTAATATAAATGTATATATGTGTATGATAATATATGTTATATCAATTATTATGACATATTATATGAAGTTTCAATGACTCACTAGTCTAGAATTTTATAAAAAATGGTGTTTTTTCTTTACCATTAATGTACTACTGTACCTCCACAATCGCAGCGGATACTACTAGTAGTCAAACGTATACATTCCTATGGTTCAACTGTGCAACAAAACATGAATTTGTTACAATATATAGTTAATATAGAGTCATTTCAATTTTTCTTCTGACTCATGACTTCTTGACTACGAAAACTTGACACCACAACCTCTGAGAACTCTCAGGGAACCTGACGTTCTTCTAGTTTAGTCAATTAGGATTTCCTTTAGTTAGGACTTATAAGTAGCCTTCCTGACTATGACTTCGACTTCGAGGTTATGAAACCGGTGGACTACACTTCTCGGTTTAGTAATCTTTTCTGGGACTACAACCCTTGCTAACTTCCGTCCTCCTCTTCCCCTACTGTCTCCCACTCTACCAACCTACCGTAGTGACTGAGTTACCTGTACTCAAACTCGTTCGAGGTCCACTACCACTTCCTGTCCCTCCGGACCGTCCGACGTCAGGTACCCAAGTGTTTCTCAGGTTGTGTTGACTTACTGACTTGTTGTTGTTTCAATTTTTTAGAACACGTTCATTTCCCTACTTTTAAACCCTTAATGTTTACCCTTCGTACGTTTACCTCGTTCCTATCCCTGTGTCCTAACCCTTTATTCTTTCCCATCGTTCTTTCTTCTACTTTCCTTCTTCACTATTCCCCTTCGCTCTCTTCCCTTAGCTATTTTCACTCCGTTCTTTTCCTTTCACTCTTTTCCCTCCCTTCCTTTCTCTTCGAAATTCTCATTCTTTCCTTGTTTCTTTTCCCTTGACTCTCTTCCCTTCGATTTTCTCTTCATCTTTCCCCTTTGTTCTATTCTGTCGTTTCTTTCCGTCACCTCTTTCCCTTAGTCCTTTATCCTTTGTTGTGTTCCCTTCGTCTGTTTCGTTTCGTTTTTTCTCCTTCAAAATTTTCCCCTCGTTTTTTACTGTTGTTTAATCTCCCTTGTTTTATACCTTCATTCTTTCCCTTCGTTTTTTTTCTAAAAATTTTTACCGTCATCCTCTTTCCTTCGCTTCACACTCCTTTAAGGTCCGGTTAATAGGTTAACAATCCTGAGACGAGCGAGTGACGACACCGACGTCAAAACTAGAAACCAGTCTCTCAATTTTAGGATATTCGACGCACCGGGTCTCTCTCTTTCTTTCTCTCTTCACACTTTCCCTTTATTTTTGATATTCGTTCCTCCTCTTATTTTGTCCCTTCATCCTTTCCTTCGTTTTTCGTCTCCCTTCTTTTCCCTTCCCCTTTTTTGGAGGTCTTAAGGAGAAAGGTCAGGTGACTAGAATAGCACATTCTAGTGACCAGTGTTCTATCAACGACGTAAAAGTGCAAGTCGTTAAATAAGAAACCTCCTTCTTTCTTATTTCCGTCTCCTCTTTCCGTATATAGGGGTTCATACAAAAATAGTAAATTTGTCATCGAAAAGGTTAGTCATTTGGATAGTACAACTAATGTGGACTCAGTGTACCTATGTCATCGAGTTCTCTTAGACTCTTCCACTGTCAAGTGCAACGGTAGGGTCTGTCTTGACTCTAAAACAATCCCTCTTTATTCCCCCTTACCCATGACCCATTCGTTGGAGGTGCGGACGACATACTAAAATCAAACATAACACATTACTGTTTAGGTGACTAATCCACTCAAAGGAGGAATAAAAGGAAGAAGTCTTGAGAGGACCTATAGGAGATAGGAAACGACAACAACAAGTCAACGAGTCAGTGCAGTCTGAGAAACGCTGGAGTACCTGACGTCGTTCGGTCAGAAGGAACAGGAAGTGGTAAAGAGTCTCGAAGGAGTTTGAGTACAGGTAACTCAGCTACTACGGTAGGTTTGAGACAACTGGGGTAGAGTAGGACGGAAGTTAGTAGGGGTCGTTGTCCAGAAATGATTACCCAACCGAGAAGTGTAGTCCACCGGTTTAACAACCTCGAAGTCGAAATCGTGGTCAGGAAGGTTACTTATAAGTCCTAACTAAAGGAAATCCTAACTGATCAAACTATAGGAACGACAGGAACGACTGAGAACTCTTCTGAGTTCTCAGAAGAGGTTGTGGTGTCGAGTTTTCGTAGTTAAGAAACCGTAAGTTGGAAGAAATACCAGGTTGAGAGTATAGGTATGTACTGATAACCTTTTAGACATCGAAGCTAAGATACCTGGAAACAACCATTTCATTACAGACACGAAAGAGTGAGGTAGGAAATAAGGGGGTATATTTATACACGTAAATGAATAGTTCAAAACGATTTTTAAAACTTCTATAAAACTAACCCTGAAGTAACTGGCAAATCTAAGTCAAACCTCTCTTAAACAGTGGAAATTCGACAATTTAGAAAGATGGGTAATTAAACTATATAGTCAGTTGAATAAAATTAGTAGAAAATACGGTAATTTAATCCGAAATATTAATATGGGGTTTATAGAACAAGTACGAATGAGGATTATAGTACATTTAAAAGTGTTAATAAGAACCTCACTAATAAAAATTATATCCCTACACATACACACAATCAACGAGTCACGAGTTAGGACGGACTGAGACACTGGGGTACCTGACATCGGACGGTCTGACGAGACAGGTACCTTAAGAGATCCGTTCTTATGACCTCACCCAACGGTAAGAGAAGAGTTCCCCTAGAAGGGTTGAGTCCCTAACTTGGGTCCAGAGGACGTAACGTCCGTCTATGAAATGGTAGACTCAGTGGTCCCTATGGAAAACAAATTTTTCAATCTTTGGAACGATTAGAGAGTATAATAAGAGAGAAGAGACAAAAAAAAAACACACACACACACCTCTTAAGTATAGTAATCATGTATTTCTTAAAACAAAGAGTGAAAAGTTTAGGTGAGAGAAAAATTTGTAAAAGAATAATATCACGGAAAAGGGGGAAAAGAAAAGAAAGAGGGGGGGGGGGAAAAAAAAAAAAACCGGTACCACGTACTGTGCGTCTGTATGTCCTAGAATCAAGGG
Source organism: Capra ibex (assembly GCA_006410555.1). Lineage (NCBI taxonomy): Eukaryota > Metazoa > Chordata > Mammalia > Artiodactyla > Bovidae > Capra > Capra ibex. Next base: position 942,464 of record SJYO01006649.1, read on the forward strand.
ACTGGTCCCTAGTTTGGACACGAAGGACGTCTCCTTCATGTCTCAGAATTGGTGACCAAACGGTCCCTTCAGGGACATCACGAAAACATATCACTACCTGTACTAAGTCACTTCTCTCTTTTGATACTACGTCCTCTCTCATTCTCTTCAATTTCAAGACAAGAAGGTATTCACTCTCCCTTATCTTAAGTGGTGTGTTTTCCTCCCTAACTAGAATCTAATAACCGTGTTTACCTCAGTAACAACCGTCGGTGACCAAGTACTCTTCTGGTCCTAGTTCCTTCCCTACACCCATAAGAAGAATCCTGGAAGGTTTCTGGTGACTGGGTGTTTTTCACGTGAGTACAAGAGATAAAGTATTATTGGGAAACTGAAGACTTACGGAGATTCTGATCGTTCTGAAGCACGACCCGACACGATTCAACGAAGTCAGTACAGACTGAGACACACTGGGGTACCTGGCATCGGTAGGTCCTAGGACAAAGATACTCTAAGAGGTCCGTTCTTATGACCTCGTCTAACAGTAAGGGAAGAGGAGGGTTAAGTCCCTAACTTGGGTGCAGAGAATGCAGAGGACTTAACCGTACACCAAAGAAGTGGTGATCGCGGTTACCCCGACCAATAAAAAAAAATTTGTTGGGTTCTTCCTCAAATAGTTGTACTTGACCCCCCTTCTACAGTAGGTCTACGACCCCACACCGAACTTGACGAACATCGACCTATGTATCTCTGACGACACACGGGTGGACTTCTCTGTTCCTCCACTGTCCACGGGACGTGACACTCGGTCGTCCTACGAACAGGTTAATGATCTTACCTTGCTCTTCTAATGTAGATAAGAATTCGTACCGAAACCCTTAAAATGAGACCCTACACTGTAGTAAATAACTTTTGACTCATAGTTGACATACGGTCCAGGACCTCTATTTATTATTCACTCGTAACAGAGACGGGGAAGTCTGAGTCTCGGACCACTCTTGTACCTGTGGATGAGATACTCCGTCTTCGAAGTATTATATCTACACACACTCACCGACGTCCCCGAGTGTCCTACACCGGTATCCTGATCCTCATGTGACACCTCCCCGGGAGACGATTGATAGTCTTCTCCCTACTTCGTCTGTCCGACACGACCGAGCCGTCCTTCTTACGGGTCCGGTCGTCGAAGTCCGATTAATTCACTTTTCACTACGTTAACTAAACAAAGGGAGATCAGTTTATCTTGAATCAGTCGTGCCTTTTGGTTACTAAAATTTTAAAAAGGTGGAACTCGGACGTCCTACTAAAGTCGTAGAAGGGAGTTGGGACTTACGACTACAATTTTACACTACCGTAAATTCATAAATTTTCACATAGTGACCTCGACTCACTCACCCCAACTTGATTGTTGGGTGTTGTTCATACGACGAGTCGGAATCCACACACATTCCTCTCTCCCTCCACCCCTGTAACTTTCCTAACATCCTTCACTGGAGCAACCTAGACAAATATATCTAGTAAGACCATCTCGGATTCGATCACTAGACCTTACCCTTTCTGTCCCTTTCCACACCTTCCCCTGGTAACCCTAACAAGTCCGGTGTCGACTCCTTCTCACCATAATTTTCTCTTCTTCTTTGTAAAGGGTCCTCAACTATTCTCGGTCCTAGGATAAAATAGGAACTGTTTAAACATCGTCTTTTTAATCTACAGTCGATAAAGTAAAACTCCCAGTCTTAAGTTCCTCAAAAGACTCAAACGACTTAAGTTTGTCAAATAATGGATCAATACGAAAAATCAAAATTGAAGTTGTTATTATAAAACTTACTGTTGTTACATGATTCGGGGTACACGTACCAAAACCCCAATGTTTCGACACCTGATGTATCTGGACACGACCCCCAGGAGACAAAGTAGAACAGACCACCCCTTTTTTATGTACTTGTTGGTAGTGTCCTCACGACCTATTTGTCGGGTACAATGTACGGTACACGACACCCCCGTCTCTCCTTTCGGGTATAGATTGAGAGGGTCACCCCAGTCACTTTCTGAAGTACTTGAACTTCCACTCATCGTCGAGTGGTTTACTACCTTACCCCGTCCTTCCCTTTAAGTCTCTCTGTGTGTTTCTCCACACCGTCGTATATTGTGTAAGTCTCTGGACACCACATTGCTAATTGTACACCCGAGAGGTCAATCTGTCGAACACAAATTTAAGACCCAGAAAGTTAAGACTTGTGTAACGAGTTGAAAGACACAGAGGTAAGTGAGTAGAAAATTTATGCCAATAGGATAGGATATAACGTCCGAAGGCGTCACTGAGTCACCGTTTCTAAAGTGGACGTTACGTCCTCGGTATCCTCTACGTCCAAGTTAGGGACCCAGTCCTTCTAAGGGACCTCCTCCCGTTCCGTTGGGTGTGGACATAAGAACGGACCTCTTAGGGTTCCTGTCCCCTCGGACCGTCCGATGTCAGGTACCCCAGCGTTTCTCAACCTGTACACCGACTTCGTTGAATCGTACGTCCGTGTGTAAGATATAACGTTTTTACAAACACTTCTCTTGAGATTGAGTATCTAAACAATACTCCGAATTATTCAATAAATCTTGTCACGGACCGTGTACCATTTAAGAGTTATTTAAGATTGTCAAGAGTAAACTGGTTAATAAATTCTCAATTTCTTTCTTCCCACTCCCTTTTACCTTCCACGTCGATACGAACGGAAAGGAATTTTTATAAGTGCTTACAGTGTGTTATATCCCCTCTCCCGAGGCTCCTCGTCTGTTCCGAATTCATTTTTACATCTACAATTTAATAACGACACCTGACTTAACATAGGAGGGGTGGGGTTCAAACACACTTCCGGGTTGGGAGTCACATTACCATAAACCCTTACCCCGGATCCTTTCACTTATCACAGTCTCTTCTAGTACTCTCGTCCTGGCAGTTCTCGCCTAATGACCTTCTTCTCTTTCCTCCTCCTCTTCTTCCTCTTCTTCTCTCTAAATAAAGAAACGGTATCACTCTTTCACCAACCGACGTTAATTCCTTCTCCCAGGAGTGGTCGTTGATTTGAACGGTTATGGAACTAGAACTTGAAGGGGATCTTAAGATTCTTTATTTACAAACGACAAATTTGATGGATCAACCACCGTAAAACAATTCCGTCGAACTCGTGTAATTATGGCTAAAACGATGGTCTTTCTCCGCATGACTACATTGTTTATGGATTTGTACACCTTCGTCGAAACATTGACCCACTATTCATCTCCGACCTGTTCTAAACTCCGTGTACGACGACGATTCAACGAAGTCAGCACAGGTTGAGACACACTGGGGTATCTGCCGTCGGGTGGTCCGAGGAGACAAGGACCCTAAGAGGTCCGTTCTTGCGACCTCACCCAACGGTAAAGGAAGAGGTTACGTACTTTCACTTTTCACTTTCACTTCAGCCAGTCAGTACAGACTGAGAAGTGTTGGGGTACCTGACCTCTTAGAGTCCCTGCCCCCTCGGACCACCCGACGGCAGATACCCCAACGTGTCTCAGCCTGTACTGACTTCACTGAATCGTCATCGTCATTGAGTCAATAGTGTCCTCTCACGTATTCGACGGGTAGGTTTAGGACCGGTGGTGACGTACCCCATCCTTGCCTAAGAAGAGGGAGGTGTCGGAGTGTTAGTCCGTAGTATTATAAGACTTTGTGTACACAAACGGGAATTTGTATCACATTTTAAGATTATCATGTCGTTGATAATTTCCTTAATTTCCACTCTCTCTCTTTTGACATTTCTTTTCCGTGGTTGTGGGTCCCGACGACGTGGGTCTCGGGGACGGGGACACCGTCCGGTGACGACTGGGTCCTACAGTAGGAAGTTTCTGTAAAATACGTCCGAGGTAAAAACGGAAATCCTACGGATAGAAAGATATAGAAATATCAAAACAAATCCTATACTCACCTCTTATAAAGGTCTTTGAAAACCGTAGTTCGGTCCGTAAAGGAGAGACTTATCGACGTGTAGAGAAGGATCTCTTTAGTACAAGTTTCCTGTTCCGTTTGACAGAAGGAGAAAAAAAGGGTACTCCTCCCAGGGATCCCGAAGGACTTTCTCGTCGTCTGTAGTCTTCGACCCTACGTGTCCTTTTCAGACCCGGGACCCCGTTAGGGTATAAGGCTGACAGAGGGAGAAGGAGTCATACGATTCTTGTCTCGTCCGGATCTTGGACCCCAAACTTACCCTCAAGTCCACATACCCCTCGCCCTCTCTTCCCACACCGAAATCTTTGTGTACTTCATCTTCCTTTGACCTGACTGTCCGGAAGACGAGTCACGTTTACTGTCTCTTTTCTGTCTACCTGAGCACCCTCGTAAACATCTCTGACGATATCTAAAGAAGACTAAATTAACAGTGTTCTACTGTCCTACATCCTCCCTCCATCAGTCTGTGTAACGTCTGTCATTCGAGGACAGAAGCCTCTCCACTTCCCTGAAATGTTCACCTGAAACGTGAACCTGTGAACTGGGTGACACGAACGGACCTCTTAAGGTCAAGAGTGGTGAATGAGACGTAGACTCTTACGGACTCCCCTCCACCCCTTCTTATACAAATCACTCTTTTAACAAGTGGACTGACTCCACCAAAATCTGGCCTTAAGTCCCTGTTTCCTCTTTTTACGGACTGATAGTCAACTATATCGACACCTCTTGTCCCGAGACTGTACCCTTCTTCTCATCACCTTAACAGGTCGATAAGATTTGTCCCTCCTTCTTGTCTGACACCGTTTTTGTTGTGACTTCTGAAATATATACCTAGATCATTACACGTCCTATATCTCTTACGTATTTCTTTACGGTTCTAAAATTGTCTCATCATGCCGTCTTTACAGACTCTCACATAGTTGCCTTTCTTGGGTCCCACATTCATACCCCACCTCCGTCCTTGTCATTCATTGACGTGTCCCCCCTAGGGTCTCCTCGAGTCTATAAATTTTTGGAATGTATTTTCTACCTTTATAGAGACTTATTGGTCCTTTCGTGTTCTCTCCGTGTCTACATGTTTTTATCACAACCTTAACCATTTCGGGTCCTACTCTACGTCGAATTTTATAAAAATAACTGCTTTTTTTTTTTTTTTTCTTCAATGGAAACTTCATTCTACGACTTCATTTCCGACTTACTATCAGGGTACCGAACCCCATCTACCCTATTTCAATTGTCTACTGTCTCTTTCGTCGGGAGTAAACGGAGACAGAAGCGATAGTTCGTCTTACTGGAACTTTGACCTTTCCCATCTTGTTTGTACTAATTCTCCCTTAACTTTAGATTCTACTCACTTTACTGTCATGTTTCGTCGAGGTTTCCACAAGTTTGAGTCTACTTAATGAAGGTTCCCTCGACCCTCTTTAACGTCTACACCGGCGTCTCTACGACAGGACTTGAGACTTCTTAATTCCTCTTACTTTCTCGGTGTGCTGTAGACGAAGATATTTCCCTTTTTCAATTCGAGGGTGTCGAACTGGAACTATGGACCGATTCAGGGTCGATAGTACCTCATTTTCGTCTAAATCGTCTCCTGTACCACAGGGAAACCTTGATCGTACTCAAATAAATTCTGTTCCGTTATTCTCAACTACATGGGTGTAAGAGAGATAAACATTACCCCCTGATACAACCACCTACTCTGTCCGTTCCACAGGTTTCTCCAAACTTACTACTCACCTGGCTTACTACGGAGATCCCCCTTCATCTAACTTACTGGTAAGTGTTTTATACAACCATTTCCCAGACTACCTCGACCCCAGAGACTCTTTCGTGGTACTAATCACGGAAAGAAGAATGGACGTAAGACTTCTTTAACTCCATTTCTATTTTCTCAATTCGTCTGTTCTTGACGCGTGCAATTCATCGAAACAGTACAGACTGAGAAGTACTGGACTACCTGACATCGGACCGTCCGAGAGACCAGGTACCCTAAGAGGTTCGTTCTTATGCCCTCACCCAACGGTGGTGGAGGAGGTCCCCTAGAAGGACTGGGTCCTTAACTTGGAGAATGTAGAGGACGTAACCGTCTACCCAAGAAATGGTGATCACGGTGACTGTTCTTGATTTTATAACGTAAATAATGACTACTTCTGGTTAAACCCTGAGTCGAATCACACTCTCGGTTGATCTGTCTGTGGGTGAGTCGGCAGTCGTCGTGAATACTCCGGCTCAAAGGACCCCTGTTCTCGTCTCCTAAAATAGAGTTGTCTCTGTTTTTCTTATCGAATCTACTCTCACAGGTGAAATGGACCTCTTCACAAGGGGGGTCATCTACAGTAGTAAACTATGACATGGTTAGAGTGATAATGAAGGTAAATGAACAGACGGAGGAAGTGGGTGGTGTAGGAAGTGTAAGTTCCAGGAGACATCTATACCTTACCTATGAAAAGAACTTTATAATTGACTTAATGAAAAGTAAGAACCACTTTGGACAAACAAGGATCAAAGATGAACGGAGTTCCCGGAGACGGATAGTCTCCATCAGTAACAAAGATCTCTCACTATTTTTACACCGTTGCCTTAGTGACGAGTCAAAACAAAGTTTCATCGTAAAACAAAGTTTTATTAAAGTCAGGTGTCGGATCTGTCAACAAACTTTTTATTAAACGTTCTCAGTCCGACTGTTCCAAACAACCGTAGGTCTCTTTGTGTCAACCGGATAATTCAAATGTTTGACCCATAAATCTGAGTATATAAAAAAAAAAAAAAGAATTAAGTCACGGTCCCTAGGACCCGATCGACTCAATCGAACCAACTTACTGCGAGAAACGATTCTGGTTACATCTCTCAATACAACAGTCTATGAAGTCGACTTACCCCTACACACACACACCACCCGGGTCCCCTCAATTGTTTTGGTTTGAAAATGTAGTCACAGTATTAGTGGATTACAACCTTAAAAAAACATGGTCCGGGTCAACCTTAAATCCAAGACAACTATTCCAGGAACCCTTGGATGAAGTAAAAACAACAACAAGTCAACGATTCAGGACAGACTGAGAAACACTGGGGTACCTGACGTCGTACGGTCCGAAAGAACAGGAAGTGATAGAGGGCTTCAAACGAGTTTGAGTAACATAACTTAGTCACTATGATAGATTGGTAGAGTTGGAGACGACGGGGGAAGAGAAGAACGGGAGTAAGAAAGGATCGTAGTCCTAGAAAAGATTAAGTAACTCAGTCGAGAAACGAAGTCCACCGGTTTCATGACCTCTAAGTCGAAGTCGTAGTCAGGAAAGTCACTTTTAAGTCCCTACTAGAGGAAATCCTAACTGAAAAAACTAGAGAAACAACAGGTCCCTTTAGAGTTCTCAGAAGAGGTCGTAGTGTCAAACTTTTGTAGTTAAGAAGTCACGAGTCGGAAGAAATACTAGGTTGAGAGTGTAGAAGTAGAAATAAAGGAATCGATATTCACCACTGTCGGACGAATGTACTTGTCGACACCGGTGGTGTATTTACGTTGTGATTTACGGTCGAATCTCTCTGGAGATCTACAACTGAGGAACGGTAGGAGAAGAGAACATCTCCTAGAGGACCTGGTGGTATGGGAAATAACTTATAAAGGCAAAAGAACCAATCGTCTTACTCTAAACCGTTGGAACAGAGTCGGATAGTAAACTAAGTCCGGTCTGTGGGAGTATGTCTTGTGTGACCAGTATCGTTTGTGGGAGAAGGTTATTATATTCTCTGTTGAGGAGTGAACCTGTAGTGGTCTACCAGTTATGGTTTTAGTCAAACTAATATAAGTAAAGTCAGTTTCTACCTCTTTGGGATATGTCAGTCGTTTTTGTTCTGGTTCTCAACTGACACCGAGTCTAGTACTTCAAGAATAACGGTTTAAGTCTGAATTTAACTTCTTTCATCTCTTTTAATTGTTCGGTAAGTCCATACTGGATTTAGTTTAGGGAATGTTAATATGTCACCCACACTGTTTATCTAAGTTCCCTAATCTAAACTATCTGTCTCACGGACTTCTTAATACCTGTCTCCAAACATTGTAACATGTCCTCCACTACTAGTTTTGGTAGGGGATTTTTTTTCTTTACGTTTTTCCATTTTACCAACAATCTCCGGAATGTTTATCGACTCTTTCTTCTTTTCGCTTTCCGTTTCCTCTTTTCCTATATGGTGGACTTACGTCTCTAGGTCTCTGATCATTCCCTATTCTTTCGGAAGGAGTCACTAGTCACGTTTTTTTATCTCCTTTTATTACCTTACCCTTTCTGATCTCTAGAGAAGCTCTTTTAATCTCTGTGTTAACCTTATAAAGTGCGTTTCTACCCGAGCTATTTCCTTTCTTTGTAATACCTGGATTGTCTTCGTCTTCTATAATTCTTCTCCACCGTTCTTATGTGTGTCCTTGACAGGTTTTTCCTAGAATTCCTGGGTCTGTTGGTACTACTACACTAATGAGTGGATCTCGGTCTGTAGGACCTTACACTTCAGTTCACCCGGATTCGATCACCTCTAGTACCTTAAGGTCAACTTGATAAAGTTTAGAATTTTCTACTATGACAATTTTACGATGTGAGTTATACGGTCGTTTGAACCTTTTGAGTCGTCACCGGTGTCCTGACCTTTTCCAGTCAAAAGTAAGGTTAGGGTTTCTTTCCGTTACGGTTTCTTACGAGTCTGATGGTGTGTTAACATGAGTAGAGTGTGCGATCATTTCATTACGAGTTTTAAGAGGTTCGGTCAGAAGTTGTCGTGTCCTTGGTTCTTAAGGTCTACAAGTTTGACCTAAATCTTTTCCGTCTCCTTGGTCTCTAGTTTAACGGTCATAGCCAACTTAGTAACTTTTTCGCTCTCTCAAGGTCTTTTTGTAAATGAAGACGAAATAACTGATACGGTTTCGGAAACTGACACACTTGGTGTTGTTTGACACCTTTTAAGACTTTCTCTACCCTTATGGTCTGGTGGACTGGACGGAGGACTCTTTAGGCACACGTTTAGTTCTTCGTTGTCTATCTTGAGCTGACCAAGGTTTAGCCCTTTCATCATGTAGTTCCGACATATAACAGTGGGACGAATAAATTGAAGATAAGTCTCATGTAGTACACTTTACGACCCGATCTACGTCGTATTCGACCTTAGTTCTAAAGACCCTCTTTATAGTTATTGGAATCTATACGTCTATTGTGGTGAGAATACCGTCTTTCACTTCTCCTTGATTTCTCGGAGAACTACTTCCACTTTTTCCTTTCACTTTGTCGAACGAATTTTGTGTTGTAAGTTTTTTGGTTCTAGTACTGTAGGTCAGAGTAGTGAAGTACCGTTCATCTATCCCTTTGTTACCTTCGTCACTATCTGAAATATAAGAACCCGAGGTTTTTAGTGACGGCTACCACCGACGTCGGTACTTTAATTTTCTGCCAACGAGGAATCTACTTTTCGAGACTACTTTGATCTGTCGTATAATTTTTCGTCTCTGTAATGAAACGGTTGTTTCAAGGTAGATCAATTTCGATACCAAAAAGGTCACCAGTACATACCTACACTTTCAACCTGGTATTTCTTTGGACTCATACTTCTTAACTAAGAAAACTTGACACCACAACCTCTTCTGAGAACTCTCAGGGAACCTGACGTTTCTCTAGGTTGGTCAGGTCTAGGTTGGTCAGGTAGGATTTCCTTTAGTTGGGACTTATAAGTAACCTTCTTGCCTACGACTTCGACTTCGAGGTTACGAAACTGGTGGACTACTCTTCTTGACTGAGTAATCCTTTCCGGGACCACGTCCCTCTCCCTTTCTTTCCCTACTGTCTCCTACTCTACCAACCTACCGTAGTCGCTGAATAACCTGTACCCAAACTCGTTCGAGACCCTCTACCACTTCTTGTCCCCTCGGACTACACGACGTCGGGTACCCCAATGTTTCTCAACCTATACTGGCTCGTTGACTTGTGACTGTTGTTACTTCTCATTTATTCTAAAATATTTCACGGATCGTAGTACGAACCATATGTCACCATGAATTCTTACAATTAAGAGGAGGAAAATATCCTGGAAGGTCTCCCGACTGAGTCTCTCTTCTTTCTACTACCGAAAAGAATAAATCTTAAGTTGTAAAGTTCTCTTTTTCTCTCGACACCCTTTTCGCGGTTCCTCCATCCCACGACAAGAAAACTAAGATAGACTCTAAATAGAATATTATCGATGAATCGGGTGACTGACGAATCAGTGACTTAGGTGTCAGTGGAGGTAATCAGTGACGAATATCCGATTAAGAATAGTGTTAATATTAAGGAAGTCAAATAAAAATTTACGTCATAATAATGGTAACCTTTTTAGTTCGACCTTGGGTCGTTTCGGTTTACTCGTTTTGGACATCCTCTCTAATTTAGAAACCTAGTCTACCTAGATAGTCACCTCCTAAAGTTTTTATTTCTACCCTACTTAACTCTTCAGTTTCTTCTGTCTGATCCCAACCTTGAGTTTCTTAGGTTGACCTATTTATGGAACCATACTATATCCCTTCCTATACTACCTTCTCAGACCCCGGTCCGGTAAACATAGAAACGTCAGGAAGTTCCGACTGTGTACAATCCCGACGTTTGTACTACGACTTCCTACAGTATCCCAAAGACTTTTTGGACATCCTATCACATTTACAACTACGGAGAGTCCGTCCCGACCGAAATACCCACACTCTGGACACGTTCTGAGATGAGAGTCTCCTTCGTCCCTGGAACCAAATAGGAGACGACAGTCACAGAACTTCAAGAATTATTAGAATAGAAACTTACGCATAAAACATTCTTTCGGGTTACCTCGTACATACGTTCGTCTCCTTTATAAGATCCGTTGTACACACATTCATATCCGGTCTGAAGATTTGTATCGTCCATTGCACGTACGACTCCTCAACCGGACTGTCAGACGCACGTACGAGCCCCACAAGTCCCACGTCGTCCCGTATCGGGAACCCGACCTGACCGTCACTACTACCACTGTCTTCGTCGTCTTCATCACTATACCGGTACCCTCTTTCCACCTTGGGGTACACCGATCACGATCCCAGATCCCAACTCTGAACGGACAGGTAGGATCTCGGACAGGGGTACGGTCGACGTGTTCATAATTGAGGTCGGACTCGTTATCCTGTCCTTGATGTCCTTTTCGCTCGTTCGAAACAGTCTTTTAATAATGTTTGACGTTCACTCATACGTGTACCTGAAACGATATTTCATATGTAGTCTCAATATTAAGAAGTCAGACAAATAATAATTTCTTGATGTTTACAAGAAAAATAACTTTATATAAACTGTATATTATGACATTTAAATTCCACATGTTACACAACTAAACTATATGAATAGATGACATTATACTAACGGAAACATCTCTCTTAATCGTTGAGGTAGTACGGTGTATTAGTAGTAAAGAAAAATTACTAACCTTATTAATTCTAGATCAGAGAATTCTTCTTCTATATTGTTAATATTTATATATACGTGGGTTATATCCTCGTGGCGTTATACATTCTGTTTACGATTGTTCATACTTTCCCCTTTAGTTGTTATTGTGTTATTATCACCCTCTGAAATTATGGGGTGAGTGTGGATACCTGTCTAGTTGATTTGTCTTTTAATTGTTTCTTTGCGTTTGAAATTTACTATGTAATCTAGTCAATCTGGATTAACTATAGATATCCTGTAAAGTGGGGTTTTGTTACTTAAAGTGGAAAAAGAGTTCACGAGTACCTTGGAAGAGGTCCTATCTAGTGTAGGACCCGGTATTTAGATTTGAACTATTTAAGTTTTTTTAGCTTTAGTAAGGTTCGTAGAAAAGACTGGTATTACGTAATTCTAATCTAGAGTTAATGTCCTCTTTTTGATAATTTTTAAGGTTGTATACCTCCAACTTGTTGTGTGAAGACTTATTGGTTGTTTAGTGTCTTCTTTAGTTTTTTCTTTAGTTTTATACGTATCTTTGATTACTTTTACTTTTGTGTTGTTGGGTTTTGGACACCCTGTGATATTTTCGTCACGATTCTCCTTTCAAGTATCGTTATGTCCGTATGGAGTTCTTTGTTCTTTTTTCAGTTTATTTATTGGATTGAGATGTTGATTTCGTTGATCTTTTCCTTCTCAACCTCTTGGGGTCTCAATCATCTTCCTTTCTTTAGAATTTTTAATCCCGTCTTTATTTACGTTTTCTTTGTTTTCTCTGGTATCGTTTTTAGTTGTTTCGGTTTTCGACCAAGAAACTTTCCTATTTATTTTAACTGTTTGGTAATCGGTCTGAGTAGTTCTTCGTTTCTCTCTTTTTAGTTTAGTTATTTTAATCTTTACTTTTACCTCTCTAGTGTTGTCTGTTGTGTCTTTATGTTTCCTAGTATTCTCTGATGATAGTCGTCAACATACGGTTATTTTACCTGTTGCACCTTCTTTACCTGTTTAAGAATCTTTTCATGTTAAAAGGTTTTGACTTGGTCCTTCTTTATCTTTTAGAATTGTCTGGGTAGTGTTCGTG